>CM055676.1:88527184-89225133 GCA_029448645.1 Andrena camellia | reverse complement strand
TCCAGAACGTAGTGCCGTCTCTAATAATTTTAGGTATTCTTCAGTCAAACAATGAGTTAATTCGTATATTGCTCTGTCGGTGGGTAGTACGATGGGTTTCGGACCCGGATGTAGGTACTGCTATTAACCGCCGCGCCGACTCATGGGACAATATGGTCATAAACCGTGACTCCGGCGAGAAGCTTTGGTCGGTCTGCCTGATTAACTTTTTGGAATCAGATGTGGCATTTTCCTCCACGAACAAAATAAGATGTTCTTATGTTAGATCGAGAAATGTTTCCCGACAATGGTGTTGGAAACGAAATCACTCTGAAGAAGTTTCAGTACGTCTCGCGGTGAGACACAGGAACAGACGGGGTAGTCGGCCGACTGCGCGTGTTCCCGTCTGCATCGTCCTCCCTACAAAATTTGAGAGAAAGCACTTATCGAGTATAAACACGCGTTGGAATATAAAAACAGAAGCACGCGCTGACGTATTCGGTACGAGAGAAATAGCCATAGGGAGGAGATATTACTGGGCAGATGTGAAAAGCTGCTGTTTCAAAGGAATGCTGGACCGATTGTTTATAATATAATCTCCTCCCTATGGCTTACTTCCTCTCGCAACTGATACGTCAGCGCGTGCTTTGGTTTTGATATTCCATCGCGCATTTATACCCGAGAGATAAGAAATCCGTCTTTAATTCGAAAGGAGGACGACGCAGGCGGGACCACACGCAGGTAGCGAACTATTCTTTTGGTGAATATTACTAATAATAATACTAATTTCATTGGTAAATAAAAACTGAACAGACTGCCCTATGTCCCTAGCACGACGGAATAGGGTTCGACTAAACGACCACCGTTGTTTGTCGGTTACTTAACTCGTTGGAGGCCGTGACGAGGACAACCTCTCCCAGTGCCTCACCGAATTTTATGGCTTTCGACCCTCGAAAGGGTTCGAATACTATTAAAAAGTCAGAAATGTCCAGGATTTCCGCATTTCCCATCGGATCTTTGTGAAAATGACGTCAATGAATTCCTTGTGTTTCGCCCATGAAACTGACACCACGAACGACACAATTCGGACCATATGAAAGAAATTTCATGAAAATTTAGTTTATATCATTTCATGTTGTCTTCGTTAATAATAGTCCGATGTACATGAAATTTCATATAATTTTCATCGCAAAAACATAAGGAATCCACTGGTGTCACTTCCATATCGAAACGAAAAGAATAAAAAATTATTTTATTTCTGAAGCAGGTATGAATCTTTGGCCGTAGACCCTTTCAAGTGCGCTTGAACGGAAGTGGGAGCCCGAACGCCGCGCGGCCGGAGTCTGGCTGCCGCCATGGGCCGCCGCCGCCGGATCGCGGCTAGGAAACTCCACCTTTACACCTTGGATCGCAGCATTTCAAGAGCGAGAGAGAAAGACACACATTCGTTTTCTCTCTCGTCTTCCCGACATTGTCCGAAGCGCCGAGCTCACGGACACGCAGCTCCGGCGTAGTGTGCGCGCGTGGTGGGGGAAATTCTCGAGGGAACCCGTTCTCATTCTGGCATCACTGCCCTCTCATCGTTCGCGGCTCCGGTCTTAAATCTCGTGGCGCGGAGAGCTGCCGCGAGAACGTTATCAGTCCCGCGGCCGCCTATCGGTCGCGGCCGCGAGTTATCCCCACGGATCGCCGGGCGCGGTGGGGCGATCTCGCGTGATGCGGCGCGTGTCGGGTGTCGTGGCTCGAAGGGGGGGAAACGCTCGAGTGACGTACGTCACACATTTAACAAGTTTATAGTTTTAAAAACATTACCCGATTTGATTAACGAATGCGAATATTTTTAAGTTGATTCAAACGCAAACCCTTAAATATCTGAATGTATGAATAAATGGACTTACACCACTTTAAAAAATAACGGCTCATATATACGGGTAGAAGTAGAAAATGTATTTTTTATGATACTGTTTCAGATGAAGAAGGAGGTAAAGTGCCTCAGATATGGTGAATGGCGCCGTGGAGGAGGCCATTCAATAAGTATTAACAATTATTAATTTTTTATATGTAATAATAATAAATTTTCTATATGTAATAAAAACATAATATGATTATTCAATGATTGTCCATTTTGTTTGTTTTAATGGAATGTAAAACTTTCACATTTTCTATCGTATCGGCATGAACGTTTCAGTAACATACTGCTGAGATTTTCCAGATAAAAATGAATTTAAACACGGTATAAATCGGATTATTTTTAGCGTTATTAGATTAGAACAGTTCTAGAAATGATGCGATTTATACCGTGTTTGAACTCGTTTTAAAGTGGAAAATCTGAGCAGTATGTTACTGAATACTGAAAACGTCACGTTTTACATTGTATTAATACATAATCCAGCAGAAGCAACACTGTATGCCTCTCCAACCGAGATCACAAGCCGCCGCCGAACAGCCGAAGTCCTCAGCTGGAAGAGAGATGTGACATAATTGGAAAACATTATGTCGACATTTATTGGAGAATTACGAATAAACTACGGATAAAGATGAAAACCTTATTCGACGGTTGGAATAAACGTCCTTGGAATAAAAGAATTATCTTTCAGTAGGTAGGGTATGAGAGTTGTGGACGAAATGTGGGCGAGGGGCGAGGCGTGGAGGGGGGTACCGAGTTCGTGGGTGAGGGGGATGACGTCACAGGGGCTGGGAATTTGAAGATAGCGTCTCGCGAAAGAATGCAACGTCGCGCTCGTATAAACATGCGGCAACGAAAACACGCGGCAACGAAACCGTAGAGCGATAATTATTGGGATATCGTATCGAATATTTGTTTAAAGTTTGGGGCCGCCGTGTTATCACCAACGCTGCAATTCGCTGCACGTGGTAAAGCATCGGGCGCAGGAGACGTTAGACGCGTGTGTAGAAGGAAGGACACGTGAGACAGAGAGAGAGAGAGAGGGGGGAGGGAGAGGGAGAGGGAGAGGGAGAGGGAGGGGGAGAGGGAGAGGGAGAGGGAGGGAGAGGGAAAGGGAGAGGGAGAGGGAAAGGAAGATGGAGGGGGAGAGGGAGAGGGAGAGGGAGAGGGAGAGGGAGAGGGAGAGGGAGAGGGAGAGGGAGAGGGAGAGGGAGAGGGAGAGGGAGAGGGAGAGGGAGAGGGAGAGGGAGAGGGAGAGGGAGAGGGAGATGGAGAGGGAGAGGGAGAGGGAGAGGGAGAGGGAGAGGGAGAGGGAGACGGAGAGGGAGAGGGAGAGGGTGAGGGAGAGTGAGAGTGAGAGTGAGAGGGAGAGGGAGAGGGAGAGGGAGAGGGAGAGGGAGAGGGAGAGGGAGAGGGAGAGGGAGAGGGAGAGGGAGAGAGAGAGAGAGAGAGAGAGAGAGAGAGAGAGAGAGAGAGAGAGAGAGAGAGAGAGAGAGAGAGAGAGAGAGAGTTTACGCATGGTGACTTCCGTCATGTATAAGGTAACGCGATTATCAGTGATTTTGACGAGTTGATCATTATGCATGCGCGTGAATTCGATTCGCAAATGATGAATTACGATGTGGGTTTGGAGCGACGTTGCGTTGCCGCGTAATCTTTGAAGTATGTTAGCCCCATTTTGCAGCAGGAGCTTCCACGTTGACATTGAAAAACACAACTCGCCGCCTTTATTTTCAACTATGGTGATCTCGACACGGCGCGAACCCATGCCAATGCGATTTCCAATGGTTACCCTTTTATACGCTGTCGAGGTTAAACGGTAATCGCGCCCCAGGATCCGTACGTTCAATGGTTTTGGCGTTTTCGATGTTTTTGGCGTTCCGGATTCAGAACTGTAGGAAACGTGTACACGGAATTAATGATTAGTTCCTTTACAGTGAAAGAAGTAAGCGAACGAAGTAAGTGAAAAGTGTATAATAATATGTACGTCCCTCATATCGGATTGTTGGTGTTGTTTATTGGGGGAACCGCCATCGTTGGCGGATGCACAGGACGAATCGTTGAAGCTGCGTTTGTACATTTTGATATGCACTACACGATTATACTGATCGACGGAGAAAATTGACGCGAACGATACTTGTTAGCACTCGAGCGTAGGTGACGTTATGAAGTCTGCAAGACTGACCAACGTCGCTTTTATACAGATTCATACACACGTACACACCAATGTGCAAGAGTATATTGCATCAATCATGGTGATGATCATGGTTGTGTTATGGTACAAACATTAATATGAAATGTGAATAGCGCGCGATAAATTCAAATGGTATGCGCGGCAGATTCAAATAGCGTACGCGCCAAATTTAAGGTGCACACGTGTCGCAGACGAGTCGGAGACGATTCGCGGTGCGAATCGTAAAAGTGCAAACCATAAAAGTGCGCTATAAGCTGGAATAATTAATATCGAATCATCGAAGAAGAAACTGTGATACGGACACCCCCACCACACATACTCCACGACTATCCCTACCCTGCGACGCGCAGGGCTAGAGAACCGAAATACATATAACGACGTCGACCACCGCCGCACGGGTCAGTGCAGTTATCACCAGCATTATTTTTCTACAAACTATGGACGCGTTTGAAGTATATTTATCCGAAGTGGGGCGAGGCGTGAATGCATTTGAGATGCAGCGATGTATCGTAAGTGTAGTTTTGTGTAAATTGAATTGGTGTGTTCGTTCAATTGGATAGCCTTCCAACAAAGTTATACGTTTGTTTCAGCAATCGTTCGATAATCTGGTTAGGGCGTGTCGCGTGGAACGGAGGGATTGCATTCGATATCTCGTAAGTGATGTTTCGAAAAAAATTATATTGGTGCGCGTACACCATTTAACAGTGTTTTAATAGAATCGCGTGTTTGTTACAGCACAAACGAGAGATCGAAATGTGGCAATGGAGCAACGAATATCTCGAGACGATCGGGCGCCTCGTAAGTGATGTTTCGGAAAAATTATTCTGATGCGTGTACACCAATCGACGATGATTTAATCGTTTCACACGTTTGTTTCATTCAGCGTCGAGCTGGCATCGAGGCCCATGCGCGTGATGGTGATCGGGACATCATAATTCAGTTACTCGTAAGGGATATTTTGTGTATATCGTATTGGTGCGCGTACAGTATTCGACGATGTTTTAATCGAGTCATGGGTTTGTTTCAGCATCGCCAATACTGCAGCGAGTTGAGGGAAAAAATTCAGTTAGCCCGACGTATGCGGCGGGAGGATACGTTAGACGTTGAATTTTTGGCGTTCGAAGGAGAGTTTTGGGGGCTGAGGCGATTATTCGAAGAGTGAGTATAAGTGAATTTTAATTGTTTGGTGTTTCGCGTGCTAATGCCAACGTTTTATATAATAATAATAATAATAATAATTTTGGTGTTTTCTCTGTGTGTTGCAGGACGTAACATCACATCGAATTTTTTCTTTTTTAAAATAATTTTTAAACATATTATAAAGATTCAACAATTTTTTTAAAATAAATATATATATATATTTATTCAAAACAGCGTGTAATTATTAATGTACATCCATGCATGCATACTTAAATTATAGAAACAGTATTTGCATAAAATGACGTTCATATGGGAGGGGTATTCTTGCTCGAAGTTGATGAATCAGTTATCGTCGTCGTCGTTGCGCTCACTGCCACTGCCGCCGCCGTTGTACTCATCTTCGCCGTTGTGCTCGTCGTCTCTATGGTTCTCATCGCTATAGAAACAAAATATAATTCATATATATTCGTTTCTTTACATATGACGCGTAAAGGAGATGCAATGCGTGTATAGGACTTACATTAGGCGACGCTACGTATATAATTCCATATCTTATGGACGTTCTCTAGCGCGCAAACGCCATCGTTGTCGTGAAACGCGCAGCGTGGATCATTCGTTGAAGACATAGACTTCAGGTCAGGAACGTCGGTATCATCGTAGTCGTCCACGGTGTTAGGCGTGATCCCGCAATAATCATCGTCAACGTCGTAGCCGCCGTCATCCTCAACGGTTCGAGCGTTGTTGATCCTTTTTCCCTTCAGCTTGTACATATCGCAGATATCCTCGATGATTATGTCCGGTAGTAGCGACAGCATCCAGGTTTTCTTTTCCTCACCTTTCACGATGGCGAAGTCGATGTTCGTGAGTGTGCTGGCGAGCAGTCCCGGAAGTTTCCAGTATGGAACGCAGCCATCTGACCAGCGGAGCCCGTGATGATGCTTCGCGAGCCAGGACGCTTGACATTTCTCGAACGAATTCAGGTGATTCCAGAAGTATGGCGGTTCGAAGATCCAGTGGCTGATCGTCGGCGTTTCATCGTTATTGCTGCTGTCGTTGTTGCTGTCGTTGTTGCTGTTTGTGCGAATCGCGATCTCTTTCACGACGAAGTCACGTTCGGTTTTGAAACCTTGCATGTCGACAACGGCGAACATCGTTACTCGGATAAGTAGTAGCGTCGGTAGTGAAACAGTAACTGAGGACTTTGACATTGACATCATCGTTTTAAAACAGTAGTAGTATTCGCAGTAGTAGTAGTATTAGTAGTAGTAGTAGTAATCGTTCACGTACGCACACTATATTAGTTTGCGTACCACGTTGGTTAAAGGGTTGTATTCGATTATGCGTTCGTGTATCATGAAACAGTACGCGGTAGTATTAGCGGGAACATTTTCTTTGCATTCGAAATCTATTCGCACGTCCACCGTAGCGCTCTTCAATGACTCGTTTTGCCTAGAACAATCTATGACCGCGATAGGCGCGTATCGAAAGAATTCGATCGCGTTCAGCAACGGTTCTCCGTGACCGTAGTACGATCGACGGAATTTCGCGTACATATCGTACAGGATCGCGTATTTATATTTATCGAAATCCAAGTTCAAGTCGTCGTACGGATACGCCTCGGAATTTAGGTAAAATCGAACGTTTGTGAGATTACACGGATCGAATGTGCTCGAGGATCTATCGGAGCGAACCTGTCGGTCAGTTTGTACGGCGAATATCACGTATCGAGGTTTCTCGATTTGCAACGTAGCTTTCATGGTTCACGTATGCTTCGTTGTCGCTTGCAGTAACGGGTACTCGTTCATGGCCCACGATCGGAGACTCATCGCGATCGGCCGACCGCATTCCAGGATACGCAGCATCGATAGTTTATTCACATCATCCAGAACGACGTGGGGCATACGCCACTGAACCTTGCGTATCTCTAGTTTCGGTCTCGCAGTAGCGGATGTACAGTGTATCGCGTTCGTATCGACTCGCGATCGAATAAGGATCAGCTCGTGCCGCGCGTTCATCACGATTTGTTCGTAATCCTAGCAGAATCCTAATAACATTCGCCTGTATTTAAGTCGGGCCTGAAGAGCGAGGTCGGGAATTACAGGCCAATTTCACTTCTCAGTTGTTTCCCTAAGATCTTCGAGAAACTAGTCACCAGAAAGCTCTCGGGTCTGATCAGAGGTAGTTTGTCCGATGCCCAACATGGTTTTTTTTTCCGGGTAGATCCACGGTGACAAACCTGGCAATTTTTGCAAATTTTGTGTCCTCTGCATTGGACTCGCGTCAACAGGTGGATGTGGCCTACACCGATTTCAAAAAGGCTTTTGATTCGGTGGATCACGGCATTCTGCTGAGGAAATTGGGCACTTTTGGAATGGAGTGTTATTGCAGTAGCTAAGCAGTTACTTATCGGGCCGAACCCAGGTTATCAAGGTGCGCGGTTGCCGATCTCAACCGATACAGGTCTCATCAGGGGTGCCCCAGGGGTTACATCTGGGTCCATTGCTTTTTTGTATCTTCATAAACGACCTCGCGGAATTGTTTCGGTTCGGTACTCCGTTACTGTTTGCGGATGACCTTAAGTTATTCGCTACTGTTAACTGTTTAGACGACGCCGTAAATCTCCAGGACGACCTGGATAGATTATATAATTGGTGCGTGTTAAATAGGCTACCGTTGAACTGGACGAAATGTCATGTTCTTAGGATTACTCGTGCACGTAGCTCATGTATTTTCGCGTATTCGATAGGCCAGACGGTATTGTCCGGCATTGAGAGAGTGGGTGATTTGGGGGTGACCTATAATGCTGCCTTTTCTTTTGCGGACCATATTATTGGTGCTACAAATTTAGCATCCAAAACAACTAGGTTTTATTATGAGGCATTCGCGTGGGTTTAAAAACATGAGGACCTTTAAGCTTTTGTACGATGCGCTGGTTAGGCCTCTCCTTGAATACGCGTCGGTGATCTGGATTCCGCACCAGGCTCATCTTATGGTGGCCATTGAAAGAGTCCAGCATAGGTTTCTACAGTTTGCGTCCTTTCGTCTTGGGCAACCACTCAATGTTTTCGACCATGACTATGGACCAGTACAGCACAGATTCAACTTTTTAACGATGCAGCAGAGATTAGTGCTGGCGGATCTGTGTTTTCTGTTTAAAATTATTAATGGTAACATAAACTGTCCCCGGCTATTGGAGTTAATTAACTGTAGTGCTTTGTTCAGACCGCTACGCTTTTCTCCACTGTTTCGTGTTAGATTTTTCCGCACTAACATTCGCCTGAGCGATCCTGTCACTAGGGTCTGTGTGCGGGGAAGCGAGGTAGCCGACCGGATTAATTTTTTTGGTTCATCGCTTGAAGTATTCAGACGGTCGGTAATCTCGCTTTTCGGTGCACCCATGGCCTAGGGTTTCCTGCGTATTTGTACTGTCCGTATACTACTGTAATTAGTACACCAGTGTGTACTTTCTTGTTTGTTATTATTGGGCTGGTCCCGTGAAATAAATAAATAAAATAAATAAATAAATAAACATGTTCATGGGTACGCAGAAATTGAAAGAGCCTGAATGAAAAATATCTTTATCGTAGTCGATGGTATGATTCCAACCGGCATTCGCGAGCACTTTGCTTCTATCGACCGACAATGAAACGTAATTTTTCAACGTGGTAGTGATCCCGGGATTTCGGCAATGGTCAATCTCGACACCGTTCAATTCGTATCGAATCTCATCGAACATGAAAGCTACGCAATTGTTGTCGAGAACCGCGGTTGCGGACGTTGCCGGGCTTTTCGCATCCTGCGCCGTCAACGTGCCACGACCTTCGATGTAGAGAAAACTTTCGCACGAGAGCGTGTACAGATCTTGCTGCTGTATGGGGATTCTTATCTCATCGTTATTGTCGAACGTCGTGTTGGCGTACGGATTATACGTGTGGTATTCAATCTTTGTGATACGATTGTCGAAGGTTGGCGTATTCGCCACGTCCAGAATAATATACATCGCGTCGCTCTCTCCGCTTGTCTAATAGGCGACGATGAATCTTAGCGATCGTAAAAAATGCGCGTTTCGACGAGTCAACGGCTTTCTTATGCTTCTTACCGGTCCTCTTCTTATCGTTCCACCCGTCTTTATTCTACTTCCACTTTCGCTTTCCGATGAAGGGTTGCGCCGATGACGCGAGACAGAGACGGCAGGAGTAGTAGCGGCAGCGACGATTGATGATTCGTACGTGTGAACTAACACTAACATACTACACACACGCGTGTACACGTGCGGTCAGGCTACCTATCGCGCGAACGTCGTTGAACGTGCAAACGAATCGTTATTTCTTCCCCACGGAAATCTATAGGACGATCGTAATGATCGACGATGCACAACGTTAGATCGCGTATTACTCGTGTTACGATCGGCAGGTAAATGACGTGTCGCGGAGTTTCCGATATCTTATATCCCGGCGGCACGCGAGGCTAAAATTCATGGATCGTATGTACCGGTTTATCGTTACTGTACGCGCCGGTAGTAACGTTGCACGTTACTCTGATCACGTTAACGTTTATAATACTCACGGGTACGTCTGACTCGTGCCAGATTCTCGGCAATAAGACGCGATTCGGGGAAAATCCTAGCAGCGAGCCCACGTTGTCTGGATTCGTAAAGTCTACAAAGAACGAGCAGTATAGCTCGCTTTTCATGGTGTTGTTGGTAGCTCGTAGCATTATAGGGTACTTGTCGTCATCGCCGTTCTCGTTGTTATCGAGTCTTCGAGGATATCGATCGAGTAATCGTTGCTTCAGATACTCGGCGATAGCGTCTAATTCGTAGGAGCCGTGGGGGATCGTAATGCGTTCATAAGCGGCGTTGACGATGGAGTCGTTGCCGGTGTCATAGTTTACGATGAAATAGAATTTATCGTTGCTCGAGTCGATGTTTGGAATCGTGTGAAACGTCTCCAAGTCCGCGAGTCCTAATTCGTATTGACCGTCGCTCAAATCTATCGGCGGGAAATAGTTTACCGTGCTCACGCTGCTGCGACTCGTTAACGTGAGCGTGAACGACATATCATAGATTACACTCGCGAGACGGAGAGAGAGGAAGTGGCGTGCGCGTACAAATACTCGGCAATTTATCGATATTACGAGTCTTTATTATAGAAGATGTGGATTGCCATTACGCATGGATACATTGTAACATAATCTTAGTATACATCATTATTAGTATTAGTATTACACATGCATAAGCGACCGCAATTCATCTCGTCGAAACGTTGAAAACGATTGTGATTGTACGTGATCGTTGTACCGCGTCCGAAATAGTAGATCAATTCCGCGGGTGGTCGCAGATTCCCAAAACTATCAAAGTATTGTACTCGCGGTCCACGTTTCGCGTACGCTACCCAGTGCGTACCGGCGCCTCGGTTCTCGTCCAGATTCACGATGCCGCATTCGTTGGTTCGTACGCGCGTGGGAAGCGTGTCGCGCATAAACACCCTTCGAAAGAACGGTACGCTGGCGCACTCGCGCTCTAGTTGCAGGCTCGTCATAGATTGTTGCGTTATCGCCGCCACCGTCGCCACGCACCTACTCAATCGACATTTTTTTTCTTTGATCGCAGTCGTCGTTGGCGTCGACGTCTAGGATTCAAACCCGCGCCTCGCTTGTACGATGTCAGATGCATTCCTCGCCCTTCCATCGCCCGATGATGACGCAACGTTTCTTCCAGCTGTTTTCGAGAGGCCTTCGAATCGTTGACCGCTTTGGTTATACCAGCCGCTCCACCGGCCAATGCCCCGATAGCCGATAAAGCGGGCAGCACGAACGGAAGAAATTGAAGAAAGCCCCCGCGTTTCGCCACTCGTAGATTGCGATGTCGTCGTTGCGGATGTTTCTTTCCAGACTTTCTCTGTTTATTTTTCGTCCTTTATACCCATGCCGAGTTTAGTTTTAGCCTTCATCGTTGCCCACACTCCAGTCGTTGCGGCTTTTTCGCCAAAGGTCGCGTCGTTCGCGAACACGCGTTCTCGCGCTCGTTCAGCTAACGCGCGATCCGCCTCGTGTCGTCCCTCCAAATCCTTTTGACGAGAGTACGCGATATCGTGGTCGTGGCACGCAGCGTCCAGGGGATTCACACCTTCGTCGCCACGAGCCAATCGCTTTAGCAAACGCGTTCCCGGTTCGCAGAACTAATAACCCGGAACGTATAGTTCGAACGGTAAGCGGATTATGATACCGTTCACGAGACCCGATCCAGTCTTCTTCTTCTTATTCTTCTTCTTCAGATTCCTCTTCCCTACTTCGCGAGACGCCGCGGTCGTTGATGCGACCATACACCTACGTTAGAATAACCACGATAGCTACTACAATAATAATAAACGCGTACGCGCGCTCCACCGATCACAATGATAGTGACCTGCGTGGCACGTGCCAGGAATATAAATAGTCGTCCATCGTCATAGACGTGCGCGTGAACATGCGATTCGCGAAACAGTTGGACGTTATTCGCGTGACCGCGAACAGAATGCTCGAGGATGATAGGGATGCGAGTCGATCGAACAGATACGGTCCGTGGTTGCCGAACAGCGTGCGAGGCGTGATTTGCGGTCCGTCCGAGTGCGGAAAAACGAACGTGCTTCTGAGCATGCTAGAGATTCCGGACGGTTTGCGCTTCGAGAACGTGTACGTGTACTCGAAATCTTTGCATCAGCCAAAGTATCGATATCTCGAGCAGGTGTTGTCGCTCGTCGACGGAATCGAATACTTTCTCTACTCGGACAACGCTGAGATCGTTCCACCGAGAGACGCTCGGCCCGATTCGATCTTCGTGTTCGACGACGTGGCGTGCGACGCACAGAACGCGATACGCGAATACTTCTCCATGGGCCGTCACGCCAACGTGGATTGCTTTTATTTGTGTCAGTCGTACGCTAGAATACCTAAACATTTGATCAGACATGACGTTCGAGTCGTTCAACGAATTGTGCGCGAGATGTTGGCGTCGACGATACCATTTCGTGGTGATCGATAAGGATAGTTCCATGTAAGAAGGTCGATATTGGAGAGGATTTCACGAGTTCTTCGTAGCTGGCGGACCTCAGTAAACCGCGAGTCGTTTATCGATCAACACGATATGTCTAACGAATCCACGACGACGACACCGCCGACTACGATAACCTCGAGCAACGCCGACGCGAAGCATACGCGTAAACATCGTCGACGTCATCGACAAAAAGGGGGGAAACACCAAAAAGAAACGAAACGCCAGGGTGTGGACGCAAAGGTGAATGCAAAGGTAGAAATTGCCAAAGTCAGCGACGTTATACGTAAAAAATGCTTAGCCTTGAAAATTGGTAAAATGGCTACGGAAGCGGCTGTGGAGGCGAGCACGCGTCCCAACGTCGAACAGCCGAAACGATTGATCGAGAACGGGTCCGCGTTGAAAACGCGCTCAACGCCTCGATCGCGGTCTGTGAATAGGAAACACGAATACGAACAACAACAACAACAATCGTTGAAGAGACTCCGAACCGCCACTGCGGATATATCCAAGGAACTTTCGAATCACCTACCAGATTCTAGCGGCGGCGGCGGCGACGACGACGAGGACGACGAGGACGACGAGGACGACGAGGACGACGAGGACGACGAGGACGACGAGGACGACGAGGACGACGAGGACGACGACGACGAAGACGACGAGGACGACGAGGACGACGACGAGGACGACGACGAGGACGACGACGAGGACGACGACGAGGACGACGACGACGACGACGACGAGGACGACGACGAGGACGACGACGAGGACGACGAGGACGACGACGAGGACGACGACGAGGGCGACGACGGGGACGACGACGACGACGACGACGACGACGACGACGACGACGACGACGACGAGGACGACGACGAGGACGACGACGAGGACGACGACGACGACGACGAGGACGACGACGAGGACGCCGACGAGGGCGACGACGAGGACGACGACGAGGACGACGACGACGACGACGACGAGGACGACGACGAGGACGACGACGAGGACGACGACGACGACGACGAGGACGACGACGAGGACGACGACGAGGGCGACGACGAGGACGACGACGACGACGACGACGACGACGACGACGACGACGACGAGGACGACGACGAGGACGACGACGACGACGACGAGGACGACGACGACGACGACGACGACGAGGACGACGACGAGGACGACGACGAGGACGACGACGAGGGCGACGACGAGGACGACGACGAGGACGACGACGACGACGACTAGGACGACGACGAGGACGACGACGAGGGCGACGACGAGGACGACGACGACGACGACGACGACGACGACGACGACGACGACGACGACGAGGACGACGACGAGGACGACGACGACGACGACGACGAGGACGACGACGACGACGACGACGAGGACGACGACGAGGACGACGACGAGGACGACGAGGGCGACGACGAGGACGACGACGACGACGAGGACGACGACGACGACGACGACGACGACGAGGACGACGACGAGGACGACGACGAGGACGACGACGACGACGACGAGGACGACGACGAGGACGACGACGAGGGCGACGACGAGGACGACGACGACGACGACGACGACGACGAGGACGACGACGACGACGACGAGGACGACGACGAGGACGACGACGAGGGCGACGACGAGGACGACGAGGACGACGACGAAAAAATTCGGGTTAATGAGTCGCCAGCATAGGTTCGCGATTTGGATACGCTGCGTAGCCCCGTCGATGATATCGAAGTGTATATACGGAACGCCAAAGGACCCTTATCGCGAGTATATCTGCGACTATTCTTCACCGATACCAAGAAACGAATCGACGTGTACGGCGTATATTTGGGACCCGACGACAACCTAATGATCGGCGATTCCGTGCTCACCATTGACGGTGACGGCGATGACATTCGCGTGAACGGAACGCGATACCCGGGGACTCGGGGTTTGTACGAATTGCTTTTCATGCAAATACCCAACGATCGGACGTGCACGGACACGGATCTCCGCTCGTACCGACGCATCTTGTTGTTGACGAACGCGCATAAGCGAAATCATTCGCCGAGCAAGCTCACGCTGGGTAACAGGTGGTACAAGTATAAGAAAATCATATCTGCGGTGATCGGCGGGGTGCGGACATCGGGTATCAGACGCGTTAGGGGCAATGGTAGGCGCGGCGGCGGGCGCGGCACGCGACATGGTCTAGGATTACCTATCGACGAATCGATGACGGTCACCGATAACGTGATTGATTACGTGTACTGGGACGATCCGAACGAATTGGTCGATAGACTTGGGTTGCTCGTGGCATCGCGCGCGGCAGGTCACATGGGTCACGATAACGAAATCGCATCGATCGTGGAGGAACTTCGCGAGGACAAATATATATCTTAAATTGAACGATCCGGTGATCGTCTCGTCAGTAGTCTTCGCACGCACGCATTGTCATGTCGGTGAACAAGTTTGGTACCTCGTTACGCAATAACAACAACAACAACAACGAAACGGCGATGACAATGACTAGACTATTGGTCACGGTGGACGAACGCTTTACTCGGAAAATCGAAACGGCTATCGCGAACGCGCGACTGGACGCCGAGCATCAACTATCTCAACTCGAGACGCGAGTACAATGAACGATGTCGGATACCGTTAACGCGAAATTGTCTCGACTAGAGGATGATTTAAATAATACGATGGAACGACGCTTCGATCACTTGAAAGACGGACTCGAGAAGATCACGTCGTCGGTTCCGACACCGACTGCAATAACAATCGGATCTGTACAAACAAAAGGATCAGCGAAAAGCGAGCGAGGATCGGCGACGACGACGACGATGATTATTGATCCTGACCCCGACGATAGTGGCTATGACTCCGGATCGTCGAACGAAGACGATCGTTTGCGAAAGACGCGTACCGATTGCATTTTACGAACGCTCGAGGAACTCATACTACTTCTAACGCCCTTGGAACGTCACGGCAATCCCCCGCCCACTCGCGAAGCATGAGCAAGGAGCGAGTACAATTAGTGAACGAATTACACGCTCCCGCGAGACGAAATTTCCCACGGCGTAGCGTTGCGATTCGCGGTTACGATGATTTATGGCAGGCCGAATTGGTGGAGATGCGTCCGTACGCGAAGCAAAATCGAGGATATCACTACGTACTAACGATCATCGATGCGTTCAGCAAGTATGCGTGGGCCGTACCCGTGAAAACGAAAAGCGGACACGACGTGACCGAGGCGTTCGCGACCGTGTTGCGGCAGAGCGATAGATGCCCGCGAAATTTACAAACCGACATGGGAAAAGAGTTTTACAACGCGGAGTTCGAACGATTCGCGAAGAGACGCGGGGTCAACTACTACTCCACGTACAGCGTGATGAAAGCGTCGATCGTAGAACGTTTCAATCGCACGCTCAAAAACCTCATGTGGAAACAATTCTCCTTGCACGCGTTCTATCGCTGGTTCGACCTGTTACCTGCACTCGTACGTACCTACAATCATCTCAAGCATCGAACGTTCAACGCCCGACCCGTTGACGTGACCCCCGCGACGCGTTTGTCGTTCGCCGCGAATGAGCCCCTAACCCTAACCTCCGCATCGAAAGGTGATCGACGACGCGCGAAATTCAACGTCGGTGACAAGGTAAGCGTGAGCAAATTCAAGACCCTCTTCGAGAAGGGATACACTCCGAACTGGTCGACGTAGGTGTTCGAAATCGTAACCGTACAACGAACATACCCGGTGACGTACATTCTAGGCGATTCCGCGGGAGAACCGATCTCGGGTGGATTCTATGAGTACGAACTGCATTCGGTCGCGAATCCGGACGTCTATCTGGTCGAGAAGATTATTCGTCTTTAAGGAAATCAGGTGTACGTTAAGTGGCTCGGATTCGATTCGTCGCGGAACTCGTGGATACGCGACAAGGATATTCTATGATTCGCGATCATAAACGCGCTCTATGTTACAAAAAATAAATAAATATATATACATTGTCCGTTTATTCAATTATTCTCCTTCTTCTCGTATATATGCGTACAATTAAACTTAATAAAATAAGAAAAAAATATACATATATACTGACACGTATAAAATACAAATTTTATCCATTCTACGCTATATACATATATTAGATATTCGTAAATAGATAAATGGTATGAACAAAAAGAATGAAACGCTTACAACGCAACGTATATACATATGTACATGCAAACATACAAACCTACGCTTTATATATATATATATATTAGATATTCGTAAATATATAAATGGTATGAACAAAAGAAAGAAACGCTTACAACGCAACGTATATACATATGTATATGCAAACATACAATCATACAAACATACTATACAACGGGATTCTCGAGGGACTCGTCGGGCTCAAGCTCGATGCGTTCGTGGGCCTTGAGCTGGGGGATTCGATAATGTCCCCACGGAAGCGTGCTGACCCGATCGGCTAAAATACACCGCTTATCGTCGAACGGGCTGAGAGCGTTCTTTTCCCCACTCACGGAAAACACATCGTGCCGGTTTGATCGAATGTTGTTCTGCCGAACCGCTTTCTCGGCGAGATCGTGCAGGCAACGAATTTAATCGTCGAATTGTATATCGTTCGCGACCACGCGTCTCCGCACACCCTTCACTTTTTTAGTCTCGCTCATAGACCCCACTGCAGCGTTAAACATTCTAGTCGCGTACATCTTAGATCTCAATCCAACGAACTCGGTCATCAAGGCGCCGTTGTTCTCATCTTTCATGAGTCCTAGCACCTTTTTGTTTACGCGGGGCATACCGTACGGATTGTCCACCGCGTAATCACTCGTGTCGAATCGGTCAACGTCGCGCTTCATCGTTTCGTATACATAATCACATTCCACGCTATACACTAAACTGTCGGTGTCGGTGTACAGGTCCTTACACCGATCACTGAACTTCGCACGCATATACGCATAATGGAACTCGTACAGGCATTCTTTCGATACGTCCAGTACACTCATCCCCACGTATATCGGCTTGTCGAACTTCACTTTGAGTTTTCGCATTTCAATCGCAACCAACTCCTCGGAGAAAATCGTACGACTGTGAAAGTTCGGCTTCGCGATCAGCGCTTCCGCACCGTAACGACCGTCCCACCGCGTCACCAGTCGCACGTCTAGGCGATTCCGCACATTCTCCATTGTTTTCCCGTACACCGCGTTGTTCATTAATTTATATAGAGTCTTCTGAAATTCACTCGTGGCTCGCGTCCTCAAATCGGTGTTCAATTGAATGTAGTCGCGCAACCAAGGCGACTGATCGAATCGCAACACCCGATGAATTCGCACCACGCGTAAACCGTGTCGCACGCACTGTTGCAGGTAGCGATAGTGGATGACGTATCGCTCCTTATCGTCGAGCGTGGCAAGCAGCTTGGTCTGTTTACCGTGTGGCGCGTGCTCGCGCACAGGGCAGAACGGTAGGTTGGTGCGCGTCATAAATCTCTTCGGGATATTCGATGTCCACCTCCTACAGGTATCCCTCGGAGTCCTCGTCGTCGGGCAGGGATAACACGTCTAGCGCGGCCACTGTCGCATCGTCCAGCCATCGAAACCCTCCTTGCGGCATAGCCTGCGACATCGCCCATCCGTACAAGTTGTTGACGTCGAAGTACATCAGATACGTCGACGCCTTCGACTTGTCGTACATCCCTGCAGGCAGGTGTTTGTTGTTGGCGTTCGCGTACCTGTGCGAGTACTGACTCAGACCACCGCGTATGCCACGCTCCACGAATAGTAACATGTCCACGTCCGTCAGAAGCTCTAACCGTACGCACGTGTACTTCAGCATCGCGTCCCACGTTAAACTTGGAAGTGTGAAATAATGCGCAGGATCCAAGTCATAACTCGCGATACAGTCGGTGCGGAAACTTTCGAATACGTCGGCGAGTAGCAATACGTCCGTTTTTAAATATAAATTGCTGTACTCGCCCAATGTCTGTACGCGTAATGAGTTCCACACGTTCGCGGCGTGCGCGTAATCGGTCTCCGACGCGGCGCTATGGTTCAGCCGGTTATAGAACGCTTCGCGGGACGGTAAACACGCATCGTTCAGCTTGGTGTATGACGTCACGTAGTCGTACGGGAAGACGCCCTTCCTGGTCAGGAGATTGAAACGATGATCGGGCAGGTGTTGGAACTCGCGTCGTAGAATCGCGAGTCGTTCTCTGCCAAAGTCCGAAGCGAGTTTCTCCAGACTCGCAGCCAAGAACTTCAGCGAATCGATGAAACGAAACTTCAACCCCCTCTGCCAATCGTTGTTCTCGGCGTCGATTCCCTTTACATGCTTGATGAACGATATGTACCGCTCCTTCGTCACCGGCAGCAAGTCGATCTGTCCCTCGAACGCGGACGCCAACTCCTTAATCACGAAATGCGCGTCGTATCCGGACAGATTATGGAATACGACCGATATCGGGTACGATCGCTGAAACTGCAAGTTGCAAGTCACGTGAGCCGCGCCTCGGTACTCGCCTGTCGAGTGGCAATGGCCGCGCACGTGACACACGATCGCGTCGTTAAAAATACGCCACTGTTGACTCGTCAACGAGTTCATTGGTTTCGCGTTCCGGAACCACGAATACGCAGTGTCAGCAAAGTCTCGAAGTTCCTGCAGGAACCATTTCACGCACTCGGTTTCGTGACGATACGCGCGATAATGACACAGAGACGCGTCGGTGGAACAATGAATGTAGTATCCTACGCTGTACGCTCTGTGCTGCTGATACGTGTACGTGCGACTCCGCTCCGCAGGCTCGACATCCTTCAGCATGCACTCGAAGTCCGCGTACACGACGAATGGCGCTAGTTCCTTGTTCTTGAAATTCTTGAACTGCAATCATCTTTCCTCCGCGGACGGCAATTCGATGGCGCACTCGTTCATACGTTGACAGTCCACGGTGTGTTTCGTCAATTGCTCGGACGAGTAGAAGTAACTCAGGCATCTACAACGATAAGAACGTCAATAATAAACATAAGAATAAATAATACATGGATCGAAATATTCCGTATTCGACTCACCTTTCGCAAACGAATACTTGTCCATTATGGTTACCGAGCTGCTTCGAAATCAGCCTCGACATGCTTCGAATTCACGCGAAATGGTATCGTTGTGGCTCCTTGGAGTCCTGCACCAGGAGCAGGTTCGCGTGCCTCTCTCGCTAGTCCTTGGTCTAACGCAGAGACGCGCAGCTTCCGTCGGACCATGCGTACACGTTCACCGACACGTCGTTCAAACTCTCGAACTTCGCCAGCTGATCCAACGTCACGGGAAGAGTCATATCGTCCGTACAAAACACCGCCGAATAGTGTGGGTACGACGCGACCCTATCCCCATGCGTAGCAGCAGGGTATAAACTGGCGACAACGGACCACCAGAAGCACGCATTGTCTCTGCTCTTTACGTTCACCACCGCTTTTTTCAGGACGACGGCGCGCGGAAGTGGTACGTCGCAACCGGCGCGAAGAGGGTTAAGCTTATTAATGTTTATTAGGAGGTTTAGCACAGCCCATCCACTATCGCGATCTTAGAACTCCTCGAGCGCCACTAACGTGGGAGCGACCACGTGCTTCGAATACCACTCGTGCACGTTCGATGTCCTGAACAGTACGCGATTTCGCGTACCGAAACTTTTCATATCCATATTCTCGTTCAACATAAACTCCGCGTTCAGGACCGTATTCACGGACACACCAGAATGTTCCTTATAGCGTCCGTGACGCGCGAGAGCACCATTCTTCGGGCACCCTCCAAAAATCGACGCAGATCGATGTAACCCACGTTGATGACCGCACCAGTCGAAATACGATTCCGAAACGCGGTTTCCACGTCTTCCCATACGACTTTAGGTGTCGTCGATCGAGCCGACACCCCGAGCCCTACTCGCGAATACCGTGCCCGCACGTTCGTACGTAATGTCTGTATTCGCACGATCAGCGACACCAGACGCTGCTTCGATGTCACCGACACTCCTTCGCCGCTCTGATACTTGACGATAAGTCGCAAGCACGCGTCGCACCGATCCATCCAGTCCCTGTAATCCGCAATGGTTTGTAAAAACGCTGCCATTTGGTAAAGAACATTGAACGCGTTCATGAATACCTCCATGTTTACTTCTCTTTTCTTCTACTTCAGTATTCAATTAAAAGGCACGTGTGGTTGATGCGACTCTTCCACGTGATGCGATTATGATCCGGATATCGAAAACCCAGGGGAAGAATGATGCCTGACAAGTGTTGTCGCGAAGATCTTTACCGAACGACTGCGCGGCTCTGATTGAATATCTAACCATCTAGCCTAGCCGAGATTCATGAGTCGTTATCGCTCCGAATTCTTTTCTTCGCTCTCGCATTCTTTCTCTCTCACCCTCAACGTCTCCATCAGGTGACGTGATAACGCGCTGGCTCGATGCGTTACCAGGCGTATCGAATTCGCGCGCTCGTGATAAGGGTGTTCACATCCGTCACGGTGGTCTCTCGATCATCAAAATATGTTGGGCGATACTCAAATAATTATCGCTCTACCTTTTCGTTGGCGGATGTTTATACGAGCGCGAACAATTGTTTTAGGATAGACAGTATGGGCGGTCCTGACATGCGTTACCACGTGTATCGAATTACAGCGTTGGTGATAAGACGGCGGCCCCAAACTTTAAAAAAATATTCGATACGATATCCGAATAATTATCGCTCTACGGTTTCGTTGGCGGATGTTTATACGAGCGCGACGTTGCATTCTTTCGCGAGACGTTATCTTCAAATTCCCAGCCCCTGTGACGTCATCCCCCTCACCCACGAACTCGGTACCCCCCTCCACGCCTCGCCCCTCGCCCAACGCGCCCGAGAGCGCGGCACCCCCTCCACGCCTCGCCCCGCGCCCACAGTACCCCCGCCCCGCCTCACCCCTCGCCCACATTTGGTCCAGAACTCTCATACTCTACCTACATCTTTTGCCGTCGAATAAATTCACTTCAAATAAATTTATTTATCCGCGGTGATAAATCGTGTTATTCGAGCTTCGAATAACGGATAAACATATAGTATCTTTTATTTGAGTTTATTCAGATATTATCTTTGCCCATCTCTGTTCTCCAGCCGCTTCGCCGTGATTCATTCAAGCCTCCCTGACGACATAATAGTAATAGGGGACATGCGGCAACAGCGCGATCCGACTCTCGATACGTATCGGCAACTATGTCTTTCCTACATTTATCGGCTAGCTTGGACTTCCACCGGTTCTGATGCTACATGGCGCGAATATACCATCAGCACCGGTGACGGAGAATCCTTGAAGCTTCATTCTGTCATTTCTCGAGTCTGTCTCAGTACACGAGTCATAAATTCATTATTATTTCAACGTATGGTGGTTATTAGCGTTCAGACGTACCAGACCACCCTGCACGAATGTCTACTGAAGGCAACTAAACCCGCAAAAGCTTCCTTCTTGCCGATGCCAGGACGAAAGTTGTAATTTACGGTTTGTTTACTACACGCGTATACGTGCACGCTTAACTTAGCTTGTGTGAGCGTACGCACACATTCAAGGCCCTGTGAGACGGCAGCCTTCAGATCGGTGGGCGATCCCTACTTTCGCCAAATTTTTATAAATCTTGGCCTTGGTGCCACTATCAATGGAATCAGTCGGCGTAAATTGGGGAGAATTGTAAATCAAATATACGTAGATTTGTCTGCACCACTGCAAACATTTGGTCGGGAAGGCGACGGAGCTTTTTCGGCGTTACAGCCCAATAGTTTTCTCCAAATTTGAAGAGAAAATCAGCGGCTATAGCCTGCCGCCGTTTTTCTAGGGTACACTGTTTTGATAAAATAAAAGATCTTCTGCTTAATATTCATGCCAAATTTGGATTGAACAGTGACAAAATTGTTGCCACCATCACTGACAATGCCAGCAATTTTGCAAAGGCGTTTAGAACGTTTGGCGTGAAGGAATCAATCATTACGCCCGAAAATGAAGAATATTGCACAATTTTTTCCTGCCCTGATTCATCCACCGAAGAGGAAGAGGAGGAAGAAGAAGATGAAGAAACTATAGCTGCAATTAATATAAATTGCATTACACCTTTATTACCACGTCATATCCGATGTTCAGCACACACGTTGAATTTGTGCATCACATCGGATATGATGCAAATGATTAAAAAAAACAAGGGATTGTCTACTTTGCACGGTGACGTGATGTAAAAGTGCAATATGCTGTAGAAAGCAGCGATAAAGCCAAAATCCGCCGAAATAATGGAAAAAATAATTGATCATACCTTAACCTTTAGGCTGCCGTTATTTTTTCGTAAAAATAGGGGTCCTTTTGTTCCAAAAATTTTTATGTATGAGTAGTCAATAGGTCCCATAGGGTCGAGGGAGTAGAACCGTGCCAATATAGTGGCTATAGCGGCAGGAGACGGGAGGACGAAAAATCAAAAAAATTTTTTTGTTTCTAAAACTTACGAATAACCTTTATGGTATCTCTAATTATACTCCTGTATATATATTTATTCAATTCGTGCATAAAATCAGTAGTACCAACATAAATACCAAGATATATATGTCTACACAGAAAAATTTCCTTTAGCGCTACCCGGAGCTAACGACGGGGACGTAGAAATTTTGTAGCTCCATTTCTCTTTTTATCCTTTTTTTTTTAATTTTTTTTTTATATTTTTTTGTATTTTTTTATTATTTTTATATTTTTTTCCGTTTTTTTTGTATTTTTTTTGTATTTTTTAATTTTTTTTGTGTTTTTTTTATTATTTTTATATTTTTTTTTATTACATGTCATCAAATTACGGGTATACGCAATGCCAATATAGTGGCTATAGCGGCAGCCTAAGGGTTAAAACGACCAGACGAAACGCGGTGGAATTCTTTATACAATTCCCTACGACACATCACACAACTTAAGGGCAAGGTTAATGATTTAGGGAAACATTCAGGTTTTAAAAGAAACCTAATAGAAATTGATTTGACATATTTAGAGGAGTATCTAGAATGCATGGCGCCAATTGCAGAAGCAATAAATGTTTTGCAGGCGACCACGTTTTCTATGGGACACTGTGAGAGTGAATTTTAAAGTCGCCCGGCCTCGATTGAATTCAAAGACGGTGCGCGGTTGGCGATAATTCATTGCGGCGATGCCGGGAGATGAACAGTTGAAAGGCAATGCGTTGTTGCGTCTGGAGACGCAAAAAGGTAGACGAAGGGTCCAGGGGTGACGTCCAGGCGGAGAGGAATCGAAAAGGGCATTCGATCGACGAGAGTCTGACGAGACGGGCGTTTTGTTTTGCGACAGAGCGATATTAAGACTCTTCTGTATCTTTCACTACATTCTGTATAAATCAGCAAAAATATAACCTCTACAGTTCAAAAGTGGGATACACACACGTGCGAAGTTAATTTTCCAACACATTTTATTAATATGAGTGAAGGTGTTAAGTGGAAACGTGTTAGTGCAGCCCTTACGAGTGGCTATAAGATGCCTTACAAATCAAGTAAACGTGATGATGGCAAGCGGTTGAAGAAAGCACATCGAGATAGCGGGCGGAAGAGGCCACTCTCATCTCAGGGGGAGAGTCGATCAAGGACACCAGAAGTTCGAAATAGGGAACGATCCAGAGAATCGAGCAGCGGTGGACGACACCGCGCGAGGAGTCCGCATGTTAAGCCGGATCCAGACCTGAATGAGTATACGCTGAGCAAGGCCGAACGCGTACGAATATTCTGATGTGGACGGGAGAAACGGTAGCCAGGGCCGCATACTTCTACGTCAGAAAGGGTGAGCGCGAACGCATATGCTAGTGTGGACGTGTCATTCGTGGTGACTCGACGCATGCAACCCTATTCTCGAATGCCGGCGAAGGCACATGGCCTGAGCCGACCGTTGTCGGTTTTCTTCCACACATCAAAGGGAGTTTGGAGTGCATTGCGCTCAGCGTGGAAGATAGAAGCAAATGAGATACTTTTCTGAAATCCTCGATGTCTGGAATTTTCATGATACTATTGAAATATATTGTAGCCCATATGAAATTAGAGAGGGCTAAGTCCTCATTTTTGCAGATTCGAAATTGTTTAAAGAATACAAAGTATCAAAGTTTCCTGTTTTCGATGATTTTTACGAAACGGCTTCAGAAATGAATTTTAATGATCTAAATTATTGAAGGCATGAACTTACGTCTTTTTTTTTAATCATGAAGGATGAATCAATGTCAGGGCTGCGCAGGGTGCTGTTTTCAGCGCCTAGTAGCGAGCAACCAGCCGACCGTCGAGTTTCACGTCGTTTAGATTCGCACCTGCGCTACTGCAGTTCTCCTCACTGATTCTACCCTTAGCAACGGGGCAACTCAACGGACGGCTGGATGCTCGCCGCTAGGCGCTGAAAACAGCACCCTGTGCAGCCATGATCTATGTGAATGAATTCAATCCATTGTTAATATTGTCATAAACAGTTAGTAATACTAAATAATAATTAGCAATATATGTTTTAATAATTTTAATAATTTAGCAAATAATTAGCAAAATATGTTTTATTAAAATTATTATATAGATTAAATGAATTGAATTGATATGTAATAAATATTAATGAAACCAAAAATCCTATAAAAATAATTCTCAAATATTCAGCTATAAAAGTTAAAGTAAATGTCTCTCTAAAATATTCAGTATGAAACCCTGAAACCAATTCTGATTCCCCCCTCAATTAAATTAAAAGGAGTTTGATTTAATTCAATTAATACAAATATATCTTTATGTACAGTATACAACAATGGCAGAATGGTCACCCGAGCAATGCCTCGAATTAATCGGGGAATATGAAAAATATCTACTTCTATGGAACCCCAAAAATAATAATTACTTTTCAAAAAATAAAAAGAACGATGCATGTTGGAAAATTTCCAAACAACTTGGAATTGTCGAGGAGATTGTGCGGCAGAAAATGACCAGCCTGCTTGGTTCCTTTCGACAACAAAGGGCGAAAGGAAAACGTTCCATAGGTACTGGGAAGGGTAAGTCGAAAAAAACTGTTGGTCTTCCATAACGTATTGTAGTACTTTCTGCATTTGAAGAATATATCATTCACAGTCTTTATTTAATTATTGAAATAATTGTTACATTACAGCAAGGAAGGAAGTATATAATTCGAAATGGTTCGCATTCCACAGAATGCATTTTTTGCTGGACAGAAATAAACCCAGGCAAACCATAAATACAGAAAATGTAAGTAAAATACGGTTTTACAAAATGGGTGTATTTAAACAATTATCGTCACGCACAGTTATTCTGCCAAGGGACAGTTCCGTTGGTAACGAAATAGTCTGTAAATTCTCGTCTAATATTCTGTGAGTTTTGTGACGGTCTTCGAGGTACATTGTTAAGTGGCAGAAACGATGAATTGTTGACAGTGGTTTGTGTTAAAGTCCTCCAGCTTCCTACTACTAATTCCCCGTTACTTTCATTGTCCAACATCCCTGATGGGCAGTATGATGCTCTCGAAGTGGTCGATTTTCTCAGAAAATTGTGTAGATACACAATTGTTAAAGTTATTATCTCAGCTTTTTCTGGCTGCAATAGCATTGGTTTCCTTAAAATCCGAAACACTGAAGAACGTATACCAAAAACATTCTCTACTACTCTTCGAGCCCTACTCAGGCGATAATTATATATTCTCTCTCTGGTTCCTTTATTGTGATTTCCCGAATATGGTATCATTATATTTTCGGTGAGAGGAAATGCCTCGTCGCCTAGTATGACGTACGGCATGTTCATATTTCTTCCAGGCAGTGGAGTTTTTTCGGGCAAGGCTAAATCTTTACTCTCAATTTTTTTTATACAATTCAGTGTGTTTGAAAACACCACTATCCGAAATTCTATCTTGGCAGCCTACATCCACAAATAGAAAATTATAATCTGCATCTACAAGAGCAAACAATACAATACTGAAAAACGATTTGTAATTGTAGAATTCACTGCCACTGTTCATAGGACATTGTAACATTATGTGTTTCCCATCTATTGCCCCCACGCAGTGCGGGAAGTTCCATTTACTTTCGAACTGGGAAGCTATGCTTTCCCACTCTTCCGTAGTTGAATGCATCTAAAAAAACACATAACTATATAAAAGACGCGATATATGTACGTATACAGGGTGAATGAATAACAACTATCATCTGAAATAACTCGTTATTTATTGATTTGAGCAAAAATTATCAATTACACGATAGTACTTAGGAAAATATGCGGTGTCATTTTAAAAACTGATAAAAAAAATGTGTCTGCTCGACAAGCACTAGCGAATACAATATATTTCATATAAAACATTTTTTCCTAAAAACAATAAGTAACGAGATACTTCAAGAGATAGTTATTATTAACTCACCCTGTATAAAGATCTGGAAGGATCACTATTTTAAGAACACTAATTGAGATTGAAAACAACAATCTAATTCGATATATGATGTAACAAGTTATATCGATGGGACGCGAAACTTCCCCCCACCACGCGCGCCTGGCGCGGCCCGCCGCTGCCGAGCGGGGCCGCGAGGTGGATGCGCGCCGAGCAGCGCTCTCGCTCGCGAAGTTCGCGCGGCCACGCATATCAGCCGGCGCGGCGGGCCCGTCAGGCAGTCTACCACGAGCGTTACAGGCGGACGGTCAGAGCTCTCCCGGCGATCTCTTGTCTTGCAAGGTGTATCGCTGTGTACTTTTGGTTTCTCCCTACCTCCACGGCTCCCAGAGGAACGCGAGTTCGCCGACTTCTGGACGCAGGTCGATATCCCCAGTCAATCTTAGGGTCAGACGTCGTCTGTCCCGGAGGACATCCTACAGCCTCCGTTTCTCCCACGGGTTTTACCCACCGGGTGAGCGGACTCAAGGTTTCGCGGTCAGGGCCATTGGTGGAGTTAACAGCCAGGGCGCCAGAACGATCACTCTCCCCACTCCTACCCCCACCGCCGAAACGCACCTAATTTCGCGCCGCGATCGCGACGCGCCGTCCGCGCTCCGCCGCCGACTAACCGTTAGTCACCGCGTTAGATTAAGTTCCGAACACGCTGTTAGCCAGCATCGACCTGGCCGAATACGAATAAACACCCGTTGTACAGTTCACCTTGTCTCACTCACACAACCGTTCAGGACCCTCGTCCGATTTGTAACCGTCGCGAGGACAGGTTACAATGATTTTACAGGAAACTTTATTGGATACGGGGGCGGAGGCTGACTGTGGTCAAACCAGGCCATCTACTCCGCCGAATGATGGCGAAACTGCTTGACCATCCGGAATAACGGGGAATATTAATTTTATACCACCACCACCACCACCACCACCATCATCACCACCACCACCACCACCATCAACATCAACATCAACATCACCACCAGCACGAAAAAAACACGAAACGAGGAAGATCCTCGAGTGGAACAGACGCACAGTGTCGCGGCACGTGTTCAAAAAGCAAAAATTTGAGTTTTGAAATTTTGTATTTCATTTCATGCAATTGATAGTAAACAGTCCTCCGATATAAGAACATCATAACTTATTAACATAAATAACGGATTTAAGGTTAGAAATTACATTCAAAGTCGAATAACCAAACGCAAGCTGCCACAGACTGCGCGTAGGAAATATTTACCCACTGCATTTTTGTTGCATTTATAAGTTCTTTTCTTTCTTTTTTCTTGAAAATAAGCAAAATATATCCTTTTTTCGTTTTATTAATTAAAAATTTTGCATTTAAAGATGTGGATACGTACCAGTGGCTCAAATTATTACTTTTTTCGTCGCATCTTCTAAATTCTGGAGAGAATTAAAAAAAAACGAAACATATCGGTTCTTTCATCTTTTTACTACAATTAGTTCTTTTTATGCCCTTTAATTTGGTATAAATTTTATCTGCCCCCGAGTGCTCCCACATAAGAAAAAATATACAAAATAAAACGAAAAAACTAGACAAATTTGTGCTCGAATATTTATTTTTAAAAGATACTGAGCTTTAAATTCCTTCAGATTCAACTAATAGTGATGAAGATGTATAATACGAATGAATAATTTAAAATTTATTATCAATACGAATTATTTACAAAATTAATTATATTTTTTTACAATTGTTTCATATGTTTGTTATTAATGTGTGTTTGAATGTATTTAAAAAATATATATTTTATTTGTTTTACTTTATTTATGTGCAAAAATATATTTTAATGAATTATTTTATATTAAAAATTAATTTTTTTGTGTATAAATGTAATTAACATAACAATTACATGTAAATAACTGTATCTTAATGGAAAATTGATTTTTGATTTTTTTCCCCTATATACTCGTTACACTGTGAGACGTTCCAAATATTGCAGGATACGTATGCACAAATGAATACGTCGGCGAAAGGTGACAGATTTGTAACATAGGGGGAGCATATAGCGCACAAATTGCGACTATATTGTTGCGGACACCCTATGGATGAGATCCATGGCCCGCTGGTGTTCGCAACGAAGACAAGAGACAGCGAGAAGGTGATCGTATCGATCACCTATCAAGCTGTCAATCGAGAGTCAGCCGCCATACCGAACGAACGTATCTCGTGACCATCTTAGATTATTGATCTTATAGTTTGTTACTGCTTTGTTGTGTTACGCCATTAAATGTTCTGTTACACTTGTTATACATTAAAGTTAAATTATGACGACCGCGAGACGTAACAATATTCTGCGAGGGTCGTATCAATTGTGGAACACCACATAAATAATCTAATGTTCCAGGTGGACATGGGACATTTTGACAATTATATAAGCTATGCTATCCCCCCACAACCCCTTTCACATCACATCCCACTCCCATTTATCCCTCGAGCTCGACTACATTCATACCCAACCCCATAACTCCCAGAGACCATGAAACTGTACATTATACATACTCCCCACACCCACAATAAAATTATTTTAAATGAAATTTGTAGTTTGTACTTACCTTTACACAACTTCTTAAACCTTCAATTATCGCAGGACAAACTTCCATTATGATAGTCGATATTGCTTGCTTTGACACTTTAAACACATATTGCAAGCTTGTATACGAATCGCCTGTTGCTAGAAAGCGTAAAGTTATTGCCAACCTCACTGAAACGGGAATAGCGTCCTTGAACCGAGTATCTTTCTTGACTACTTTAGGTCCGATCATCTGTATCAGCACTTCAAAATCCTCACTGGACATTCGTACAAAATTTTGAAACTGTCCCATGCTAATTTCCACTTTTAATTGATTCAGAATGTTGTGTCCCTCTTCTTTTCTGCGTTTATAAAGTTCTGTAACCCACCATCGTCTCTCTACTTTTTTTTTTTAGTTTGCTTTTCTTTTAATAGTTTGTACGTTAAAAGAAACGCTGCGCTCGCAATAAGGAGATGTTCCTTCGATGCCATCTTTACGACTGCGGAGTGGGCTAAGCTAAGCACAGAAGTTGGTGACGAGAGACACATGGCACTTTCGATCCCTCCGCATGCGGCATTCCTGTGCGTTCGGCCTTGCTCAGCGTATACGCATTCAAGTCTGGATCCGGCTTTAGGGGGTACGTAGAGGCGACGCACAGTGGTCTGGGGATATCTACATTTAGCGGCCAAAATTCTGATCATTCTGAAACTTGGTGATTAAGGGTTTTTGCGGTCGCTGATAACGAATTTAGCACCAAAAATTTAAAATCAAAATGGCGGATTCAATATGGTGCGCATTGTGATCTGGAAAGCGGTATTTTATAGCCAAAATTAAAAATCATAGCCGTACTAGAGAAAGAAAGAGAAAAAAGAATCAGACCTAACATTATCTTTGACTTAAAAAAAAAAAATATTAAAAATTATTATACATATAAAATATATACAATACCTCGAGCGTCATTTCTAAAAGTCTGCATAAAATTGAAGATTGCAGGAGATTGCACTTGAAATGTACATGCTCTTGTTAACAATTGTGTAAGCTTTCATGTAAAAAAAGTCCGATGTTAATCTGGCTTAATCCTTTTTTACAAGCCTTCTCAAACTTTAAATTCATATAAACATTGCACTATTTGTTCATGGACTAAAAAATGCCTATGACACATATAAATAACTGAAATATACTTCCTTACTTATATACCTGTATGATATAAACACGTATTTTGATGTTCTATAATGAGTAATTAAAACAATTAGATTCACATAAAATTTGATGATTTTGTCTTTGTAATATTATATCTAATCAAAGAGTCATCTGAAAAGAGAGAGCTATGCGGATTTAGAAGCTCTGGAGGGTTCATAAAAAAAATGACATTGTAAAGTTGATGTTGAGAAATTGAATTTTGGCCACCATCCAGACCACTGTGCGACGCTTCGAAGCGTCGGGGAACACACAGCAGGAGCAGTGATGCCAGAATGAGGACGGGTTCAGTGATGCCAGAATGAGGACGGGTTCCCTCGAGAATTTCCCCCACCACGCGCGCACACTACGCCGGAGCTGCGTGTCCGTGAGCTCGGCGCTTCGGACAATGTCGGGAAGACGAGAGAGAAAACGAATGTGTGTCTTTCTCTCTCGCTCTTGAAACGCTGTGATCCACGGTGAGGTGCAAGCGACACGCGTCCGTGCGCGATCTTCTTGAGTGCCTCGAGATACACTTTTCACTTTCTGACATATGTATAATACTCTTATAATGAAAAAAAATGTGCAAAAAGTTTTGTTACGGAAATCATGTTTTAAGACCTCCTGATCACGTTTTGACTATTTAGAAGAGCTTTTTTTTAAATATCTCATATATTTGTTAACACGATTACGTTCAAACGGCAAAATGGATTTCAATGAGACTTCATATTTAAATTTTACATTCTTGTCTTAATATTCTTGATCCGATTATATCGCGAAAAATGATAATTACCCGTTATGGTTCTTCGATTTTTCAGATATACGATTTAAATTCTACATACAAAGCGTTAATAAAAATTCTTCTGTAACTTCTTTAACAAAGAAAAATGTACATTCATAACTTCTTGTTTTCATTTTACATTTCCGTACATTTTATTTGAACTATTCCTATTTTTCAAACCTAAAAATGAATTTTTTTAGTAAAAGATGAATATTTTGATACTGTACATTGGTGAACTTTCTTAAAATTAGAATCCACTCTTGGCCAGTACCGTGGACGCTGTAGCAACCTTCGATAGAATATATTTTTTCAGAGTATGATCTAAAAATCTAAAATCTAAACGTAATCACATTTCTCGATAGATTTTTCGATAATTATATCAAGTTGCGACAAAGAATCATGCACTATTTACACATTAATTACGTGCAGCGTGCACGCTACCGCTCGATGGAAACTACGGGAAAGTGGTGGTCTCTTCCATCGGGAGGGAAATGTAAACAATTGGTTATGCAAAGCTAACATCGCGATACATGTTGTACACTAAAATGTACAAAAACATTACAAAAATAGAAAAGAAAGGCAGCACGTAAATATATCAATTGGGTTGGATATATTGACGAGATGTAAGACTGAAATAAGTAATGCTACAATTGTTTACATTTCCAAAGGATAGAAAGCACGCAGAGGAATTTACTATAATACATGCGACAGAATTTCGAGATAATTGTTACATATAAAATGAATATAATTAAGAACATTACATTTATTTGTACAATTATCTCGAAGTTCTCTCTATAAATCATATGTACAGCAAGCACGCGAATTTATTGCAAGGATAGAACAAGAATTACGTGAGGTAAATCGAACAACTATTTACATATTCGCGATGTCCAAAAATGGAATGAAATAGAAAATGGATGAAATTGATAATATTCTGGACATCACCAATTTGCATTACCCGACGTAGAAGGAAAATCCGCGAGGCCATCAACGGCATGTAAACGTAAACTACTCTTTTGCTTCTTCGCAAAAGTTGCATATAAATTCTCAGATGACATGAGAGATAGATACTTGTCATCTACCTCCATGGTCTGAGCTGTTTCCCCGTGCGCCTTTAATGCCGATTTCGTTACGCACATGGCATTAACGGTGGTCGAACGAAGTCGGTTTCGTTTCTTGTTCTTTACGTCGGGAAGCATGGAAAACGATCTTTCAGCATCGGCGTTTGAATTTGGAAGACTTCTAATGGAATTTAATAATTCCTGCAAACATGGATATTTAAATGAGCCTTGATCATTTCGCGTTAACAACACCGTTTTCCAAACATCATCAAAAGCTAATGTACAAAGCATCTGCTTGTCTCTATTTGAAAAATTCAGGTGCAATGTCGACCATTCTTTTTGCAAACCGTCTTCGTCGAAACCGCCCAATTTCTGAGCAATAAAGAGAACACTTTTGAAGGAAGTGCCTCTGTCATTATCTACTAATGCCAAACGAGGCTCAAAAACACATAACTTGCTCAGAAATGCGTTATCGATTGGCAATCGATTACGAATTTCGTTTGCAGCCGTTATGTAAAACTTAATACAATTTTCTCGAACGGTATGGACAACATCGGGTTTGCCTTCTGCAACTGACTGACAAAGAAAAGTGTCACAATCCGGATCGAAATGAATACTATTAAATGCGATTTGATTATCACCTCTTGAAAAATCTATTAATTTTACTGAATCCATGTGCTTCAAAAGCTACGGTTTCAAAAAATGACGTAAAATATTGTACAAAAGAGTTTTGGCAGTATTTTGAAGCAAATGGATTCTTGTTTGTTGCGACTGAAAGAATAAACTAAACTCATTAAAATACTCTAAAACGTATTTCAAAAACAGAAAATATGCTTTCGCTTCTGGATTTTGCACAATGATAAGCAGATCTTCCCCAGACTTTGTCTTCTCACTTACGACCAATTCTTGCAGAAAGTGCAACACACTGTCCCAATTTTCTAAAAGTGTAACTACGCATGAGTAACGCGATAACCATCGCGTAGTACACAGTTTTAAAATTTTGCGGTCAGTAGATTGAAAACATTGCTGAAATTCGCGAAAAATGGCCGAGCGTTTGGGACTGCTATAAATGAATGTTGTGACTTTCCGTAATAATTCCTCGCAGACCTCGGGAATGGTAGCGCGTGCTGCATGCACTACCAATGCAGGGGAGTGACATGGACACGGCATGGTCAAAAAATTTTCACCGCGAATTTCTGCAAGTTTGGTCTTGAATGACGAGTGACGCCCTGTCATGACAGAAGCGTTATCACACGACAAAGCAAGAATGTTTTCGAACGGAATTTGCTTTTTCCACATGGAGTTCCTAAATGAGGTAAATATTTTATCGGCAGTACATTCTCGCGCGTCAAGAGTAATTAATTCTACTAATTCCGTTCGAACATCCAAAGTCTCGGGTGCGACATACCGAACAATAAACGACATCCATTTCTCATTGGTAAAGTCGGATGTCTCATCAATAAATACTGAAAACTTAGAATTCTGTAAAACATGACTAAGACGCTCTGTTTCCCGAGGACACAGAACGTTCGATATAATACTAGAACACTTTGTTCGACCACACGTCATATGTTTCAAAACATCAGGATTTTTCCCAACGTCTTGGAAAAATGTAAGAATCGCCATATTTTTCTCGGCTATTAATGCAGCAAAACGAATTTCCGCGACTTTTTTTTGTTCATCAAATGACAAAGGCGATTCCTCGCATTGCGATCTGAAATCGTTTGATTTCCTCACATCCATTCCATTTTTTTCACAGTTTTTGATGTGGCACTTAGAATCCGCATGACGTTGGATTTGCGACGTCCCGCAAGCAAATGATTTTTTACAAACCGAACAGAAACACGAAAAAGGATCATCGGCGACCTTATTCAACCAGGGCTTGAAATCCTCAAGCCATTGAGGCATAAAAATTTTTCTCGAGACCTTAGCATACACAGTTTTCCGCGAAATTGTTTTAGATGAAAAATATTTAGGTCTCGCTGATTCCTCATGCCTTTTAACGCTCGAGGAGCCGCAAGAAAAAGTTTTCTCGCATGAAGAACAGTAGAAAAGGCTTTTATCATTAGGTACTCTGCGAATCCACGATCGGAACTTCTCGTTCGTTTCCCACAACGGCCGATAAACAGGAGTAGTCCTTTTACCTGTTTTCTCAAACGTTTCCATCGTACTTACCACGAAAAAATTGAAAATGTAGGAAAAATATTATATACAAAGCAACAACCAAATGCTAGCGTATAGAAAAGGGGAGATATAGGGGGCTACTAATTACACACTACACTTCCAACACGATAGATCCGAATTCACGAAATAGGAGATGACAGACGAAAAACATGCAGACAGCGCGGAACAAATAGTACCCACCACCTGATCTCTAATTCTATTGAAATGACGGTTAAATGTCGCGAAGCGCAAGTGCGCGACCCTCCCCCCACGAAACGCGTCGACACGTAAACAAAACATACGCGACCACAGATCGCGAATCGCGCAGCTTCGCGTATGAGAAGTAAATCACACGTCTCAATATAATAAGATTTATTTACCAAGTAAATTTCGACAGCTCGCTTGGGTACCGACTTGTACCCTCTGAAAGATTTCAACCGAATGTGTTTCGCACGCCTTACTCTCTAGCTTTCGACCAACAAAAAAAAAGGAAAGAACTAAAAAGAAGAAGAATAGAGGGATAGGTGGAAAACAAAGAGGAAAGCAAAGAAAACAGAGAAAGAGGCATAGAGAAAGCACTGAGAAAAAGGGGCAGAAAACTGCACTTGGGTTCGCACGGATCTGACCGTCAAATGTACTTGACGAAAACCAGGCCCGAGCGAACCCTCGAAACGAGAAACGAAAAGAATAGATAGGAAATCGTAAAATAGTAAGAAAAATTCAGAAAGGAGAAAAGTCGAAGAAAAGGCTAAAAGAAATAACAGCCAGGCAATGGTGACAGTACCGAACTGCCACAGATGCATTTACCATTTACCTTTCTCTCCTATTCTTGTACAATTCCTTTATACCAATGTACACATTTTAGTGTACAACATGTATCGCGATGTTAGCTTTGCATAACCAATTGTTTACATTTCCCTCCCGATGGAAGAGACCACCACTTTCCCGTAGTTTCCATCGAGCGGTAGCGTGCACGCTGCACGTAATTAATTTGTAAATAGTGCGTGATTCTTTGCCGCAACTTGATATAATTATCGAAAAATCTAGCGAGAAATGTGATTACGTTTATATTTTAGATTTTAGATCATACTCTGAAGAAATATTTTTTATCGAAGACTGCTACAGCGTCCATGGTACTGGCCAAGAGTGGATTCTAATTTTAACAAAGTTCACCAATTTACAGTATCAAAAGATTCATCTTTTAATAAAAAAATTCATTTTAAGGTTTGAAAAATAGAAATAGCTCAAATAAAAAGTACGGAAATTTAAAATGAAAACAAGAAATTATGACAGGGGTTATTTTCAATTTTTATACAAAATAAAAATGTGATGTTTCATTACAATTAATCTTCTATTTTTATGTACAAACTTTATAAGATATATCTGAACTTTTAAAGGTATTATTTATAGTTAATGTGCTGGTAATTTATTAGATATAATTATTGTTGCAATATACATTCAGATTGCCAAATATTTTTGAAACCATGTAGTAGAAGAGTATAAACCAAATGGTAACAATTTTTGGTAAACTTATTCTATACTATATACCATTTGATTTAATACCCGATTATCTTCATGTATGTATATGTATTTGACCAATGAAAAAATTTACATTTATCTCGTGTGTGAATATACGAAGATATAGTAGTACTTAGGAATTATTTTGTAATGAAATGATCTTTTGTTCATTGGGCTAGAATCTATTCGTTCTTAAAATAACTGTACATATACTTTTAAGTGATATTTTATGTTTAAAATAAGTGAAATATGTATACAGAATGGAATAGTAACTATGTTCATTTGATATGTCTACTATTGTTTGAAATATTAAGAAATTTTGTATAAAAAGTTTTCATATTATGAAGCTGGTCAGAATATCATAGTAATAGTTTGAAAAGGTTTGATGAGCAGTAGGGTATTTCACGGTCACTATAATGTATTTAAATGGAATGCTACAGCTTTTTATTCTTAATATGATATATGTTATTGAGATGATTTCAGTGATATAAGATTAAGTTACTCGTGGTCATAGAAACTCTTAAAAAGGGTCATAAACTACTATCAAAAGGACATCAATTTTGTTGCTTTTATAGTACATCAGTTGCTCTTGTATTATAAATAATGATATGCATGTATATATGTGACAGTTGACCCATTATATCATTTTACCAGTGTTCTTAGAACATCAAATAATAACAGAGTAATTTCAGATGGACAAATTTACTGTTCCATTCTATACCTTATACACCTGATACAATATACTTTTGAATTGTTTAACATAATGGAAATAAGTACCAAACATGCTTGTAGTAATAATAAATCTCTTATTATACAAATAGCATAATATTACATATGATTTAAAGTCATAAGTGCTCTTTTATAAACTTACTGCAAAGCTGTATCATGTAAGTAAAAGAAGTATGATTATTTTTATAAAAATGTATTTTATTCCTGTTAATGCTGTGGATTATGCGTGATTTTTTATCGAATACATCAGTAGTTTAATTTTTGTGTAAAATCAACTTATTTTATTAAATCTATAATCTGGTATTTAAACAAAGTTATATTTATTTTTAGTAAAAATTGATTAGTCGTGTAAGCCCTAAATATGTATGTGTATTCAAGTGGAAGTGTTACTACTAGTAACTTAGTAATGTTGCAAAAGGTATACATACTTTGAAAAGGGGAACGCGTCGCGCTTTCCGTAAGCTGTTCCGCTTACCTCCGCGTGCCTTGTACTTTCTTCTGCGCACATTCGGTTCGGCTAAAATTTAAAGTCAATTTTCTCGAAAACAAAGCGCGATATTAAAAAATTTTATTCTATATTTTCGTCTTACTTTGGCCCGTAGCAATCAACCCCCAAAAATGTTACTACCTGTAGTAAAACACCCTATATATTCTTCTTTCTTGTTGCCTTTGTTACGCTATCGCTTGAACGTGGCTGGAAATTGTACGTAATCGATAAGTAAATCAGGAGCGAAATTTAAAAGCAGATGTTTGCGTGCCATTGAAGAAATATTGTTAAGGATGCGCGATGCGGGTGGCATACGTGGGAAAGATCTTGGGCAGAGCTCGAAAACAGGAAGAGGCACCAATTAACAGGCCCCGAAACGAATCGTGTTTTTTTTTCCTAAGTCACGTAATCTTTTGAGAAGGCCTTGTCCTTTGTTAGTCTTTAGGAGTGTCGATTGACTCCTGAAGTGTTGGCGACGCTAAGGAAGTCATAAATTTCCTTCAAGCGTTGTTTTCTCGATCCTCGGAGTAGAGCCTACTTTCTCTTCCCACGTGGGCACCCCGCTGTGTAACGGAAAAGCGCGCCTCCACCGAATTTTCCACCACCACCCGAAGACGGAGGAAAAGATGGACGCCGATCCGCGGGGGCGTACGGACATCCGAAGGACGGCCTACCGCTTGGAACTGTTGCATCCTGCATCCTGATTGGACTACGAGGATCTATGGGAGGACTAGGAGGATTTAGCCAACGACTTCGACGAGGACCTCGGAGGAGATTTTGAAACGCTAGACAGTCTGTCGATAACCAGCTTGCCAAACAGTTCAATAAATGCCAGTATTTAACTTACAAATAGTTTTCTTTGTGTCTAATTTTATTTTGAACTTCCCACACTCCGACGAGCAGAGCGGTTCAGCGCTCCACGGGCGCCAACCCGCGTTCTTATTGTAAAATCACCGCTAAAATACGTAACAAATTTTGGTGACAGCGGTGGGATTTCGAAAATAATTTGTGGAAAATTTAAAAGTCATTGCAGTGCTAAAGACTGGCTTTATAAACTTTTGAACACTTGTGTAAGTGACTTCGCCGGCTCGTGAGTGCGTATTGAAGTGATTCAACGAGAACTATTATAAACTTTTATAGAAATAATTTTCTTTTGATCGTGAAAATGGACACAAATATCATAATTTATTAAGTGCAGCCTCTCTCTCTTGGGTTTTGCGCGGTTTTCCTTAAGAGCAAGGGTGAATACCAGAGACGGGTGATTTCAGTGGCCGTGCGAATAATCCCCTGAAATCACATGCACTCGGTCATTATCCGCATCATTTGCTGAGCCACTTCCAAACTTCCCGGACGGTTAAGAAAAGGACTCGAAGGACTTGGACGCTCGGACGATTTCTTCACGGGGTTGAAATCAACTGGATCATCGACGTACTCCGGATCAACGAAGTCAGTAGCTGGGACATCCATATAAGGGCTGGAGTTCTGGACGGAGCGATAATACATAAGTGACTTTATTTCTAAATTATTCATTAGCGGTACTCGTTTATTATTTGTAAAAATGCCGCCGTTTGCGAAAAGATACAGGCGATTTAAGCAAAGGTCTAACTCTAGTCTGAGTGGTGGTAATATTTCTGAGATAGAGGAGTTAATAGTAGGAACAAGTGGTGTGTCTGCGCCTACTTCTGAATTTCAACCCGACGAATTACGCTTGGTGCCGGCACAATTTACTCCTTTTCCAAGATTTAATATGTCCCTTCCGGATAATGGATCCACTGCATCCAGTAGCACGATGATGGTAGATGCGTCAGGGTCATCGTCTGGAGTTTCTAAAGCTGCATTGCGCATGTCTTTTGATTTGATTGCGAAGTTCATTCCACATTTTGACGGGAAACCAAGTTCTATAAATAATTTTATTAGTCAGTGTAGACTCGCTGATTCTCTGGTTAGACTTGAGGATAAATTTTATTTGTTGACCTTAATACGCAATAGAATGCAGAAACGCGATTATAGCAGGATAATTGATGGGAATGAACCCAAGACCGTAGAAGAATTGATTAATTTAATAAAAGCCGCGTATGAGCAAAGTTTTGATATTAGAAATGCACAAGATAAATTAAAATGTATACGGCGGAAAGAACAGGAAATCATTGAGGAGTTCGGAACTCGGGTACATGAAATTTTAGATCAGGGAATAGAAGCTGCGCAGGAAAAATTTACTGCTGAACAACTTGTTGGAATTAAAGTTTTACTGATAGAAGAAGCAATAGCTGGGTTTTTAAGAGGACTACGTAACGATACCATTATGCTCTTAATTGCCAAGGATAATATAGGTAGTTTAACAACTGTCATCAAGCTAGCTTCAAAAATGGAGCATCAGTTATAATACGAAAATAAGCTTATAGATTCGAAAATTTCCGCGAGTATAATGATTCCCATGCACAACCTATATCGATAGACGTGGATTCCAATCCTGATTCGAGGGACCTGGAAAGGGTGCTTATCTGCGCAGATAAGACATCAATTGTAGGTTCCGAAGTGGACAGGATGGATGATGAAGTCTTATGTTTTGAAATGAGAGAATTGTGGCATCTGTTTTCCTAGCGCGCGGGAAAGCAGCAGCCGAATACAATGAGGTTACAAATAGTTTACAAGTTCAGATTTATTAGTATTACCTTTGCCTGTGGGAAATGGAAATTTTAGAGGATCGCCTCAGTCGGGCACGATGCATCGACTCGGTCGCCTGTTGACATACGGTAATTCTCAACCCCGGGAACCCGCTTCAGGAACCGTGAGAAGTAGTCTGTGCTCGGCAAAGGTGCCTGCGCTCTGTTCGGCCTTTAAGGGAACATCGCAGGGCTCGCAGTATCTTGGTTCGTGGCAGAGGTATGGGGAGCCTATTTTATTTGCGACTGATGTCGTGGCAGAGGCTGACGAGCCTGATTTTGTTGCGCCTGGTATTGTGGCGGAGGCTGTGGAGCCTGATTGTTTTGCGACCAAGACTGCACGAGGGAGCCTCAATAAAATGCCTTTTAGAATCTGTGAATGATTAATAAACTTCAATAGAGTCTCAGTGCTTGTTGCGATCAGGCGAGAATTATGAGGTGTACTTCCCATGAGTAGAGAGAGGTGAATGATCATGTGGACTCGCGTGAGTGTTTTCATGGCGCCGTGCGTCGTTTATTACGACCGCCCGTGTGCACCGCTCCTTTGATTACACAACCCCTTCGCATTGGTGGCTGTGCCTTCACGTTCCACACCAGATATGTGTGTGTGGGTGCATATGTGCGCCCATCTATCGTCGTTCACGTAGCCCCAGGGATTCTAAGAGAGTCGTCGTTAACGATGATGTCATTGGTACATCGAGGCACTACGTTTTTGAAACGCTGAAGATCCAAGGGTACGTTGCGCTGTGCGGGATGATAAATATTACGCATACAGGATCGGGCTGATGTATTCCCCGTCGTTGCGTGTCCTCGCTAGCCATCTTTCTATGGCCACGTTCCGTCGAATTCAAATGTGCAAACATCCGATGAGATGCTCATGCTTTTAATGTTCCTGTACTCAAATCCTCGTTGGCGTGGCTGTTTTGGAAACTGTCGAATTGAAAGGCACTGATGTCACGAAGGGAGACTCTTTGGAGGTGTAGAAAGGTGTTTGATCGTCTCATATCTTTGTTGGAAGAGTCAAGTTCAGAAGTTTGTAAAACTTAATGGAAGTAGTTTTTTTGATTACTAATGTAAATGCCGACAGACGGATAACTTACCATTTTCCATTTCCTACTATCGTTTGTGTAAAAGACAATTTTGTATACGTAGGAATAATTTTGCTCATGTTATGCCACACAGTTGTGATGCATTCCTTGATGACAAGTGCTTCATATTTCCTTTGCTTTTTCTTGTTTAAGATGCTTCTAGACAAGATCTAGGTTTTGGTCATGTGGAATCTTTGTTGAAATCCCTTACAGCTCTTGTTAGTTCCTTGAATGTTAAGACTGTTAGCATTTCAAAGGATTTGGATAGTTTTGATATTTTGGAATGAATTTTATAGGAAATTTGCACAGGGATTGATTGGGATGATTGGATTAGATTTGGTATGTTCTCATATAATATCTCTGTACACGAGGCTACGGGCTTTACACCACATGAATTGGTTTTTGGCGTTAGGGCTCTCATACCTTCCGAATTTGCAAAGGAGCAGATATCGCGAACTTTTGTGCAGCATTTGGACGAGTTATTTACAAAAATTACCACCACACAGGCTAGAGCAGCAGAAAATCTTGATAAGGCTAAGGAGAGAAGTAAAATGTATTATGATAGAAATCGTAATCCTCATGGATTTAAGGTAGATGACGATGTTTACTTACTTAAGGAACCAAGAACTTCCAAGTTTGATTGTAACTGGTCAGGCCCCTATAAGATTAGTCGAGTATTTGATAATCTAAATGTAGAATTAATATTAGGAATTAATAAGTATAAAATAGTACATACAAATAAGCTGAAATTAGCACGTATAAGACCAGATACTTCTGAGCATTAATGCAAGTAGTTATTATATAAAATTATATTTATCTTATGTTTGGTTTGTTGTGTGCGTATGTAATCTAAATGTTCAATTTATAAGTGTGGTTATTTTGTTATGGATTATGGTTATTCATGCATATTACTGGACTAGTTTTATTAGTTGTATTCTCGTTTATATAGTGTGCGAGTGTGTATAACTCAAATTTTTATTCTATAAGTATGGTTATGTTGTTAAATTGTATGTTTCGGATGTATTGTGGGATTACGATTATTTTATATCGAATAAGGATTATAACGTTTTTGGATGAAATATTTAGACAAGTTTAGTTAGGGTGTTCAATTATTAATGGATAGTAGCTATGCGTTGCACGAAAATTTACTTAACATTACCTATTGTACAAGTCATTTAAGAAGGAACCTACCGACAGACAAGTTCAGACCTGTTCTGCGCATGTTGGCGCTCATTGGTGCCGAAACAAGTTACTATTGGCTATAACCCAACCAACGCTCCCTCGGAGCCAATAAGCTCATTCTACATGCGCGAAACGGGTTCCTTCTAAAATAACTTGGAGTATAGTAATAGATTAATAATATCTTACTACCGTAAAATGTGATATAACTATCATTCTTCGACTCGTGCTTCCTGCGGGGCAATGGGTGGACCGAGTAGCTCGTTTACCGCGGGGCAGGCGCGGGAAGAGGAGGCGTAGTTGTAATCATTATTAGTAATTATGTATGTACTGAAAAGCTGTTTCATTGAAACACCTTTTGTATAAGGGGGAAGGTGTTACGCTATCGCTTGAACGTGGCTGGAAATTATACGTAATCGATAAGTAAATCAGGAGCGAAATTTAAAAGCAGATGTTTGCGTGCGATTGAAGAAATATTGTTAAGGATGCGCGATGCGGGTGGCATACGTGGGAAAGATCTTGGGCAGAGCTCGAAAACAGGAAGAGGCACCAATTAACAGGCCCCGAAACGAATCGTGTTTTTTTTCCTAAGTCACGTAATCTTTTGAGAAGGCCTTGTCCTTTGTTAGTCTTTAGGAGTGTCGATTGACTCCTGAAGTGTTGGCGACGCTAAGGAAGTCATAAATTTCCTTCAAGCGTTGTTTTCTCGATCCTCGGAGTAGAGCCTACTTTCTCTTCCCACGTGGGCACCCCGCTGTGTAACGGAAAAGCGCGCCTCCACCGAATTTTCCACCACCACCCGAAGACGGAGGAAAAGATGGACGCCGATCCGCGGGGGCGTACGGACATCCGAAGGACGGCCTACCGCTTGGAACTGTTGCATCCTGCATCCTGATTGGACTACGAGGATCTATGGGAGGACTAGGAGGATTTAGCCAACGACTTCGACGAGGACCTCGGAGGAGATTTTGAAACGCTAGACAGTCTGTCGATAACCAGCTTGCCAAACAGTTCAATAAATGCCAGTATTTAACTTACAAATAGTTTTCTTTGTGTCTAATTTTATTTTGAACTTCCCACACTCCGACGAGCAGAGCGGTTCAGCGCTCCACGGGCGCCAACCCGCGTTCTTATTGTAAAATCACCGCTAAAATACGTAACACTATGAATAAGGTGTTACGTATTTTAGCGGTGATTTTACAATAAGAACGCGGGTTGGCGCCCGTGGAGCGCTGAACCGCTCTGCTCGTCGGAGTGTGGGAAGTTCAAAATAAAATTAGACACAAAGAAAACTATTTGTAAGTTAAATACTGGCATTTATTGAACTGTTTGGCAAGCTTGTTATCGACAGACTGACTAGCGTTTCCAAAATCTCCTCCGAGGTCCTCGTCGAAGTCGTTGGCTAAATCCTCCTAGTCCTCCCATAGATCCTCGTAGTCCAATCAGGATGCAGGATGCAACAGATCCAAGCGGTAGGCCGTCCTTCGGATGTCCGTACGCCCCCGCGGATCGGCGTCCATCTTTTCCTCCGTCTTCGGGTGGTGGTGGAAAACTCGGTGGAGGCGCGCTTTTCCGTTACACAGCGGGGTGCCCACGTGGGAAGAGAAAGTAGGCTTTACTCCGAGGATCGAGAAAACAACGCTTGAAGGAAATTTATGACTTCCTTAGCGACGCCAATACTTCTGGAGTCAATCAACACTCCTAAAGACTAACAAAGGACAAGGCCTTCTCAAAAGATTACGTGACTTAGGAAAAAAACACAATTCGTTTCGGGGCCTGTTAATTGGTGCCTCTTCCTGTTTTCGAACTCTGCCCAAGATCTTTCCCACGTATGCCACCCGCATCGCGCATCCCTAACAATATTTCTTCAATCGCACGCAAACATCTGCTTTCAAATTTCGCTCCTGATTTACTTATCGATTACGTACAATTTCCAGCCACGTTCAAGCGATAGCGTAACAATAGGAATGCATAAGTACCCAGGTATCTAGAGACGCGGTAGCGTCTCGACGCCAAGTACATGAAAAAACACCCTGAATATAGGTCGACTGTCGCTACCGTGTATCTTTACTCGTCCCACGGCTATTTCAACCTAACCTGAAACTTATTTCATTAATATCTCATCACGCCTGCAATATTTTCTAAATTTAAAGGCATTTTTCTTATGGAAACCGCATATAAGCTTTCGAATAAGACCAAATTCAATAAAATCTGTCCACGCATTACAGAGATATCATAATATCGTCTCATGAATCAGTCGAAAACTAAGATTTTCTTCTTCTTCTGATTCTTCAAGCCAAATTTTCGTCAACATAATACGTATACGCATTACACGCACACCTTCAGCCAAAACGGAACTAATACATGTTTCGTTCGTCGATTCGTCAACTCTCGGGATTATTCGGCAGGGATCGTCGTCCGTCATTGTACATACATATATATGTACTATTGAATTATAACCTACCAAGTGTCAATCAATCTTAACCTGCTAAGTGTCAAATAAAGTACGTTGTCCAAATTTGAAATGTCACGAGTTTTTACACTAAATAGGAGACTGAATTATTGTCTCAATTAACAAGGTAAGTCGCCAAAATTGTTTAAATAGATTACTTATGTAGAGTCGCAGACTTGGAAGTTGTCCGGAGAAGGTTCGACAGAGTAGCATCTTCTTTCGCATAAGTTTCTGGAAATTTGTACCATACATGTACAATATAAATATTGTAGTAACAAAAAATTGCATTGCATTTTGCATTTAAATTGCCAGATATTTATTTGTATATTTATATATATATATATATATATATATATATATATATATTATAGAAATAAAGGGGATGCACTGGACTTGGATAAAAATGAAGGGGACGCACAGGCTTGGAGGTTGTCCGGAGATGATTAGATAGATAGACAGAGCATCTTGTTTCGCACAAGTTTCTGGAAATTTGTTAAATAAGGTAAATCAACAAAATTTGTCAAATTAGCGTAGCATTAAGAATTAGGATTAAAAATATTATGGCGTACCGCTTGCAATGTAGAGTAAGTCACATTAGTCAAGAAAGTACGTTGAAAATACATCTCCCTTGATACTTTCCAATCTTTTGTGAAAGACATTCATAATACATTAATATAAAATCCACAGTAGTTTCTACGCTAGTCATTAATTTTACTAGTTTTCCATTATATACTAAACCAACACCAATAAAAATATTGAATCTCTTCGTTCATTTTTGCTAAATTACCATTAGCATTTTTTAAATTTCCTCCAACAAGACTTTCTACCATATGTTCTCACTTCCTTCGGACACATTATGTAGTCGCTACACTCACTAGAGCAAAAGGCCACTCTATAAGTAAGTTCTACGTTAAGTTGTATATCACTAAAATGTAGCTTTTATATTTATTTATTTACAGATAATCAAAGCAGAAGATGATGCAGTGATCTACACCAGAGAAAAAATTTTATTGGAATATACAATTAATATTATTATCGCTGAGCTGTTTTGCGCTATTCCGAGTATTCCAAGTATATATACCTTACAAAAAGTAAAAAAATTACGCCAAGTACATGAATTATCTTTGCAAAAAGAATTGAGATCCCCATAAAAAAACTTTAAAAAAGTAAAAAAATTACTCCAAGTACACGAAATCAAACAAATCACAAAAAATAGAAGATACTTACAAAATAAAAAAAGATGTGAAATCAAAATGAGCTGCAAGTACATAAACGTGCTTTCCCGCTGCGTGCAAAGACGACATTGTGTAACGCAATGTAAGATTCGGTGCTTTCCAACTGCGCTTAATAATATTAAGCAGATATATTTTTATACAAATAAATATTTTAATACGAATAAATGTTTTATTCAAAATACTTGGCGCTGCGAAACCGAAAAAATGTTAATTGTCTTAGTATTAATAATTTACACTAACTCCCTTACAATCTAAAATACATAAACATATACATATTACAAACGCAGTCAGATTTATTCTATATATATTGAACTCTAATATCATACGTAGCATATGTAAACGCACGCATACACACATTCACGAACGCACCCACAAGAAAGAAAGAAAAAGATTAATGCAATTTATACATATGTATTCAGTTTAGCAACACCAATTCGGTGAGCAGCGCCAAGTATTTTGAATAAAATATTTATTCGTATTAAAATATTTATTTGTATAAAAATATATCTGCTTAGTATTATTAAGCGCAGTTGGAAAGCACCGAATCTTACATTGCGTTACACAGTGTTGTCTTTGCACGCAGCGGGAAAGCACCTTTATGTACTTGCAGCTCATTTTGATTTCACATGTTTTTTTATTTTGTAATTATCTTCTATTTTTTGTGATTTGTTTGATTTCGTGTACTTGGCGTAATTTTTTTAATTTTTGTGAAGTTTTTTGGGTTTTTTATACTCTCCCTCTCTCCCTCTCTCCTTCTCCCTCTCCCTCTGCACAATTCATTCATTTTAAGTAACACCGTTCGAAAAAATTTAACTTTTCTGGGACTTGCAACATTCAATAGCCGTTTCTTATACATTTTTGTGCGCCAATTATGAAATCGCAAACCAGGGATCCCAACCGCCCCGTAACCATAACTCTAACTCGGTTAACCAAGGAAGGTTTCTGTAACGGCTCTTAAAATTATTTAATTAACTGAACGGTTCTTAAAATTTTAGAAATAACGAAGTAACCGGGTTAACCTGCTACGAGCGGATTACTAGTAAAATAGGACAGTCTAGTCTGAACTAGATAGTCACTTAAGGCAAGTCAGTGATATGTGAATCTACACACAATACATATTCAGACCAAATGAAAATACAATGTTTAAAATCTACGAGTATATAATGCATGCAGGATTGATTAATTTTAGAGGGTTCTTAGAAACGGAATTTATACTTTATTTCTTAAACTTCAAGAATTACTTAGCACCAATATCTTTTAGCATCAATATCTTCTAGAGCCGTGTACGCGTTTCGCCTTATAGCTTCCATTGTTTAATATTTTCTAGCATTCGAATATTTTCGACACCTTGACCTTAGACTTAGACGATAGGCAAAGGCTCCGTCATCTGGTCGACAGTCGGCCTTGTTCGTGCGTCAGGTAGGATAAACGGGGGCTAGATGTAGCAGAGGCAGGTTGTTACAAAGCAGTTTAAATTATTGTCGCTTGGACTATCACTTCGACGATGAAATGGCCGATGTATTTCAACCATACACGGTTGAGTATGGTGTTTTTTTTTATAGTCGGTCCACGCGTTCCCACGTTATTACAGGTTTTTGTGTTTTCGGTACTAATAGTAATTATCCTCTTTCAATGTATTTTCCTCTACAATGTATGTAAATTAATATTACCAGATTCGTACCAAGAACATTATATACACAATGGAATCAACCGGGGCAAGTTGTTACACAAGACAAGGGGATTGTTGTTACATACGAAAAGGGGACGGAGCATGTTGTTACATTGTATTTAGTAATTAATTTATTAATTCAACCCTTTAGTTACCACGAGTCAGTATAGTAGCTTCCCGCTATATGATTTTTGGGAGACAGAATGCCACCATTATGGCTTCCCGCTAAATGATTTTGTGGTGACGGAACGCCACTATAGTGACTTTCTGCTAAAGATTTTATTAAAAAGCTTTAAAAATGAAACTGATCACTAAAAAATAAAAAAAACATACAATAAAGAAAAGGCAGATGAGAAATAAAACCACCGTAAATATTAGACAATCTTCCTCCGAAGATGTTGGATGCATTTGCTTGTATTGTCTCTCTCCTTCTTCGGATTCAAAGAACATTCCATAAAGTGGATTTAGTGCGTAGAGTGCAAAAAGTGAGCACATGAGAAGTGTGCGAAAGCTAAAAATCACTTTTATGTGTGCATTAATTGTGAGTCCCCGTATGAAACGGACGACGATCATCACCTTTTTTAGTGCAATTGACTTCAGTAGTCTCTTATTATTTTTTAAATAGATTATTCATAATTTTCTCTTGTATATTTAGTGTAATAAATTCTTACCATTAATAAACTTATTTTTGTCCAAGAAAATAAAATTAATTATATTACCTATCGTAAGCCGCTTTTCGTAAAATTTAATCCTGTAGCAACTAGTCCCTGCTGAGGGTACGTTGATACATGTCTCGACCTACAAAATGTTTTTTTCAAAGTCATGGTTTTCGTTTAATTACATGCGATAGCGGTCATCTGTAGTGGAAAGTACATACTTTAAGTGAGAGTCATTACCCTAGTAGCATTTTTGGTTGGCCAACGGTAGCCAACAGTTGGGAATTAGTTGGGATATAGTTAGCGTTTTGCCTACAAATTCCCAACATAGGGCCTATGGTAAAAAACTTACGACAGTTTGCCAACGAATATTCAATGTTGGGCCTACAATTATTATGGTTGGTTATATAACAAAAAATTACGACAGTTTGCCAACGAATATTCAATGTTGGGCCTACAATTATTATGGTTGGTTAATTAACAAAAAGTTACGACAGTTTGCCTACGAATATTCAATGTTGGGCCTACAATTATTATGGTTGGTTATATAACAAAAAATTACGACAGTTTGCCAACGAATATTCAATGTTGGGCCTACAATTACTATGGTTGGTTAATTAACAAAAAATTTACAACGATGATTAAATGTCGTCCTACAAACGTCAGAAAATTTACTACATCCAAAAACCTGTTATTATATTCCAAGTTGTGATTTTTCTTTTCTTATTTATAAATACGTAATGAGGACGTCTGTCTTGAGACGAATGTGAAATTTTAAGGAATGAGTCTAAAGGTCGAATGATGATATTTTGTAGAATATTTCGCTTCATTGCGCAGTTTTTATAAACAATTAATACTAGTTATGTACCTAGAAATTCGAAGTATTTATAAGGAAATGTGTTGGGTAAGTGCGAACAGCGGTTGCTTCGTAAGCGGAAAGTTTGGGTTCGATTCTCCTCACCGGGATTTTTTTTTTTTCCTAAACCAGGCCTGAAAAAGACGTGTTTAAGACGTCTTTTGAAGTTTTTCAAGACGCCTTCTGGACGTCTGTAAGACGTCTTTTGGAAAGAAACTGTTGGGCTTATAGAAAAAAACCTTCAGTTGGACCTATGGAAAGAAACCTTCAGTTGGGCCTGCGTTGGTTACAATCGTTGGCCCATTTAAAAATAGCGCGACACTTCAACCGTTGGCCAACGGATAACACGTCATTGGCCCAACAAACTCCCAGCAAATAAATGCTACTAGGGTAATAGTATTGAATATGGAACGCAACAAAAATTAAAAATAAAAAACTGAAAAATGTCACAGCTAGCTCCGGTCTCCCCTACTACCGCAACACCGAACAACAGGGTCGTAAACCCGCACCGTCGCGACGGTGTGAGATTTTGGACCAAAATCGCCCGATAGCGGAATTCTTGACCGATTTCAATAATTTTTTTTTAAAATACTCGTAAAGAACTCAGCAATGACGGAGCACTGCAATCAAGCCAGTATCTGTTTGTCTAATCTATAGAAAACACTATTTAGCATAACATAAATAAATAAATTTTGCAGATTAAAGATATTAAAAATTAATTTTTTGTAAATTTAATATTAGCTATAAAATTAAAAATGTACTTTAAATTTACAAAATTTATGTTTTAAATAAACTGTACAGCTGATTTAAATATTATATTTATAAATTATATTATAAAATTAGTTTTCGGCGGTCAGCCTTAGTTTCAGAGATATTAATAAAAAACTTTTGGCATAATATATTGAAATCTGTTTCACAACCTATGGTATTAGTATTGGTTGGCAAGCGGGCGCGTAAAGCATGGTAGCGAATTGATGTGAGTATGTGTTAAACTTGGTAGTTCTAGTGTTAACTAAAGTTTTTTTGCAAATATCTCGTAAACTAAAACCGACTGTCAAAAAGTTTAAAGAAAAATGTTCAGAATGATGACCTTGACAACAATAGTGATATTGACCTGATCGCGCGATGCTTGTAACCGCAGACTCATTTTGAACATCCCCAAACTCACATCGATTCGCTACCATGCACAACATACGTCAAGGTCATTGAAATCGGAGATGCCTCTCCTAAAGTAAACATTCGGCGCGTTGCGCACCGAACACCGTGCACAGCAAAAATCACGTCCACACATGTCCAATGCGCGCCCGTATTTGCACTTGAGACCCTCCAAAAAGGTCGGTTTTAACGGCGAGACGCGCATCCTAGCTGCGCAAATATTCGTCGAAAGTGAAAAGCAGGCCATCACGCGCAAGCGAACGCTCGGCGCGCATCGACAGAATTGAAAGGTCTTTTTCCACAGGGTGATTCTCCAGAGACGCCTATCAAAGAAATGCCGCCTGGTACCCCGTGACGAGGCCAATCCCCCGTGGTGCCTCACCGAATTTTATGGCTTTCGACCCTCGAAGGGGTTGTAATACCATTAAAAAGTGGATTTACACAGTTCTCATCGGATCTTTACGAAAGTGTCATGATTCGACTCCTTGTGTTTTAGTGTTTTCCCCATGAAAATTGTACCAAACCCGACACAATTCGGGCTATAATTAACGAAATTACACGAAAAATTGGTTTGCTGAATTTAAAGCCTACTTCGTTAAAAATTGTCCGATTTGCGTAATATTTTGTCCTTTTAATCGGGAGAATGCCAGGAATCCATTGATGTTACTTTCAGATCGATACGACGAAAAATAAAGAACTTTAATTTCTGTAAAGTTAGTGACACGTGGCGGAGTGACCGTAGCAGGGGACCGCTGCCTCGCTCGCCTCAGCCCTTGAACGACCCAGGCGCCTGCCGAAATTATTCGAAGTCTTCGAATAAAGATACAGCTAAAGTAGAAAAAGGTATTCGAACCTCAGAGTGGAAGACCTTCGAATAAAAAAAGTATCTTTGCTTCGTCGGATGAATTCCCGTCGAATAAATTGGCGCTAAATAAAGATAATTCGTTTTTTTTTTATTCGACGACGAACGAATAAAGTTTTTCTCTTTTATTCGAATTTGAAATTTTTATGAAGATAATTTTATGCCCGTCTCTGCTGTTAGACCCTTTATGTTCTGCTAAAACGCGCACGGTAGATTGCCGCGGCGGCAAACTGTAGCAAACCGCTCGTCTGCACCGGGCCTTAAGCCGGGAATCCACCGGGAAGCTAAGCTAAGCTTTGCTATGGTATGCTGCGCCGGGGTGTTTCTCTGACGCACAGGATTGCAACTATATTTCGGTATGTAAGACATTGGTTATAGATTTATAAATGTAGGCCGACACGTTCGATCGTGATGGCGTATGCTTGAAGACAGTCTTCTTGTCGGCCTCCTGATCGTCCTATTGAAGGGAGCCGACCTTCTTTTCTCTTTGGCTGCGAGCACTAGCAGGCCATGCACAGGCCTATACCCGGTGCTCGCAACAGTATGCTATGTTTTAGCTTAGCTTTTGGTGGAAACGGTTCCATAAGAATGTATTGAAGCTAATTTTTTTAAAACGTAGCATGCCATAGTATTGCATAGCTTAGCTTAGCTTCCCGGTGGATTCTCGGCTTAAAAATCAACAATTCGAAGAGCCCGCGGCAGAATGTGTCCGTATCTATACCAAAAGCGGGCTCCTTAAAAAACAAAAGAGCAGCGGAGGAGCTTGCCTCATCGCTGCACGTGGCGAGAAAGCCCATTCTCGATGGTGACCGCGAGTGGAAACGACGCAATGACTGAAAATGTAAGTAATAAAAAAAATACTATTCATATATTTATAGTAGAGTTATCGTTATTCATATACTCTAGCTCGGTTATCTGTATTCGTTAGTTTTATTCGTGATTTGTGAAATTTTTTCGTCACTTAAATTCTGATTACAAGCGGCGTATGATAGAAGAAAGTCATACATCTAACGCAAGGATACGTATTGTTCAATTGCAAATTGGAAATTGGAAATTCGGATTATAAAAATAAAATTTACATTACATTACATTACAAAATATGTTTCTTCTCATTACTTCACGAGCCTTTCCATTATTATTCAATACAAAAAACTGTAACGTATTATAACATTATTTTGTGAACGATTCGCAGTTGTAACTAGTAGTAAAACAAGAAAATACACGTTAAAGCATATTCTATAACTTATAACGTCAACGATTAGAAGTATCAAACATATCTGAGTTGAACGTAAACGAACATATAAACTACATACAACATTTTGAAAGGCTTTGGTAGGCACTTTGCCTATGTTAACTATCAGTGGAAGTAGACCGTAACTGTATAGCAAGTAACACAACAAGAAGATATTAGACCGTAACTGTATAGCAAGTAACACAACAAGAAGATATTAGACACGTTGAAGCATATTTTAACTTGTAACGCCAGCGATTAGAAGTATGAAACACATCTGAGTTAAAATATGCTTCTATGTATCCAATATGTTCTTGTTGTATTACTTGTTATACAGTTACGGTCTACGCCCACTGATATTTAACGTAGGCAAAGTGCCTATCAAAGACATTCATAATGTTGTAGTTTACATGTTCATTTACGTTCAACTCAGATATGTTTGATATTTCTAATCGTTGGTGTTATAAGTTAGAATATGCTTTAACGTGACTAATATCTTCTTGTTTTACTACTAGTTATAAGTGCGAATCGTTCACAAAAGAAAGTTATAATACGTTACAGTTTTTTGTATGATTAAATAATGGAAAGGCTCGTGAAGTAATGAGAAGAAACATATTCTGTAATTTTTATAATTTCGCATTATACACTATTTCAATTTTCAAATTGTTATATTTCATAATTTCCAATTTGCAATTGAACAAAACGTATCCTTGCGCTACATGTATATCTTTCTTCTATCATACGCCGCTTTTAAGAACTCTTGATTTTTTTTGCTAATTAATTGTTTATATTAATTTTTGTAGAGAAGAGCGGAGGAACTCCTTTTATATGGTAATTTTTATTAACTTGTAGAAAAGTTAAATAATAAAGATTTATATACACTTATTCAAATTAATTTTTCCAGATTCGAAGGATAAAGACGTTTCCATGGAGGTCCCACCCTCTCAGCCACCACCACCACCACCACATACAGAGAGGCCGGCCACGGTAGACGATAAATACATACACATTTTAAGGAGTTACATACTTTTAGAATGCTTGGAAATAGGTCTAATGAACAATTTTTTTTATTATAGATAACATTCGATAGTATATCTTGTGCCACTGTGTTTCAACAAAATTTCCGGACATTTTCACAAGAAAAGATATTAATTCTGATCTTTAATTAGATATCTATTTATCTTTAAACACTGTAAAAACTGTTCACATTAGCCTATATCTAAACGTTCGAAAGGTCTTTTAATTAAAAACATTTTACTAATAAATTTATTTTTTACTACACTCCTCACATTAATTAAAGGATCACTTCTAGGAGCCAGAAAAATAGGGGCAAGTTCACATGGTTATAACTCCGGTAAGAATAGTCGTATCGATAATTTGAAAGCATGGAATCTCTACTATCAGCTGTTTTGTTTCAGCACTTGGTCAATTTTTTAAATTTTTCTTCAACTTTGCAATGTTCCACGGCGTGCATGAAATTTTTTACACACATTCTATTTACACCACTCGAAAGCGACCACTCTCCTGTGTAAAAAGAGGGTAATTGATTTCTTGAATGATTTTTTGGCCGAGTTATTTAACTTTGAAGCAAAAATCGCTTTTTTTTTTCTTTACTTGCTTCTAGCAAGTGATGCAATCATCGTAGAACGTTCCTGAAAAAACCAATTGAAAGATCAGACTTTCCTCTTTAGGGCGCATCTCCGACTTTTTCGATTCGGTTACAATTTCGGTCTCTGATGTCCTTTCCAAAATATGCTTAAAAACTGCACAATTTCCATTTTCTCTTCAACTCGCTGTATCTTCGCGAGAGATGATCGGAACATTAATCAGGGGGACCAAGCCGTCATTGATTGGCCGAAGTTCCCGTTTAGTTAGCACCACGTTGGTAGGAGGCGCTAGGTACATCACACACACATACCTAGGTGTATCAGTGAGCACGACACACAACCTTTCGACGTTGGTGAAATGTTACCATGATGACCGTCGCCATTTTTAAATGTTTGGCGCAAACACGAGGAAGTGTAACCCACGTGGATCAGTCATCACATAAGATAAGTAATTTTTGTAATATAGCGTCTTTGAGATACTGTAAGTTTTTTTTATTAATTGCATCAATTGAGTTTCAGATTATGTCCGGGCCTAAGAAGTGCGAAGTGAAAGGTTGCGAATCGGGAAATAAACTACTGAGGGCATTTTCCGATATTGTTAAAGACCGAGAGAGGTGCTTAAAATGGATTGCTGCTTGCGGCAATCCATTGTTAATGCACCAATCTCTTCGCAACAGGAAGATCTGCGATGCGCACTTCGTAGGCATTTACAAACTACAAAAGAATCTTTGTAAGACTGCTGTTCCAACGCTTCAACTTCCAGGTATGTTTAATATATAGGGTGTACTAATAGTCGGAGGACACTGCGCTTTTATAGTTACATTATCGACTAGCAATGGAACAAAAAAGTATTCATACATTTTTCTGTATCTCTTAGGGTTTAACAAGGTTCAGCAAGCAGCTGAACGTATGGTGGTCCATACTGGTAAGAAAATACAAACATTCTATACTGTCTCCCTTGTTTCAACTGTTAGAATAACAGATATTTTTCAACAACAATGAATAGTAGCGTAGTAGTACAAATTTAATTTTTCTATCTTTATGCCATTCCGATCAGTAAATTATTAATTTTCGTACAAAGCCTCTGTAATGGCCGATTTCTTCGCCTCTGGATAAAAGTTATCTAGCGGATAGGTACAGTAGAGTATGATTAACTCGTGTTTCCCTAGGTTAGTTACATCGCAAAAATGTCAATGTGAAGCTGCTATTTCAAAGTGAAAATTGTATAGATATAAATATCAATTAATAAATGGTCATTCTTTAAACATTCACCAGTTTAATTCTGCAACAGCAGCTTAATATTAATATTTTTCTGATGTAACTAGCCTAGGAGAACGCGAGTCAATCACACTCTACTGTACCTATCCGCCAGATAACTTTTATCTAGAGGCGAAGAAATCGGCCGTAAAAGTCTCTCTTACCCCATAACTTCGATAAGTCGAAACCTCTATAACTCGAAGATTTTAGTTCTTCCCTTCAGATTCGAGTTAACGAATTAATCATTTGCAATAAATTTTACAGATACTGGATATGCTGTTGCTGGTACCTCTGGACAATTATTGCGGACAAGGAAAGGTACTGTGACGTTTCATATTAGAAACTATTCTTAAGGTTGTTTTATCCACAATCCAGTTCCTCTAAAAACTCCCTTAAACTTCTGCTATTTGCACTGTATTTTTTTGCATGCATAAATTGTTTTACGTTTTACTATTTAGCATCTGTGCTGAAATTGTTCAGGGCAAATAGGAGGTCCAGCCTTTCTCCAGAAGAGGTGCGGCAGTATGACGTAATTGTCTCCTTGATGAAAACAAGGAGACAAATGCGTAAACGCCATATAGAATGTAAGGAACGTTTGCAACATACCGAAATGTTGCTAAAACGTGGCTTTGCGGAACGCATTGAAAGTCTGCCATCAACTGTGCGAGACTTTTTTGCATTACAAGTCCGTAACATGGGACGATCTAAGTTCAATAGAGATTACAGTTTAGATGACAAAATTTTTGCGCTTTCATTGCTGAAGCAAAGTCCAAAGGTTTATCGATACCTTTCCAATATTTTCCTCTTACCAAGTACAGAGACCTTAAGAAAATTGGTCACTAAAATCATTGTATCTCCCGGTATTAGTAAGTCTGTCTTCAAAAGCATCGAAAATATACTCGACAATTTCGAGGATTCGCGGTACAGATATTGCATTTTGTTATTTGACGAAATGAAGCTTAGTCCCCGGCTTCATTATAATGTCAAATCCGATATTGTAGAGGGACTAGTAGATTTCGGGTTTTCGCGTAATAGAGACATTGCAGACCATGTTCAGGTCTTTATGTTAAGAGGGATATTTGGAGATAAACCGTGGAAGCAAACAGTGTCGTACTCCTTTTGTAGGGGCACCGCTTCATGGGAGTCGATAGCGCGTACATTTAAGGCCATAGTACGGGAATGCACTCTTATACGCTTAAGAGTTGTTGCTTCGGTTTGCGATCAAGGGTCAACAAATGTACGCGCGGTTAAGCAATTACTTTTCGACACGAAAAGAGATTGCAAATCGGCTGAAGAGGGGCTCATCATGGTAGATGAACAAAAGATAGTACCACTGTTTGATCCGCCTCATTTATTAAAATGTATTAGAAATAATTTGTTAACGAAGGATCTTCGTTATACTCTGGACGGTGTAGAAAGAACAGCAAAATGGTCCCACTTCGAGGATACTTATTTCATTGATCGGTGTAGAGGTGATTTTATAACTTTAATCAATATTACGGAACAGCATGTCGTTCCAAGTAGAATTAAGAAGATGCGTGTCAAATATTGTACACAAGTCTTCTCGCGTAAAGTAGCATCTCTTATGGAACTTATGAGCACTACTGAGGCGGAAAGTGCTTGTAAATCCAGAAAGATGTCAGCTTCGGGAATAGATACGGCGATATTATTTCTAAATTTAAATTCACTTTTCGACAGTGTCAATAGTATGGCCATTTTGGATAACGAAAGTAACGCCACAGATATTTGGAATAAGTGTATAAACTTATTCCAAAGTATGCGATTTATCAAACGCAAAGCGGGAGATAAAGAGTATCCTGTGGCGTTGCAGAATTAGATACATACCCTGAAAGGGTTCAAAATTCTTAAATCTTATTTGCTGGATCTTGGGTTTGTAGGATTCAGAACCAGGGATTTTAACCAAGATCCTTTGGAAAATTTTTTCTCGCTAGTAAGACAACATGGTGGAAGAAATACAAATCCGACTTGTTCAGTATTTACCGGATACTACAAGTCATTGCTCATAAATTCATTGTTTTCCAACTCAGGAAGACAAAACTGCGAGGCAGATTGTAGTGAAAATTTGTTAAATGTTAAAGAAATTTTCGAATTTTCCACTCGTAATCAAAATTCTCAATTTTCTAATAATGCAGTACCAGTAGTAGCTGTAGAATCAATAGAGTCAATTTTGCAAAATTATGATGCTACTACTGTCAATTTAGATTACTTAGAACCGTTTATTCAAGCTTGTGCTACGTGTTGCCAAGCTTTTTTAACACAAAAAAATTTAATAGTACAATTTATGCGAGAGGTTTATGTTTTAACTAAATACTGTTTCGATAACTTCGCGGAACATTATAATTTAAAAATTTTAATTCAAACTTGTCTCAGCCTTTCAGTTGATGTCAACCTGAGCGATTGCCCTTTAGGGCATCTCAAAGTGTATTTGACCGACAACTATGTCGATCATGTATTAAAGAAATGTATTTCTTCCACCAATAGGCTACTAAATTGTTCCGAAGAACCTATGATTCCAATGTCTGGTTTGTCATTATGTGCTTTGACGTATGGCAGATCACATGGGAATCAAAGGTTCTAATTGTGCTTTTTGTATGTATGCGATTGCAGTATGAGTGTGTAATGCGTTTTTTATTATGTATATTGCCTGTGCGTTTCATTTTTTATATTGCATGAGTGTTTGACTTTTTATATTGCATGTAGGAGTGGAAATGAGTGTTTTGTATGCGTATGGGGTTAGCGGTTTTAGTCGCTATAAAGCCGACACTGCCTAGTAGTGCGGATCCTACTAGGCGTCTTTTGAAGATTCCCGCTGTTTTCCTTTGTAAATACAATCCAAAGAAAAAAAATTTTGTAAACACTTTAATTATTTTGTAGATTCTATTGGTGTCAACGAGTTGAAGTAATTTCGAAAATAAAATAAAATATTTTAGAAGTTGTATAAATTTTGTAATATTATTGTTGAATTGAATATGATCATTGTTATTGTAATAATTGTAATGATTAATATTATTTAAAATTAATAAAGAATTTATATATCATTTAACATATATTTATGTATTTAATTATACTTTTACTTTTAATTATATTTATATTTTCAGAAGGTAAATCGGAGGAAGTACGGACGTGATTCAAAGGACCCCTGTCATTTCTAAAATAAAATTTAAAAGATTAAATTTTGGAATGACCAGAAATCCTTCAAATGGCGTCCTCACTTTCCCTGGTTTACCTTTTCTAAGGCCGTTTGACCATGGATCGTCGCGTCAGTGACGCGTATGCAGCAGATAGGATATACAAAGAAACTGAATATATTTTCTTTTCCTATGAAAAGAAGAAATATTCAATTTCAATGTTTATCCTTCTATCTGCTGCATACGTGTCGCTGGCGCGACGATCCGTGGACAGGTTTTAAAGTAAGCAGTGCATTACACATATACACATATACATACGTCCCGATTCACACATTCACAGTTTAGTACGCACCTAGTTGGTAGGAGGCGCTACAAACTCTGCTTCAACTTTCGTAAGAGGGAAGCTTGGCCCCCCTGACATCAATGTCTTAAGGGGGTAGACACGTCCACAGACCAGGTATAGGATAGACCTATCACGCAATGTAATTTTGTGTCACATGCTCGGGGGGCTCGCGAGCCCCCTTACCATTTTCGTGTCACACCCAACGTTATCGATTCAGTCTAAAATAAGATTACAATGCTACGAGTGGTAGGAATTACAATTAAATCTTATCGGAAACATTTAAAATCTAAAAGGGCCTGAGCGTTATGACTAATTTCAAGAAACATGTTGAATAATTCCGTTTACTAATACATTTTGATAGAAGCATAATTTGCACTTATTTCCATAAATTTCGATCATATATTATATATAAATACAACCGCGTAATAAATATTTGTACAGTCTCTTAGGTTATATTTTCTGTCACTTCGAGGAGCGGATTTTCTGTGGCCTCGAAGTGACAGAAAATATACTTAACCTATATGCTACATGATAATAAATGTTTATTGGATATTTCGTTCTTTTACGCTACATTTGTGAACTTTTTATTACTTAACATCCTTCCCAAATATTATTATTACGCCGCAACGGTATATTTATGAAGTCGATGAGCGTAATTATTCGTGGTTAAGAAATCAAAATTTCCATTCATAACGTCATTTTCTGAGTACATTTCATCGAAATAGTAAATTTTAGCTTAATTTGTTTATGTTTGCTAAGTTCATGCGTTTTATTAGACTCTAATTGATTTTAGCATCAATTTTCATGTTTACAGATTTCTATGCTTAATGAAGTTTTGGCATCAGTTTTCACATTTGCAATGTCATGGAATTGTTCGAGATTGTAGGTAACTAATTTTAGCTTCTATTCTTAAATTCACATCTCTGTGCATGGAAAAAGGTTAGTACCGTTGGGAACGGTGCTCAAAAAGTGAGCACCGTCGGCGACGGTGCCAACACCGTAAAAACCAGTGATGGGCCCATTCACGGCTCTGTTCAGTAGGGAAGGGAGATTCTCCTCGATTCTTCTAGAATCGATTATTTTACCGATTATTCTCGAAATCGATTCCCGATAATTCGATTATTTTCTAACCAAGAATCGAGAAAAATTAACATTTTCATCTATATCTCATTCATCTTCTGAATCTGCCAGGCAAGTTGCTAATTATTAATCACTATGAATATGTATAATTAATTTTGTTTATCAAATAACTTTCAACTTTATTCTTAATACAAGTTTTGATTTAATAAAAAGAGAGCATGATATAATTAAGCTTTTAAATGCACACTTTGTATTTTTAAGAATTTTCTAATTATAATCTTTTATTTTTTAGTCTCTACAAATGAAAATGAAATTCAGATGTCTTAAATTAAATAAACTACAACTGTATATAAAAACTAAAATTTTATGTGTTGCACGAGCGCGCGTGTGAGAGTTTCGTGGATGTATACACTATACCTTTTAAAAAGATTTTGTAATATATGCTTAAAATACAGAATATGGGTGGTATTCATAGTCGTTGCTTAAGACTAAGATCGTCTTAAGCATTCGGCATCCTTTACTAGTCTACACGGAAAAAGGTCAGCACCGTTAGGACCGATGAAAGGCCAGCACCGTAAAAACAGGTGCTGGGCGCTGTTCAGCATCGAAAAACACCTTTGTGAATGGACCCACCACCGATATTTTCGCCCATTCACAACGGTGTTTTTCGGTGTCGAACAGCGCTGTGAATGGGGCCCAGCACCGGTTTTTACGGTGCTCAGCATCGTTGGGAATGGTGCTGGCTTTTCATCGTTCGTTACGGTGCTGACCTTTTTCGCTTAAGACGATCTTAATAAGTATGCGACTATGAATAGCGGCCTATATGTATATTACATACTGTATTTTCCAATATAATGATTCAATAAAAATTCTTTTTATCTTACAGTTAATTGATTCTATTCCCAGATAGCACACGACGTCTATAAGCCGTTTTTAAGACGTCTTGAAAGTCTAAAAGACGTCTTAAAGACGGCTTATAGACGTGTGCTATCTGGGTCCTTTCATCGATTCTTCGATTCTTTTTGGAAATAATCGATTCTTAAGCATCGATGTTTCATTACAATGGATTCTTAAGTATCGATTCTTTTGAACGGAATCGCCCTTCCCTAATTTTCTGTCACTTCGAAGACAGAAAATCAGCTCCTCGAAGTGACAGAAAATATAACCTATATGCTATACCCAATTTCATAAATATACTGTTGCGGCGTAACAATAATATTTTGGAAGGATGTTACGTTATGAAAAGTTCACAAATGTAGCGTAAAAGAACGAAATAGTCAATAAACATTTATTGTCATGTAGCATATAGGTCATATTTTCTGTCATTTCGAGGAGGGGGCCACATAATAATCACGCGCATCCAGCCTGCGCATTTTTTCCCACCCCACATTAGTTGTAGTTGGAACGATATTTTTGAGCCTGGGTACGCGGAAAATTGACTTGTGGTCCCAAGCGGGAGAAAAGTTATTTCATTAAATTCTTTATATTTAGTGGGATTATTACTAGGGACTGTAGCCATAATTAATTCTTTTATATTTCGAAGAACTGTCTTTAAATATTTAAATAATTACTTTAAGCCACCCTGACATTCAATTGACTAACCTGCTAAGAAAACTATTAAAAATGTTATATTACGCGACTAAATACATGCTTTTCTGACTTTCTTTCTTCCATAAAATATGGTAAGATCGGATTTTTTGAGTTGGTCTTATAAACGTTTTACAACATTTACGCTTGAGACAACGCAATACAGTATTTCCTCTAGTTCCTATCACTCTTCCAAATATGGAAACATAGGTATCAAGTTTACATAGGTTTCTAAAATTGTTCAGAAGCTACCGACTCTTTATAGCAACATGTTGGTCGGTGCTTGGAAGGAATATAGGGGCATTAATATGCAGTATCCTCTAATGCAAAAATAATTTTTTAATATTGTTATCATTATGCAAACATCTGTATTGTATGTCAAATTTTTCTACTAAAATGAAACCAATTACGACGCAATTTGGTAGGAGGAAGGTACGGCAAAAGATTGGTACAGAATATTTTTTTTAAAGCCCAACAAATAATACGATAGCGAACGTTTAGTAGATGTGCGGCCTTTTTCTCATCGATTGTTGAGGTCAAGGCCCCCGAAAAATTAGTCTTTTCTTAAAACAGATACCGTTCCCAGAAACGCGATGCACCTGAAGGCAAAAATCGATGCGACTTGAAATGTCTTGCAAGCAGAGCTCGCTAAATCAGGCGTTTGCTCTTAATGAATCTTTACCAGTTCGTAGCACTTGTCAAGCCAAATACAGTATCGTCTCCCTGAGGACTCGCTGGTCGGGACCGGCGTTGAGCCCGTATCGTAGACAAAGCTCTAATTCCGAGTGTTCGTTTCTCTCTTCTTTCTGGCCGAAGGGGGGAGCGAGATGGAACGCTCTGCGTGCGCGACGGCGCGAGCGCTCAGATGGAATCGTGACTCCTCGACGCATGCGCGCGACGGTCAGATAGCCAGGCATGACACGAGTCTTTTTTGCGCCCTAGGCGAACTTGTCCAATTGAGCCCTATATTATAATACATTTATTTGAGATTATTGATGACCTTACTCTGAATTTTTATTCGTAGTTTCAAACAGTTGCAGTACAATTTGTAATATTTCATTTAAAAATTTATTTTCAACAATGCCAACAATGAAAAGGCCATTTTGTGTCTCTTGTCAACCTTACGCCCTAGCAGTTGCCTAATTTTGTAGATTAAAGTCATAAATAATCTCAAATAAATGTAATATAATAAAGGGCGCAATTTGACAAGTTCGCCTAGGGCGCAAAAATGACTTGGTAGCTGGGTCTGTGTCAAAATTTTGCGAAGCGGTTCCCCTCCTGACCGTAAACGCTTGCGACCATCGCACACGCCCGTCGCGCACGCAAAGGACGGAGTGTCGCGGCGTCCGAAAGACGGAGCGAGACAAAACATCAACGCGTCGTCTGTCTCGTAACGCCCTCGCTCGCTTTCAGTGCCTCTCGCTCGCTCTCGTTCCATCTTGCTCTCGCCTTCGCCGGACAAGAGTGAGACAGAAGTGGTGGGGATAGCGAAAAGTCCGTATCGTGTACACCAAACCGAGCCCTCAGGGAGACAATACTGTAATGCTGAGTTTGGTGCATCGGTTGAGTACTGACAGACGTGAAACAGACGATGCAGTAACCAAAGGCGGGAACGCGTGTTAGACGAAATCATCTATACTATTGAAAAATGAAATTGTTATATTTTTTGTTTTGTTTTCATCACGATATTTGTAACATATTATATGAAATTTTCCGGATAAAAGAAAAGCCAAACACGACGCCCTTCCTATAATTACTCCGATTGCGCATGAATCCGTTTCTTATACTTCCTCCTCCTCTTTGTCCTTTAAAGTGATAATGTAAAAATTTATTTAAATAACTTACAATTTGGAATTCAAAGTAGGGTAGATCGGGGGTGATAGTAACAGGAGGACGACTGTAACACGTTAAATATCTTAGAAAATATGATAGATATTAACACAAATTTTGTATATTTGATGAAGAATGACATTTGGAATACGCACATCCATGTCCTAGCAGTATAGATACACAATAGACATGTATAGTGAAGAAAATAATTTTTCGATACCCTAAAGTAACTTATTCTTACCGATTTAAAATTGTAATATAAATACTCCCTTTGCAAGTACGTGTTTATTCTTTTTTTTTTTAATATTTAATGCAGCCATTTTTAAAGTAATAGTGATCGTTAGTTATCACTTTTAAGTGTCTCGTTAATCAAAATTTATAATTTAAGTTCAAAAGCCTGGCTGGGGTCGATTGTAACATCGGCAGTCGGGGTCGGTTGTACCGTGACAGATAATGTTGCAGATAATGTTGATTTTGGACACCTTTGCGTTCCAACGCAACATTTTTCGTTTATTTTTCGTATAATATCTAAAGTTTCTGACGTTCATTATCCCGCGTTACGCAGCGAAGCATTCATATTGGACAAACTATTTTTGATTATTTCCCGTGTAGTGGAGGAAAAATACCCGATTTCCTAAAGATACTGTTGCGGCGTAATAATAATGTTTCGGAAGGATGATAAAAAGTTCACAAATGTAGGGCAAAAGAACGAAATAGCCGCTCAACATTTATTGTTATATAGCATATACCTAGGTTATACTTTCTGTATCTTCGAGGAGGGGACTAAATAATAATTACACACATCCAGCCTGCGCATTTTTAATAGCCCGGTCGGCGTCATGGAAGTGGTACCTCCTCCTCTACCCTGCATTTGTGGTAGATAGGTTTCTGGCATTCTCCCGATTAAATTGACAGAAAATAATTTAAATCGGACTATTTTTAACGAAACGAGCTTTGAATTCTGCAAACAAATTTTTCACGTAATTTCCTTAATTATGGTTCCAATAATATCATTTTTGGGGCCAATTCGATCGAGGAAACATAAGGAACCGATTGACGTCACTTTCGCAAAGATCTGATTAGAAATTGCAGAACTTCAGATTCGTCACTGCTTAGTGTACAACATTGAATAGTCCCGCTGGTTTCGAGCGTCGAAGCCCACGAAACTCAGCGAGACACATCATTATTGGTGAGCATCGTGTTTGACGACTCTAGCTAGAGAATCACCCCGTATAAATGCTAAGAAACAATAGTGTGAAGTGGCGTGTGTTTCAGTTGCACATTGACAATGTCGTAGATTCTAGGGCCTAGAATATTAGCTCCGTATTACGATGTTCTTCACCAGGGCACTGCATTAATGAATTAAAAAATAAATGAATTGGTCAATTAGCTAAAATTAATGAACTCTGCATGATTTTAATGACGCCTAATTTAATTGCACTTACAAACTGAATTACTAATTGTAATTAAAAGAATACTTTTTGACGTGCAATATGAGGCTGCGCACGCAAATGGTTGGGCTCGGATTATCGGGAAAGACCTACCCACCCCACCGTTTTGCTTTCTCGCTGCGAGTGAGGACCTTCGGGCCCCAGTAGACCATCCGTTGACAGCTGAGAGCAATAAAACCGACGGGCCAGATAAAATGTTCATGTTTTTGATAACTGTTGATGAAAGTATTACCAATGGAGTTTTTAGAGTTTCTCGATGAAAATGATGCCAAACATGGAGCAATTCGGTCCATTTTTAGTGAACGTAGTGTGCGTCCTAATCATGTATTCGTAAGAAAAAATAGACCGAATTGTTCGCGTCTCGACTCATTTTCGTGGACATAAAGTCACCAATGCATCGGTGGTAACACTCTTATCAAGGTGTAATGAAAAATATGAACATTTTCATATTCAGTACTGGAAGATTCAAGTCGCCGTCGACCGAGGGTCTCTCGCTGGTGTGTTATTTCACTCGCACTCCGTTTACGTCGTTCAGTCTCCTTGTCAAGCGGTTCGGGCGAGGGTCCTGATAAAAGTGAATTTATTTGGTAAACCAAAATCGCGTCATTCGTGACACCTACTCGCGAACAGATATATGTATGTACGAGAAGGAGCAATGCAATTTCCCAATGACTTGAAGCAACATTTCAATATGTAAATGCATGAATCTCTGGGATCAGGAATTCCCAACCAAGTGATGCATACATATGTAAGAACTGACGAAATTCAATAATAGTTCGTCGTCTAAATTTTACAATTAAAGTATTTATTTGACGTGAATATAAAGTTTGACAGCCAAGTCTTTTTCGATTTGAGTTCTATAGAAGGCTGACTTTCCTTCGCCATGGAAAGTCCCTTCTTGTCCTTCGCGCTGGCAATCATGCGACATCGCTGAGTTTCGTGGGTTTCGACGCTTGAAACCAGCGGGGCCATACAATATTGCGCACTAAGCAGTGACAAATCTGCAGTTCTGCGTTTCTAATCAGATCTTTGCGAAAGTGACGTCAATCGTGTAGAAATGTTATATTTTCTGATTTATAACAGAAGGAATTGAACGATACATGAAGTCTTTTTTATAACGCTCTGTCGCGAAACAAAAACGCCCGTCTCGTCAGACTCTCGTCGATCGAATGCCCTTTTCGATTCCTCTCCGCCCGGGACGTCGCCCCCGGACCCCTCGTCGACCTTCTTGCGTCTCCCGACGCTACAATGCATCGCCTTTCAACTGTTTGTCTCCGGTATCGCCGCGACGAATTATCGCCAACCACGCATCGTCTTTGAATCCGATCAAGGCCGGGCGACGTTAAAATTCGCTCTCAATCGATTCCTCATGTTTTCTCGATCAAATTGGCCCCAAAAATGATATTATTCGGACCATAATCAAGGAAATTACGTGAAAATTTGTTTGCAGAATTGCAAGCCCGTTTCGTTAAAAAATAGTCCGATTTAAATTATTTTCTATCAATTTAATCGGGAGAATGCCAGGAATCCATTTGTATCACTTTCATATTGATACGATGAAAAATAAACAAATTCTGTTTCTACATAATCGATGACACATCACCGTGCAACGGCGATCTCGCGCGGCTCGGGCCATAAAGGTTCTCGTCGGTTGTTTGAATTCCTAAAATCGTATTCAGATATATTGGCCGGTGAGTTTCGTAAAGCGTATTCTCCCACCATAGGTAGCGCTTGCCTTCCTCGGTGCTCCTTTTCTGAACGTTTTTTGACTCACTCTCGTTCCATCTCGCTCTCGCCTTCACAGAACAAGAGTGAGCCAGAAGTGGTGGGGATAGCGCCAAGCTTCTGGCGTGTATAGGCCAAACCGAGCTGTCAGTGTAGAAATACAAACATCAGAATAGGTGTGCCTTAGCTCCGAAAAAATTCAAGAGCTTTATTGGTCAGAACATTGATTCTTTCTCGATAGCTTCATCTCGTATTGTTCTACGCATAGCTTTGTAACGCACACAACTACTACGCTAACAATAAGAATAAATAACAGCCTCACGGCTACGTTCAGACGGAGCCGAGCAGCATTCCCGTTACCCCACCATACCCTTCGGTGGCCAAGGAAATCCAACTGCAAATCCACGATCGTCAGATGGTGGTGGCTGATTTCTCCTCGATCGCTGTTCGCGAAAACGAATCAACCGGCCAATATATCTGAATACGACCTTAGGATAATGATACAATGAAAGAGGAAAAAATATTCGAAGCCCAAGATGAAAGGCCTTCAAATATATAAAGGAAACTAATAAATACCTGAAGCTAAATAAAATTTTAGTTTTAGGGTACACGCACCCTCCCCCAAATCTCGTGTCGATCGGCCACTGGGGCCATTCGGAGGTATATTATTTCATTTAAATAATGTCCATCGCTGCATAGGACCGTAAAGAATTATAAAAAAATCAGGAAGTCAACTGTTGACCGATTCGGAGATTTTTCCTTGTTATATGTTATATATAGTCTTCCAATAGTCGGAAGAATAATAATAAGAGCAATAATTGCAAATAATTGGTGTAACTTTCACAATCCCAAAATATGATATCAGTAAATCAATATTTCCAGTATTAGTAAAAAAGTTCCAATTTCTCTTTTTTTATTTTAAATAATGTGGCCATATAATTATAACATAAATTTGACAGTGATTTCAAGTGATGTATGTGTTACAGTAAAAGCGTTAATTTAGTAAATGTACACAGTTCCCAGCAATTCCTAGTCAATGTATGCCTAGAATGCATATAACCTAACCTACAATCGTACAAAAATGCATAAATTGACTGCATCACGCTTTTACTGTGGCACATGTATCCAGCTAACGCTTCAGTTTTGCTATGATTACACGTTGGCAGTCCTCCCGAGTAGGCGCCACTTCGTATCCACTAGCTGAACTAAATTTGTCACGTGACTTGCTCTGTATTATCGCTAATATGGCGGAACACGTATTTGGGAATGCAGTTACGAAATTACGTTGTTTGTCGTTATATGACCAGATTTTGCGCTGGGTGAGGTCTCATTCGAAAGAGGAAGGTTCAATGCAGCCCGCTCTGGTCATCGTTTGAGTCATAAAATTCTTTTAATGACCTACAAATTCTTGGAATCTGCGAGTAGCAGATATTTTGTCGATTTTCTCTCTACTTTAAACACTCATATTATCAGATATCAACACAGTCTCGTTGAACCATGACTAGAGCCGGCTGCATTGAGCCTTCCTCTTTCGAATGAGATCTCACCCAGCCCAAAATCTGCTCATATAAGGACAAACAACGTAATTTTCCAAACCCATGTTTCGGGCCAGATTGTGTCGGTATACAGCGCGCTGCATTACCCGTGTCTACCTTAAGCTCATTTTAAAGCGGAGAGTCTGCCGATTCTTTTGAGTGACATCGGAACCCGCTGCGATAATTTTTTACCTGTGGTCTTTATGTTTGAAGTTACCGTTTCGGAAAAAGCTGTGGCTTCAGCGGCCGCGTGACAGCCGTGAATGCAGTACCGCCGGCATTGGCGTCACCCAAGATATACCGCGTGTAGGCTGCTCGGTCGGATCTATGCCTCTTTTGTGTGTGTGTTTGTGCGTGTGTGCGCGTGTGTATGTGTATGTGTGTTGGGGGTAGGGGCGAATCGATGGATTCGCAGGTAATTCAAAATCTTAATATGGTGTATTACCACCGCGATTTTGGATAACAGCCCGCAATCGCTGTCTCCTGTTAATACAGCGACGTATTGGACGTTGAGGTAATCTGCGCCAAATTTCATGTAATGCTGCCTGTACCTGTCGCAGAGTTGTGGGACGAGGACTGTATCGGCGCAGTCGACGACCAAGCATGTCCCAGACATGCTCGATCGGATTCAAGTCAGGGCCTACAGGAGGATGAGGTAACACGGCAATGTGGTTTTCTCAAAGAAACCGTCGTGTAAATAGTGCTGTGTGACAACGAGCATTGTCTTGCATTATAATGAATCGGTTCCCAATTCTTGCGCGTATTGGAAGGACGTACGGTTCGAGTATCTCAGCCACATACCGTTCAGAAGTTAATCCAGGAGGTGGTACCACGACCAACGGTGTTCGGGTAAACCTGGATACGCCGGCCCAAACCATTATCGAACCGTCATTGTAAGCAACAATGGGGTCGTTACAGTTCTGGTGAAACCGCTCCCCACGACGGCGCCAAATACGTACACGCCTATCGTTACCATGTAAACAAAATCTGGATTCATCCGTAAATAAAACATTTGACCAATGCATCTGTCTCCATCGCATATAACGGCAAGCATAGTCTAAACGCAACCTCCTATGAGTCCTGTTTAGCATAGGAACGCGTACTGGTCGACGGGAACGAAAACACCTCTCTTTAAGCCGATTTCTGACGGTCTGCGTACAAACAGCACGCTGCAACCTACGATTCATCGTATTACGAACCACATCTATTGCAGATACATCACGGTGTCGAAGAACGTGTCTTACAATACTTCTATCATCCCTCGCGGTTGTCTCACGTTTACGGCCCTGGCCGCGTTGTCTACCGAACAGGCCAGTCTGCTGAAATCGAGAATGTGCTCGACTAATAACGGATTGGCTTACGCCCATCTCACGAGCAACCTGTCGTTGACTAGAACCATTCTCTAAAAGTGTAATGATACGCATGACTTCCATTTCGGTAAGTGAGCGCCGTGGCATATTAACAGCGTATTCAGTGGTATCTGGCAGTAGCAGAAGTTGAAACATCAGGGAGCTGCACATGTGCTTACAGGACGCCGTAGCTCGATTCGCTTTTGCCTATGTAAGTAGGCGGGTGGGTATAGAAACAGGAGCCGATCGCCATCGCGGGAACGACAGTCCGGCACATTACCATTGTAGCCTTATTTTTCCGGAACGGTAACCGGAAAGGTAAACAATTATCGCAGCGGGTTCAGATGGCACTCAAAAGAATCTGTAGACTCTCCGCTTTAAAATGAGCTTAAGGCAATGATGTTCTGGTTATCCCTCGCGAAGATACAGCGAGTTGAATAGAAAATGGAATTTGTGCAATTTTTAAGCATATTTTGGAAAGGACATCAGAGACCGAAATTTTAATCGAATCGAATAACTCGAAGATGTACCTTAAAGAGGAAAGTCTGATCTTTCGATTGGTTTTTTCAGGAACGTTCTACGATGATTGCATCATTTGCTAAAAGCAACTAAAGAAAAAAAACGATTTTTGCTTCGAAGTTAAATAACTCGGCCAAAAAATCATTCAAGAAATCAATTACCCTCTTTTTACACAGGAGAGTGGTCGCTTTCGAGTGGTGTAAATAGAATGTGTGTAAAAAATTTCATGCACGCCGTGGAACATCGCAAATTTGAAGAAAAATTACAAAAATTGACCAAGTGCTCTTTATATTGCTATAACTTTGCCGAAAAGCAATGCGTCTAAAATTTGAAGAAAAGTAGCTGAAAGTAGAGATTCCAGGCTTTCAAACTATGTTCTCAAAATATCGATACGACTACTTTTACCGGAGTTATGACCATGTGAACTTGCCCCTATGCAGGCTGTTCGCACGCAAGCGAACAGCCTGCAGGCCCAGGCCATAACCCTCCAGGCCAAGTCCATAACTAGGTGGCATCCCAGTGCCGTGTCCGTGCCCGTGGTCGCGGCGGCCCTCAGTTTTAATAGTATTTGTATTTAATAATATTTATATTATTACATAATAATAATAAATTTTTTATACAAAAAAATGTACTTATTTCATTTTCTTGTGCAGCAGGGTTACTTTATATTTCAGTTATTGTAATAATAAAAAAATAAATTTCTATGTGTGCATCGTTAACTGAAATTTAAATGGGATTCCTTTTGATGGGATTATTAATTCACCGTTCTTTGCGGGCGTATACTTGACGCTCTTTTATGTACTTTTTTAAAAAAAGGTAAGTTTGTGGTGATTTCACACATTTTGTAGTGTTTATTGATGACTGGATAATTTTTTCATCCTCTCGGGGTTATTTTTTTTAAATATATTGTATTGTCATCCAAACTACGCACGCCGGCAAAGCTTCAAGATAATTGGATTGGTTGAAGTGGTTTAAATTTGAATTTTCAGATATAAAGCAAGCATACAAGAAGGAAACAGAGGATCGAAGCTGAATAAAATCGTTTAATTAATATAATAATAATAATACTATGCTCCAATAATTTTTTTCTCTGACGTAGATCACACTGCATCATCTTCTGCTTCGATTATCTGTAAATATACAGGGTGTAAACGGTATACGTAGCAATATTTTAGGGGGTGGTAGGGGAGGTCCAATGGAACATAAAAGTCCTATGACAGTGTCCGATCTGTCTCCATTTTATAGTAATAATGTCCTAAAGTTTGCACCATGCGTTTGAAACGGATAGTAGCTCGCGCATATTGGTGAGACCAACACATTGAAACAGGGTGTTGACCTCTGATCTTTCATGTAATTCCCTAAGTGGTGTGTTTTTCGGAAGGAAAAACTCTTAAGAGTGATCCTCCAGCGACTCGACTCAAGGAGACGCCGCATGGTATCCCGTGGCGAAGACAACACCCCGCGATGCCTCACCGCATGTTTATGGCTTTCGACCCTCAAAGGAGTTTGAATACCCATCAAGAATCAAACTCTTCCAACTCTGCAATTCTCATCAGATCTGTGCGAAAACGACATCAATCGATACCTTTCGTCATCTTTTGGTTGTCATTTAAAGTGAATAACGAGTAAAAGATAAATCAAGGAAAATCAGGTCAAACGTAAAAAAACGAATACACATTTTTTTTAAAACAGAATCGAAAATAATAATTATTTGAAGTGAGAGGAAAAGAAATACGTAAATTTCGTTTTCAAATATCGCATAAACGAAAAAGTAATGTAACAGGGAACGAACGAAAAGTGATCGTAGTTCGTTATTGTGATAAAAATCCGTAGTTCAATAACGGCCAACACTATTGCTGATAATGAATAAGTTTGTTTAAAAACCCCGAAGAAAAATTTAGGTACCGAAATTTAGAGAATTATCGCCGGAAATAAGCCATAGCCTGCGTTAAATTTAATAACTAATAATCATCAATAAAGTAACTAAAACTCACCCTTTCGGAAATTCACCTGCAGCTTGAAAACCTGCATTACTAGGGCACTGAACTGATCCTGGTCAGCGACGGACGCGCTCAATTCACAGCTGGTTCCAAGTATGCAATACCATCCAATGAAGTTAAGAATCGCAATAACAAGTGCGTTCGGATTAATGTACCGAATATTCACTTCACTGCACGGTTACTAACACTGATCACTTAATTCATTTTTCATGGAACGTGTTGTTCTTACGTGTTGCTCTGAGTCTACCCACATCACTGCCTCGCGGCATCATCGACCCCGTCGAGAATAATCTTGACGCCAAACGGCGAATCGTACCCCCGCTTGTGGTTTGGATGCGCGAGTATTCCCGTGCAAGCGCTCGCACAGTAGCACTTGCGTCCCCGTTGTTTCGGGCGTACACCCAGAACATCGAGTAATATTCTTCAGCAGAGTACATTTCTGGGCCGAGATTACTAACTGACTGACAGGATTTTTTCCAAGCAATTTCCTCTACCCCCAAGTAGTTTCTCTGGTTCCATTATGAGTTGACTCCCACCAGGACAAGAGGCTTTAAGTAAAAAGAAGCCAGCACATTTTTGAGACATACGTACTTTGCAGAAGTGCAACGAACGAACCATCCTACACTTTCACAAAAGCCCGCACGCCGTCCTTTTACTGCCAATGTACCCATTGCTTCGAGGTAGGCAGCAGACACCACGTGTTTCGGTTCGAAAGGGTCCGAAGAGAAGAGAAACTGAAAGTCTTCGAGTTGCTATAAAGAAAAAAATCCTGTTTCCTGTTTCCATTTTCCGATACCCTGAGTTCACGTCTGCTACGAGGCGGAACCAACTAAGCCATAAATTACCGAAAGCTGTAGGAAATCGTTTTCTACCGCCGACTCGTGGGACAATACGGTCATAAACCGCGACCCTGGCGAAATGCTCTGGCCCATCAGCCTGATTAGTTTTTGGGAACTAGCATTTAAAAAGTATTATTCAACATCAATATGGCTCCCGAAAAGACACAGGAAGAAGGAGAGCATGTAGTTCGCTGACTGCGCGTAGTCCCGCCTGCTTCGTCCTACCTTCAAATTAAAGACGGATCCCTTATCTCTCGAGTATGAACACGCGCTCGAATTTGAAAACAAAAGCACGTGTCGACGTATTCCGTGCGAGAGAAGGTGGGCCTTGTGGAGTAGATATTACTGTGAAGAGGTGGAAACTTCGCGTCTTCAAGGAATGCAGCTTCGATTGGTCAGAACATAATCTCCTTCCTACATCTCACGTTCTCTAGCACGGAATACGTCAACGCGTGCTTTTGTTTTGAAATTGGAGCGCGTGTTTATACGCCAGAGATAAGGGATCCGTCTTTAATTTGAAGGAAGAACGAAGCAGGAGGGCCCATGCGCTGTCAGCGGACTACCTCTTTTTTCCTGTGTCCGAACGCGAAGCGTATTGATGGTGAATAATACTTTTTTATTGCTATATTGGTGTCCCGAAAAATATTTAAGCTGACCGGCTAAAGCGTTTCGTCAGGGTCACGGTTTATAACCGTATTGCCCCACGAGTCGGCGAACGAGAACGGTACATGCGGGTCCGAAGTCATTGCATGTACTACCCACCGATACAGCAATATACCGATTAACTCAGGCCGAGGAATGTCTAAAATTCTTAAAGACGGCACCACGTTCTTGATTGCCTTTTAGAAATGCTGGAAAACAGATTTTGTCGAAACATTCTTGGGAACACAGGTATGAAATTACCGATCGTAAAAAACGAATGAATTTTCGCTTCACTCTGAACCCGTTTTTGCCCGACGCACAATGGGGCTTAATGAAAAGAAATAGGGAAACCTTTCAACATGCCATTTTTTCCTATCAAAATGCCGAATCTTATTAATCTACTTTATAATTTCGCGGGAATGTATTAACCCTTTCTGGACAGTATTAATGTTCATATCTTCCGAAAAGACAATGTTCATATCTTCCGGAAAGACGCTCGTGTTCTTGCCGTGATTGATTGGTGGTGCCGCTTGCTTCGTCCTCCCTTCAAATTAAAGGCGGATCCCTTATCTTTCGAGTATAAACACGCGCTCAAATTTCAAAACAAAAGCACGCGTCTGGCGTATTCAATGCGAGAAAGGGTGAGACGTAGGGAAGAGATTATGTTGTAACAACTCGGATCTGCATTCCTTGCAGACGCAAACTTTCTACTTCTTCACAGCAATATCTCCTCCCCCAGGTCCACCTTCTCTCGCACGGAATACGTCAACTCGTGCTTCTGTTTTGGAATTCGAGCGTATGTTTATACTCGAGAGATAAAGGATTCGTCTCCAGATTGAAGGGAAGACGGCGTAGGTGGAGTCACGTGCAGTGACTACCCTTTTTCTTCCTGTGTCCCTGCACGAAACGTATTGCCCCTCCCCCTCCCCAACTGTACCGAAAAAAGAAAAACAAATTATTCACTAAAATAGAGGTTTAATGTCTATCATATGGTAAATGGCCTCTCGAATTTCATACGGACTACCAGAGGATCCCTGATTCGAAGTCTTTTGTTCAGCGCTGCGTTTAGTTGTGAATCAGTATTTCCGTCAACCAGGAAATGCACTAATAACAGTATTTCATTCCCCGTTGTAAAACACTTCAGAAGTCCGCACATCTGCATTGCATGGCCAGGCCGATCGGTAATCCGCTTCAATTGAGGTAAGTCATAAGATCATAAAAGCCTGACCGTTTTAGGAGACTCTAAGGTCGGATACGCGACTCTGGCCGCTCGCGGTGAAGGGTCTAGGGGGTCGCAAGACTACCAGCCCTTTACGTGCAATCTGGATGTCCGTGTTTTCCGCGTGACAGTAGAAGATACTTCCGCTAACAGGTATCCGCCGCCGTACTGCCAATCAGGGTTCACGCGAAGTCCTTCACCAACCCTGATTGGCTATGCAAATCACTGCCTCTGCGACGAAGTTCCATGTTGGTGCTTTCTTTTGCTATGGAAAACGCAGAAAACTCAGCCAAGACACAACAGTCACCACACTCGGTCTCCGAAACCTAACAAGACGTTTACATTTTGCTGACGCCATCCGTGCGAAATCGCTGATCGTGCGACACGTGCTCGCGAACTCCTTTTAAGTGGAAAAGTGAGGAAGTGATTTTGTGAAGCATGGAGACCAATGCGGGATATTCGTGCAACGAAATGTTTAACATGATTGTCATGTATGGGGAGGCTGGCTGCAGCGCATTAGGTGCGAAGCGATTATACGCGGAACGGTTTCCTAATCAGCGACAACCATCCCGGCAGTTTATCCTCAATTTGTGTGAAACATTGCACACTACGGGTTCCTTTTTCCCACGCATCGAAGGAAGAGGACCAAGAAGGAATATCGACAGGGAAGAAGAAATCCTTGACCATATTCATAATAACTCTGCCCGCAGTACGAGGAGTATTGCTCGAGAAATGGGACTCTCCCATACGTATGTCCATCGCACATTGCGTGATGAAGGTTTGTAGGAGTTTAGTTGTATAAAGTGACATTTCTTTATAAATTTATCTATTCTTACTTTAAATTCACATTTCATTGTCACTGTAAATTCTTCACTAAATGTATCGCAAAATTTTTATTAAGTGCACCCCCCGGTCAAAAAATCGATTTGTTTTGCATATTTTCATTCCCCAACATCTCAAGAATGATCAGGTAAAATTTTAGAACAAAATTCCTAACGGCAAAGATTTTACATGCAGTTCAGGGGGATTAACAGTGTGATACCCTTAAATATAGGTGTTTATTGAAGATGGATTGTGATTTTTTTAAATCAATAATACATTTATTGATCTAAAAAAAGAATCAATTTTTGTTATAATCGAATAAACGCATGGAAAATGGGGCACTCACTCAATAGGATTCTACTCGTACTTACATTGGCTTCCGTGCTACCCTCTATTGCGAATTTTCATACAGTTAATTTTTTTTTTAAGAAACATTTTTGTGTGAGAAAACTCCATGTTTCGGGGACCCTACCGTTTAAACATTTGGCAATCATCGCCCAGTTGTTTCATAACACTGCCCGAAGATAACGCGATAACCACACATGTGTAATTAAGGAATATCTTTGGTTTTTTGAATTTGGATGATCCTGTCTAAAGCAGAGTTGAGCATAATCAATTACAAATGTAATTACTTTCATTACAATTACAGAGTAATTCCGATTAAAAAGTAATAGCAATTAGATGTAATTGTCCTGCAAACTTACAATTACAATTACAATGTAATTGTCTCGCACAATTACAATTACGAACTATGTAATTGTTTTGTACAATTACATGTGGCAATTACAATTGTAATTGTGGTCAACTAAATTAACGATTACAGAAAGTAATCTGTAATTGAATTACACAATTACATTTCAATCGTAATTTGTAATTACATTACATTTTGCCCGACTTTGATTTGTAGCAGAATAAAGTGCAAAAAGTTTTAGATATACATTGTATACCTTCTTCTAGAAAATATCATAAAAGTCACCTATGTTTTCGCGCGATTTGACCAGGGGGTGCCTTTAATATCTGAGTCACTGACGTTATCCTCGCTATCGACCAATGAATAGATACTTATTGTTTTATCTTTTGTTTTCGCATATTTCATTAATAACACGAACTACCACTAATTAAAAAATTATTAATCCAAAATCCCACAGGCTTATACCCTTACCACTCACAACGGGTGCAAAATTTATTACCCGAGAATTTTGAGAGACGGCGGACTTTCTGCCGGTGGTTCCTCAATAGAGTGGAAGAGGATGACCATTTCCCGACGATCGTACTCGCAGCAGATGAGTCAACGTTCACACGTTCTGGAATATTTAATTTCCGCAATTCTCACGCGTGGGAATTCATGAATCCCCACAATATTGTAACGGGGCACTTCCAGCACGAGCTGCGGCTAAACATATGGGTTGGGGTAGTAGGCGATCATCTCCTCGGACCGCATATTTTGCCGGCGCGTCTAGATAGTGCAAAATATGCTAGATTTCTTCGACGGGATTTGCCACTTCTACTAGAAGATGTTTGCCTGGCCACCCGAAGAAATATGTGGTTTCTTCACGACGGCGCCCCAGACCATATGGGAAGAGCTATACCAGCTATAGGACGAATTTGGGGGAACCGAGTAATTGCACGGAATGGTGCGGTTTCGTGGCCGCCAAGAAGCCCAGATTTAAATCCAATGGATTTTTACGTATGGGGCCACATGAAAACATTAGTATACGCCGACACCGAATTTGAAACATTAGAAGAATTGCAGGGTAGAGTTTTTCATGCTGCTAACGTTATACGCGAGCAGCCTGGAATATTCGCCCGCATTCGCGACAATTGGTTGCGTCGGTGTCAGGCGTGTCTAGATGCAAACGGCAATCATTTCGAGCATTTTTGTAAATAAATGTAGGTAGCGGAATTTGTATTTATAGGATTTTGTAAGAGTAGCCACGCATTGACAGTAGCTTGTTGCGTGACAGTTTAGTCACACTCAAAGGAAAGAAACAATTTTGTCACTTTCTGAAAAAAAAAACAACACGTTTTGTAATCACGTCGTCAAAGGAGCTTACTTCCATGCAAATCAATGCATTTTTCGTGAGCATCAAAACTGTCGCGCAACAAATTGCCACCACTGCGCGCCTGGCCTAAGAACACGTGTAGAGTTTTCATTCACTTGTTTCTTATTTTCTAGCTGACGACCCTAAGTGCCTCCGCCACTCCAAACAGATCCTCAATGGGACCGCTACTGTAAGGGGCCCGTACTTACTCGGTTACTGGGTCATCTTGAACAGCTCACAACGGGCGATCTTTGTGCTACGGCTCATCTGTGTGCGTGTAGCGACGATCATTTCCACAAACATCTCCGATGTTTAAACCTTTATAACAGGTAAACTATACGAGATACAACAAAATGTATTCAGACCATTTTACTCTACTGGTGGTCTCCAATGTATTTGCAAAATTATGGAATCCTGCGACTATTAGTTTAGCGTATAGACATGTTAACTTTGAGGCATTATTACTGTAAAATGGAGACCGATCGGACACTATGTCATAGGACTTTTATGTTTCATTGGACCTCCCCTACCACCCCCTAAAATATTGCTACGTATACCGTTTACACCCTGTATAAAAATCACATTTTAGTTATTTTAGTTACAACTTAACGTAGGACTTATATAGAAATAGAGTGGCATTTTGCTTTAGTAAGTGTAGAGACTATAAAATGTGTCCGAAGGAGATGACAGCGTATGGCAGGAAATCTTGTTGCAGGAAATTTAAATGCTAATGGTAATAATTTAGCGAAAATGAATGAAGAGATCCAATACTTTTAACACACAATTTATTGGTTTTGGAATAAAATCAATTTAGTATGTTTATTATCGTATTGAAATATTGTTAATGAGAACCTAAAAAATTTATGAATTAATGAATAGCGTGGCAACTACTATGGATTTTATTAAAGTATTACGAATATCTGTCACAAAAGATTGAAAAGCATCAAGGGAAATGTGTTTTCAGCGTACTTGTTTCTCTAATGTGACTTGCTCTACATTGCAAGCAGTCCGCCATAATTTTCTTAATTCTGCTATGTATTTTGACAAATTTTGTCGATTTACCTTATTTGAAAAATTTCCAGAAACTTGTGCGAAACAAGATCTCTGTCTATCTAATCTTCTCCGGACAACCTCCAACCCTGTGCATCCCCTTCATTTTTATCCAAGTCCTGTGCGACCCCTTCATTTCTATAAGCTTTAGATAAAAACTCTAAATTGCTGGTATAAAAATATCTGGAAATTTAAATGCAATGCAATTTGTTACAATATATTATTTTGTATATGCATGGTACAAATTTCCAGAAACTTATGCGAAAGAAGATGCTTCTCTGTCGAACCTTCTCCGGACAACTTCCAAGTCTGCGACTCTACATAAAAAATCTATTAAAAAATTTTGGCGACTTACCTTGTTAATTGAGACAATAATTCAGTCTCCTATGTAGTGTAAAAACTCGTGCCATTTCAAATTTGGACAACTTACCTTATTTCACACTTGGCAGGTTATGATTGATTGACACTTGCTAGGTTATATTTCAATAGTATATAGGTATGTACAATGACGGACGACGATCCCTGCCGAATAATCCCGAGAGTCGACGAACGAAACATATGTTAGTTTCTTTTGGCTGAACGTGTGCGTGTAACGCGTATACGTAACACGGCTATTCCAACCTTACATGAAATGTATTTCATTAATATCTCAACACGCCTGCAATATTTTCTAAATTTGAAAGCATTTTTCTCATATAAACTGCATATAAGCTTTCGAATAAGACCAAATTCAATAAAATTGGTTCACGTATGACAGAGATATCGTAATATCGTCTCATGGGTCAGTCGAAAACGGTGTAAGTTTTCTTCTTCTTTTTCTTCTTCTCCAAGCAAATTTTCTTCGACATAATTGTCGACATAATTGTCGGGGAGGGGGAGGGGGAGGGGGAGGGGGGAGGGGGGAGGGGGAGAGAGGGTGTAAGCCGTTCCAAATTTGACAGTCTTCTCGTACCGAGTCGGTTGAGTGAATCAAAGTATGCCATTGTATGGAAACAGCAGTTGATCTAACCACCTAGAGCGTTACGGGATTTCCCTCGATCAACTGTTACCTTCCCTTTGGCGTGTACCGCGTTCTGAAAATTCTCCAATTTATGGAAAACCAATCGCCGACCGTACTACCTTTCCAAATTATTCAGCTTGAATTTTTAGAATCAGGCGCGCGATAATTGATCTAACCACTTTGTGCGTTACGGGATTTCCCTCCATCAATTATTGTCCATCGTCGGGCGTCCACGGCAACATGTGATTGTAACCTCCGAAACCGAACCAAATTCTTCGTAATTTATTGCTAAATTCTTCACACCGGATTTGAACCTTTATATTGTTTATCGTATCGCAAACCCATATATATATATATATATATATATATATATTCCCCATTTTTGTACCATCTTTCGCTTTTCCTTTAGCTTATTTTGTAATACATGGTAAATTTTATATAAATCCACCCCATCTAGTTTCGAATCAGTCTCTCCAAACTACCACATCCTGATTGTGCAACCTGTATAGGTTGTAGAAAAAAGCCGTACCCAAAACAATCCTGATTTTTGCTTAATAACTCTGATTATGTTAAAATTACAACACTCCTTTTTAAATTCGTTAAGCGTTGCGTGAAAAAATTAGACTCAACCGCTCGGTCGCTTAAAAATTAACGCCCTCACGTAACAATATTCTTTGTGTGTCATATTGTTTTTCTTCCATATCTATAATACTTGGGACGATTTCAGTCAAGAAATTGGAAAAGATTATCTGATGGAGATATAAACTTTATTTTACAGGCACTCTTTGCAAATTGTAAATTATCTCGTTTGGTTAAGTTTTCGACAAATCCTGAAGTTTAACCATTGTTAGTATCATTGGAGGAAGTAAAATAATCTCAGTTTAAAACAAAAATAAATGTAGAAAGATGAGGATAAGCTTCTTGCAAAATTTCTGAAGAAACTATCAACCAAAAATGTTCGAGTGCTGAAAATACATTCATGAACAGAGAACTCGAACATATGCCGACACTAATGAAAATTTAAACTTCTATGTTGTCTGTGAAATGTTCATAGAAGTAGAATCAACGGATAGGCGAGGTTTCTCTGATAAAAAGTCAATTTTCAAATATACGTATTTCGAAACGTCGGAATTTCGTAAGCCAATTAGGTACCTGTAATCGTGGATGATCAAGAGACACAGCAGTGTCTCGCGCCAAGTATATAGGTATATGCGCAGCGCGAACACAGAGTGTCTATATTACGTCACGACCCGCTATCCAGAACCCTGAGATTATCGAATCTCAATAACGGCTGATCCGATTAGATTTTGAATGGTCTTAATGGATAGCTTGGGTTTGATTCACATTAGAAAAGTGTCTTCGTTTTATTCCTACGTGCCTTATGAGCTGAGATATTTCGATGTAAATTTGCAATTTGCCGAATTTTATGAAGATATTTTCTCCATCGTCAAGTGTTGGCAAGAGGGGAGCATGAAAGTGATGGTGAGGAAATGTCTCTTAGGGACGTCGTTCATTGGATGAAGGTTTCGGCCAATCGCGTAACAAATTGTTGTCACGTGACAGCCAGACAGAGAGCAGATCTGTCGAGGTAAACATAATAACCTAGCTAGTGTCAATCAATCATAACCTGCCAAGTGTTAAATAAGGAAAGTTGTCATAATTGTTTGAAATGTCACGAACTTTTACGCCACATAGGACACTGAATTATTGTCTCAATTAACAAGGTAAGTCGCCAAATTTTTTTAATAGACTATTTATGTAGAGCTTATAGAAACGGAGGGGACGCTCAGACTTGGAAGTTGTCCGGAGAAGGTTCGACAGAGAAGCATCTTCTTTCGCACAAGTTTCTACAAAATAATATATTGTTTTTATACCAGCAAACTATTTTTACATTAGAGTTTTTATGTAAAGCTTATAGAAATGAAGGGGACGCACGGGCTTGGATAGAAATGAAGGGGATGCACAGGCTTGGAGGTTGTCCGGAGAAGGTTAGATGAAGACAATCAATATAATATTTACTACGATAGACAGCGAAGCATCTTGTTTCGCACAAGTTTCTGGAAATTTGTCAAATAAGGTAAATCGACAAAACTTTTCAAATTAGCGTAGCATTAAGAATTATGAAAATTATGGCGGACTGCTTGCAATGTAGAGCAAGTCACATTAGTGAAGAAAGTACGCTGAAAACGCATCTCCCTTGATACTTTGCAATCTTTTGTGAAAGATATTCGTAATACTTTATTAAAATTCACAGTAGTTCCCACGCTATTCATTAATTTTATTAGTTTCCCATTAACAATATTTCAATTCATCAATAAACGTACTAAATTAATTTTATTCCAACACCAATAAATTGTGCGTTAAAAATATTGGATCTCTTTGTTCATTTTCGCTAAATTACCATTAGCATTTAAATTTCCTCCAACAAGATTTTCTGCCATACGTTCTGACCTCCTTCGGACACATTATCTAGTCTCTACATTTACTATAGCAAAATTCCACTCTTTTTCTATAAGTTCTATGTTATGTTGTAACTAAAAAATGTGGCTTTTATATATTTACAGATAGTCGAAGCAGAAGATGATACAGTGTGATCTACGTCAGAGAAAACAATTTATTGTGACATAGTATTATATTAATTAATCGATTTTATTCAGCTTCGATCCTCTGTTTGCTTCTTGTATGTTTGCTTCATAACTGAAAACTCAAATTTAAACCAATTCTACCAATCCAATTGTCTTGTAGCTTTGCAGGCGTGCGTAGTTTGGATGACAATATAGTATATTATTAGATTTTCATTTCCGGTTTGTAAGAGTCGAGACGTGTGAGTGAACGGTACGAGTGTAAGAGGCAGAAGAGGTGTTAATAGGGCGAGTATGGAGTGAAAATGGGGAGTGGAGGGAGAAGGGGAGCAGGGAGTGAAGGGAGAGAAAGGGCGAGGAAAAGGGACGTGAGGGAGAAGAGGAAAGCAGGCAGGAGGTGTGGAGTTTTGAGGTTAGGGCAAAGCGGGAAAGGATTGAGCGGGAAGAGGAAAATGCGGCAGAACAGAGAGAGAGGAAGGTAGCGACATCGGGCGGTGAAGAAAGGGAGTAAGGAGATAGCGGAACAGTGGATAAAGAAGGGAGTGGAGGAAGAGAAATTAGGCAAGAGGGCGAGGAAGAAAGGCTGGAAGGGAAAGAGGGGGAAAAGGGACAGGAAAAGGGGGGTGAAAGGGTGACAGGAGAGAAGAAGGGAGAGGAAAAGGGGGAAGAGGAGGAGAAAAAGAGAGGAAGAAAAACGAACGTAGAGAATATGAGGAGAGAAAGGAGCATGAGTGGAGGTGTAGTGGAGATGTTAAAGAGGAAGAGAGAGAAAGAACAGGAGAACCGAGAGGAAGAGATAGAGGAGGAAGGTGCTTTCCAAAAGAGCAGGAAGGTACTGAGATCCCCAGAGGAGAATAGGGTGGGTGAAGGCGGAACGCTGGAGAATTTGATAATGGGAATGAGGGAAGAAGTAAGGAAAGATTTAAAGGAGGTAAAAGAGCAGGCAGGGAGGCGAGAGAGGAGATGGGAAGACTCAGAGGGAAGATGGAGGAGTGGGAGAAAAGGTGGAGAAGGGAGAAGGAGGAGATGGGAAGACTCAGAGGGAAGATGGAGGAGTGGGAGAAAAGGTGGAGAAGGGAGAAGGAGGAGATGGAAGCTAGAATGATAGGAATGGGAAAAAGGATGGTGGAGGCGGAGAAAGAGGAGGAAAGGCTAAGGGAGGTGGAGGAGAGGCGAAAGGTTATGGAGATTTGGAGGGTGGGGGAAGAGGCAGAAAAAGAAAACGGAGGGGGAAGAGAAAGGATAGGACGGGAGAGCGGAGGGGAAGAGTGGGAAGCAAGGGTGCAGGAGTTGGAATGGAAATTGGAAATGAAGGAGAGAGAAGGGAGAAGAAAGAACGTGATAATAAAAGGGGTAGGCAGGGAGGGAACGGCGCAACAGAGAGCGAAAGAAGTGCTAGCGTTAGTAGGCACGCAGGGAGGGATAGAGGGAGTGAGGGAGCTGGGAGGAGGAAGGCGGGACGGGAAGGAGGTGATGCTGGAGGTGAGGTTGGAGAGTGTGGAGGCTAAGAGGGAGGTAATTAGGAGCAAAGGAAAACTAAGGGGGAGGAAGGAGAGGATAGAAGACGATTTGACATGGAAGGAGAGGAGAATGCAATGGCGGTTAAGGAGGATAGGAGAGGAGGGGGGAACGAAGGGGAAAAGGGCAAGGGTAAGCTATGGGAAAATAGCGATAGATGGAGTAGCATGGTTCTGGGATGAGGAGAGGGAGGTACTAAGAGATTGGCGAGGGAAGGAAAAGGGGGAAAGCCGGAGAAGGAGGGGAAGGGAAAAAGGAGGAAGGGAGGAGGGAGCCACGGAAAGACTCTGGGAAGAGGGGAGGCAAAAAACTAAACAGGAAGGAGGAGGAAGAGGGGAGGAAGAAGCAGGGGGAGGGAAGAAAGAAGCAGGGGAAGGAAAGAGTGAACTGGAGGGTAGTGTACTGAAACGTAGCGGGGGTGACAAACAAGGAGGAGGAATTCTGGAAGGGGATAGAGGAATAGGAGGTCATAATCATGATGGAAACGTGAGTGGAGGAGAGAGGATGGAATAGCATCAAACGCAGGCTGCCCGGGGGGGGGGGGGCACAAGTGGAGGGCTCAGTGGGCGAAGAGAAAGAATAGGAAGGGGAGAGCGATGGGAGGCATGATGATAGGAGTGAGGGAAGAGATGAGGGGAAAAGAGGAGCATGGACAGCGAGAGTAGGAAGGGATAATGGTGAAGAGAATAACGGCGGGAGAAGAGGAATGGGTAGTAGTGGCGGTTTATGTGAATGGAGACATGGAGGGGAAGCTGAAAAGGATCAGAGGATGGATGGAGGGGCAGAAGGAGGGAGAGAGGGTGATAATAGGGGGGGGGACTTGAATGCGAGGACAGGAATGCTGGGCGGCAGGATAAAGGGAGGAGAGGAAGAGGAGGGAGGGGGAAGAAAGTCGAAAGACAGGAAGGTAAATGGGGATGGAAGAAAGTTAATAAAACTTGTAGAAGAGACAGGGTGGGAAATTCTGCACGGGAGCATAGAAGAGGACGAAGAAGGAGAATTCACTTACACGGGGGGAAGAGGGGAAACGGTGATTGACTACGTACTGGGGGATGAGAGGACAATGGGGGTAGGGGACAGAGTGGAGTCAGACAATCACGCGATGGTGGTGACGATGAGGAAGGGAGGAGTGGGGGAGAGAAGGGGGAAAGCGAGGCAAAGGAAGGTAGGAAGGGGGCGGTGGTCAGGAAGGATGAAGGAGGAGTTTGAGAGGGGGATGGAAGGAGTGGGCATAGAAGCGGAAGGGATACAGCAGGCGGTGAGTAAGATGGTAGAAAGGATTAAGGAGGAGATGAGAAAAGGGGAGGAGGCGGGGGATAAGGAGACGAGGCGGAAGGAGGAAGGGTGGGGGGACAGAGAAAGCAGGGAGATGAAGAGGCAGGTGAGAAGGGAGTTAAAAAAATGGAAAGGGGGGAGGGGACGAGGGAGGAGTACAAGAAGAGAAGGAGAGAGTACAAAGAGCAGTGCGAGAGGAAAAAAGAGGAGGAAAGGGAGAGGTTGATAAGGGAGGTGGCGGCAGCAAAAACTGAAAACAAAGTGTGGGAGATAGTAAATAGGGGAAGGAAAAAAAGGAAGCGGGTAGATGACAGGATAAAGAAAGAGGAGTGGAAGGAGTACTTTATGGGACTGCTAGGAGGAGTGGAAAATAGGGTAAGGATGGGAGGGGAGGGGAATAGGAGAAAGGGAGAAAGGGAGAAAGGGAGAAAGGGAGAGGAAGAGGGAATAAGAAAAGAGGAAATAAGAAGGGTAGTGAGGAGACTGAAGGAGGGAAAGGCGATGGGAGGGGACGAGATCCCAAACGTGGCCTGGAAGTATGGCGGAGAGAAGGGGGTAGCGGTAGCATGGGAGATCTGCAGAAGAGTGTGGGAGGAAGAAGGATGGCCGCAGGGATGGAAAGAGGGGATAATAGCCCCGCTGGTGAAGAAAGGAGAAGGGACGTGTGTTCAGGAGTACAGGGGAGTAACGCTCATGCCGACCTTGTACAAGGTGTATGCAGCGGTACTGGGAGAGAGGCTAGAGCAGAAGGTGGAAGGGAAGGGGATGCTACCAGAAAACTAGGCGGGGTTCAGGAGAGCGAGAGGGACAGTATATCATATCTATGTGGTAAACCACGTGATAGGGAAGCAGACCAGAAGGAGCAAGGGCAAACTGGTGGCGCTGTTTGTGGACCCGAGGGCAGCGTTGGACACAGTGGACAGGAGGAAATTATGGAAGGCGATGGAGAAGAGAGGGGTGAGGTAGGGGCTGAGGGAGAGGGTTAAGGAAATATACAGGGAGACAATCAGCAGGGTGAAGGTGGGAGGGGAGGTAGGGGAGAAATTCTGGACGTCGAAAGGCCTGAGGCAAGGGTGCCCGCTGAGTCCCATTCTGTTTAATCTGTTGATAGCGGACGTGGAGGAGGAGCTAAGGAAAGGAAAATGGGGAGGGGTGAGAATAGGAGGTAGGAGGATATGCACGCTGGCCTATGCGGATGTCCTGGTGTTGCTGGCGGGAAAAGAGGAAGAGATGAAGAGTATGATCAGGCGGCTGGAAATGAACTTGGAGGGAAAGAATCTGGAAGTAAACGTAGAGAAAACGAAAGTAGTAAGGTTCAGAAAAGGGGGAGGGAGAGATAGAAAGGTGGATTGGCGGTGGGAAGGGAAGGAGATTGAGGAGGTAAAGGAGTTCAAGTATCTAGGGTACGTGTTTAAGAAAAACGGGGGACAGCAGGCGTATACCCAGGGACAGGGTGAAAAAGGCAGGGGTGGTGATGCGGTAGGTCTGGGGAATCGGGAAAAGGACATTTGGAAAGGATTGGGGAAAGAGGATGTGGCTGTTCGACGCGCTGGTGTGGACGGTGGTGGGATACGGGGCGGAGGTGTAGGGGTGGAAGGAGAGGGAAAAGGTGGAGAGGGTCCAGGAAAGGTACATAAGATGGTCGTTGGGGGTGGATTGGAGGACACCGGGATACATGGTAATGGAGGGATACGATGAGGGAAAAGCTGTGGACGTCGGCGGGGCGAAGGGCATGGAGGTACGAAGAGAAGCTGGGCAGGGAAGAGGGAAGGGAGTTGGCCAGACTGTGTTTGGAAGAGGTAAGGGAGAGGGAGAAGGAGGAGGGGGTGAAGATATCGGGGTGGGAAAGAGAGAGAAAGGAGTTTAGGATGGAGAGAGGGGGAGAGAAGAAAAGGAAGAGGTAAGGGGACGAGGGGAGTACGAAGAGATGGAGAAGGAAGACATTTAATGTCGATGAGCGCCACGAGCCTAAAGCTTGCTCTGTCTACCTAGGCTTCTTATTTGTAACCTATACGATCGATGTTAATTGGAAGGGCTACTTCTACTAGCGAGACCACCGTGCAGACCATAGGGGGGCGGAACAGTCGAGGGAAGGTAAAGACTAACGCTTGACTCAATGGGATCACTGTAAGGAATTTTTCTATAGGGTAGGCCTTGAGGTCACGAATTATATACGTTCGCAATCGTGGGGACCTACCTACCCATATGGTGTGCTAGCAGCAAGCGACACACCGGGAGAAAAACGGTCATCCATCTTTCCCCGATGCGCGCCCCGTGGTGTTTAACTAACTTCGGTGATCGGACGGGAACCGGTGTTGTCACCACGGCCACTGCCGCTGGCAGTAGAGAAGGAAGACAGCAGGAGGCAGGCAGAGGAGAGAAGAGAACAAATACAGGAGTCGAGATACAACAGGTGGTACAGGGAGATAGTGGCAAGGGGGACACCGAAATACTTGGCAGCGGGATGGAGTGAAGGGAGGTATACGAGGGTAGCGAGGTTCCGGTTGGGGAACGAGATGAGGGGCGGAGGTATTGGGAGAAGGAGAAGAAGAGGAAATACAGGATATGTGGGGGGGGGGGGGGAGAAGAAACGTGGGAACACGTACTGGAGAGATGTGCAAGGAAAGAAGTAGGGGATGAGAGAGGAATAGGGGAAAAGATAAAGGACATACTGGACAAACGAGGTACGGCAGAAGGATGGATGAAGAGGATAGAGGGAATGAGAGGGGAAAGGGAAGGAGGAGCGGTGGAGAAGGGGGAGGGAAGGAGGGAGGGATGAAGGAGCTATCGAATGAAAGGAAGAATGGAATGAAAGGGAGGAAATGGAGGGCGGAGAAAAGGAGCGGAGGCAAGAGCGGAAAAGGCGTAGATTTAAGATGCGAAAGCGATAGGCTAAGATTAAGATAAGAATAGAGTAAGCGCAGCGGCAGAGAAGGGGAAGCGACGGGCGAGAGAGCGGAGAGGGAGAGCGAGCGAGGCGAGAGGGAGGAAAGTAGAATAAGAATATAAGATAAGGATAGGTTAAGGAAAATGTAAAGGAGACTTGTAACCCTAAGGGGAAACAATAAAGCACATACATATAATATATTGTTAAAACAAATAACCCCGAGGGAGTGAAAAAATTATTCAGTTATCAATAATACAAAAGGTGTGGAATCCCTACAAAAATTACCTTTTTTAAAAAAAGGTACAAAAAAGAGCGTCAAGTATATAATCCCCTCACAAAGAATCCCATTTAAAACCATTGTCGTAAATTAATATAAATTAATAATCCCATCAAAAAGAATCCCATTTAAAAACATTGTCGTAAGTTAATACGAACAAAAAAAAACTGTCGTAAATTTATTACTCTGCTATATTTAACTTTACAAAACTAATGATATATCAAAATTGCGCCAATTATCACAATGGCTATTTATACAAAGAAAAAATGTATCGAATAATATTAGGCAGATATATTTTTATACAAATAAATATTTTAATTACGTGAGGGCGTTAATTTTTAAGCGACCGAGCGGTTGAGTCTAATTTTCTCACGCAACGCTTAACGAATTAAAAGGGATTGTTATAATTGTTACATAATCAGAGTTATTAAGCAAAAATCAGGATTGTTTGCGGGTACGGCTTTTGTTTGCAACCTATACAGGTTGCCCAATCAGGATGTGGTATTTTGGAGAGACTGAAAAACCTGTGGAATTTTTGAATATACCTTTGTAAAATATTACAGTCATTACAACTGAGTCATAAACCATTTCCATAATTTGTAGCACCTTCAGGTCAACCAAATGTAGCTTCGTAAAAACAGATGTATCAGTGTGCCCTACAGTAACAGCATTTATGATATCTTCTATAAGTCAGGTATATCGAGGAATTTGTATACTTTTCGCAAACGTATATCGCGATCGTGTCTTGCCGATCGTTTCGCAAATCGATAATATACATCGAATAGGTAGTACACAATACAAGACTGCGCTGTATCATGGAAAGAAAACATGTGGATGGAGTCGACGTAGAAATGTGAGACCGAACCCGCTGTCTTTAAGTAGTGCCGAGTGTATAATCTTCTGGCGTGCACGAAGGACCGCGCTCCGGTATTCACGTACTTTTCCGTGGCCCGCCGGCGTGTGGCGCGCAGGACCGCGCGCCGGACCGCGCGCAAGAACGTCCGTGTAAAGGACTCTAATGTAATTTTAGAAAGATAACTTGTCATTTAAAAGATTCTCATAGCTCCACAGTTCTCGGGACTCGCAGTAGTTTTAGAGAAACATAAAGAATGGTCAAGGGGGTACTGATTTACTACCAATAATGACAGTTTAATATCAACGATCACAATATAGACGCGAAACAAAGGCGCTCTAAAATCATATAGATAAAGAGCGTTTTTCGAAAAGGACACTGGGACGACGAACGTCCCGTAGCAGTTCACCCTTCAATTTCAAGGCCCAAGCCAACTTTGTGGCCACCCCTCGTTACATTCGCGCAGTCGATGTTGAACGATAGCGACAGCGTAACGCTATCGTCGAGCTTCTGCTGCAAGCTCATGCCCAGCTGAAGATCACTGTTGAATTTGCAACGGAAGACCGACTGTTCGTCGATCTTGTATCTGGCCCCAGCACCCAGAGTCCAGTCATGAACACCACCACCATTTCTAGCTAGGACGTAGTTGACAGCGGCATCCCAGTCGGGGGTCACTTGAACATACGAAGGAGAACTTTGTTACTTCGTCGTTTCTTCTGAATTCTGCGTCACAAGCTTTCGTTTATGGGTGTGATTTTTTAAACTATCTTAACACGTTCAGGACAGCATGACCCACCGTAAGCAAAATGGTCATAGTGACAAAACACACCAAGGCAATGTGAAAGGAATATTTTTCGGTTTTATTTTATTAAATGAATGTGTGCTGTATAGTTCATCAACATCAGGATACGATTTCATAATCTTTATTACAACAAAATATAGAGAGAAATGTTTTGGGGGTAGGTATAGCGCAATAGAATGTATTTAGAATTTTTTTGAAATTAAATTGAAAATTAATAATGTACAAATGCAATACAGTTTTCAAACATATATCTGTGATTAAACATACTTTGAATATGTTTTATAAATATACAAAAGGAATTGACATACTCGTGAAAAACTTTGTGCTATGTAGGTATGATGCTCAAACATCTGCCTCTGCAGAATACTTCGCGGAAATATTTTTGTTTGAGTGAAGAATCATTGTGAAACACATTTTTACTAGTTATGTATTATCGAAAACCGTTTTAAAAATAATTATCTATTTTTGTCAAATGATTAACACATACTATCGAAAAAGAGAAGTAACTACAACACAGGAGGAAAAGAAATTGTATAAAGGAAGAAAGTCGGGAACTGCAGACATAACTCACCGATGGGTCACTGTACTATTTTATCATTTTGTATATAACCGATGAAAGGATTAAACATCGAAAAAATAAGTGTTACCGAAAAATCGAACTGCTTGGTCGTTTGGAAGCGTTCGGGAAAATACGTCCTGACCGTGTTACTTACAAATTTGGTAATAATAATAATAATTAGTGTAAGAAGAATACAGATTTGTTGTGATATGGCAGATTGTCGCGATAATATAATTCGATATTAGAATATTTTTATTTTCCAAGTTAAAATTTGAAGGAGATTGCAAGGATGGTTGAAAGAAAGGTGGATAATGAGAAAAATAACAGTTTAATACGAATTTTGTGAAAATTTTCTTCTATTACCTTTTTTGAAATTATATGTTATTATGTATTTTAAAGTTCTATGGTATTAGTTATCCAAAATTCTATATTGTTAGTCCTTCTAAAATTTAATATTAATATTATTAGTATATATAGTGCAGATAATAGAGGGAGAGAATTCTATAGAATTAACCAGTGTCATCAATATGATAAGTAAAATACACTCCTCACACTAATTAAAGGATCACCTCTAGGAGCCAGAAAAATAGGGGCAAGTTCACATGGTCATAACTCCGGTAAGAATAGTCGTATCGATAATTTGAAACCATAGTTTGAAAGCATGGAATCTCTACTATCAGCTGCTTTTTTCAAATTTTAGATGCATTGTTTTTCGACAAAGTTATAACAATATAAAGAGCACTTGGTCAATTTTTAAAATTTTTCTTCAAATTTGCGATGTTCCACGGCGTGCATGAAATTTTGTACACACATTCCATTTACACCACTCGAAAGCGACCATTTTCCTATGTAAAAAGAGGGTAATTGATTTCTTGTATGATTTTTTTTAGCCGAGTTATTGAACCTTGAAGCAAAAATCGTTTTTTTTGTTGCTCCTAGCAAGTGATGCAATCATCGTAGAACGTTCCTGAAAAAAAAAACAATAGAAAGATCAGACTTTCCTCTTTAAGACGCATCTTCGACTTTTTCGATTCGATTAAAATTTCGGTTTCTGATGTCCTTTCCAAAATATGCTTAAAAATTGCACAAATTCCATTTTCTATCCAACTCGCTGTATCTTCGCGAGGGATAATCGGAACATCAATATCTTAAGCTCATTTTAAAGCGGAGAGTCTACCGATTCTTTTGAGTGTCATCAGAACCCGCTGCGATAATTGTTTACCTGTGGCCTTTATGTTTGAAGATACCGTTTCGGAAAAAGCTGTGGCTTCAGCGGCTGCGTGACAGTCGTGAATGCAGTACTGCCGGCATTGGCGTCACCCCAGATATACCGCGTGGAGGTTGCTCGGTCGGATCTATTTATCTTTTGTGTGTGTGTGTGTGTGTGTGTGTGCGCGCGCGCGCGCGCGTGCGTGCATGTGTGTGTGTACCTATGTGTTGGGGGTGGGGGCGAATCGATGGATTCGCAGGTAATTCAAAATCTTAATATGGTGTATTACCACCGCGATTTTGGATAACAGCCCGCAATCGCTGTCTCATGTTAATACAGCGACGTATTAGACGTTGAGGTAATTTGCGCCAAATTTCCTGTAATGCTGCCTCTACCTGTCGCAGAGTTGTGGGACGAGGATTGTATCGGCGCAGTCGACGACCAAGCATGTCCCAGACATGCTCGATCGGATTCAAGTTAGGGCTTACAGGAGGATGAGGTAACACGGCAATGCGGTTTTCTCGAAGAAACCGTCGTATAAATAGTGCTGTGTGACAACGAGGATTGTCTTGCATTATAATGAATCGGTTCCCAATTCTTGCGCGTATTGGAAGGACGTACGGTTCGAGTATCTCAGCCACATACCGTTCAGAAGTTAATCCAGGAGGTGGTACCACGACCAACGGTGTTCGGGTAAACCTGGATACGCCGGCCCAAACCATTATCGAACCGTCATTGTAAGCAACAATGGGGTCGTTACAGTTCTGGTGAAACCGCTCCCCACGACGGCGCCAAATACGTACACGCCTATCGTTACCATGTAAACAAAATCTGGATTCATCCGTAAATAAAACATTTGACCAATGCATCTGTCTCCATCGCATATAACGGCAAGCATAGTCTAAACGCAACCTCCTATGAGTCCTGTTTAGCATAGGAACGCGTACTGGTCGACGGGAACGAAAACACCTCTCTTTAAGCCGATTTCTGACGGTCTGCGTACAAACAGCACGCTGCAACCTACGATTCATCGTATTACGGGCCACATCTATTGCAGATACGTCACGGTGTCGAAGAACGTGTCTTACAATACTTCTATCATCCCTCGCGGTTGTCTCACGTTTACGGCCCTCGCCGCGTTGTCTACCGAACAGGCCAGTCTGCTGAAATCGAGAATGTGCTCGACTAATAACGGATTGACTTACGCCCATCTCACGAGCAACCTGTCGTTGACTAGAACCATTCTCTAAAAGTGTAATGACACGCATGACTTCCATTTCGGTAAGTGAGCGCCGTGGCATATTAACAGTGTATTCAGTGGTATCTGGCAGTAGCAGAAGTTGAAACATCAGGCAGCTGCACATGTGCTTACAGGAAGCCCTAGCTCGACTCGCTTTCGCCTATGTAAGTAGGCGGGTGGGGATAGAAACAAGAGCCGATCGCCATCGCGGGAACGACAGTCCGGCACATTACCATTGTAGCCATATTTTTCCGAAACGGTAACTTCAAACATAAAGACCACAGGTAAAGAATTATCGCAGCTTGTTCCCATGGCACTCAAAAGAATCGGCAGACACTCCGCTTTAAAATGAGCTCAAGATATTGATGTTCCGATTATCCCTCGCGAAGATACAGCGAGTTGAATAGAAAATGGAATTTGTGCAATTTTTAAGCATATTTTGGAAAGGACATCAGAAACCGAAATTTTAATCGAATCGATAAAGTCGAAGATGCGTCTTAAAGAGGAAAGTCTGATCTTTCTATTGTTTTTTTTTTTTCAGGAACGTTCTACGATGATTGCATCACTTGCTAGGAGCAACAAAAAAAAACGATTTTTGCTTCAAGGTTCAATAACTCGGCTAAAAAAAATCATACAAGAAATCAATTACCCTCTTTTTACATAGGAAAGTGGTCGCTTTCGAGTGGTGTAAATGGAATGTGTGTACAAAATTTCATGCACGCCGTGGAACATCGCAAAGTTGAAGAAAAATTTTAAAAATTGACCAAGTGCTCTTTATATTGTTATAACTTTGCCGAAAAGCAATGCATCTAAAATTTGAAAAAAGCAGCTGATAGTAGAGATTCCATGCTTTCAAACTATGTTTTCAAATTATCGATACGGCTATTCTTACCGGAGTTATGACCATGTGAACTTGCTCCTATTTTTCTGGCTCCTAGAGGTGATCCTTTAATTAATGTGAGGAGTGTTTATATAACAAATCTTATATCACATTATAAAATTATTTTTGCACACGGAATAACCTATTTTCTGGTTGTACCACCTTTTTTTATACCATCGAACCTAGACGTAACTCAGACCCAGTACAACTAATAAAAAAATAGTAATACCAGAATTATCAAAAGGTTAATTCTATGAAAATTAATGTTCCGGAACGATGGTTAGAGAAACATCGCATCATGCTTAAGCAATGTACTGTCATCAAAGTAGATTACAGCTAGGCTTCAATTTCCATATTCGAGCTTATCGTTAGACACTCACAAGTATTGGCATTTCATGTGAAGCTAAACGTCCTAAAATGAGCGACAAACGTGAAGAGATGGATGCTGTCATTGGACGACAAAATAGAAGTTATCGACAGTTTGTAGGAATATCAATAACCATCTAATATAGAAACAAAATTACAATACAAGAATTTAACCAGGTCTGATAGAGAAAATCCTGATAATTTCGTTTCCAGTAGAATTTTGTTTGATCCTCCGAGCTCTCAGAGCCCTAATTATTGCAGTTAAACTCATTAGAAGGTTCACATTATTTTTTTTAGAAGATACTAGTTGTGCTTTCAGGGAAAAATTTTCCTTATACCTATAGCCGCCAAGGAAATCAAGTGATTATGTACAACTAACTAGAATAATATGCAGGGTGTTACAGAGAAAAAATCGCAAACTTTTAGAAGGGTTGGTTTAATTGGAATACGAATTCGTTAATTATGACACATTGCATTTCCTAAAATGCTTCTCCTGGCAGTGAGTGAACATATATGAACGTAGACAAATATGTGGATATTTCAGATACTGTATAAATATAGAGCATTTAAAAAATGAGTTACCAATTAATTCTTCGCAAAAATCAGCATTCTTTTTTTCAATGCGCTGTTATTCAGCGAATTTTCAAAATATTAAAAATGGGCTGGATAATGCTTAGGCATTACATTATACCTAATAGAAAAATTTTGTTTTTTTGTTTCAAATAATACAAATTGAATTAGGAGGTTCACCATTTTCCCTCCGTAAAAAAAGACCGTCAGTTCGGAACCACCTCGTGACACATATCTATATATATATTTTTTTAACTTTTATAATTGTTTTCAATGCATTATAATATGCTACAATTAAGTGCCAACCCTCAATTTAATAGGATGATTAGTTTCTCTACAATTTGCATCAGAAGATTACCTACTTTTTCGGTTCGTCACAGTAGTCTAACCCCTCAAGGGGCTATTCTACTATAATTGCCCGTTTTTCAACGCCATTTTCGGGAATTTATTTAACAAAAACTATAAGTTTATACTATCTGGCGCTTTATCTGCATATTAAGGTATGTTTGAAATACTACACAGAATTTTTTTTATCCAGTTTATTGCACATATACATAGATATAGTCTGTGGCACAAACTTCTTTAATAAAATTCTGTTCCGACGGGTGTTGATGTGGGAACTGTTCTAATAATCCAAAATGGAAAAGCTAAGATTTATTTTCTTTCTTATGTTTGTCGCTATCGTTGGAACCACAGGTGCGTCTCTATATTGTATAAAATTAATTATACAAACCGAAAACAGCTAAATTTATCGGCAAAAATCGAGCATCATTTTTTTCAAACTGCTGTCGCTCTGCCAATTTGTATTGTTACGAGGCCTCTGTGGTTCCAACCAATATCAGGGGTTTCGCGGAAAATGGCACATGTTTTACACATCCTGTAATTTCTTCAAGTCGATCCGAACCTCCGTTTTTTTTTGCAATCACTGCAAACGGCAGAAAAAAGCACCTATACATCAGATGACTATAGCGTCGTCATATACAGGGTCATCCGTTAAGACTGCAACCTACGCGCGCGCGAACAGATAAAATGGCAACACCGCCTCACGGACGCATTCCACTACAACCATGCGCCGATACTTCCGCCATCTATGAGCCAATGATGAAAGTGTGCGGTCTTTTAGGTGCCAGTGGAGAGCACAGGGTGCTTTTGGTTTCCGCCAGAGAATATTAAATTTGACGTAGCAGACGGGTAAGAAAACGGTAGCCATTTTAAGAGTGCGACCGCGCCGATCCCGTTATCTACGTATGCGATGGTCCAGCAGCGGTGTTAGACCACGCTAACGCGTTAGTGGCCCAGTTTGAAGAATTTGGGGCATTTTTTGCATAACTTTTGAACTACAAAAGATATCGGAATGCAATTTGCGCCACAAAGTGGGGACAAATTATCCCCTTCTAATGGTGGAAAATTTACCAAATTTTACGTTTACTTAATTTTCCTTTTTTCAATTTTTTAACCATAATTGTTGCGAAAAGCTGTTGCAAACTATTTATTTAAATACTTTATATAATGCACTGTTTAAAATTCATGGCGCCGATAAACAACAGGCTAGTTGTCCCTGTATCATTAGTTTTACAAATTGAGGAATTAAATTTTTATTCAATTACATATTAGTTCTGTAGCCTCGGAATCTAATGCTCTGATTTCCTTTTTTGTGATTTTATCCTTAATGTAGTGCATGCACAGATCGGAAGTAAGGGGTAACTAATGGGATGCGTCGCTCTTTCTAGCAGTCTCTGAATTTTTTCTACAATTTTTGTGTCTGAATGTTTTAACCCTTTAGCTATTATACGCCACGCCTGTAGTGGCATCTTTTGGAATGGTACATGAAAATGGTGTGACTTACGTTAATATCATCTTTTGAAACAATACGCCACTCTTATGGCTTTCACACGCAAGTGGCGAACAATCAAGCTAACCCTGTCGTAGTCAAAATTTTTGGAATTGAGACGGGTACGAGACCAGTCGACACATTGTTTTCTAACCACGTTACAGTAATCTGAGGTGCGAGTGGTAAACCGATCATAAAAGTTAAGCGCGCGGCTCGCTTACCTGAGCCGGGGAATTCCGAATAGCACTTTGCGACGTTAATTTGAAAGAGACCATCCAAAAATTCTCGTAGCTCGGGCATCGCCGCTATCCAGCGCTTGCTGGCAGCTCTCCGAACGCCGGCGCCGGTGCGAGAAGTGGCTTCGAGAAGTGTGCCTCCGATTGAAAGTCGAACTTCGGTCACACTCGGGCCTCGTAGTGGACAGACACCGGTTGCCTGGTTCGTTCGCGCTCGGTGTTCGGTCACGTTCGGAACGCGTCGGGTCACCGATCGTGGGGGGTCGTTCCAGCGCGAACGTCTTCAAATAATAATAATATGAATAGAGTGGCGAAGTGGGAACTGATTCTTGCATAATTTTTTGGGGGAAAAATTTTAACATGTGAGCCACACGATTTGCCACATAGCCACAGTTTTTGTTCAAACATTGTTCATGTTCTTGTTATTTTTTTTATGATTTCGTCCTAAAATAAAAGTATTAATTGTTGAGTAAAATGAAAATTAATGTTCCGAACAGTCGAAGCTGGTTGTTGTACGATATTAGTCGTATGCCTTTTTCGTACATATATAAACAGAAACAATTCCTAGAAACGCTACCTAGAAAATAAGGTGAATTCTAGGATGGTCTCTTTCAAATTAACGTCGCAAACAGCTATTAGGGAATCGGAGGTCCCCGTCTCAAGTGAGCGAGCCGCGCGCTCCGCTTTTATGGCCGGTTTACCACTCGCACCCCAGATTACTGTAACGAGGTTTGAAAACAATATCAACTGGTCCCGTACACGACTCAATTTCAAACATTTTAGCTGCGATAGGGTTGACTTGACTTTTCGCCACCTGCGTGTGAAAGCCACAATAAATAAATATGAAAACTGAGGCGCGAGGAGGTCTACACGGAAGAAGCTGTTCCATGCGATTGTTTTCAGATCAAATTCTAACGCACAAAGAAGCGGGCGAGTAAACCGATCATACCTACAGCAAAATATTGTGGGTGAATAATAGGGCGAAATCAACCATAAGGACGGAATCAATTTAAGGAAAATATAATGACAGGCCTGTAAGACAAATCGAAACCACCTCTTGCACTGGCTCGGCGCGCGGCGCTGGCGTTCGGAGAGCTGCCAGCGAGCGCTGGATAGCGGTGATGCCCGAGCTACGAGAATTATAGGATGGTCTCTTTCAAGTTACCGTCGCAAAGAGCTATTCGGAATTTCCCGGCTCAGGTAAGCGAGCCGCGCGCTCCGCGTTTATGATCGGTTTACCACTCGCACCCCAGATTACTGTAACGTGGTTAGAAAACAATGTGTCGACAGGTCTCGAACCCGTCTCAAGTTCAAAAATTTTGGCTACGACAGGGTTGGCTTGATTTTTCGCCACTTGCGTGTGAAAGCCATAATAGTGGCGTATTGTTTCAAAAGATGATATTAACGTAAGTCACACCATTTTCATGTACCATTCCAAAAGATGACATAAACGGAAGCCACTACAGGCGTGGCGTATAATAGCTAAAAGGTTAAAACATTCAGATACAAAAATTGTAGAAAAAATTCGAAGACTGCTAGAAACAGCGACGCATCCCATTAGTTACCCCTTACTTCCGATCTGTGCATGCACTACATTAAGGATAAAATCACAAAAAAGGAAATCAGAGCATTAGATTCCGAGGCTGCAGAACTAATATGTAATTGAATAAAAATTTAATTCCTCAATTTGTAAAACTAATGATACAGGGACAACTAGCCTGTTGTTTATCGGCGCCATGAATTTTAAAAAGTGCATTATATAAAGTATTTAAATAAATAGTTTGCAACAGCTTTTCGCAACAATTATGGTTAAAAAATTGAAAAAAGAAAAATTAAGTAAACGTAAAATTTGGTAAATTTTCCACCATTAGAAGGGGATAATTTGTCCCCACTTTATGGCGCAAATTGCATTCCGATATCTTTTGTAGTTCAAAAGTTATGCAAAAATGCCCCAAATTCTTCAAACTGGGCCACTAACGCGTTAGCGTAGTCTAATACCGCTGCTGGACCATCGCATACGTAGATAACGGGATCGGCGCGGTCGCATTCTTAAAATGGCTACCGTTTTCTTACCCGTCTGCTACGTCAAATTTAATATTCTCTGGCGGAAACCAAAAGCACCCTGTGCTCTCCACTGGCACCTAAAAGACCGCACACTTTCATCATTGGCTCATAGATGGCGGAAGTATCGGCGCATGGTTGTAGTGGAATGCGTCCGTGAGGCGGTGTTGCCATTTTACCTGTTCGCGCACGCGTAGGTTGCAGTCTTAACGAATGACCCTGTATCTATATATATTATGAAATTTTTTTTTACAGTTTATAGTATTAATTACCCAACAGTAACATACACAATTTGTACTCATCTGCTTGGAATTAATTCGCAAAAATGTACTTGATATTCGAGCGATTCGACTGCCTAAGGTCGAAACCATATATATTGGCCGGTGAGTTTCGTGAAGGGCATTCTCCCATCACATAGTTTGCCTGCCTCGGTGCTCCTTTTCTCAACGTTTTCTGACTCGCTCTAGTTTCATCTCGCTCTCGCCTTCGCAGAACAAGAGTGAGCCAGAAGTGGTGGGGATAGTGCCAAGCTTCTGGCGTGTAGGCCAAACCGAGCTGTCAGCGTAGAAATACACACTTCAGAATAGGTGTGTGTTAGCTCCGAAAAAATTCAGAAGCTTTATTGGTCAGAACATTGATTTTTTCTCGATATCTTCATCTCGTATTGGTCTACGCATAGCTTCGTGACGCACACAACTATTACGTTAAAAATAAATAACAGCCAAACGGCTAGGTTCAGGCGAAGCCGAGCAGGGTTCCCGTTACCCCACCATACCCTTCGGGGGCCAAGCGACTCCAACTGCCAAATCCACGATCGTCAGATGGTGGTGGCTGATTTCTTCTCGATCGCTGTTCGCAAAAACGAATTCACCGGCCAATATATTTGGCTTCGACCTTAGTCCCCTTAAGTAATGTTAAATTCAGAATTACCCAGTATAATTAACATTTGTATAAACCTTGATTAATAAATTTTTAGTTAATATCATTTACCAAAGAAATGCTCAAAAAAATTGTGCTAGGACAATGCAACAAAATAAGCTCGAATTTCATAGAAAGTTAGTTGAATCTATGCATACTAGATTAAAGTCTATACTAAAAGCGCAGGAATATTAGAAGATTATTAATTTATTTTAATTACGTTTTTACGAATTAAGTATTGAATTTGGCCGAATATTGTTTTGCATGATCTTTGATCCTACCACGGAGAATAATATTTGTTCAAATAAACTGTGTACAATTTTTCAATTGAATGCACCCAAAAGAAAAGTATATTAATCAATGTTTATATCAAATTAATCCATAAGCTACAATGCTCTCCATTTGAATAACTGAAGATAATGAAATATCATTATGGTAAAGACATACCATGGATAGTATCACTGGAACAGTTTGAAAAAGATAATGGCAGAAGCAAATGGAGAAATGTTGGAATCGTTTATGAGGGATGAAGTTGAAGTTCCTATGGGACAGTTATTATTCACGACACATGGGTAGCATAATTAAGCCTGACCTTTTTTTTTAATTAAAACGGTAGTTAAAAGGCACGCAAAAGCTTTCATTGGAAAATTCATTTAAAAAAATATTTTTACGTGGAGGATAAAGGAATGCAGTTTCTTGTTCATGCAATCAATGCTACTCGATGAATAAAATTCAGAATATAATATCTTTTCTTGGATACTTCAAAGTAGCAATGAATATATAACAGCCATAAAAAGTTTCTCGTAAAGAAAGATGGAAGAAAAAAAGTCTCTTCGACTAAAATTAAATCTTTGATCTTGTTTAAACGATTTCAATATTGCGAATGCAGTTTAATGCAAAAACTTCTGTCGATAGACAGTTTCGTTTAGGGGTGTGCGAGTACCCGGAATTTCCGAGCTGAGCTGAACTCGGTTCGATTGCTTGAGCCGAGTCGAGCGTTTGAATTTTTTGAGCTACTTGAAATTGTCGAACTATTTGGAAAAAATGCGAGCTAGGTATCTGAAAAACTCAAGCGGCTCGAATATTCGAGCCCTCGTAAGACTTTGAGTTACTTGGAGATGAATTTTCAGCTCGAAAATTTTCGAATTAATCGAATATATTCGGATTACTCGAATTATTCGAATATTTATGTATTTACTATCAAATATTAGTCTAACTGTAAGGGATAAAGGCTGTACTTCCGCATGGCCCCAGTGGCCGATCGACACGAGGTTTGAGGGGAGGGGTAGGGAGGGTGTGTGGACCCTAAATATAAATTTGTTGCTTCGGGAATTTATTAGTTTCCGAGATATTAATGATAAACTTTTAGTATTTCTGTTGACTTATTCCGACATAACGCATGCCACTTTCCAACTTATTTTGGATATTAGTATTGGTTGGGGCTAGATTAGTGCGGGGGCGCGTAAAGCATGGTAGCGAACCGATGTGAGTGTGGAGATTTGAACCAGAAACTTGGAGATGCGATCCGTCCTATTACACAGGGTGGATACCTATTACTCTATTGATAGTCAATACTCTAGGGGGATGATTCTACAGGCCAAAATAAGACGAAAATATAGAATACAATTTTTTAATATCGTGCTTCGTTTTCTAGCAAATTAGCTTTGAATTTCAACTAAATACGCGTACCATTTAGGCGCCTGAGGGGCACGCGGATGTAAGGGGAACGCGTTCAGGTGTCCGTAGAACAAATGGGGGGGGGGGGCAGGATGAAACCCCGTTAGGGCTACGTGTATGCTGATAAAAAAAATTTGAAAAAAAATTAACAATAATTTTTATTAATATTTCGGCAACTAATAAATACCCGAAGCTACAATTTTAGATTTAGGGGCCATACTCCCTCCTCACCCGCCCCCCCTCCAATCTCGTGTCGATCGGTCACTGGGGCCATTCGGAAGTATATCCGGAATAAATATATGTATAAGACGCTAATTTTATTTTCATGTTTTCATGTTCTTCTACATGCTCAGTTAATAATTTTGTTCGTTGAGCAGTGACGACATTCCCCGTACTAGAATATAATCTTTTACTTGGTACTTGAGTGGCAGGTATTCGCAGGAAGTTTTTTGCTATTAATGCTAACTTAGAAAACCGGCAAATTTACTATAGGAACATGTGTGTACGTAATATGGAACATACCGAGTAACATAGATGAAGTTGATAATGACGATGACGACGATGATGCGAAATGCTTATTTTGCGATGGTAATTATACAAATAATGACAATGAACAGTAGACCCAATGTATTCGCTGCTTTCAGTGGGCACACGAAGAATGTGGGGCTTCCGACGTATTATTCACGTTCCCAACGTGTAGGAGACGCAGAAAGCAGGAATAAATTCCAAAAATGATGTATATTTATTTATTTATATCTTCTACTTAATAAATCTTCATTTTCAGTAAAAAAAAAGTAAAGATTTTTTAGTTTTCTTTACAAATTTCCTAAGTGTTCCATATTAGGACCCATTTTTTCGAACGGCCGATTTTTACTCTTTTCAGTATTTTTACTATCATTGCAAAACAATTGGATTTTTTTACATTTGGCTATACAAATATGATTATGCATTAGTTCCTTCGTCCCCTCATGTCAGTTTTATTTAAAAAAAAAAACAAATTCCCCTACTTTTGGCAAGCTTTTGAAATCAGATGTTCCATATTACCTGCCTTTACCCTATCTGTATTAGCTGTACAGTTTTTCCGTTTAAGTGTTGTGTGGACTCCGCGGTTACATTTGATACTTAATCATCGTTTACATCCTTTGCACTTATGGTCATTAAAAATTGCGAAAGGTTGGAACGGCGCTGCAAAATTATTTATACATAAATCTCTATACAATTATATTCACACTCGCCGAATTTACACGTATCTACCACGGCTGGTGGCGAACGCTTAACGCAGAGTTGAGATGAGCTCATAGCGAGAGTTTACTGTAGTATGTGTAGGGTGACCGTACCTAATATCGCCCATGTTCCTAATATCGCCACTCGCTATATCTCGCAAAGTAAGCACTAAAATTTATCAGTTATGCACTAAATTAGTACCTAACCATATGTAGGAAGACATATTGTAATTGCAGCGTCATGTGATCAACAATTACAGAAAGGAAAGAATTTTGGAGAATATTAATAGTGTAAAAATTTATTGGACTGCCACAATGTTACATCACATTCGGAGAAGGTAAGTCTAATAATTCCGCGAATGCAACAATATCTACTAAAAATACCTAATTAATGATGTACTTAAGGAATGAAATCGATCCAAATATATTTCGTAATGAAAATAGTGTTTTTCTTTTAACAGTATGCGTGTTCTCAATACCGCCTACCGGAGGACAATGGTTTCGATGTAATGTTTATCACGAAATGTGCGGAGCAACAGAAATAAACATTATTTGTCCAATATATACTAATATTTTAAAAATCTATATTTTTAAATTTCTATATTTTTCTAATAAAAATAAAATCAAAGATGCATAAAAAACATTTATAGAGCAAGAAATAATAAAAGCACATGTGAAAATGACTGTAAAAACTCATATATACATAAATTAATCAATATTTCTTGAGTAGGCGATATTAGATACACTTTTTTCAGGACCGCATTTGTGCATGTTTTGCGTTTTCAATTCCTAATTCAAATTTGTGGGTTTCAACGATTCTAACTTATACTACATGAAAGATGAATAATTTCTCTTTACTTTGAAACGAATTGCATGCAAAAATATAAATTATTATTCAATTGACAGCGATTTAACTTTTGCTGGGCGATATTAGGTACAGTCACCCTACATGTATCGTCACGATATCACGATACTATCGTGATATCACTTATAATGCTTGTACTCGCTGTAGATTCATTTCCAGATGATCTTTCCAGTTTTATCTCTTCGTTATTAGAAAACAAGAGTATCTTTTTTAGTACAATGTCTAATAGCTTTCGTTGCTGCATAACATCTAACAGTCGAGTCTTCACACGTGGATAAATGAGCATTGTGAGAAGAATGGGCTCACAAATATAAGCAAAGTGAAACCTTTATTTAAAGATTGTCATTATATTCTTAATAAAATCACGAAACATCTCGTTAGAATGCTGATATGGATTGCATTGCTTGTACTATGCCAATGATTATCGGTAGATACCGTGAAAGAGTTTGACCTAGAAAGCAAAACCAAAAAGTTTGATTTTCTACATGCCTAAAATTAAAGATGTACATATGGATATGTACTGTTGTGTAGGGAAGGGAGTAATTTTGCATGATTGAGGTATTCTAAACGTTAAGTATATATTATATGGATTAACAAAAGGTGGATACGTGTTACTGCCGTGAGGCTCGTGACGGAACTGTTGCGTAGCGCTGGTTTACATGAACTGCCGCTATGTCGCATGCCCGGCGCGGATGTCTTTGTATGACGGCGATACATTTACCACGCCTGCTAACATGTACATTCATTAGCTTAATCAAATGTACATTCATTTGTATGCATTTTTGCTTTTATAAAAGTGTCAATTCTAAAGAATCTGTTCAAGATATCGCAAAATCGGTATGTAGTGTGTACTTCTATAGTTTTAGGCATGTAGAAAATAAAACCTTTTGGTTTTTTGTTCTAGGCCAAACGGTATAGTCGTGAGGTTAAACATCGTGAAAAACGTCGTTCGGCAAGATGTTACGTATCACGGCTCTACCACCGCCATTTTGTACAAAAAAATACAGTATTTCCTCGCTGAGGGCTCGCTGGTCGGGACCAGCGTTGAGCCGTCAGCGTGACCGGCGCCCTAATTCCGAGCGATCGTTTCTCGCTTATTTCTTGCCGAAGGGGAGAGCGAGATGGAACGCTTTGCGTGCGCGACGGACACGAGTGTTCAGATGAAATCGTGACTGCTCGACGCATGTGCACCACGGTCAGATAGCCAGGCACGTCAGGAGCCTTTTTTGCGCCTTAAGCGAGCTTACCAAATTCCGCCATTTATTATAATACATTTAATTGAGCTTCCTCATGAACTTACTCTTAATTTTTACTCGCAGTTTAAAACCGCTGTAGTACAATTTGTAGTATTTCATTTAAAAATTTATTTTCAACAATGCCAACAATGAAAAGACCATTTTACGCCTCTTGTCAACCTTACACCTCAGCAGTTGCCTAATTTTGCAGAATAAAGTCATAAATAATCTCAAATAAATGATTATAATAAAGGGCGCAATTTGACAAGTTCGCCTAGGGCGCAAAAAAGACTTGAGCCGGGCCTGCGTCAAGCTTTTGCGGAAGCCGTTTTCGTGTTTACGATGAGTGCTCACGAATATCGCGCATGCAAAGGACGGAGTGTCAGGCGTCCGAAAGACGGAGCAAGACAAAATATCAACGCGTCGTCTGTCTCGTACCGTCCTCGCTCGCTTTCAGTGCCATTCACTCGTTCTCGTTCCATCTCGCTCTCGCCTTCGCCGGACAAGAGTGAGACAGAAGTGGTGGGGATAGCGAAAAGTCCTCATCGTGTACGCCAGGATTGGAAATTTAGGGTGTGTTTCAATTCACGCATACTGCGCATGAAATTGGTGGCATCGTATTGGTGGCATCGTACGATTCCCTAAAATTTAAACAATTGATAAAACTTTCACGATTTGATAGATCTAATTAAAAGAAGTAACTTTTGTCTTGAAACTTTTTTTCTATCTCTTACAGATTGTGTGTTACAAAATAAAATCGAAAAATAGCCGAATCTTCAGGGGTTAATTTCACCCCTTAGAGTGATTTTGGGTAGCAAAAAAAATTGCGTTGTAATCAGAAGGAAATCCCCTACATATCCACAATGTTTCAGAATTTTTTGAATTTTCGGGTTCGGGATCTTCCCTTGTGAGACAGACTCGAGAAATGACAGAATGAGGCTTCAAGGATTCTCCGTCACCGGCGCTGATGGTATATTCGCACCATGTACCATCAGAACCGGTGGAAGTCCAAGCTAGCCGATAAATGTAGGAAAGACATAATTGCCGATTCGTATCGAGAGTCGTATCGCGTTGTTGCCGCCTTTCCCCTATTACTATTTCGTCGTCAGGAAGGCTTGAATGAATCACGGCGAAGCGGCTGGAGAACAAAGATGGGCAAAGATAATATCTGGGTAAATTAGAATAAAAGATACTTTATGTTTATCCATTATCTTTCTTTGAGCTGAGGATTTGGGCTATTCGGCGGTTTCTAATCTCGGTTTGAGAGGCATACAGTGTTACTTTCGGTGGATTATGTATTAATAAAATGTAAAACGTGACGTTTTCAGTATTCAGTAACATACTGCTGAGATTATCCAGATTAAAATGAGTTCAACAAACACGGTATAAATCGGATTATTTCTAGAACTGTACTTGATAATTAAATATAAATGTAACATTTCTAATCTAAAAATGTTAAAAATAATCCGATTTATACTGTGTTTTTTATTTTCATTTGGAAAATCTCAGGAGTATATTATTGAAACGTTCATGGCGATACGATAGCTAATGTGGAAGTTTTACATTCTATCAAAACAAACAACATAAACAATCATTAAACAATCATTTTAATAAATTTTTATGAGTAAATATAAATATGGTTCCCCTCGGCTATTTCCTTGCCGTCGTCCTGGGGATTTTGTTCAAATTGAAATATGTTAGAGCCCATGTGAAAATAAGGAGGGTTTAAATAATCATTTTGCCAAAATCGAAAAGTAATTTTCAAAAAATCGATGAAAGATTTGTACTTTGAGGGTCTGTATTTATAAAACAATTTTGAATTTGGCAAAATGTGACAACTTGAACCCCTCTTATTTTCACATGCACTATAACGTGTTTCAATTTGAACAAAATCTCAGACATTGAGTGTTCAAAGTGATCCGCTGGGCATGGAATGAACCGTATATACGACATTGTCCATTCCAACCGATATGGATCCTAATCCACTTCCAACTATCGCTTTCTTTACGAAAACGACAAAAAGCTTCTGCGTTCGGGACGCTAGTCGCATCGCGATTGCCGAAAATATACAATTTATCGAGAAATGATCCGTCACATATGTACGAATAGTAAAACTAAAACTTTGCAGGCGTTCGTAGTATATCACCATCGAAATTGTAGTACAAGAAAAGAATTATTTTTTAGTGACTTTAGCACTATAGCGTTTAAGCAAACTGTTAAACTATATACAGCAAAAAAAAAGATTTTTCTAAAAAAGTCTGAGCTGTGAAATGTAAATCCACAAACACTAAAAACTAGAAAATAAAAAATATATAAAAAAGAATTTTTTATGTTAAACGATTTTATTAAAAATGCACTAAAAACTAAAAAATAATTCTTTTCTTGTACTGCAATTTTGATGGTGATATACTACGAACGCGTGCAAAGTTGTAATTTTACTATTCGTACATACGTAACGGATGATTTTTCGATAAATTGTGTATTTTCGGTAATCGCGATGTGACTAGCGTCCCGAACGCAGCTGCTTTTTGTCGTTTTCGTAAAGAACGCGAGTGGTTGATTTCAAGTCGTTTCGATTTGTGGTTATGGGTTATATTTATTGATGATTGGGTTCTTTTCTCAACCCCTCGGGGTTAATTTTTTTTAAAAATATTGTATTGTCATCCAATCTATGCACGCCTGCAAAGTTTCAAGACAATTTAGTTGGAAGTGGGTTAGATTTGAGTTGCCAGATTTGAACCATACAAACGTTATTAAATTTGTATTCAAACAACAGACAATTCTTGTTGATAAAAAAGATAATTTGATGTATAGCTAGATAAAAAAGAAAGTGTCATGTTTTTCGAAGAATTATACCTAGCATTCATAAATTTCATTACGATCGGCGTGTTACACTTCGGTGATGTACCTTATTCAAATTGTATGCTTTGAAATTGCACATTGATTATACAAAATATTACATCCTTCTACGTATAAATAAAGTAATAATGATTCGCAAATTAGTATTGTTTCATTGACATGTTTCCTAACTTCACTACCAAACCTCTCTATTTTTCATTTTTGCTATCATTTTTTACGTTCAGCGAGGCTCCGAGGCTAGACGCAGTTCTCGAGCCGTAGTCTTTCAAGACTTCTCGATAGAAAAAACTGTAGCAACAGCGCGGTAGAAACAGAGAGAACAGAAAATGTGCTACATAGAGTACCTGGAGATGCCACCTCTGTACAACTTCTTTTTATGGACCGCAGTAGTTTTATTAGGGCCCGTTTGTTTACTGGGGACGCTTCGATCGATTCAAACCATAACAAAAATGAGACGGCAGCCTTAATTCCCAAGCCTAGTGTACAACACCGAGCCCTCAGCGAGGAACTACTGTACGACTTTTTCCGTCGAGAGTTCGATAATAACAAGCGTCATGTAGAATTTTCCATTTATTTCATTATCTCCCCCCCAAAAAAATTGCCGAAAATGACTATAGGGTAGATGCATTTGTGGCCACTTTAAGGTATTGTACCAGTTTTGGCCACTTCTTAAAAAAAATAATATTTTTCCGTGTAAGCAATAAATGTAACCTTATATTTCTGGCGGTATACGAAACAAAATATTTATAATGTGAAATTCTCTACATAATAATGATCTGCAAGCAATTTAAAAAAAGATAATTATGCACATGGCCAAAAACAGTGCAATGGCCACAAACGGTACATCTACCCTAACTTCGCTTCGTCCAACGTGGCCTAACCCCTTAAATAAGCGTCTTATATATTTATTCCTTGAGCTCGGTTCAGACGAGTGGTTTGCGGCAGTTCGCCGCTGCGTTCATTTGCGGTGAAGCAATACATGCGTTTGTCAAAAGGAACTCAAATATGCCGCCTACTTGGTAGCCGCAAAACTTAGATAAGTGTTTCATAGTAAATACATAAATATTCGAATAATTCGAGTAATTCAAATATTTACGAATAACTCAAAAGTTGGAAATCATTTCGAATAGGTATATGCAAACCGTGAAAGTGAACCAGCGCGGTTGACTCAACTCTGTGTCTCAACCTGTATCTACCCATGTCTACTTCGTGTGCGTGCGAGCGTACACTACGGCGCGCGCTTAGCTGACTCGACTTTAAACTAGGGCTGGGACTATTCGAATATTTTACAAGTATTCGAATGCTACGAACAAACTTCGAATATTTGAGTATTTGAATGTTATTATTCGAATATTTAAGTATTCGAATACTATTCGAATATTTACGTATACTGATGTATTCAAATAGTATGATGTGAATTATAAATCAAGTTCTTTAAGTTGATTTTTTTACAAGCTTTTATTTAGTTTCAGTTGTAAGTTCGTTAGTTTGTCGGGGTGAAATCTTGTAAGCTAATTTTGACCCACTTCAACATATCCGATCGGCTTGAAACTTTGCACCCATACGTAGTTCCGATGACAATACAATATTTTGACGCGTTTATTTTTAGTCATATGAAGGAATTCTTCTCAGGCAGTCATCTGGGCCGGTATCAAAATTATTGGTTCCTTTTCAGTACATATTAATAAAAGCATGTTTTTAAAAAAAAATTGTTTACTATAAAGAATTTCATGCTTTTTAGTGAAAATATTGTATTGTCATCGGAACTATGTATATGTGCAAAGTTTCAAGCAGAGATGGGCATTATCTAGATAAAAAATTATTTAAATAACGTGTCGAATAAGATACTTTATCTTTATTCGTTATTCGAATCTTCGAATAACACGGTTTACGTTTATTCGTTATTCGCAGCTTCGAATAACACGATTTATCTTTATTCGAAACATCACGGATAAATAAATTTATTCGAAGTGAATTTATTCGACAGCGGAGGATAATTTTTTTATTCGAAGTGAATTTATTCGACGGTGAAAGATAAATCTTTATTAGAAGTGAATTTATTCGAGACCGAAGGATAATTTTTTTATTCGAGGAACTTTTATTCGAACCAACGAATAAGGTTTTCATCTTTATCCGTAGTTTATTCGACTTTTATTCGAAGGCTTCGAATAACTTTCGACGCGCGATCTCGCCTCGAGCTGAGGACTTGGGCTGTTCGGCGGCGGCTTCTGATCTTGGTTCGAGCCTCGGCTGGAGAGCCATACATTGTTGCTTGCGGTGGATTATACTTATATTAATAGGATGTATGTAAAACTTCCACATTTTCTATCGTATCGGCATGAACGTTTCAGTAACATACTGTTGAGATTTTTTAGATGAATATGAATTTAAACACGATATAAATCGGATTATTTTTAGTATTATTACATTAGAAATGTTACATTCATATTTAATTATCTATAGTTCTAGAAATAATCCAATTTATACCTTTTTTGAACTCATTTCAATCGAATGCATCTCGCAACTTTATATAAATCCATAAATTCTAAAAGTCGGAAAAGTCTTCGTACAAATATAAATGACAAATTTCAAATATTATAAAAAAAACTAGGGTATTGGAAGTTTTATGGACATTAATTTATTTATTGGTTAACTTTAGATAGATTGTGAAAAAATGACGATGTTTCTTACATTTGTTTACTAGAAAATATAAATAAACCGATAGTACGATTTTACATTTACGAAAATCCGCATACAGCTAGCATGGGTAATATGGGTATATTAAACTGAATAGAATTTGTTATGATAATAATTACAAGAATCATAAGAACAAATTTGGTTTTACAAAAGATATTGTGATTTTGTGTTCCCGTTTATTTGCATTTTCTAGTAAACAAAGGTAAGAAACATCGTCATTTTTCACAATCTATCTAAAGTTAACCAAAGTTCTTTATCGGTTGGTCAGTTGTTCTACCAAGCAGAGTGTGAAACAAGAAGGAATAAACCTTTTATACGATTTCTATAAGACACGAGTCTTGTCAGATCCCTTGTCTATCCCGCCTGCCCAAAGCCAACAATATGATTGTTTATTTTGTTTGTTTTAATAGAATGTAAAACTTCGTCTTCTTAAAAAATTACCAAAATATTCGTCGGCCGATATTTCAAAAACGTATTCTTAGGATTTCGTCTCATGTCGATTTTTTAGTTTAGGGGACCACCTTACATAAGAATTTCATAGCGGAGTTTACGTCAAGAAATGACTGTAAACTAGTGTTATCTAGTTCTGTTCTAGAAATTATCCGATTTATACTGTGGTTGATCTCATTTTAATCTGGAAAATCTCAGCAGTATGTTACTGAAAATGTTACGTTTTACACTTTCTTAATACATAATCCATCGCAAGCAACACTGTATGCCTTTCGATCCGAGGCTCGAACCGAGATCAGAAGCCGCCGCCGAACAGCCCAAGTCCTCAGCACAAAGTGAGATCGTGCCGGTTCGGGTAAACACGCTGCCGAAAGTTATTTGAAATTCCGAAGCCTTCGAATAAAAACCGAATAAACTGCGGATAATGATGAAAACCTTATTCGACAGTTCGAATAAACTTTCTTCGAATAAAAAGAATTATCTTTCGCCGTCGAATGAATTCACTTCGAATAAACAAATTATCTTTCGTCGTCGAATAAATTCACTTGAAATAAATTTATTTACCTGTGGTGTTTGGAATAAAGATAACTCGTGCTATTCGAAGCTTCGAATAACGGATAAACATAAAGTATCTTTTATTTGAGTTTATCCAAATATTATCTTTGCCCATCTCTGTTCGCCAGCCGCTTCGCCGTGATTCATTCAAGCCTCCCTGATGGCAAAATAGTGATAGGGGAAATGCGGCAACAGCGCGATACGACTCTCAATACGTATCGGCAACAGTCGTAGGGCTATGACAGTTCTAACCCAAATTTGAGTTTCAAGGCCATTCCCCCCCCCTCCCCCCGACCTTGAAACTCAAATTTGAGTTTCAAGGTCAGAGGAAATCCAACGCGGCGGGCAGGCGGGTGGACGGCGGCGGATGACGTCACAGAGATGGCGGAGTGGTGGGGGGTTAGTGCGAGAGCAGATATCGAATCAATCGATACCGAATCAAAATCGAACCGATACCGAAGTGCATCGAGGAGGAATCGCAGGTAAAGTGCTACGGTAAGGAAGGAAATATTAATGTTAAGATATTAATAATATTCGAAAAACTGAATCTCGGACGAACGGGGCTCGAACCCAAGACCTCCGCGGTACGAGTCAGCCGCCTAACCAACTCCCCAACGCCAGCTCTCTGACATTAGTCTTTCCTCAATGGTACATATACCAAACGTCACGCGCGCGCGCGCGCGCACACACACACACACCATGAGCCGTTGCCAAACGTCAACGCATAATAATTATCGGATGATGTCGGTCAATGTCGGGAAAGATCGGCGTTTTACAAACTCAGTTGTAAAGCTAAATTCGGGAGAGGGAAACCTATACACGATCGATGTTATAATTGGAAGGGCTATATATACTACTACTACTAGACTAGCGAGACACCACCGCGCGCAGGCCCACAGGGGAGGCGGAGCAATCGTGGGAATGTGAAGACCACGGGGCTTGACTCAATGGGATATCACTGTAAGGAATTTTTCTATAGCGTAGGCCTTGAGGTCACGGAATTATAATACGTTCGCAACCGTGGGGATCTACCCATATGGGGTGCCAGCAGCAAACGACGTACCGGGAGAAAAACGGTCACCCATCTTTCCCCGATACGCGCCCCCGTGGTATTTAACTTCGGTGATCGGACGGGAACCGGTGTTGTCACCACTGCCGCTGGCCCAGAGGGAAAGAGACAGATATTGTCAGCTTTGATAAGGTCCAACAGACGCATTTAAGCTTAGCAAGATGGAGTGAGCTTGATACACCTCCAGTTAGCCACTGCGCAGGCCACAGGGCGGCCGGATTTCGGGGGAAGTCGAAGTACCACACTTGACTCTTTGCAAGGCACCGTAAGGAATTTTTCTGTTCGACCCTTCTTTAGGTCACGAACTAGAAATCGTTCGTGATCGACCAAAAGGTTCGAAGAGGGAAAGAGACAGATAGTGTCGGCAGAAAGGTCCATCAGACGCGCTACAACCTCAGGGTTTCCCCTATAATAGCATTTAACCTGCGAGATGTTAGTTTAAACTTTCCAGCTAGCCATTGACGAGGGAACGGCGCGCAAAGATGGAAGTGCGCGCGACTTGGAAAAACCCTGCCCTCATCCCGTCAGGGAATCATTGGACAAGTTGGGTCTACCCCCGGAGGGGGAAGCGGCTCATTTAGTCAGCCCTGCACGTCGAGACGACGCTCAGCGCTGTCCAGTGGGGACCACGAGGAGGTAGAGCCGCCAGCGTAATGCTCGACCCCAGCAGGACGGATTCGGCTTGAGCCTACTCCATTGCACCTTACAACCATGGCACTTACGGACCGCCTGCACTGACTGTCAAGATGATTACTATCCTGATTATTTTGGGCCTATCTTTGTTGACCATTTGCTTGAGCGAGATTCTTTGCGCGCAGGATGTCCCTCGCGGTTTGTGTGAATTCAGCAAAAAGGTCCTCTTGTATTAATCGGCTGAGCGTCGGGGGCCACTGGAGTCCAATCTCCAGGGTGCGGTTCCGGAGCGGCGCTCGCTCGTTTTCATACAGGGTGCAGATGAAGAGCACGTGATGTGGCGTTTGCAGAGGCGAGGAGCACGTTGTTGGAGGGAAAGAGACAGTACTACATAGTGGTACAATCGTAGGGGATCCCGTACGGGCCACGTGGCTCGAGACTTTCTCGCCGGTGATCATAGACCCTCCCATTAGTATATATAAAAATTCCGTTCCAGTCCTGACCCCCAGAGAAATAATAATTTTTTAATCAACGATCTAGCGAACCAATGTGCAGCAAGCATTCTAAAGCTACCAAGTTTTAAAGCGTTCAGATTTAACGTTGCAGCATATCGCACGATCGCATGTAATTTGAACCCCACCCTCAAGGATAAAAGTCTCGACACGTGTTGAATGTAATATAATACTTTTGGAAACGTCGAATCTTAGAATTATGCGGTGTCAGCAGAAACTGTGCCGGATGATCTTGCGCGCTAATTCGTCATACGCATGAATCGTAGAAAGAATTATGCTGTGTCAGCAGAAATTGCTTCGGATGATATCGGGAACGATCGGCTTTTTACATGCAATCTATTGGAGGAAGGATGTACATAGAAAGAGTTAGACAGAGATAGCAAATCGTGGTACCAGCCATAAAAGCGCGCTCTAAACGGTACAAAACCTCAAATCGTTGTAACACGTTGCGTGAAAAAAAGACATTACATTTATATTCCATTTACGATCATGGAAGAATTCGCACAAATAGAACGCCAACTGCGGGATCAATCTGCACGATTGATTTCACGCGAAGAATACCTCGCGTAGGAAGAACGGTGCAACGAGTGTATCGAATCTTTGGAAGAACACAGCCGAGTGAAACGTCCTCGATTATCGATCGGTGTTCGACAATCGCTGGTTGCTCGAATCGCGCAGCTCGAAGGACTGAAATATTCGTTGCGCGGACGTTTCGTGCGCGAAGGTACCGGACATTCGAGCATGGGACTTTTGTGGCGCGAAATAGACACTGTGTTCGATAGCCGCGTATTAACTGGTGCCGTGCTAAATTCGAATTACATCGAACCGCGCAACTTCCTCCAGGATGCGGCGGCCATTGTGTTGGAGCATGTGCAGGGTCCTTTGAGGAAACATCGAAACCTCAAAGTGAACAAGATGTTCAACGGCGAATTTGTGGCAAGCGACAAGCATGCTTGTAAAAGCATCAATACACATCCGATCTACAGGAGTTGTACCAGCGATATGTCATCGAACCCACTCTGGCATCGCTGGAAGAGTTCCAGGAACGCGACAGTGGATGGGCATTGGCGAGAATCCTGAATCTGACCGTCAATATCAACAAGTACAATCCACTGCGCGCGGGATGCCACTTCACGTTGCCACAGGAATTGTCGCTAAAGAAAGCGACGATTAGTGTGCGATCCGAGGACAATGCCTGTTTTGCGTGGGCAGTTGTCGCCGCGCTACATCCCGCTGAAAGACATGTCGAACGGCAGAACAACATCTCCGTCAATGTATATAGTTTCGAGGAGAAGAAAGGGTCAAGAGTCTTTCCACTGCGTCTCACCAGCCAAAAGGGGGATCGGCACGTCAACCTGCTCTACACATCGGAACAGGGGGATAGCACTGTGGGACACTTTGCGCTGATCAAGGACTTGTCCCGGCTGGTGAGCGCTCAGTTGAGCAGGCACGATGGAAAAAAATTCATCTGCGACCGGTACGTATAGAAACTTATGTTGAAATGTTGAAATATCGCGCGAAAAAATTAAATAAAAAATTTTTTGTTTTTTTTTGCAGATGCATGCACTATTTCGGATCTGCGGAGAAATTGGAGCTTCATTCGCTGGACTGTGGAAACATGAATGATTGCGCCATCCTGTTGCCCAGCGACGGCAACGATTTGCTCAGCTTCGGCAACCACTGCAGAAAGGAGCGACTTCCCTTCATGGTGTATGCTGATTTCGAGTGCATCATTGAGAAAACTGAGGGCAGCCGGGAGGGTGAGGACAACAAATTGCGCGTGTATCAGCACCATAAAGTGCACAGCATTGCATATTATATGCATTGTTCGTATGATGCATCGTTATTGGCGCATGCGCATTACGGTCGAATAGGACATGTACTTCTCACGCTCGCACATGTCTTTCTCTCTCGCACCATGTTGGCGACAGTTTCAAGCTTTCAATGAGACCTCCATGCTCTAAGTATACTACAGATGGCCATGCTCGCTCACATTAGTCAAGTTTACTGGCTTCAAATCGCTTGAATTCAAGTATACTGACTGCGCAGTGGCAAGTTGGTGTTCAGATAGTGTCAGCTGCCTTCAAGTTACTTTCACGAGTACTTGAAGCTTGAAGCTGAAGAGTGAAGCAAGTAGATTAAGATATCTAAAAGGGCGTCAAAGGAGGTGGTATTTGCTGGCTTGTGCATAATAAAAAACGAAATTAGGAATGAATTAGTGAAAATATTAAAAAAAATGATGAAAAGGAAACGGTAAACTTGGATAAGAAAGTGGATCTGCAGAAGGAATCGCCTTGGTGCATCTGGGACTCTGTTAAAAGAGTTAGCATTTGAAGATAATGCAGCATGTAAAAATCATTTAAGAATATCTGTAGAGATGTTTGATGATCTACTCAGTATGATTGAACACAAAGTTCAGAAAAATTCGACGTGGTTTAGGGAACCAATATTTCAGGGTTGGTTCGAAATATAAAAATGCCTATAACTGCAAAACTAAACATTATCGGACATATGCATATGCTAACTTTTATTGTCTTGTTGGAACACTCTCTACTTCGCTTGAAACTTGAAAGGATATTTCAAGTGAAGTGAATAACAGGTTCACATTATCAAGTTTACTGATTTCAAGCGACTTGAAGTCAGTAAACTAGACTAATGTGAACGAATACTTCGCTTAAGACTTGAAAGAAAGTTAAGGATATTTCAAATCAAGTGAACGAGGCTTCAGTGACAGTAACACTCTTCAAAACTTTACTGACCTAAGGATTATATATTCCATGTATTCTAAAGAAACCTTAATACTTCGAATTATCGATTACACAGTTCGACAGCCATCTGGATTTGTAACATTCAACAGCCGTTTCTAATAGGTTTTTCTGCGCTGAAAACAAATCCGCAAACCGTCTGTCGCCATCACCATCAGTTTTTGAGAAATTCGATTTTGAAAAAAGCTCGAAATTTTCAACTTTGAACATCTTTTGTGCCGAAACAGTAATAGTTATTCGGTTGCTTGTTCCGTCAAATTATTCTATGAACCCTCCCGAATACAACGATATAAGTTATTGGTGCGTTATGAACATTTAAATATGTTTAAACCAGAGACCATAACTGTTACAACCTAAATTTTAAAAGTTATGGCATAAGAATTAATATCTTTCATTAAATGATTTTGATTACTGATAACCATTATTGTCTACGGAAATATTTTTTGGTTACCAATAACCGTTATTGTCGACGGAAATATTTTTTGGTCACTAATAACTGTTATTAACGACGGAAATTGTTTTCGGTCACTAATAACTGTTATTGATGACGGAAATTGTTTTCGGTCACTAATAACCGTTATCGACGACCAGAATTTTTTTTGGTTATGAATAACCATTATCGTTGACGAGAATTTTTTTTGGTTACGGTATAACCAATATATTCTGCGGGAATTTTTTTTTGGTTACGGTATAACCAATATGAATTACAGGAATTTTTTTCGGTTACGGTGTAACTATTGAACTATAGAATATCTGGAATGCGAACTGTGGGTATTAAGAGCCGTGGCTCGCTGTTGAAAAAAGATAGTTGCTCTGCGTGGGATGCTGTTTCACTCTTACACACACGTCTATATCTGCCTGTACCCAAATTTACTACAGGATAGAAGTGCATTTACTACAGGATGGTGTATAATACAGGATAGATACCCATTCAATGCCACTATTTCTCTCGGTCTGGCCAATCCGGGTTTTTCCGTACCGTGTTTGCATTCCAGATATTTTATAGTTCAATGAGTATAACCAAAATCGCTTGTGGAATTCTGTTTTGGTTCCCGGTAACCAATATCGATTGCGTGAATTCTGTTTTGGTTACCGATAACCAATATCGGTTGCGGGAATTCTGTTTTGGTTGGGGAAGGTGGGGCAAGACGGGGGGGGGGGCAAGACGGGGTACCCCCCGTATCTCATGATACAAACGCAGTAATCAAAATTGAGCATACGCGTTAGATGCGTCGCTGTCGGCGCCGTCAGTGAGCAGCGAATCAGTGAAACATGTGGACGCATAGCAAAGTTAGATCAGAATTTATAATTTATTGGGACTTCCTTACTTTTTCCTTATTTTTAGCATACGTGACAGTGATATAATTATATAGAAGATCTCCGGTGCATGTATGTGTTTCTGAAGCAGAATTTAGCTGGCTATAAGGTACGTATGTTATTTTATACTTTTGTAAATAATGTTTCGGGCAGTGTTCATATGATTGTAGTGAAACGAGAAGGGGCATGATGGGGTAATGAAAATGAGAGTTACCCCATCATGCCCCTCACAAACCTAGAAATAAAAATCAAAGTTTCTCATTGTTCCAGGATGGTTAGAAACTACAGTCGGAAGACGGACCGAGGAAAATGATACTCCTTTTCTATTAATTAGTCCAAAAGAAGTGATTCCCTTGTGGGAAGGTGGATAAGCTGCTAAATATGTGGCAAATGGGCTCATTTCTCCTGTGCTGATGTAGGAGATGAGGACGATGAAGCCATACATGTGTGCCTCCTCTGTCAACTCAATAAATAATTACTTTATATATATATACTTTATTTATATTGTTTTTTAATTGGTACCCCATCTTACCCCACCTGTGGGACAAGATGGGGAGAAACGACTTTATCTGAATTTTTCTATTTATTCTATTGAAACCTGTAAAACTTAGGTTGATTCACAGTTAAACTGAAAGACTTATGATCAATTAATGATTCAGACATAAAATTGATTAGTTGATTATGAAAATCTGTCTTTTATTCATCATCAAACCTTAACTACCCCGTCTTGCCCCACCTTCCTCTACCAGTAACCAATATCGATGGCGGGATGTTTATTTTGGTCACTCTAGGCCATCATCAATTTTTTTTTAAATATTATTACGAATAATTTGTATTTATAAACGATGTACAATGAATTATAGAATTTTTATGTTTTAATCAATAAAAACACATACGTAATAATTATATATTTTATTAACTAGGGCCTAAAATCGGTGTTAAGTTTTACAAATAATAATTTGTGCAAATTCTGTTCTGATAAATTGTACCGCCAATCGTCCAGCATCAATTTCAGCGTCGAGAAGGCTCTTTCAACGCTGACTTAAGTAGCCGGAACAGCATGGCAAATTGTTGCCAGTTTTGATACATACGGCATTATATATTTTTTGTCTTGCCAATAAGCCATGATCTTTACCTCTATATCTACACGCTTTTCCTTATAACTATCAATTTCAGCATACATTTTGGCAAGTTCTGTGGAAGTTGTAGCTTCTGTGTCGTCATCGGACGACGAATCAACTTCCATCTCATTAATTGTTTTTGTAACAACGACACAGAAGTGCCGCTTGTACTTGGTATCGCATCATTTTCTTTATAAGTGGCCTCCGCTATTTTGCCAATGCCCTATCACTCTAAGGATTGCATAAATTAATAAGAAAATTGCATTACCCATTTCAAGAATTAAATGACAGCTATGATATACATAATAGATACCTGTTTTAACGAAAGCATTTGTGCAGCGATTATCTTTAGATGCTTTTTAGCGTTTGCCTTCTGGTCTGCTGGCAATAGACGTTTAAGCCGAGGGTCTAAAAAAATTGCGGCATTAATCGCGTCATTCTTTAAAAGCTGTGATTCTCTTGCTTCTATATGATCCAGAATCAGTCCAGCGGCATTTGAGGTCATAGTTTTTAATTTCAATTTCAAGTTTAGCCGTAGTTTATAAAAATCTCCAAAAAATAACTGGCTTTTTTGTAGCTTTAATGTAGCTTCATTCAATGGAGTGAGTACTTTCGCCAGATCTTCGATTGTATTCCACTCCTCTTTCGATAAAGCTACCGGATGTTTTAAATTTTTCTGACAAAACTCTTTATGCTCTAGGAGCCGGTGTAGCATGTCGTATGTCGAATTCCAGCGTGTCGGCACATCCATCCGCGGCTTTTTTAAATCTAAATGTTCTAACGAGTATCTGAAAAAATAATATTTTATGAATAAATTAGAGTACCGTGCGCAACAGTAGAAGAAGCTACAATAATGTACCTAAATGTAGGAGTTCTTAATGTCTTCACTACTTCGCGAGCACGGTCTATAACTGTGATTTTATTTTCGGTAAAAAAATCTCTTATCGCAAGTTGCAGGGTATGTGCCGCGCATTTTACTAATATAGTATTTTGTTTTGAAGAAAATTTTTCTGCTAACGTTTCCAGCTTTGCTCGTGATTTTTTGTCTCTAAAAACTGCTCGTCTTTTTCCAGTTCAGTTAAACTTTCAGAAGAAAATAGTTCTACCGCTTTCACCATATTCGGCCCGTTATCCGTAGTGATCGTGTAAATTTGATTGTGTTTAACATCGAATTCTTTTAAAACATTTTCGATGTCTTGTTTTAAATAATCGGCTGTGTGTCTTTCGTGTAGCTCTATCATTGCTAACGTGTATATTTTAATTTCGGTGTTGTGAATCATTGGAATGTTTATTCCAAGTATGGCTCGATCACGGCGCGTTGCTGTATCTATTTTTAGTGAAATCAATCGTCCCTTACACGACCTTTTGATCACGTTTCTCAAAAAGTCATATTTCTCACTGACATAGCCCATTATATTGTTCGAACTGATCACCGGGATATTCAAGCCTTTGAATATTTGCTCCGTAAGTACTTTAAATGCCTTGGAATCAAATAATGGAAATGGCTGTGATTCTTTAGTAACAAAATCAACGCAGGCATTTGTCACTTCTTCTGCGGAAAATTTAACAGGAAATGATTTTTTCTTGTCGCGAATATTTTCTTCTTTCGGTTCTTCGTCAAACTTCCCCGTTTCTTCCATATATATATATATATATATGGTGCTTAACCATATGCCTTTTCAAATTCGTGAGATGCGATCCTTCTAATTTCAATTCACATGCTTTGCATGTACTCTCATTTTTGTGGTTATCAAAACGAAAAAATTTGCGTACAAAGATAATTCTTTTTCGACCCACGATACTAACAAGGACACAAAGTTGAAAATAAACAAATAGCAATGATAAAGTAAAAATAAACTAATAAACTAATAATACCTTGATAATTTATTATCGTTTCAATTTATTCTTAAACGTCCTGGAAGCAACAGTTTATTGTCATTCCAGTTATTTACTCAAATTGAAATAACCGTAGATACATTGTTAGGAATTGGCTGACGAGCTGCAAACGTCAGCCAATAAAACGGACGCTTACGGTCATTGAAGGCGCGCATTTCAAATCAACTAAGACGATATGATTCGAAATGAAAAAATTAATAAGAAAATTACATTACTTGCAGAATTAAATGACAGCTATCTTATACATAATACATATCTGTTTGAACGTTTGAACGAAAAAACATTTGTGCCGCGATTTTTTTTAAATGATTCTCGCCGAGGACTGACAGTGTTGCAATCGTCAGCACATATCGCCACCTGTGGGTGAGGCCCTCACCTAATTACGTTAATTCCTTGTGAGACAAAGAATTGTCGTGCGTTAAAGCAGAGTGGCAACGTATTATGTATATCATAGCTGTCATTTAATTCTTGAAATAGGTAATGTAATTTTCTTATTAATTTATGCAATCCTTAGAGTGATAGGGCAATTGACAAAATAGCGGAGGCCACTTGTAAAGAAAATGATGCGATACCAAGTACAAGCGGCACTTCTGTGTCGTTGTTACAAAAACAATTAATGAGATGGAAGTTGATTCGTCGTCCGATGACGACACAGAAGCTACAACTTCCACAGAACTTGCCAAAATGTATGCTGAAATTGATAGTTATAAGGAAAAGCGTGTAGATATAGAGGTAAAGATCATGGCTTATTGGCAAGACAAAAAATATATAATGCCGTATGTATCAAAATTGGCAACAATTTGCCATGCTGTTCCGGCTACTCAAGTCAGCGTTGAAAGAGCCTTCTCGGCACCGAAATTGATGCTGGACGATCGGCGGTGCAATTTATCACAACAGAATTTGCACAAATTATTATTTGTAAAACTTAACACCGATTTTAGGCCCTAGTTAATAAAATATATAATTATTACGTATGTGTTTTTATTGATTAAAACATATAAATTCTATAATTCATTGTACATCGTTTATAAATACAAATTATTCGTAATAATATTTAAAAAAAAATTGATGATGGCCTAGAGTGACCAAAATAAACCTCCCGCTATCGATAGTGGTTACTGGTAACCAAACCAGAATTCCCGCAACCGATATTGGTTATCGGTAACCAAAACAGAATTCACGCAATCGATATTGGTTACCGGGAACCAAAACAGAATTCCACAAGCGATTTTAGTTATACTCATTGAACTATAAAATATCTGGAATGCAAACACGGTACGGAAAAACCCGGATTGGCCAGGCCGAGAGAAATAGTGGCATTGAATGGGTGTCTATCCTGTATTATACACCATCCTGTAGTAAATGTACTTCTATCCTGTAGTAAATTTGAGTACAGGCAGATGTAGACGTGTGTGTAAGAGTGAAACAGCATCCCACGCAGAGCAACTATCTTTTTTCAACAGCGAGCCACGGCTCTTAATACCCACAGTTCGCATTCCAGATATTCTATAGTTCAATAGTTACACCGTAACCGAAAAAATTCCCGTAATTTATATTGGTTATACCGTAAACAAAAAAAAATCCTGTAATGCATATTGGTTATACCGTAACCAAAAAAAAATTCCCGCAATATATTGGTTATACCGTAACCAAAAAAAAATTCCCGCCAAATATATTGGTTATGCCGTAACCAAAAAAAAATTCCCGCCAAATATATTGGTTATACCGTAACCAAAAAAATTCTCGTCAACGATAATGGTTATTCGTAACCAAAAAAAATTCTGGTCATCGATAACGGTTATTAGTGACTGAAAACAATTTCTGTCGTCAATAACAGTTATTAGTGACCGAATAACTATTACTGTTTCAACACAAAAGATGTTCAAAGTTGAAAATTTGCACCTTTTTTCAAAATCGAATTCCTCAAAAACTGAAAGTGATGGCGACAAACGGTTTGCGGATTCGTTACCAGCGCACGAAAACCTATAATAAACGGCTATTGAATGTTACAAACCCGAAAAGAAGTCAAAGTTTGTCGAATATCAATTGCTTCGAAATCCCCCATGCATAAAAAACCCGTCAAAACACGTACCGTAAAGAATTGAATCTATATTCTAACATCTTACACCTCAGGCCAACCATCCTTTTGCCACGTCACAATTCACAGAACGACTGTACACAGTATATCCAATGCAGCAGAAAAGGAACTATTATAAAAACGAGGCAAGCGGAGGAAGCAAAAAAAAAACGGGGATTTGACGTCTCGCTGCTACGGATACGGCCATGTGAACTACTAGGTCCAGGATTATTTTCTCCGTCCACCCCCGTGTTCGTTTCCTTTTTTAATGTCTGCGTAAATACATGTGGTGTCCTGTGGGGCGCAAACCGGGGTATTATTATTATTATTATTATTATTATTATTATTATTATTTAATCAACGGGAGAACCCTTTAGAATACAAATTATCACAGATAAGTCAAAGATTTAGTGAAATACATAATACAAATAAAATACAATATAACAGAAAACAGAAAAGTAGAAAGTAAAGAAAAACAAAACCAGTCTACATAAGGCTGCAGCGATACACAATATTAGGCAGGTGGCAGTCGCCTGAACAGCTGATCCCGGAACGACGCGAGGGAGGCTATGAATAAATCTAAGTCCGCAGGGCACTGGTTTAACTCCTCCATAGCTCGGTTAATGGGATCGGCGGTGTAATGGTGGTAATCCGGTACGCGCGGTACGAAGAGAGGCCTGGGACGCAGTGACCGTTGCTAAGCATGAAAACTAATCAATGAAACAAGCTCTTGGCAGTTTATCTGACCATGGAAAACTTTAAATAAGAACAAAAGATCTGAACACACACGGCGGTCACTAAGAGTATTGAGCCTCGTCTTTCGCAAGGCTGAACTATAATCATGGTCATTGAACCGCATTGGGCAACCTGATGTCCTCATGGCTAGCCTTAGGAACTTGTGTTGGACCCTTTCAATAGCACTGTTATACAGCTTATGCTTAGGGCTCCAGACAACCGACGCATATTCAACCAGCGGCCTTACAAGCGCGACATATAACAATTTCAAAGTCCTAATCCTTTTAAAGTGTTTCGCGAACCGGGCGATAAGCCCAAGGGTTCTCATTGCCTTGCAAGTGATGTTGCGATAATGATAGAATATGCATAGAAACGTTGACCAACGGCTCGTTTCATCGCCAAGTTCTTCGATGTGTCGCGTCTACAAATACATAGAGGGTAGGCATACCCGGGCCATAATGATTTCCTGGCAATTTTTCGACCGTGATCACCAGCATTGATTTCGGGGGAGAACGGGCTTCGCGAGTGAATTATGCACCCCCTGATTCTCTCCACGCATCGCGACGACTTGTTTCAAGCGAATCGAAATTATAATTTGCGGTATTCTCGTCGCGGGGTGTCGAGGAAAGTTGACCTGATTCACGGATCGAATCGGCACGTTGTTTGATCAGTATGCAATGCTTCGCTGTTTTCGAATCGAATCGACAGGATTTGTAGGCGTTGGACACCTGACGAGCAACGTCCTTGCATGTGTGATTGCGTTCGGAATGGAAGATCGTGCACATTGAATGAGTAATAGAGTTGCAATTAGGGGAATGTAGGGATCCCATATTTCTAAAATAAACGACCGGACACTTTCAAAAAAAATATGATGGAGCGGGGGTCACATCAAAAACAAAATATACCATTAATCAGAATACACTTAATTCTGTTTCTACACGATCGGTAGGTTCCCGAAAATGTTGTGTGAAAGTAACTGTGCATATGAAGAAATGGAGCATTGTACCCAGGTTGCAATCATACCTACGCCATAATACAAACAAATCGTTAAACCTCGAACTCAATTTTTTTCTGACTGCGTTGTAATAAGTCTTAAAGAACAGTCAAATCATTAACTTGACTGTGTACAGCAGCCTTCAATTCAAATTCAAAGAATTTCTTTTAATTCAGAGCCATCTCTTAACCTAGTAAAATAAGTGGGAATATTTTTTCTTAGATTTAATATTAAGTGAAGTTCTTTTAAATAGACATATTTTTCGAACCGTATTAGATCAAAACAAATTGGGCAAAAAGTGAATCGTTTTTTTTTCTAGACCGAGTTAAATCAAAATCGTGTAAACAAATCCGCGTAAAAACAGAATTAAGTGTAGTATACATATGTGCATATCCTTTTAAAAAATTCTAATAACAATTAATTATTATACAAAATTGTATACACTAACATTTTGATCACTTCAGATCCATAGATTTTGTTGAAACTGTCCATTTTTAATTGATAAATTTATTGTCCATTTAAATTGTCAATATATAATATTAAATGAAAGGTTAATAGAGAAACTGAAAGTGTTTTTTCAATATTAAACCAATTTTTAAATAAAGAAGAAAAATAATAAGTGAAAAATCATACCAGTTAACAAAAATTCATATTTCACTTTGGAAGAGTCAGCAATTTTTTTTATAAATGGGAACCTCGCCCTTAAATTATTATCACGTTTACTTTTTATAAAACTTTACTAAATAGTTTGAACATTCAGCTGTCTGCAATGATTTTGAATATGAACAACAATACCCTCTAATAATCAACACTAAACATGCGAACAATAATGACACATCAACGGAATACGAAAATGAACGACGCAAATGAACGAACGGATCTTTCAAGGAAACGTTTCCAACTAAGGCTGTTCGAGCACTCGAAAATTCGAGTAACTTGAAGTTCGGACCGAGCCGAGCCGAGTACCCGTAAAACCGAGTAGCTCGATAAAACCGAGTAGCACGATTTTTTTCGAGCGGCCCGAAAGAACCGAGAAGCTCGAATTTTTTCGAACAGCTCGAATATACTTGGAGCAGATCGAAATTTTTGAGCGGACGGACTGTGTCGAGTAGCTTGAAACTTGAACGTTTTGGGCAATACGAATATTTCGAATATTTTAGGTTACGTTTATCTACTAGAATGTAAATAATGGTTCTCAATAAGTAATGTGAATGATTAAAAATTGGACTATCCGTTACATCCACGGAGTGCCGACCATCGTTGAGATTAGAAGATCTCGTGATCCTGCCTCAAAAAACCATTAAGTTGTCCCATGGTGTATTATCAGAATGTGCGTGGATTGAGAACTAAACTTGAGGATTTGAAAACCGCAATTTTGTGCTCGGCCGTTCAGTATGATATTCTTATTTTTGTTGAAACTTGGCTTAATGCGCCTTTTTCTTCATCTGAGTTGGGCCTAAATGACTTTAATATTTTCCGTGCGGATAGATCCCCCCGCACTAGTTGTTTTTCGAGAGGAGGGGGGAGGGGGGGGGGGTCCTTGCCGCGGTTAGGAACTCGTTGCCCTGCTCGATGATTCATCCCAGATGCGATGATCTGGAACAGGTCTTTGTGCGGGTGCGCTATCATACGAAGCATATCATTTGCTGTGCATTATATCTTTCGCCAGCCTCCCATCCGGATCTCTATGATAAACATGTCGGCTGTGTTTCGGACATTTTTCACGATTTTAGTGATGACGTATTCTGTATTTTTGGGGATTTTAACCTCCCCATGCAGTCTGGCCGAGTGGCCCTTGCTCATCCTGTATAAAAAGACCTGGGATTTCATCTCTTGAGTCAACTGCCATTGATTTCCTCCTTGAAGGGTATAGCAACTGCGGCCTAGCTCAGGCGAATACTATTTATAACTCCTCCGGCTGTTTGTTAGATTTAGTCTTTGTAAAACACACTGAAGTTGCTGTTGACAATACCGTTGATGCTTTAATCTCTCCGGATCTGTATCATCCACCGTTATATGTGCGTTTAAATGATTTGTTTATGTCTACCGACCATAGTCGTGATAGTGTCACTTATTATGATTTCAAACGTGCCGATTACAGAGTGGGATTAACCCGGATGTCGCTGTTGATCGTCTTTATTCTTATCTTAATGATGTTATTGCGGCTTTTGTCCCTCTGGGGATGTTTAAAAAATCTCTCTATCCTCGGTGGTTTTCGCCACGGTTGAGATCTCTTATTCGTGACAAGAAGAGAGCGCACAAAGTTTATAAAACCTCAAACTCTCTCAGTGATTATTTGTTATTCTCGAGTCTCCGCTCTCAGTGCAAAGTACTAACTAAGACTGACTATCGTGCGTATGTTGATACTACTGAGAACTCTATACGGAATAATGTCAGAGGTTTCTGGAGCTTCGTGAATGCTAAACAGGGTGACCATGGACTTCCTACTTCTATGACCCATGATAGTTCAACCGCTTCGTCGTGGTCGGCAATTGCTGATCTCTTTGCTACTTACTTTGGATCAGTATATACTTCTCCGGCGGAGCAGTCATCGGCCTTGAACATGGACCAATTTTCCTATAGGAACTTAAACCTGAAGGAACTCATTATTTCCATTGGAGACATTTTCACCAAGCCCAATGGTCTTGGTGCGAATAAGGGCCCGGGTGCTGATGGCATTCATCCTCTGTTCTTTAAACAGTGCAGTTTTATTCTTGCGAGGCCTCTTTGGAATATTTTTAATGCTTCATTTACTACTGGAGCCTTTCCCATGAGGTGGAAGTCTAGCCTCGTTACTCCAGTCTTCAAGGCCGCTGATCGCTCTGATGTTCGTAATTATCGGCCCATTTGTAAATTATCTATAATGCCCAATGTATTCGAAGAGATTATCACTGAAATGTTATCCTCTCAGCTGACCAGCGTCATATGCGTTGAACAGCATGGTTTTGTCCCGAAGCACTCTACATCTACTAATCTTGCAGTGTATCATAGTTTTGTGTCCAAAGCCCTTGATGGGGGCCTGCAGGTTGAAACGATCTATACGGATTTTCGGAAGGCCTTTGATACCGTTGATGCTCTATGTTGCTTCAAAAACTCCCTTTTTGGAGGTTTGGCGGGCCGCTTTTAACATGGGTCGAAAGCTATCTTTAGGGGCGTGAACAGATTGTCAAGGTATCTAATTGTCTTTCCTCTCCGATAAGTGTTACCTCGGGTGTTCCTCAAGGGTCGCATCTTGGTCCCTTGCTGTTCATTATATTTATCAACGATATCGCCGATATTCTCTCAAATACTAACTTCCTCTTGTATGCGGATGATTTGAAATTGTTTAGAGTCATTCAGGGAGTCGAGGATGCAGTCGAGGTGTACGGTGAATAGGATGCAGCTGCATTCAGCGAAGTGTGTTATGTTTAGAGCCTCTCGTGCAAGGTTATGTGTGACACAACCGTATTATTTAAATAATGTTGTGCTCAGGGAAGTACTTGAGGTTATCGATCTTGGAGCCTGCATTACTCCTTGCTTTGACTTCAGGCCTCATTATGCGCGCTGCACTAATATGGCCATGAGAATCGTGGGTTTTATCTCTAGATTTGCCAGGCACTTCAGGAACATTGATACCCTGAAGTTGTTATATGTTGTGCTTGTTAGGCCTCATGTCGAATATGCCTCGATCATTTGGTGTTCCAGGCATGCTAAATTTATAAAATCCATGGAAAGAATGCAGCACAGATTTTTGAGGTACGCCTCACGTACCCTGGGAAATCCTATCGATAGAACCGACCACGATTATCGCCCGGCACTTTCATTCCTTAAGTTAACCACTCTTGAGGATCGGAGGCATATTGCGGACATGATTTTTCTTTATAAAATCATCAATGTCCAAATAAGTTGTCCTGACTTGCTGGCCCTAGTCACGTTCAATGCTCCGGTGAGGAACTTGCGGTCTAGGCCTCTCTTTGTTTCGAGGCTGCCGAGATATCGCTATTATGCGTGTGACCCTATTAATAGAGCTATGAGTATTGTTAACCAATACTTCAGCGATTTGGACCCCTTCCTGGGCTCCCTTAATTCGATCAGAATGCTACTATATAGGCGTGTTAATAACCTAGGCGGCGGTACTTAGTTTATCCTTGTGTATAATTATTATGCTCACTTATCTATTTATTATTGCTTAAGTTACTTGTTCAGACTCTGTGAATTGCACTTGTCTTTGTTTTATATACCATGGGAATTCTCGTTTATTTAATAATAATAATAAAATGTAAGCTGTAAATGGAATTATTCTGTAACTTTTGAAAATAAGTACTAAATTCAAATCTTTCTTTTTTTTCGTGTATTTATGAACGTATTCATACACTTCTCTTTACGTTATCTTTCTTTTCTTTTTACTTTTTCTTTTTTTCTTACTTTTTCGCTTTCCTCGTATGGGTTCACATTTGTCGTGCCATTGTTAAACGTAACCTAAAATATTCGAAACATTCGTATTGCCCGAAACGTTCAAGCTACTCGACACAGTCGGTCTGCTCGAAAATTTCGATCTGCTCCAAGTATATTCGAGCCGCTCGAAAAAATTCGAGCTTCTCGTTTTTTCGGGCCGCTCGGTTCTTTCGAGCTGCTCGAAAAAATTCGACCTACTTGGTTTTACTCAGCTCGGCTCGGCTCGCTTTTTCCTAGTACTCGAAAAGCCTTATTTCCAACCCGAAAATTCTGATTTTAATGAAACTTCGGATGAGTGTAAAGCATATTGGAGTATGCAAAGAGTAATTTCTTTCTGCGGAAATTCACTCTGAAGATGTGAAGTCAGTCCTTAAAACTTAAAGTTATCACATTTGCCGTTTTCTTCAAATATAACGTGAAATATAAGAATTGTTTAATTTTTTATGTGCTATAACACTATCCAAATAAAAATAAAGTTGTATTAAAAATGATGGAATATATTTCCTTTACGACTTATCACTATAAACCTTATGTTTAACTACACTACTATTAACACTAAATATACATAAAATATTATTATAATTAAACAATAAAACTGTTCATAGAGAGTACTTGCCCAGCACTCATGCTAATACGTGGAACATGAGGAGAGAGCAGAAGCCATCGCGATGAAAACGTCAACGAGACAAAACAGTTAAAAAAAACACGCTCGCGAAATGACGTGGGACAAATTCGCCGCGCAGAATTCAGACGAAGCGAATGATCTTTCTTAAAAAAAGCACCGGTAACTTTAAGGGCCGTTTCACCTCTTTAAAGTCTGCAGAAAAGTATACTGCATGCATACACCAAGAAGCTTTGCATTCATACGAAGTCTCATTAAAATGTGTTCCCTTGCTAGTTAGGTTGACCAACAGTTAATCTGGGAACTCAAAATACATATACCTACGCGTTAACAGAAAATATCCAACTTTTTGTATTTTTTTACAAAACCGCGGCATTTTAGCAGTCAATGATGTTTTGTGACAGCGGGAGAATGTCAAGAAGAAGCGAAAATGTGGGATTGTCCCAGTACAGCCGGGACGTATGGAATCCCTAAATTAGGTCAGGAAGAACTAGAAGATTGTTAATGGTAGGTTTGATATAATTATATGGATATTGTAGGTTGTAGGCTGGTGTAACATGAATGGAATTTGGATGGAGGAAAGTGAAAAGTGTTGGAGGTTTGCGATTAGAAAGATTAATAGATTTAATAGATTATCGTTGAAGGTTTGGCGAGTTTGTCCATTGTTGGCTGTAGACACTTTCTAAGAATTTTAGCGAGAGATTGGGGTAAATTTCTTAATGTGGAAAATTGTGTTCAGGAAAAAATCTGCAGTGAGTAGTGGTGTTTCAAGACAGTATTAACATTGAAGGTACATATTACCAAGATGGTAGTACTTTTGGAAGTATAATGTAGTAGCAAAAAGGTAATATCTCTTAAGGTACTCATACAGCACACTTCGTGGCGGCAACGTTGCAGGATCGTTGCAGTAACCTTGCAGTGTTGCATGGTTGCAGCGCAATATCGATGTAACGTTGCTGCGACGTTGCCGTGCAACATTGCACGGGGCGGACATAGAATTATTGCTTCATAGTTGCATCAATGTTGCGTTGCAATATTTTACGACAACGTTCCTGCAATATTTCTGCAACGTTACGGCAACGTTTGGCAACGTTTCCACAATGTTAATGCAACGTTGCGCCAGTATTGCGGCAACGTTCCTTCAATGTTGCCGCAACTTTCCTGTAATGTTGCTGCAATGATCCTGCAATGTTGCGAAACGCTGCTTAACCTAAAATATTCAAACCTAAAATATTTCCGTTGTTTTTAATGATACGAGAAAATGTCTAAGGAAAAAATGTTTGCTGCTGGGAGACAATAATTCTGACGGAAACGATTCTTTTTCTCAAGGTTATATTTCCCGAAATTTCAAGATCATCAATGGTTTTTTTAATGGGATGACGTATTTTCATTACAGTAACGTTATAGCCAATAAAAATACAAATTCAACTATGTATAATATGTTGTCCTTTTTGTCTAGCAATCATTTTTTTCCTGAGACATTTTCTCGTGTGTTGCTGGCACCCTACGGATAAGATCTATGGCCCGCTGGTGCTCGCGACGAAGACAAGAGACAGCGAGAAGAAGGTGATCGTAGCGATCACCTGTCAAGCTGTCAATCGAGAGTCAACCGCCCTAGCGTGCGGACGTGCCGTTGCTGCCATTACAGAGTCTTGAAGCTTGTATTCCGTTGTTCTCTTATTATATTCCTGTTAATGTTCTGTTACTCTGGTTGTACATTAAAGTCCTATTATGTCGAGCGCGAAACGTAACAATGGTATCAGAAGTGGGATGCCCACTCGCGCGTCCACGGCCTCCGCGACCCTTTTTCCTACAGCGACGGGCGATGCCTCGATCCAGGAGCTGCTCACCTCCCTCCAGTTAAGCATCGTGGGACAGATGCGAGAACAGCGGAGGGACGACGAAGCTCGCTGGCAGAGAGAAGACCGTCGCCGGGAAGAGGAGACCGCCGACCGACAGACACAGGCGGCCTTCGAGGCCCGTATGGCAAATTTAGAAGAATGAATACAGGTCGTAACCGCTTTGTTATTAAACGGTCCTGGCTTGGTTGACGGCGGCGCGAACCCTCGGGGTGGGGAGGTAGCGCCCGATGTAAATAGTGCTGTAAATAGTGTTTCCCCCGCGGTTAACCCTACCCCTGTCGGTGCGCCCGCCGCTGCCCCGCCTTCGGAACCCCGCGTACTGAACCTGGGGTACACGAAACCGACCATTTTCGACGGGAAAACTTCGTGGGAGGAATATAAAGTGCAATTTGAGACCATCGCGCGCGCTAACGGCTGGAACGATGAAAAAAAGGCTACAGCCTTGATCGCTTCCCTCGGGGGCTCGGCGAGGAGCGTCCTCACGACGGTCTCCGCTGCCCAATGCGAAAATTTTGCGGATGTAGTTTCGGCACTTGAATTCCGCTACGGGGCGAAAAATTTGTCAAATTTGAACTATGTGCTCTTTCAGAGCCATAGACAGCGGAGAGATGCATCTCCTCGCTTGCCACCACGATCGAGCGCCTAGCGCAGTCCGCTTTCGCCGATTGCCCGACGGAAACCCGCGACAAACTTGCCGCGTCTCAATTCGTGACGGCGTGGTCGAGCTCGGTAATGTAGCGGGAGCTGCGGCTCGGCGGTTTCACAACCCTAAGAGCTGCCGTGACCAGAGCTCTGGAGATTGAGGCCGTTGAGTCGATGACTCACAGCCCCGCGGTCGAATCGCGAGAACGGTATTCAGAAAAACGGAAGGCTAAACCCTCCTATAATTTTGAAGGGTTCCCAACGAAGAAGAGGAGACCAGAGGACCGAGCGGACAACCCGCCGAGGACCTGCTGGCTCTGTGGCAAGACGGGCCACCTTCAAAAGGACTGCTTCAAGGCCAAGAGCGGCCAAACGAGAGTAGCCCCCCCGAAGAAGCCGTACCAGGGAAACGGGAAGAGGACGGGGTAAGGGGGAGACGCCGGACCGTAAGGAACAGTCCCCCGGTCGTCAAGAGTGTGGTGATGCAGGAAGCGACTGGCGTCAATGGAATCCGACCGACGAGACCTACGTATGTGGGAAAATCAGTGGACAACCGTGTAAGATTATCCTAGAAACAGGTTCTCCTATCAACCTTCTGGATAAAGAGCTGTGTGCGACGAAAGACATCACCCGAACAAGACTCGACGTTCGCTCCACTACTGGAGAGAAAATGAAAGTGTTCGGGACGAAGAGCCTGGAAATCAGCGTGGGAGGACTTTCGAGTGTGAAGGACTTCTACGTCGTCGACATGGTGGAAAAGTGCATCTTGGGGGCGGCGTTCCTGAAGAAGCACCGTTGCAGCATCGACCTATCACGGAATGTGTTGTGCCTTCCCGGCAAAATGGAGATACGCCTTGGTGAGCCGACCGCCGAGGAGAAGAAACAAGAAGAAGAAAGGGAAACGGTCGTCCTGCAGCATTTGGAGGAGCTGTACACCTGCTGCTCATCAGGTTTGACAGATAGACAGAAAAAGCTATTTGTTGAATTGCTTTGCAAATTTCAGGACGTTTTCGCCACGGATCCGAGTCAGATTGAAAATTGTGAACGGGTTAAGCACACCATCAACACGGGAGATTGCCCGCCCATAAAACAGGCGCCACGGAGGCTGCCCCTACACCGTCGAGCAGAAGTGGAAGAGCTGCTCAAGAAGATGTTGGCGCAAGGCGTAATCGAAGAATCCCCAAGCCCGTGGTCTTCTCCGATCGTCCTCGTGAAGAAGAAGGATGGAAGCATACGGTTCTGCGTGTATTTCCGTCGCCTGAATGAGGTTACCAAGAAGGACTCGTATCCTCTACCCCGTATAGAGAATACCCTGGACGCCCTCACTGGATCTTCGTGGTTCTCAACCGTGGATTTGCAGAGCGGATACTGGCAGATCACTATGGACAAAAAGGACCGGGAGAAAACTGCATTTTCAGTAGGGACGGGACTATGGCAGTTCAAGGTCATGCCCTTTGGACTCTGCAACGCCCCTGCAACATTCGAGCGGCTGATGGAAGACGTACTTCGAAATCTGACCTGGAAAATCTGCTTGGTTTACCTGGACGACATCATCATCTACGGGAAAGACTTTGAGCAGGAGCTCGAACGCCCACGGACGGTGTTTTCACGTTTATGTCAAGATGGACTACTGATGAGCCCCAAGAAATGCTCATTCTTCTGCCGAGAAGTAAAATATCTGGGCCACATCGTAACGGAGAGCGGAGTTAAGACGGATCCGGAGAAAATTAAAGCCATTTCGGAATGGCCGCAGCCGAAGAACGTCACGGAATTAAGAAGTTTCCTAGGATTGTGCACATACTACCGGAAATTTGTAAAGGATTTCTCCAGCATCGCCAAACCCCTGCATCGCCTTACCGAGACCAAACAGGATTACCAATGGACAGAAGAATGCCAAGGAGTATTCCAAGAGCTGAAGAAGAAACGAACCGGAGCCCCGGTGCTAGCCTACCCAGTGATAGACAAGGATTTCATTCTGGACACGGACGTCTCTAATTTCGCCATAGGCGGCGTCCTCTCACAGGAACACGAAGGACAAGAAAAGGTCGTGGCTTATTTCTCCAAGACCTTGGGGAAAGCGGAGAGGAACTACTGCGTCACCCGGAGGGAGCTACTGGCAGTAGTAAAATCCATCGAACACTTCCATCACTACCTCTACGGACGAAGATTCCTGATAAGAACAGACCATGCGGCGCTTCGCTGGCTGCTCACCTTCAAGCGCCCTGAAGGACAGGTCGCCCGTTGGATAGAACGACTACAAGAATATGACTTTGAGATTCGCCATCGAGAAGGAAAAGCCCATGGAAACGCTGACGGACTTTCACGAAGACCTTGCAGCGAAGAAAATTGTAAGAACTGCAATCGACTGGAGAAGAAAGAAGCAGAAGAGGAAGTGCATACCACGAAGAAGATTCATAGGCTATTTTGCGAAGAAACGAAGAACGAATGGAAACGAAGCCAGGAGAAGGATGAAGAGATCGGCTTCATCCTTAAAAAGAAAAAGGAAGGAGAGAAGCCCGGCTGGCAAGACGTTGCTCGCTTCTCCCCACGGCTGAAATATTACTGGTCCATCTGGGACTCGCAGGAAATTCACGAAGGTTTGCTTTTCAAGAAATGGGAGTCCCATGATGGTGCAACGACCTTGTGGCTTTTGGTGGTGCCGCGCGAAAGGGTTGCGGAAGTGCTGAGGGAGTTCCATGATACTCCAGCAGCTGGACACATCGGAGTGAACAAGACCTTGGCGAAGATACGTCAACAGTTCTTTTGGTCTTCGTGTCGACAGGACGTTGAAGAGTGGTGCCGGCGGTGTGACACCTGCGCGGCGAAAAAGGGACCACGTCAGAGGGGAGCGGGAAACCTGAAAATATTCAACGTGGACACCGTTCGAGAGGCTTGCCCTGGATGTTGTGGGTCCGCTCCCGAGGTCTCAGGCCGGGAACAGGTTTATGCTGGTCGTGGCGGACTACTTTACCCGGTGGCCGGAAGTAATCGCGATGCCAGACCAGCGAGCTGTCACAGTGGCAAGAGCTCTTCTGCACAACGTAGTATGTCGTCATGGTGTACCGTTGGAGATACACACGGACCAAGGGAGGAACTTCAAATCCTCCGTGTTCAAAGAACTGCTGAAGCTGCTGGGAATCAGGATAACGCGGACAACTCCTCTACATCCACAATCCGACAGTCTGGTAGAACGTTTGAATAGGACGTTGCTCCAATATCTCGCGATGTTTGTTTCAGAACACCAGCGGGATTGGGACGAGTGGATTCCCATGTTCCTCCTCGCTTATAGATCAGCCCGACATGAAGCTACACAATTAACGCCAGCGATGATCCTGTATGGCCAGGAACTACCCCTGCAGTTGTGGAGAGGAATGCCCCCAGAAGTGGAGGAAGACGAGGACATCGAGCAGGGATACTCCGAATGGATTCGAGGGAAAATGACGAGGATCCACGAAGTTGTTCGACGCCGTCTGGACATCTATAGTTCGAAGATGAAGTCGTGGTACGACAATCGTGTCCACGTGGTGGAGTTCCGAACTGGAGAACGCGTGTGGTTGTTCCAAACACGAAGAGAAAAAGGAAAGTGCCCGAAGCTGCAAGCCGATTGGGAAGGCCCGTACACAGTGGTGGACCGGGTCAACGACGTCATCTACAGGATTCAATGTTCACCCAGGAAGAAGTACAAGGTGGTCCACATACGCCGCCTTGCGAAATACGAAGAACGACTACAGGAGTAACGAAGACGTCACGGGCCACATCAAGACGCAAGAAAGAAGATTAGTTATAAGCTAACCGGTGGACTGGGCTGCGGAGGCTACCTCCGTAGCCCGCCCTCCCCCTTTTCTTGAGTGTTACAGGTACACGATACCCCACGACGAGGGACAAGGTGTCGGGGGACTGCTGCTGCAGCTTGGATGCGGCTCCGAATTCCCCGAATGTGCCACAATAACGTGGTGGCCCACAGCGGGGCGCGGATATACGTGAAACCGCCCCGCTAGCCCTCTTGGCTGGGATCCTGTATCTGCCCCTGGTACAATGGATACCGAGGGGTCCCTCCCTGTGGGGGTAGGCAGCGGACGGGAAATGGTGTCCCCGATCACCGGACGGACGTGTGACGCAGTCGCACGAATCGGCCGGGTGGGGGGGGGGGGCATCGCCGAGACGGGGCCGCTGACGAGCTGCATCGAGACGGTCCCCTGGAACAGCACCAGAGGCCACGAAGAGGAATGGGGCCATCAGGAAGCCAAGGATTGAATAACTGGAGGCGATATCAAGAAAGAAGAGCGAAGATGGGCTGGCGAGTTTGGGGGCTGGGCTGGGGGCTGGGTCGCTCGTATGCTTGTGACTAGCTGTGACCCCCTGTGGGCGTACTCGGCCTCCCTCTCTGGCTTCCCGACTCGTACGGCTCCAACGAATTCTCCTGGAGAGAGAAAGAAAATTAATGTCCGTCCGTTTTTCTTACTAAGAGAACCCGGTACGCGAGGCCACCAGAGCAGCTAAGGAATTAACTCCGGTGCCACCAAAGGATGGGAACTTTGAACAGCGACCGAGCCATGGGGAGGATACAGTGCCGCAACCGTCGGTGGACATTCAAGGGAAGGCAGCAAAGCGCCGTGGGACGTTCCGGAGACATCGTGGGACACACGTGGGAGCTTCGCCGTGGGAGCTCGCCGTCGCGGCACAATCGTCGTTGGACGATTCACGGACCCTGGAGCAGAATGCGTCGCGGGACACACAGAAGTGGACGAAGGCATTGCTGGAACACAGTTCCAGGGTCGTCGTGGGACAGAAAACTGGAGCGTTGTACCGAAGAGGACTCCGCGATAAGAAGATTACACCACCCGTCCCGTTGTACCCACGCCTTGCCCCAGGTTTTTTGGTGGTTTTCCCTCGGGGCGGGAAGGCGAATGCCGAGGCGGCGGTCTGGGGAGGCCACCCAGCCAGCACGACCCCCTCTTCAGACCAGGGTACGAAAATCCCGAAGAATCAACACGGTCGGGACGACCGCTCCTCGAGAAGGGGGAGTTGTGTTGCGGGCACCCTATGGATAAGATCCATGGCCCGCTGGTGCTCGCGACGAAGACAAGAGACAGCGAGAAGAAGGTGATCGTAGCGATCACCTGTCAAGCTGTCAATCGAGAGTCAACCGCCCTAGCGTGCGGACGTGCCGTTGCTGCCATTACAGAGTCTTGAAGCTTGTATTCCGTTGTTCTTGTATTATATTCCTGTTAATGTTCTGTTACTCTGGTTGTACATTAAAGTCCTATTATGTCGAGCGCGAAACGTAACAATATGTTGTCCTTTTTGTCTAGCAATCATTTTTTTCCTGAGACATTTTCTCGCATCATTAAAAACAACGGAGATATTTAAATCTTAAATGTTAGGTAACTCACCCTGTATATGTTAATGTGTAGAATGACACAGGGTGGAAGTTGTAGCACATACCTATAGTGTTACAAAACCCTAATGAAGTTTGTCAAAATGACCCTTCGTTTTTTAATAATTTAAGTTTAAAGTTTTGCACGGTAGGAGTATACGTTCGAATACGTTGGCACTCTTATCAATCAGTGGTTGTAGCTGCGGCGGTAAAGTGTTCGCCTACGACGCTACAGGTCGCCGGGTCGCGAATCCCCCTAGGGGAAAAAAAATTTCTGTGAGAAAAAGAAATACGGGCTTTGTACTTCTATGGTTCTGCCACACATTCAATATCGTCACGGACGTTATTTATATTTTTGGCCCCACTGCCCGAAACGTTGCAGGAGGCTGACATAGCAATATTGCTGCAACGTTGCGACAACGTTGCAGTGCAACATTTCAATCTTGCACTGCAACGATCCTGCAACTTTGCTGCAACGAGAGTGTGCTGTATGGGTATTAGAGTAGAATGACGTAAAAGTTCGCAGCGGGTAAAAGTTCGCACCATGCGAATTTCATTGTTTGAGTTATGGCAGTTGCTAATGATGACTGACAGTCAATTGTCAATCAAGGTAGAGTCACCAGTGTCGAATTGTGCAGCTGTGCTTCGTTTTGTTATCATACAATGCGGTAAATACTGAATTCGTTAGTACTGATGTATTATTCTCATTTTTAGGAATCAATATTATTTCTATAAATTGATCAGTAAATATTTTAACATGTCGTCTGAAAGAGCTAAAATTCTTCTATTCAAAAGTACTAATAGGATTTTTCAGTTCTCCTCACAGATAAAAGAATTGATTAAACAATGGAAAAGTAGCTGTGGGGGCAAAAGTTCGCACAATGCAGGGGGGCAAGAGTTCGAATGCAAACTCCCCATTTAAAAATCAGCTTGAAGTAAATGAAGCAATGAAAAGAAAATCTGAATGCGAACGTGCAAAGAAATAATTAGGAAAGCAAAAAAATCCACAAAATAACATCAACTTCTGAAAATTTTTGAAAGGAACATAACAAATCGGTTCCAAAAAGGGAATAGCCCAACCATCAACGTCCATGGAAAAAATATGCCGTCCTGCGAGTGAAGAAGAATACACTGATCCTCCAAAACACTAATACATGCGCAAACTACGAAGGTGCACAGTGGGCCAAACGGCCGGCCTAGCTGGACAAAATTCAAACTGAAGGATTTTGTTATGTCTATCAATGTTGTCATGTTGTTATAGTTAAATTTTCACGAAATATGAATAATAAGTGACTTTTTATCAAAGTTTGCCTTGTTTTGGTTATAAATCATATTTTAGTGATTAAAATGAAAGAGTAAAATAAGAATTCGCGCGGTTAATATAATCTTTTAAACACACATATTTGTACACATAATTTTTTAAAAAAGTAAGACGAAGAAAACAATACGTACAGAACGTAGTAGAGGTCTGACAATGAGTATAATATACATGTGCAATAGGTAATATAATGTTTCTGAGTTTGAAACCAAAGAAAAATAACAAATACATTTTCAGAAAACATAGGATACAATATCTATGATTGTAGAATACACGAAACAGCTAGTTTGAACCATTTAGCACCATCAGAGACCATTATGACCCATCCGCGGGAAGGTACACCACCGTCTGATAAAAAGCAGAATATCTTGCAAGGTGGCGCCTGGCGGCAAAACATTTTTATCCGGACTTGTAGGCGATGAATCACAGAATACAATGAGATAAAATAGAAAGCGGATACTCGTGGACACGATTTTGTAGGTCTAGACAAAGTTGAAATACTTTGCCATGCTTCGGACATTTCTTCTGTTAGTTTCAGGTATTAAAAAAAGTACATCCAATAAAGTAACGAATTATTTGCTTATCACATCTTAAAATACATACCTTATGGAAATTCCTAACAACCGTCTATGAAATATAGATTTGTTCATGGTGTTGTATATTCGGGGCTATGTCAGTGCGTAAACCATACGCGCGGAACGAGCATCTTTGCAGAGGTACCACGGCCATTAGGCGTTATTAACCCTTTAGCGCCCGCACCTAGATCCCGTTGAAGGAGAAATATCCCGTTTTCTTTTTATCGTTAAAAATGGCCTGAATTTATATATTTTTATAAAAAAAAAATTTTTATTTATTTTTTTTCAGTGGTTAAAATGCATAAAACCAATGAATACAGGGTTCAAGTAGGTCCAGCTTTCTTCCACGAATAAAACTACGCTAAACATGTACTACTTAAACCATTGCAAACAGCGAATTGCGAATGCAACCAGCAAAACGGCAAAAATAAGGAATGTATCATATATGATACGTTTGGCGCTGAAGGGTTAAATGCATTTATTGATGTGTTTTCGGTTGCTCGAAACCTTTTCTAACAACTTGGAATAAAAATGAAAACATTTTATGACAGTCGCCAAAATGACTTTTGTCCAACTAAGTTGGCTGTTTGGCCCACTGTGAGGTGAGGGTAATGTTATGTGCTATTACTGTTACCTTAATTATACAAAAATGAATTGTAAACTATTAGTTGTTTTGCTATATTACCACAACTATTGTATTTAGGAAAATAAATCACTTTTTTTGGAAATTTCTTGTTGCGTTCTTTTACCCCGCAACATGCGAACTTTTGCCCCACATATTGGGTAAAACTTCGCCTTTGATACATTTTGGAAATATTTATTTTATATAACTTGTGACACAAAGTTACTGCCTATCGAATAATAAGGGATAGTAGTTATTTCTTACACAATGATATGACTACTATCAGTGTAATACCAAGGATTTTACGGAAGACTAAACTTTAAGTGCACACTTAAGGGTTCACACTTACCTTACTCTACTCCATCAAATAAGCAGTATCTTTGATGGTATTACCAAAAAGGTAGTATCTCTGAAGATATTACCAAGAATTTACAACCATTGTGGAGCGATCAGCCACGAAACGCACAAATATACCCATCGAAATTGAAAGAATGAAATAATATCGCTGCAACAACGACACAAGTCAAAATTTGCAGTTTTTGAGTTATTAGTATAGAAAAAGCGGTTGTTGTCTAACAAAACTTTTGAGCCTGTTTCCCCAAAAATCATAAATTTTTAGTTATGTCGTTGTTGCAGGAAATGAGCGATATGTGATAAAGTATTACAGTACTTTTAAGGAAGGGGATACTGCCAGTGAAAGCGTTGTTTCGTTCAAAGTTCTATGAAAACTAACCACGACACACAAGGAAAGTAGTTCCATGGCACAAAATGTTTACTGCGAATTCTTACTCATTAAAGAGACTTTAGAATAGCTACGTTATAAATGTCAAACGTTCGTGTGTTTCAAGAGCTTTTAATTTTGAGTGATATAGGAAGCTGCAGAAATTCTTGCATGAACCAGGCGCTTGAAAATTCATGATAGTAGAATCGAACCAGTCACTGAAAAACCCTTCCGATTTTTTTTTCACTCCTTTCTCTGCCATTTTTACATCGAGTATCACTGAACTGTATCGAATTCTGCATACGGAATTATTATTCTTTCTTCTGGCAAATTTTTTAATAAAAAATCATTTTATTATTATTAAAACCAATTCATTCCACAGCAAGCAACGAAAAGCAAAACATTATACTCTACAAGGAAATACATAATAAAAGGTAACTACCTACATATTGATATTTTTGTCTCCTTACATATTCTCCATTTTTATAAATTGTTCTCCATGACAGATATTTGTGTCTAATAAGAACTGAAAATGTGGGGTTCACATGACTCTGCTAGACGACATTTTCTTTCTACTGATGAAATATTTCAATTTCTGCTCGACTGTATTGAGTTGCGAATAATACTTATTTACAATTACAGTTTCTTTGATTCGATAAAACTGTTTAATGTTATTTCGTGTAAGGCTTCACGTGTAAACGATAAATCTGTTCCAGCAATTGAATACAATAATACCTTGATTATCTGAACACCTGTTATCCAAGCATTCGATTATCCGAATGTACGGTGATCCGAATAGTGCTTCATAAATTGCACGGGATCTATTCTTTAGAAAACGCACGATTGACATATCTAAGTACCTTGAGTTCTATCGCAATCGCTCTCGGCGTGTCTTATATACCGAAAATCGCAGCAAATAGTGCCGAATGATCGTGCGAATACTGAAGCACTACCGTACTCTAGGTGTATACTACATTTTGTTTTTGCTAGCCAGTAACGAAACAAAAGTAACAAAAATAAAAAGAAAATATAAATAACAGTTCTATACATTCGGAATAATTCATAGCATCAAAAACAGTAATCATATGGTATGGAGTAGAGCTGTAAAAACAAATTATTGTAAAGGCCAATATGAAATGAATTTCATGATATAGTGTGAAAAATATTTCAAGTTAAGATTCCTATTTGATACAATCCGAAATTAGGTCACTCAGAATATTCAAATACTCCTAATTATTCGAATATTCGAATTTATTCGTATTCGAAGATTTACAGCTCCTACTTAGTATGGGGCACAAAAAGAAAGTAATCCCACGGAACTAGTAACATCAAAGAAAATATGCAATTTAGCAGCTAAACCGATTGGAACAATACACAAAGTAGAAGACGAAGAAAATGATTGAAACATACGTATTACGTATGTAACAATAAACAATAAATTACATATCACAATGTGAGTTATTCGATCATCCCAAAAATTTGATTATTCAGCGATCCCGTATCTACATTAGTTCGAATAATCGAGTTCCTACTGTAATAACAAATTGGGTCTTTCATATTGGCAAACAAAAATGCTAGTAATCCTTTCTTTGCACCAACGCCGCGAATTTCAATATTCATCGATTAAAACTGATAATCCGTCGTCGATAAACGCATCAGCAGCGAGGCACGGACTTATCAACTTCGATATTGTACTGCATTCGTTATCTAATTAGAAGAGATGATTTCGGCGCACTGGTTCGGTCTATTAAATAATTAAATAAAAGCTATTTTGCAATTTTGAGAATTTTTATCAAATTCCAACGTTTCGGTCAATGATTATGACCATGGTGATGAGCATGTCAAAAAAATTTGTTTACGAAATTACCATGATTCAATAAACAACAACAATAACAACATGTAATAATAATAATAATAATAATATATTGGGAACATTTTTATCTAAGACTATACTGTACCTATTAAATTCGAAAATAAGAGTACAAATTTTTTCAGAAAAGTATACATAAACATCCTTTTAGTTTTTATGAAATTTCATAATGTCTCTATTTCGCCATTAGTCCCCTTAGAAATCAAAGAAAAGACGCGAAAGAAACTGATGAACTCAGGGTTCCGAAGCAATCTCGAAACAAAAATGAAAAATCTGTGTTCGAGTACAAAGGCATTCAATGTTAATGGCATAATCTCATAGACTTGCAAAAATGGCTTTTATAGTCAAAGATGTAAATTCAAGGTACACCGTTCAACGAAATTGCAATCTCTGCAATTTCCCGGCACGATAGCTTCATTTTCGAGAGTTCCGTCCTTCTACATCCTTGACAGTCGCAATTTCGAACCAAGACAGTCTGCGAACACGGGGCATATTCCTTCGTGAGGCAAACAGGAAGTCAATGAATTTAACGAAAGCTGTGCTCTATCTTGCTGTTTTTGGTCGACTCGTGTTTCAAGAAATTGCATGAATCTTTACGAAACGAGCTGAAGAACCTGTACTTATGTACGGACCATACGCGTGGGCGCTAATTCAATCACTTTTGTACCTCGATGTCAGGGAGTTTGATGATATTGAAATATATATTGTAGTCCATATGAAATTATGGGTAGAGGGGCGGGTTAATTGAAGGCTTGGTTGCAATAAGGGGGACTAGCGCTCGAAAATGGAAAAAATTATTGTCCAACCGCTAAGAAAGATTGGAAAATTAAATGTTGTTGAACTGCATTTTAAAAAATACAGTGTTGTAAAGCTCGTCACGACATACATTTCTTCTATTTACAGTTTGTTTATCCAATCGTTACTGTTCGAGCTAAAAATTATAAACAAAAAATTTTTCATCGTCCAAAATCATTATTTTTTTAAACATAAAGTACGATAACATGAGTAAGTATTGAGGGATTGTTATGAGACTTAAAACATAACTTCAGAAAACTCTAACGAAGCCGTAAAATGTATGCGCAAAACCCTTATGTCAAAAAATGTAATAATATTTAATTAAAAAGAAATACTGGACATAACCCATGTTTTTCAACGTTCGCCGTTAAAAAGTATCGAGGCAATTTTGAGGTACATATAACTTGCAGCGACAAAGTTTTTCCTTAATATACAAGGAAGTTTTTCACCAATTTTCACACTGATTATTAAATAATTGTAGAAGATATGACGATATATATAATTCTCGCTCGGCGCCAACTGTCAACGCGAGTGCTAAAATTGCTAAATAGCGCATTATACGCGGCTGTTGACTGTTGGTGCCGCGCGAGATATATATGTATCGTCATATCTTCTACAATTATTTGTTAATCAGTGTGAAAATTGGTGAAAATCTTCCTTGTATATTAAGGAAATACTTTGTCGCTGCAAGTTATATATACCTCAAAATTGCCTCGATACTTTTTAACGGCGAACGTTGAAAAACATGGGTTATGTACAGTATTACTTTTTAATTAAATATTATTACATTTTTTAACATGAGGGTTTTATCCATATATTTTACGGTTTCGCTAGAGTTTTCTGAGTTTTATGTTTTAAGTTTCATAACGATCCGTTAATATTTATTCAAGTTATCGCAATGTATGTTTAAAGAAATAATGATTTTGGACGAGGAAAAATTTTTGGTTTATAATTTTTAGCTCGAACAGTAACGATTAAATAGAAAAAATATGTGTCGTGACGAGCTTTACAACACTATATTTTTTAAAATACAGTTCAACAACATTTAATTTTCCAGTCTTTCTTAGCGGTTGGACAATTCTTTTTCGTATTTTCGAGCGCTAGTCCCCCTTATTGCATCCGAGCCTTCAATTCATTAATTTACTAGTTTCGAATGTAGCGGTTGTTGGACGCAGGTAGGATTAATTTTCGACACCGTGGTTTGCTGACGTGTTATTTATTATGACGCTAGTGTGACATAACAAATATGGACGACGCAGGTATACATTTTACTATATGTTTATATGGATCCAGTAGTATAAAAGTTTATTTTAATGTTATTTCTTACAGTAAAAATATTGACAATACAATTAGACACAATTTTGGAATATGTAAAAGTATGTAATGTGGACAATTTTAGTTGCTCCACTTTTTGGCACTTTTGTGAAAACTTAAATTGAGATCATTGTTCATTGTAGCGTTACAATTTGTTACACAACATTTTTTCTGTATACAGTTTGTCGATACTGTGAAAATTAGTAAACCGCAATAAATTGTATAGCTGCGTCGGCTATTACTACTAGTTCGCGTACCGACGGATAGTATCGCATACTAATGTTCTACTCCCAATTTCACAGACCGATTGCTCTGTAGGCTTGCTAGCTTGTTACATACATACTGACATTTGTTCGGTTCAAAGGTAACCGTCGTCGTTTTTGCGCCTACTGTCTCTGTCGATCGCGGTCGTCGGGATCGCGCCGATGGTCATGTCATGTCCTCTCGGCTATGATCGTGCCCTTGATCGGTGCCGTCGAGCGCGTGAGACGTACGCTTGCGCGCCGCGCATTACGAATGCTTATGTTTCCACAGTACCCCCTCGCCAGCGAAAGCGTTATACCGGGTCAGCATTTTATCTTGCAACCCGCGCTCGCGCGAACAGGTAAAATGGCAACAGCGCCTCATGGACGCATTCCACTACAACCATGCACCGACGCGGCGTTCGGAGAGAGTAGTGTGTGTAGGAGAGTTCTAACCCAAATTTGAGTTGTCAATAAGGGCGCGCGGGGGAGTGCGGTGGGGGAACTTTAATCGCGGGGGACAGCGGGGAGTGGAAGACTGGTTGCGCGCGCACGAGCCGCGGAGTGGGGGGAAGCCATAATCGTGGAGGGGATCAGTCCAGGCCGAGCGGCCGCGGAGACCTCTCCAGACCTGGCCCACCATCAGAAATTTTTCAGAGGCAGGGAATGACCCACAGCTGAAATTTTTTCATATCTGACCGAGGGAGGGAACGTCCTTGGCCCATCCCCGAAAATTTTTTCACCCCTGACCCACCCCCGAAAATTTTTCAGAACTGACCCACACCGATCTAGCGAACCGCCAAGCGCAGAAATAATAATTTTTATCTGAAATTGTTTCGAGCGATGTCGGGAAAGATCGACGTTTTACAAATCACATATTCGGGGAGGGAAAGAGATAGCACTACATAGTGGTACAATCGTATGCATTCTAAAGCTAAATTCTGCGAGAGGGAAAGAGACAGCAGTTGTACAATCGCATGCATTCTAAAGCTAAAAGTTTTCAAAATGTTTTTGATCTTAACGTCGCAGCGTATCGCGCGATCTGGCGTAATTTGATTCCTCTGGAGCAACTGCGCGAGATGACGTCATTTTCACGGCGCGAAGAAGGCGCGGAACATAGAATTATGTGGCGTCAGCAAAAATTTTATTCCATACCAACAGACACTTTTTTCCAACGCAGAGAAATAATAATTTTGAAACGTCAAATCCTAAAATTAGGTGGTGAGGAGAGAAGGAGGGTAAATAAAATATAGACATAATATGTTTTAAAATGATAATATATTGTTACAAAGAATAATATAGAATATTAAAAAAGAATATAAAATATAGAAAGATAAAAATACAATAAAAAGATAAAATAAAAAGATAAATATAAATATAAATATAAATATAAATATAAATATAAATATAAATATAAATATAAATATAAATATAAATATAAATATAAATATAAATATAAATATAAATATAAATATAAATATAAATATAAATATAAATATAAATATAAATATAAATATAAATATAAATATAAATATAAATATAAATATAAATATAAATATAAATATAAATATAAATATAAATATAAATATAAATATAAATACAAATATAAAAATAAAAAGAAAAAATAATAATAAAATAAAAAAAATAGAAAAACTAAAAACTAGTGGGGCGACGACGGCAATGAGGGGGATGGGGACGACGGTGGCTTTTGAGGCGCTGGTGGTGAATTGGGCGTTGGGTCGCGCGGTCGCCGCAGGGGGGGCCCCATCTGACGATGTGGCACCCATGGGTGCCGCAGCCGCGCCGCTATTCTCGGCCCAATTACTGGAGGCCCCTGCGACGGGCCTGCCAGCCACACCTCCAAAATGATTGGTAAGTCCTAGAACAAGGACACAAACGTCAATATAACACTAAAACGTGAATAAACATAATAAACATCAAACGCACAAAGCACTGCAAAGTATTACATACCTGTGGAGGCGGGGGCGTGGGAAAGCGCGGCGGCGGCGGCGATGGCGGCGGCGACTGAGGCGGTGACGGTGGTGGCGAGTTCTAGAGCACACAAACATTGATATAATATTTGCGACCGCGAGATCGAACTCGATTTTGATGGTTAAACATGATAAATGTCAAAAATATTGTAAAGTACATACCTCCGGGTTGTCCCCACACGGCTCCTGGCCCCACTCCGGGGCGATTCTTAGTAATCCCATGTTCACAAAAGAATTTTACGCTTCAACAAAAAACTGACTGCTGCCTGTCATAACGGTTTATGGTCAACTGGTCTCGCTGCATCTCCAAGCTCCCGCATGTAGATCCATGCCCAAAGTTGCATAGCTTTGCAAAGTAAGATGTCTTTGTTCTCCGCCTGCATATTCGCTGACCATCCTCTCCTTCAATGCATCTTCTTCGAATTATTCACTGACCACCCTCTCCATTTCTTCTTCCTCGCACTCGTCTTCTTCCTCTTCTTGTTTGGACACATCTCTTCTTCGAATTATTCACTGATCACCCTCTCCTTTTTCTTCTTCGCACTCGTCATTTGGCTGAACCGCTTCCCCTTCTTCTTCTTTGGACACATCATTCGACTATACAATACCACTTTGAACGTGTATCGAACATGTATTGAACCACTTTGAACGTGTATCGAACATCAATCGTACCACTCTGAACGTGTATGGTACAACTTTCAACGTCTATCGTACCACTCTGGACGTGTATCGAACATGTATCAAACGTGTATCGTACCACTTTCAACGTCAATCGAACATGTATGATACAACTTTCAACGTCTATCGTACCACTCTGGACGTGTATGGTACCACTTTGATCGTGTAGGGTACCACTCTGAACGCGTATGGTACCACTTTGATCGCGCATCGAACCACTTCTACATAATAATTACAACCATCATCATCATCTTAATGTAGCGTACGTCACATGCAGGAGGTTGGGGATGGGTGAAGAAAAAACATTTATACATTAAAAATTGATTATATTTATTTATGCATTTCTCTCTGGTGTTTAGACCACCAGTTGAATATTTTAAATACATTTTGCAAGGCACAATGCTTTGCATGTCTGCCACATCGCAGAGTATTAACTACATTTAGCTTATTTAGAGATATGATATCCTCGTAGTCAATGTCCAATGTCTCGATGATCACGTCCGCTCTCGTATTTTCATCGAGGAAATCCGCAAGCCAGTCGCGTTTCTGCAGCCCATTAACGTATACGATATGGGATGCGTCATCATCTTCATCGATCGCATCAGCAACAGCTTTCGTAATTAGCTGTTTAGCCATACTGTATGGAACGTCTCCATCTTCCCACCGTAGTCCACGATGTTTTGCCGCCAACCACCGGATGCTTGATTTGTCAGATTTCGTAAGAAGATATTGGGGCATCGAACTCCCAAAAATATAGTGCGAGAGAATTGTTCCCTTTCGTAGGACAGCCACTTCCTTGACGACAAATCTTCCATCAACGATGAACTCTTGCAGGTCAACAAATGTAGGTATGGCCATTATCGGTACAATTTAGAGGTCCGCTCGCTTCCAAGACAGACGGGAGAATGCGATCTTTCTCGTAAAGCATCTCGATTTTCACGATGAAATTTTGGCACAGGAGAGGGCGGGCAAGTAGCGCGGCAATTTAAATGATTTTTCGCACCGTGTTTGTCAGTGGATTGTATTCAGCCGACCGATCGTACAGAAGCAGACAGTAGGCTGTAGTATTTGCAGGCACATTCTCTCTACATTCGAATTCTATGCGCACGTCCACGGAACCATTCTTGATCGACTCATTTTGTCGCGAGCAATCAATCACGACGAGGGGGCCAAATTGTACAAATTCGGCCATGGTGAACAATGCCTCGTTGCAACTATATCCATAATACGATTTACGGAATTGCGTATACATATGAAACAAGATGGCGTGCCTATTCTTGTCAAAGTCCAAGTTCAAGTCATCGTACGGGTAAAATTCCGAGTTGAGAAAAAGTTTTAGATTGATCATTTTGCAGTTGTCGAGCTCAGTAACATCTTCGCTCATCACATTCTTTCGATTAGTCTGTAGACCAAGGATAACGCATCGCGGCTTCTCCAGCTGCACAGATGCCTTCACGGCCCACGAATGCTTGGTCGTGCTCTGTAAGAGAGGATACTCGTACAGATCCCACGATTGAAAACAAATTTTGCCACTTTCCAAAGTATGTAGCAACGATAGCTTATTAACGTCGTTCAGTGTCACATGAGGCATCCGCCACTGAACTGTAAGTAATTCAATTTCAGGTTCCAACATCGGCGATCCTATTAGAGAATTGTTATCGTTGCGCGATCGTATTAAAATCAATAGGTGACGCGCATTAATAATCACGCGTTTGTAGCCCTCGCAAAATCCCAGCAAATATTTGAGCGGGATGCAAAGATTGAAATGATTTTTCAATATTGGCCCATTAACGTCGTCTCAAGCCCCATCCTGTATTCTCCAAATTTTTGCCTTCGTCAGATGTCAGCGATACATAGTTTTTAAACGTGCTAGTTATTCCAACGTTTGTGTTGCGGTCAATCTCCACGCCATTCAGCTCGTATCGAATCTCGTTAAATAAGAACGCCACACAATTATTTCCCAACGTCACCGTTAATGCATCATTTGGCTTATTTATCGTCAATTTACCCTCCACGTAGAGAAAACTTTCACACGGCAATGTGTATAAATCCTGATGCTGTATAGGTATTCTTATCTCATCACTGTATCCAAACGTCGTGTTGACGTACGGGTTGTATGTGTGAGTCTGGAGCTTGACGATGTGATCATCAAACGTCGGCTTCCCTCCAATGCTTAGAATGTCAACCATTTTTTCAACTTAAATGCGCACAATGAATCCCAGTGATTTCAAAAATGCAATGTTCGCAGCACTGAGCCTCTTCGTTTTAGCGTGATCACAGCTGTTGGGGTTGTTGGTGTTGTTGTTGTTGTTGCAAACAATTTCGTTTGGATGAAACGGGTTTCTGGTGTCGTTCAACACAAGCATCTCTTTCGTTCGCACCACACGTATTATCGTCGACGCCGCCGTACGAGTAGTCTGATGGTAATCTCTTCACCTCGAAAATCGAGCAACCGTCCGTCTTGATCCACAACGCGTATCGTTAGATCCGTAATAACCCGTGCGGTGATCGGAAGGTAAATGATCTGTGCGGGCGTTTCCGATATCTTATATCCTGGTGGGACCCTCGGAGAAAATTCATGTATCGTATGTACGTGCTTCTCATTGCTGTACGCACCAGCGGTCACGCTACATTCTACGCGAATAATGTTTACGTTCATGATATTAATTGGATCGTCCGATTCGTGCCACCGTCCAGATTCTAATACTCGATTCGTCGAGAATCCCAGTAGCGATCCAATGTTATTGGACTTTGTAAAGTCTACGGCAAACGAGCAGAATAGCTCGCTTTTCATGGTGTTGTTGCTGGAACGCAACACTATTGGATATGCATCGTTGTCACCACCACCATTGTCGTCATCATTGCCACCGAGATTTTAAGGATACCGCTCGAGTAATCGTTGTTTCAAATACTTGGCAATAGCATCTAGTTCGTAGGACCCGTGGGGAATCGCAATGTATTCACGAGTGATGTTGTTGTTGGTGTCATAGTTTACGGCGAAGTAGAATTTATCATTACTGGAGTCAATCTTCGGTATCGTATGATAAGTTTCAAAGGTTGTTAGACCAAGCTCGTAATCATCGTTGCTCAAATCTATGGGTGGAAAGTAGCTTACCGCGAGGGTGCTACTCTTGCCGGTTAGAGTGAATGTTAACGACATATTCCGAGCTGTACTGCTCGACTAGTACTGAATCAGAGCGGTGGGAAGTCAATCTTTAAATTTGGTGCCGATCGTCTGTAGAAAGCGTAGACATAGTTGTCCACAGTTGTTCTGATTGTACTGCTGATAAGACGTTCTATTGTATTCAATCATCACAGCATCTTTGTCCAGATATTGCACCAATTCCTTAGGCGGTCGAAGATTTTCAAAGCTGTCGAAATGTACAGCTCGACACCCTCTCTTCACATACGCCACCCAATGAGTCCCCGGCCCCTCGACGTTGTCCAAATTTACGATGCCGCTCTCGTTTCGTCGTACTGCTCCGGCAGGTAGCGCATTACCCATAAAAACACCCCTAAAAATGGAATACGCATACGTTTTGCCAACTCCTCCAATTGCACATCGGTAGTTACGCCCACAGGCATTTTTATTTTCTTTTCGACGTTTTTTTTCTCGTTTCGATATACCCTGTCCGCGCTTGTATGGCGCGAGATAAAGTCCGCGACCTTCCATGGAGCGATTATGACGTTGCATTTCCTGCAGCTGATGTTGCGCCGCCTTATTATCGTTTACGGCCTTGGCGATCGCAGCCGCTCCACCAGCTAGTGATCCGAGAACACCTAACAGCGGGAGAAGTGGTAATATACCACTCCGTTTTGCCACCGGAAGAATCCGCTTTGCGGTGCTCTCTTTACAGTCCTTTTGCGAGTTTTTGTTTTCATCCCCATTCCGATTTTCGTCTTCGCCTTCATAGCTGCCCAAACAGCTGTAGCAGCACCTCTTTCGCCCAGAGTCGAGTCTCGCGCAACGATGCGTTTTCGCGCTTTGTCAGCGAGTACGTTATCTGCCGCGTGACTTTCGCTGAGGTCGTTGCTGCGCGAATACGCCATATCGTGTTTGCGGCACGCTGCGTCCAACGGATTGATACCTTGATCGCCTCTAGCCAATCGTTTTGCCAGACGAGTTCCTGGACCACAAAACTGGTATCCCGGGATATGTAATTTGACAGGTAGCGCGTTTATCGCCCGATTCAACAAACCGCAACCTTTCCTTACTCTCGTCGGCGATATTCGCCACAGTTTTTAATCAGTGGTGCTGGACCGTCGATATGCGTTCGCTGCCAAGGGCGATAATAAGGTTCCAAACACCGACGATGCTGTCGAACCTCAGAATCGGCTTTTATATGCTCGGGGAGTCTGTCCCACAACTGATCAATGTGCCTGCCAAACTCGCGCAGTAGAATAATCTTTAGTATATATTTCAACTGCTCAGAGGATAGGTCTCGAATATCGCAATTATCCGACAGAACAAGAAGCATTTCGAATACTGAGCTGTTTTGCTTCGGCGCGGGCCTATAAATAGGGCGCGTCACCGCTTCGATGTATCAAAAAATCATTTTCGCGGTTCGCAGCGAGGATGCGGTTCGTGCGGCAACCTGCGACGATACGCGTGACAAATTTTGATGATAAATCGCAAATGATGTCCTCGAAAACAAGACGCAGACATGGTAGCATGCTGCCAAACACCATACGCTGCCTCATTTGCGGCCCATCAAATTGTGAAAAGACCAACGTGCTGGTGAGCTTGTTGGAAAGTCGTCACGGCGTCCGCTTCGAGAACGTGTACGTGTATTCCAAATCGTTGTAACAGCCGAAATATCAGTATTTGGAGAATTTATTGACTCCGATAGATGAAATTGGCTACTTCACATTTTCGAGTAACAGTGACGTCATCACACCGAGCGAATCGCTTCCGAATTCCATTTTTATCTTTGATGACGTGGCATGCGACAAGCAAGATACGATAAGGGAATACTTTGCAATGGGGCGCCACTCGAACATTGACTGCTTCTATCCCTGTCAGACAGATGCAAAGATTCCCAAACATCTTATACGCGACAATGCAAAACTGTTGATTCTGTTTAAGCAGGATGGTACCAACTTGAAACATGTGTACAATGATCATGTAAACACTGATATGTCTTACGATGATTTCTGCGCTTTGTGTCGTAATTGTTGGCAGCTGAAGTATGGTTTCGTGGTGATAGACAAGGATAGCGCAATGTCCAATGGTCGTTACAGAAAGGGATTTAAAGAGTTTGCCGTACCGTGAGATGGTCAATCATTGTCAACACGACGGTGGGAAAGCAACGTCTGCGGTGCCACAATGATTGATATCGATAGTCTGGACATTAAGGATCGCGAGAGAATAACGAAGGAAAAGGCAAGAACCAGCGAAGCCATTCGCGAGAAACATCAGGCTTTGAAGACCGGCAAGATGGGGGAAGATATCGCGTTGGAGAGATACTTTAAACCTATTGTCGAACCCTTAAAACATATTGTGGAAAATACCGCAGCGGCAGAAGCTGAAATATCACCGCTGATGAGCACAAACGTTGAAGGGAATGAAGCATTAACGCCTGAAAGAAAAATCCTGCCGAAATGGAACACATCGCGTGAGAGAAAGAGGAAACCACGTACGTCATCGGATTATTCACTCGTAACCTCTACACCAGTTCAATCGAAGCGAAAACGGCAGAATGTTGCATCAAACGCGTCCCCGGTTCCTCCCCCAGCAAAAAATACATTTCCCAGTGTACAATTGCTCACAACCAATGATGATGATGATGACGATGTTTTTGAAACTACTCCCGATGAGTCGTTTGCAGCATCTATTAGACAGCAACTTCAAGCACCCGCGGGACAAGAAACGTTTCGCAGTCATTTGGGTCCCCTGGGACAAAAATATATGGATGCAATTATAAGTAGGGATAAGGAAACTGTCACAGACACTGTGTATGGCGTATACTTTGGCGATAGTAGAATGATGCTTGGGGATAAGGCATTCGATATGTACAAGGCTGATAATATAATCATCGATGGTGTAAAATACAGAGGAACGCCCGGCCTTTACGAACTGATTGTCAAGAGAATTCCCGGCGATGCTGTATACACCGATGCCGATAAACAAAAATACAAAATTATACTGCTGGCGACGAATGCCTACAGACGCGGTCATTCTGCTCAAAATTCCATATTAGGCAACAAGGGACACAAGTACAAATATGTAATTGCACCGCTACTCCCTCGTGTATCAACCAATAAAGCAGGGAAAGGTCTAATGGCGCCGCGAGTCATGGTGGTAAATAACAAGTTCGAGTACGTGCGCTGGGATGATCCCAACGAGCTTGTGGATCTATACCGTTTGCTGGAAGCGTCGCGTCAGACGGGCAACAACTCGCATGACAATGAAATTCTGTCGATTATCGTGGAAATCCACGAGGGAGGCTTCATTATAAATAAAACCGCGCAACAATGATGCGCACTGTATGCATTGAGATGCCGATCAATAAATTTGGAGTATCGCTCGAGAAGAATGGCGCAGCTAGAATGGATTATTACAAATGGAACGGTTTGCTTCGAAATTATATGCGAGACAACGCTCTTTGCGTGACCTGTGCCGACTTTGATGCAAAATCACGCAAGATACGACGCGTAGCTCAGCCGGTGGTCGATAGCGATGCCGTCAATAATCTATACGTGGAAAAGAGCATTAAACTTTTGAGAGAGCAGCAGGAAGAATTAGAGAGGAAGCTGATCGTGTTTCAGAGAGAGATGCTGGCGCTGCAAAACAGCGTTCAAAAGATATCGCAGGCGTCGAATTCTATCCCGCAGCAGCGCTGCGAAGGAGAATCATGCGAGACGGTTGAACTTGTCAACGGACCGATGGGGCGCACATAATGCACGTACACGATAATTATCGCATCATTCGTGTCAAAGACACCTCTGCGATCAAACATGCGACCACCATCGAAATCCAAGTGTAAAGAAAACCATGGCCACAAGAAGCGGCAACTCGTCGAGGAATTGCATGCTCCAGCTCGAAGACATTTCCCGCGGAGGCGAGTCATAGTGCGCGGATACGATGATCTGTGGCAAGCTGACGTTGTAGAAATGCGCCCATACTCCCGATTCAACCAAGGTCACCACTACATACTCACCGTCATTGACGTGCTGAGCAAGTATGCAGGGGAGTCATGTGCTCGTGGCGAAATTCATACAAACAAATTTTTGATATGTCCAGAATGCACATACCCACGTATATCGGTTTGTTGAATTTCACCTCGAGTTTTCGCAATTCAACAGCTATTAAAATTTCCGAAAAAACACTTCTGCTGTGGAAATTCGGTTTCGCGATCATTGCCTCCGCGCCATATCGCCCTTCCCAATGTGTTAAAAGTTTTACATCCACATGATTTCGCACATTTTCCATAGTTTTACCGAATACCGCGTTGTTCATCAATTTGTATAAATTCTTTTTAAAATCATTTGTCGCGCTTGTTCTAAACCGCGTATTGAGTTCGATGTAATCGCGGAGCCAGGGGGATTGAGCGAATTGAAGCACGCGGTGTATCTTTGTAATACGAAGACCGTGATGCGTGCACTGCTGCAGGTTGCGATAATGGATAACGTAACGCTGCTTATCGTATACCGTCGCGAGTAACTTGTCCTGTCTGCTACCAGGTGGTTTGGCACGTGTCGGGCAGAACGGTAGATCGGCATGAGCGTCGTGCAGACGTTGCGGATATTCCAGATCTACCTCGAGAATGTATCCCGTGGGCGAATCTATAGCGATCGAAGACACGTCAAAATTTGCAACATCTTCGATCCATTGAAATTTGGCGTGTGGCAGGGGTTGACACATTGCCCATCCATACAAATTATTTACGTCAAAGTACATCAAGTACGATGACTGTTCCGATGCGTCGTAAGATGACATGTACTTGTTATTGGCATGTGCGTATCTTCCGGAACATTGACTTAAACCACCGCGTATACCGCGTTCGACAAACATGACCATATCGATGTCTGTGAGCAATTCGAATGTAATTTTGGTATGTTTTAGCATGGCATCCCATGTGAAACCAGGTAAAGTATAATAATGTGCCGAATCTAATCCGTAACTCTTGATGCAACTTTCGCGAAAATTTTCAAAAATATCTGCCAACAACAAGACATCTGTTTTCAAATACAAATCGCTGTATTCGCCCAAGGTTCTAATGTCGAAACGCTGCCAGACAGTCTCGGCGTGCGCGTAATCCCTCTCGGACACTGTCTCGCCCGTTAACGAACTGTGGAATGACTCGCGCGGCGGTAAGCATGGGTCCTGCAGCTTTTTCGCGCAATCAAGGTATTCATACGGAAACACACCCTTTCGCGTCAATAAATTGAAATCCTCGGTGGATAATGTTTCAAATTTGAATCGTAAAATTTTTAATTTATCTGTGCTAAGAAAAGATGCTAATTTGTCGTGACTGGTATTGAGAAATTTGTACGAATCGATGAATCGCAATTTAATATAATTTCGCGAGTCTGATTCAGCCGTATCTTCGACATTTTTTGTGAATGAAATATATTTTTCTTTTGTTATGGGTATTAAGATTGGTGGGTTTTGAATCAGTTAATAAATGTGGTGATCACTCCATTTTCTTTCTTTAATATACACTTCCTTATAATTATACTTTCTTTATATCTGATTACATACTTATGACTGGATGTGTGCTCTTCACTTTTATTCTCCCTAAACCGTCTGCCTTTTGTTCGTCTCCCTTCCTTACTTCCCAGTACGCAGTAGTGCACATTACCGCTCACACCATACATATACCCTACAGTGTATCATATAAAATTATACATATCTCAACAATGGGCAATACGTCAACGCTGCCTTCGAATGCGGTAGCTATTTCCTCGATAATGAAATGTGAATCGTAGCCGGATAAATTATGAAAAACGATGGGGATGTAAAACACATTTTTATAATTTAAATTGCATTCCGAATGTGCTGGACCTCTAAACCGTCCGGATAGATGGCAATGATCGCGAACTCGTATATCGCTAGCCTCGAATGGCTCGTCGCAAATATGGCAGTGTGCTGCATTGCTAAATGTCGTCCGCTGTTCGCTACTTAAATCCAGCATGGGAACATTACTGGTCAGGACGGGTTTGACAAAGTCTGCAAAATTTTTCAGTTTTTCGACGAACCATGAAACACAATCCTCGTCGCGGGGACAACGATACATCGATAGCGATGTATTGTACGAACAATGCATATAATATGCTATGCTGTGCACTTTGTGGTGCTGATATTTACACAATTTATTATCACCTATTCGATTGTCCTCCGTTTTCTCGATGATGCACTCGAGATCTGCGTACACCACGAAAGGAAGTCGCTCCTTTCTGCAGTGGTTGTTGAAGTTGAGTAGATTGTTGCCTTCGCTGGGCAGCAGAATGGCGCAGTCGTTCATCTTCCCACAGTCCAGCGAATGAACCTCCAACTTCTCGACGGATCCGAAGTAATGCATGCATCTGTAAACCCAAAAAATTTTATTTAATTGTTTCGCGAGACATTTCAACATTTCATAAGTTTATATACGTACCGATCACAGATGAATTTCTTTCCATTGTGTCTGCTCAGCTGGGTGCTCACCAGCCTGGACAAGTCCTTGGTCAGCACAAAGTGTCCTACATCGCCGTGCTCTTGATTCGGCGTGTAGAGCAGGTTGACGTACCGATCCCTCTTTTGGCTGGTGAGGTGCAGTGGGAAGACTGTTGACCCTTTCTTCTCCTCGAAGCTGTACACGTTGATGGAGACGTTGTTCAGCCGTTCATACTTCCCAATCTGCTCCAGAGACGTTGGAAATTCAATGCCTCGGAGATTTAGCACCAATGTATAATGCGGGTATGAACTTGGACGGTCAGCGTGTCTGTCGGCAGGATGTAGAGTGGCGACCACTGCCCAAGCGAAACACGCGTTGTCCTCGGATCGCACGCTAATCGTTGCTTTCTTCAGCGATATTTCCCGCGGCAACTTGCAGTGACGCCCTGCGCGCAGCGGATTGTACTTGTTGACATTAACCGTCAGATTGAGAATCCTCGTCAATGCCCATCCGCTGTCGCGTTCCTGAAACTCTTCCAGCGATGCCAGGGTTGGTTCTATGACGCATCGCTGGTACCACTCCTGCAGATCGGATGTACCGAAGAGTTCACAGTTTCGGGTATTAATGCTTTTACAAGCATGCTTGTCACCTGCCACAAATTCACTGTTGAACACCGTGTTCACTTTGAGGTTTCGATGTTTCCTCAAAGGACCCTGCACATGCTCCAACACAATGGCCGCCGCATCCTGGAGGAAGTTGCGCGGTTCGATGTAATTCGAATTTAGCACGGCACCAGTTAATACGCGGCTATCGAACACAGTGTCTATTTCGCGCCACAAAAGTCCCATGCTCGAATGTCCGGTACCTTCGCGCACGAAACGTCCGCGCAACGAATATTTCAGTACTTCGAGCTGCGCGATTCGAGCAACCAGCGATTGTCGAACACCGATCGATAATCGAGGACGTTTCACTCGGCTGTGTTCTTCCAAAGATTCGATACACTCGTTGCACCGTTCTTCCTACGCGAGGTATTCTTCGCGTGAAATCAATCGTGCAGATTGATCCCGCAGTTGGCGTTCCACTTGTGTGAATTTTTCCATGATCGTAAATGGAATGTAAATGTAATGTATTATCCGCGCAATGTGTTACAACGTGTTTGACGCTTTGTGCAGTTTAGAGCATGCTTTTATGGTTGGTACCACGACTTGGCGTCTCTGTCTAACTCTTTCGGTGTACCCCCTCCCTCGAATGCATCGCATGCAGAAACGATGATCCGTCCCAACACTGTTCTATACAGTTTCTGCTGATATCGCATAATTCTTTCCATGATTCACGCGTATGACGAATTAGCGCGCAAGATCACCGGCACAGTTTCTGCCAACACCGCATAATTCTAGGATTCGACGCTTCCAAAGTATTATATTACATTCAACACGTGTCGAGACTTTTATCCTTGAGAATGGGGATTAAATTACATGCAATCGCGCGATATGCTGCGACATTAAGATTGAAAAACATTCTGGAAAATTGGCAGCTTTAGAATAAAATGTTGTGGTGGGGGGAAGCAACTAGCCTCTATTTAAGCCGGCTCCCGGACGTTATTCCATCAATCGCTCAGTAACCTCAGTGACTTTGATGGACCAGACAGCGCTACAAAAATTGACCAATAGCATTAATGAAATATTCACTGGGAGCCCAGATTATTTCGTTCCAATCATGCGAGATGATGGCATAGCTCCATGTGGGGAGAATATTTATTATAACAGGTAAGGCTTATTTTCACATATTCCCACAATTTTTATGTTTATTCCTGATATGAGCAGACAATTTCATAGCTTTAATTCTTCTCTTAGTCCGCGCCGTGGATCCCGTATCATGGTCAGAAGATACGCATTAACATCCGTGGGTAGCAAGTATTTGGAAGTTGGAATCAACGTAGGACCTATGGCCGATGTAGAAGTTCTTCTCGGTGACAATCATGGGAATCATCTCATATTACCATGGCATACATGGAATCTGCTATTCGACAGCCATTCATGCATCGAAGAACATGCACAATTGTCTGAACCTGACTCGATGCAGATTGATGAGTTAATATTGGAATTTGTTAGGATCTTTGATTCACCGATTGTAAAGATGACACTATGTGATAATACACTGTATTTCAAACCGAATACAGTATCATTTTTATGTAATCTTGAGCCATGTGTAAGCTATGTGTATCCGCGGTTGCATCAAACTGCAGATGATGTGAAAGTAAAATTTGAATGTTTTGTTAACGTGTTGCAACAGAGCGGTGTTGCCTGCGAAACATTAGATACGCGCAGTGCTGCTAAAATCATACGCGATAGCGAATATTACGACGAGGATTATCTCGTAGATTGCGAACTGGTAGCATGTGCCATCAGTGATATTCTGGCTGATGCTCGTAGGAAGAAAAAATATTAAATTATTATTATTCTATTTTACATGCTTTTAATTTTAAAATAAATTTCTTAAACGTATATTATTTCTCCATTTTATTTACCCTCCTTTTCTCCTCACCACCTAATTTTAGGATTTGACGTTTCAAAATTATTATTTCTCTGCTTTGGAAAAAAGTGTCTGTTGGTATGGAATAAAATTTCTGCTGACGCCACATAATTCTATGATCCGCGCCTTCTTCGCGCCGTGAAAGTGACGTCATCTCGCGCAGCTGCACCAGAGGAGTCAAATTACGTGAGATCGCGCGATACGCTGCGATGTTAAGATCAAAAACATTTTGAAAAATTTTAGCTTTAGAATGCATGCGATTGGACCACTGCTGTCTCTTTCCCTCTCTCAGAATTTAGCTTTAGAATGCATCGCTCGAAACAATTTCAGATAAAAATTATTATTTCTGCGCTTGGCGGTTCGCTAGATCGGTGTGGGTCAGTTCTGAAAAATTTTCGGGGATGGGTCAGGGGTAAAAAATTTTTCGGGGGTGGGCCAAGGTCGTTCCCTCCCTCGGTCAGATATGAAAAAATTTCAGCTGTGGGTCATTTCCTGCCTCTGAAAAATTTCTGATGGTGGGCCAGGTCTGGAGAGGTCTCCGCGGCCGCTCGGCCTGGACTGATCCCATCAATGAATATGGCTTCCCCCCACTCCGCGGCTCGTGCGCGCGCAACCAGTCTTCCACTCCCCGCTGTCCCCCGCGCCTAAAGTTCCCCCCACCGCACTCCCCCGTGCGCCCTGACTGAAAACTCAAATTTGGGTTAGAACTCTCCTACACACAGTACTGCCAGCGACCGCGCTGGACATCAGTGATGCGCGAGCTTCAAAAATTTTAGGTTGGTCTCTTTCAAATTAACGTCGCAAAGAGCTACAGTATTGTCTCGTTACGGGTTCAGTTTGGTGTACGCGATGTGGACTTTTCGCTATCCCCACCACTTCTGTCTCACTCTTGTCCGACGAAGGCGAGAGCGAGATGGAACGAGAGCGAGCGAGAGGCACTGAAAGCGAGCGAGGACGGTACGAGACCGACGACGCGTTGATGTTTTGTCTCGCTCCGTCTTTCGGATGCCTGACACTCCGTCCTTTGCGCTTGCGCCCGTCGCGCACGCAAAGCGTTCCATTTCGCTCCCCCCTTCGGCCATAAAGAAGCGATAAACAAACACTCTGAATTAGGGCTCCGTTCACGATATGGGCTCAACGCCGGTCTCGACCAGCGAGCCGCTAACGAGGAAATACTGCATTCGGAATTTCCCAGCCCGGGTTGAAGAATTTGGGGCCTTTTTTGTATAACTTTTGAACTATAAAAAGTATCGGATTGCAATTTGCGCCGAGAAATGAGGAAAAATTATTCCCTCTTAATGATGGATAATTTAACATATATTACGCTTACTTAATTTTTCTTTCATCAATTTTTTAACCATTATTTTATTGTCGTGAAAAGCTTTTGCAAACTGTTTATTTGATACTATATTTAATGCTCTTTTTAAAATTCATGATGTTGATAAACAATAGGCTAGTTATTTCTATATCATTACTTTCATAAATTGAGAATTTACATTTTTAATCAATTATGTGTTAGTTCTGCAAACCTCAGAATCTATTTTTCTGGTTTTCTTTTTTATAATTTTATCCTTAATGCAGTGCATGCATACATCGGACGTAAGGGGTAACTAATGGGACGTGTATTTGATTGTAGCGGTGTTTGAATTTTTTTTCTAGAATTTTTGTGTCTGAATGTTTTAACCATTTAGTTACTCAATGCCACGCCTATACCGGCTACCGTTAATGTCGTTTTTTGGAACGATGCGCCATTACTGTGGCTTTTACATGCAGGTGGCGAAAAATCTCTCCGTACAGGGCTATACCGCCGCGGTCAACCCTGTCGTAGCCAAAATTTTTTAAATTTAGACGGGTACGCGATCAGTCGACATTGTTTTCAAACCTCATTACAGTAATCTGAGATGCGTGTTAAACCGATCGTAAAAGCGGAGCGCGCAGCTCGATTACTTTGGCCGGGAAATTCCCAACAGGTCTTTGCGACGTTAATTTGAAAGAGACCATCCTAAAATTCTCGAAGCTCGGGCATCACTGCTGTCCAGCGGTCGCTCGCTGCTCTCCGAACGCTGGGCCGGTGCATGGTTGTAGTGAAATGCGTCCGTGAGGCGCTGTTGCTATTTTACCTGTTCGCGCGAGCGCGGGTTGCAAGATAAAATGCTGACCCTGTATATTTGTACGCGAACCAAAACGCTTACTGTCGCAACATTACCTGCATCATCTAAAACTATTGCGACCTAACTATTTTATGTGCCTATATCTATCTTATTCTACGTAATTCCTTCGTCAATCTCGCGACTAACTCCGGTGCTTCGATGCCTGTTCCATTTGCGAAGAATTCCCCTGAGCAGTCGGAGCCGGGTGCCGTAGACTAGCTGTGCTGGTGTGCCTTGTACATTCTCTTTGAAGGCGGTACGTATACGCAATAGCACCACGGGTAGTGTGTCCGACCAAGTGCCATCTTGGTGATATCTTACAGCTGATTTCAGTTGTCTGTGGAGCCTTTCTACCATCCCGTTGGCCGCAGGGTGGAAGGCTGTCGTGTGGATATGCTTCGCACCTGTTAACCGCATTAATGATTGAAACAGGTGTGATTCAAATTGCCTACCCTGGTCAGTTGGGATGTATTGTGGCACGCCGAATCTTGCTATCTACGTCTCGAAAAGCGTACGCGCCACTGTCTTCGCCGAGATGTTTGCGATCGGGGTTGCTTCCGGCCGAATTCTCGTGTACTTGTCCACGCACGTAAGGTAATAATTGTATCCTCCTGACTGTGCTATTCGTCCGATGAGGTCAATGTGGATATGTTGGAATCGGTCATTAACTTCCGGGAACGTCCCGATTAAAGTGGAGGTGTGGCGGGATATTTTATTTTTCTGGCACTGGGTGCAACAGTGTGTCCACTTTCGGACATCTTTGTTGATTGCTGGCCATACGAAACGCTCAGTCAGAAGACGTTGCGTCGTCCTCACTCTAGGGTGTGAAAGGCCGTGTAAATTGTTGAAGATTACACGTCTTAAGCCTTTAGTGACGAACGGCCGTACTGTATCCGTTGTCACGTCGCAGTATACCTCTGTCTTGGCGTCTGGAAGGAAAATCTTTTTTAGTTTGAGGCTCGTATTTGCCGTAAGTAAAACCTTAAGTTCCTCGTCCGTCTGTTGTGCTTCGGCCACCTTTGCGTAGTCGATCACTGTTACCTCTTCTGTCCGGGACAGTGTATCCGCGACTACGTTGCTTGTTCCTTTTATGTATTGAATGTCCATTGTAAACTGACTTATAAAGTCTAAATATCTCAACTGTCTCGGAGAGCATTTGTCCAACTTCTGTCTGAAAGCGTAAACGAGGGGTTTGTGATCTGTCAAAATAGTAAACTAACGCCCTTCTAGTGCGTTTACCGTTTAACAGCTGCGTAGACTGCAAGCAGCTCTTGGTCATATACACTATACATTTGCTGTGCTGAGTTTAATATTTTCGAGAAGAACGCCAACGGTTGCCATTTCCCTTTTTGGAGCTGTTGCAGTACTGCCCCTATTGCATGGTCCGATGTGTCTACTACCACTGCCAATTTGGCTCCTGGGATCGGGTGAGCTAACATCGTTGCGTCACACAACGCCTTTTTCATTCGTGAAGGCTGCTTCGGCTTCTACGCTGCAGTCGATCTCCGCTTTTCCGTTTTTTGCGGCCCTTTTAACATCTCGTTTAAAGGTTGTTGAAGCTTTGCTACTTCCGACATAAATCTCCTATAAAATTGACCATCCTTAGGAACTGTCTTAAGTCCTTTACCGTACGCGGCCGGTGAAACTTTTTAATGATGGCTACTTTTTCTATCTGCGACTTTGTACCTAGCGCGTCGATCATATAACCTAGGAATTTAACCTCGTACTGCCCGAATACACACTTGTTGGGATTAATTGCTTTACCATACTGCTGCAGCCTATCGAATAACATTTCTAAGTGCTCTACGTGTTGCTTTTCGTTCTCCGATGCTACGAGTATGTCATCTAGGTAAACGTAGCAAAAATCCAGATCTTTAAGAATATTGTCCGTAAAACGCTGGAAAGTCTGCGCGGCGTTTCGGAGGCCGAAAGGCATGACAAGAAATTCGTAGAGCCCAAACGGCGTGGTTACTGCCGTTTTCGGCACGTCTTCTTCTTCTACTAGGATTTGATAGTAGGTGCGCACTAAATCTATGGTAGAGAATACTTTCTTCCCTTTTAACGACCCTGCGAAATTTTCTATGTGCGGTAACGGGTACCGATCGGGTTTGGTGTGCGCGTTTAATTCTCTATAGTCTCCGCACGGTCGGGGGCTGTCTTTTTTGGCTACGAGGTGCAGGAGCGAGGCCCATTCGCTTTTTGATGGCCGGATTAATGTCTTGTCTCAACATTAATTCAAACTCCGCTTTTGCCGCTTTTAGGCGATCGGTTGGTAACCTGCGCGGTCTACAATGCGCTGGGTGCCTGGAAGTTGTCTCGATACGGTGTTTAATTGCGTGTTTCGCACGCTCGCCGAACACCGTGGCTCGCGTCAATTCTGGGTATTTCGCTAGCAACTGATAAAATCCCGAGCTGTTCTGTACGGTTTTTATCGTGACCGTGTTCTCTCGAGAAATATAGTCTAATGTCGCGAGCGAAATAACCGAATCTACGAGTTTACGGCGTCTAATGTTGACTAACAATCCGTAATGATTTAAATAATTCGCGCCGATTATTGCTTAGTTCACGTCCGTTACTACAAACCTCCACATAAATTCCATTCTAAGTCCAGGGTTTAATTTTAATGTGACGTAGCGACCTACCAGGATTACCTTGCAGCGCGGGAATACGCAGACGTCCACTCCGGTGTTGATCAAATACGGTGTCTTTGAAGTTCTGTCCGGTACAAACTAACGGCTGCTCGTCAACCAGTTATTGTCTGCCGCGGTCAATGACGGTCGTTGGTCGTTTCCCGAAACAAGCGAACATGGCTGTACACAACGAAAAGCGTCCTTACCAAATTTCCGGTGAAAACGACACCACTGGTCATTGGTTTTCTGACCGCCGGGGCGCGAGTTGCTCCTGTACCTCCGATTCTTACGTCTCCTGGAGTGACTCCTGGACCGGCGATATTGCTTTCTGCTGCGGCATAACTCATTGACTGCCAAACGAAGTTCCGCTACTTCTTCGCGCAGCTTTTCCACCTCGTTGTCCTTAGAGATTTTGTGGACCTCCGGTTGCGGCGTCGTCTCGTAAACTTTATGAGCTTGTGTCTGCGACGTCGTCTCGAAGACCTTGTCTGCCAATTCTGCCACTCGATGGAGCGGCGTCTCTTCTTGCGTGGCCAGTATAGCCTGTATCGTTTGCGGAAGTCTGGAGAGCCACAAGGAACGGAGGAGGTCCTCCAGTACGCTCTTATCCCCAAGGTTCTGGAGGTGTCGCAGGAACTGTGAAGGCGTGCGATCTCCGATCTCTTCGTGCTCGAGCAGCTGTCAGATTCGTTGTGTACGTGAGGTTGAAAGACGTTTTACTAGCTCCGTCTTCAACGTTTCGTATTTCGATCAGGTCTCAGACCTGACTGGCGTATGTGGAGACCAATTTGGCTACTGCGTACCAAAACTTTTGTGCATCTCTTTTTATACGGTGCAAGCTAAATTGGCCGTCTAGCTACCAAAACCATAATTCTGCATAGCGATGCACGCTATGCAGTTGAATTCGTTTACGTCCGCAGACGGTTTTTCTTCTCCCGGCGGGTCCTGCAGCATTAGTTGCTGCGTTCCTTCTGTATGCGACATCGGGGTCACCAATGTAGCAGTTGTTGGAAACAGGTAGAATTAATTTTCGACACCGTGTTTTGCTGACGTGATATTTTTTTCACAGACCGATCGCTCTGTAGGCTTGCTACATACATACTGACGTGTGTTCGGTTCAAAGGTAATCATCGATCGGTGCCGCCGAGCGCGTGAGGCGCGCGCTTGCGCTTGCGCATTATGAATGTCTTGTGTCTCCACACGAAGTTGTTTAAAAAATAGATGCCCTCAACTTTTACAGTTTTTGGCGATTTCTACGGAACTTGCCTTCACAAATGAATTTTTATCGCCGAAACTATTGGGCGTGCGCATTTCGTTTTGTGTTCGTTTTAATCACATAGGATAGGCTCTCCTCACTTATGTTTGCAACATAAAAATAATAAAAATATTTTTATTTTCATCTTCGTTCTTAGAGTCATATTTTTAAAAATTTGAAAACATTTTCTTATTCTGTGGTCATTCCCCTAACTATTAAGCTTTCTACATAATTGGCGAACACTTAAATTGTACGTTTGGATGCAAGAAGGTTCTCAATGCCAAAAGTCAGTTCCGAGAAAAGTATCTGTAAACATTACGAAGTTAGATATTTTTTATACATAGTGAGGTTGTTGTAAAATTGTCTATAATATTTAAAAATTTGATATACATATCTCCTTTGTAGTTGCATTATTACAGTCACAATCGCGCAATAAATTAATCAATGAAATTAGTTTTAATTATAGCCCTCTCAGGCCCCTTTTGCATAAAATGAAGAAATATAGAAAAAAATTGTGTTTTTTACATTATTATTCATTATTTATTTAATATTTGCATAATATTTGCATAATATTTGAAAAAAGTATAGTCCATAGAAATAGTCATAGGTAGATCATGTCATGTTCAGGTTGATAGGTACGACTTAGGGGTCAGTTGGACAACATCGATTCACAAAATTTACCATAGCTCTATTAATTTTAAAGCTACGGCAATGAAATTTAGAGGATATATGTAGAAAAGAATGAGGAATCTAATTATGCGTTTTATGCAAAAAGGGCCTGAGTGTTCTGAGGCCGTTCTTGCATCCAACAATACAAAACTGTAGTCAGGGCACGACGACAAAGCCGCTGTTCGGTTGATTCAAGTAACTGCACGACAAGAGACAAAAACATTCTAGCTGATGTCTTTTGCCACGTAGTTTCCTGAATCGAGCGCACCACAGCTTTGCCGTCGTACCTCTGCTACAATTTTAGACTGTTCGCCAATTCGAAAAGCTTTATAAATAGGGGAAAGACCACAGACGAATGTTAGATATGTACCTACTTCGCGACTTTTACTTCTTTACATATCTGGTCATCGCCATCCACTTAAAACCCTTAGACCCTTCCGGCGTAAGCAAAAGGATGAGGCTGGTTCCCAGGGCCCTCTTCCGCATCGTAAATTACATTATACCTACACTACTGAACTCTCTCCAAAATTAACACTTCCATCCTTGCTTAATAACCTATCTTACCTTCTATTCCCACACCCTCGTAACAGAAACCACCAATAGTATTCTCCAACTTGTCCACGTTTTACTCTGATTACGATTGACTCGCCAGAAAGCTCTGGTACTTTGTACGAACCACTTATTCAAACTTCCTTGTAATAAAAGACATTTTATACACAAGTGTAAGGATTTGTTCCTTCCCGAGTTCACGACACGAAAGACATATTTTTTTTAATGTTTAAAAACATGACTGTAAGAACGAAGTTGGAAATAAGAATATTCTTAATATTTTTGTGTTGCTAAAATTACTTTGGGAACAGAACAAAAATGCAGCGTGGAGGGTCTACCCTTCGCGATTGAAGCAATTGAAAACGGAAATGCGTCCGATTAATAGTTTTGGAGATAAAACTTCATTCGTGAAGGCAGTTTCCGTAGAAATCGCCAAAAACTGTGAACTTTGGGGGCTTGCATTTTTTTTAACAATTTCGAACGTAGAAAAATGGCGACGTAAGCATCCTCCCCCCCCCCCCCCCAATTTCATATGGATTGCAATGTATTTTAATGTCATCAAAATCTCTGACATCGAGGAACAAAAGTGATCGGGTGACGTGGAATAGCTCATACGACTTCGTGTAACATCGATCTTGAATGTAAGGACCGATCAAAGCACTGTATTGAAAGTTACAACACCATCTTTACTTTCCTTTTTATATGCTCGAGTTCATTTTGATTGATATACCCTGACCCTTTTAAGAAGGTGCCTTTGAAAAGGGACAGAGGTGTGTAGTGCGCACACAGACCATTTCTTTCGTTTCATTAGATTGGACGATCGATTTAATCATTGCTTTCAGAATGAGAAAATTCTACACCCCCCCCCCCCCCCGCCCCAATACTTTAAACTTCGAGGAGAACAATTTTTATTGCATTCAGCATAAAATTAGAGGATAAGAACTCATACAGCCATGGTTTTCAGAATTTCAAGATTCTATTTCCCCCTTAAATACCTTTAAATCTCGAGGAAAAGCAAGAATTACATTCGAGCAAACAATTCAGAGCAACAGAAAAATCGCTGAGGCAACGGAAGTATTTTCGTAATTAGAATTTTTCTTACTGCTCTGTGCTGCGAGTACTGCCAGCAGGGTTTCCTGATCTGTGAAGTTTTTAGAAAAGTATTGGGGGATAGTGAAGAATGATTGCAGACTAAAATGAAGATGTGTTATATGATAGTTTGAAAGTCAACGTTTTCCTTCAAATGCTGCAAGGAACCATCACAAACTACCAATTTCGATAAAACTTTGTACACGTTTGAAATTGACAAAATTAAAGAACTCTTTAGGAGATAATTTTCCTCCGTAACTTGTTTTATATCTCCTGCCATAACACAGTACAACAGCCATCTGGACTTGTAACATTCAATAGCCATTTCTTATAGGTTTTCGTGCCCTGAAAACGAATCCGCAAACCGTTTGTCGCCATCACCCTCAGTTTTTGAAAAAAAAACAATTTTGAAAAAAAACTGCAAATTTTCAAATCTGAACATCTTTTGTGTGGAAACGGTAATAGTTATTCGATTGTTCGTTGCGTCAAATTATTCTATGAACCCTCCCGAATATAATGATATAAGTTATTATTGCATTATGAACATTTAAATATATTTAAACAACGATCAAAGGGAAAAGGACACCCGAAATGCACCAATTTTTGTAGATATCTTTCAATTTATTTCCAAAACCAAGGGTCGGGGAGAAAATCTGACCAGCCCACGCGATGCAGCAGACAGTTTTCCTTTGGAAAGCGTCAACAGAAGTGGTAAATTACATTTTGTTTTCAATACAAAAGCGAAATAGTTTGGCAAAACGCGTGGTAACGACAGTGGTAGTCAGGTGCGTTAAACGATTGTGTTAAGGTGGGATCTCCTACCCGCGATTGGTCGCAGTATACTGGTGCAATGGGAAAGCATGTATCCGTTCTCCTACATGCGACTGCGATCGTCGGGTATGCGCCAGACGTAGGAGCCTGACGCGAGTCTGTTTGAGTACCAGCCTAGGCTACTCGAGAGGCAACACAATGCGAGGAGGTCTGTTTCCCATTATACTAGCGACCAGTCGCACTGCGACCCATTGCCACAGTGTGACAGAATCCCAAGAAATAAGGAAAGAAGTCAGAATTCAAAAGATATGTATTTTTATGTTACCTGTAGACTACTAAAATGAGCACCTAAAAACGGTTAAAATATCATGACGCCTACGTCTGATCTGTGTGTAAACACGTGTCTGTGATTGTATGTATTTTTCGTGCAGAATTTTAAATCGAGTCTTTTAATTTTTGGTGATATAAAAGAAAACAATTTTTGGAGCCCCAAAATAAGTAGTGTCGATTCTGTTAAGTAATAGCAAATAATTAGTTACATACAGTTTTTTTCCATAAGAAACCGATTGAAAAATTGTCAGCAATCATCCCTTTTTTAGTTCCACTTCCGGGAACTTCTGAACAAATTTTTTGTTTGTTTTCTAATCAATATAATCTAGAGCTTGCTACTGCGGAAAAAGCATTCGCGAATATTTTGCAGTTATGGATTAAATACGTGTATTCTATGTCGCACAGTGGGGGTAAATCCCCAAAAATGGGAAGAATGCAACATCCTGTATTTTGCAATTTAAAAATGCTGAATATTATTAAGGAAATTGGTACTAAAAGTGTTAATATATAAGTTTGACGTTATTTAAGAAAATAACGTCAATTCGTCATGAATTAGCGTCAATAGTTTCAATAAAACTACAAGAATTTGATAAATATGCCATGGAAAGTGCAGTGTTCCTATCGACACACGCGCGAAGTTCCATGATGTAGCAGCTACAGGGGTGTCGAACTTCCCCAATCCTCGAGCCGCACGACTCGGGCGCCCGGTCAGCCAGTTCCCCCACTACTTTTTCTCCAGGAGTAGCTCGAGACCAACGCTCATTGTAAGTGAACCGATCCCCTCCCACCGCGAGCAAACAAAACTACATGTATAGTCGGTAAAACCAAAATATGAACACGTAATGTGGTTATATGATCCCGAGCTTGAGTTTCTTATCCCGCATTTTTAAGGGGGAACACCATTGTGACGGCCGGAAAAATAAGCCATTTTTAAGAATTTCTCTTAGGAATAATTTACAGTTTTCATATAAAATTTTTATAAAAGTAGATAAAAAAAATTTTATACGAATACTGTAAATTATTCCTGATAAAATTCTTAAAAATGCCTGCTATATACCAAACACTGTTCACAAAGTATCGATACATTCCTGCCAAAATATTTTATATTTTGGCAACCTTGCAATCGGCCAATTAGGTGGAGAGACCCAAGATGAAGTCGGAAATAAAGATTTTAAAAATTGTAAAACAAATTGTAGGTCAAAAGATTCCCACTGGAATACAGATGAAGGTGTTTTAAACGTTTTATGCATTTCTGTAGATCCAGTAATAGTTTTCTATCTTTACCGAAAGAAAATCAAACACCTTTTTTTATAAAGCAGCTTAATATGATTCGGCATTTCGATTGCGAAAAATGGCATGTTGAATAATTTCTCTATTTCTTAAGATTCCTGTGCGTTGGGACAAAAGCGGGCTCAGAGTGAAGCGTGAAATCATTCATTGCTTTCGACCGGTAATTTCATATTGCCCCAAGAATGTTTCGACAACACCTGTTTGCCAGTATTTCTAAAGGGCAATCAAGAACGCTGTGCTGTCTTTGATAATTTTAGGCATTCTTCAGTCTGAGTTAATCCGTATATTACTCTGTCGGTGGGTAGTGCGTACGATGATTTCGGACGCGCAGGTACCGTCCTCAACCGCCAACTCGCTGGACAAAATGGTCATAAACCACGACCCAGGCGAGACGCTTCGGCCGATCAGCCTGGTTAGATTTTGGCAACCAGATGTGTCATTTTCCACCTCTACTTCATCAAGAGGGAGAGGAATCCTCCTTCGCCCACGAATTCACAGGGGGAAGGTCCCACCTCTTTGAGGAACGTTGTTTCCATTGTGTGTATCATAATTATATTAAAGCAACAATTACTTTTACATTATTTTCTCTTCTTCATACAATAAAGAGAAAAATATGAAATAGTTCTAAGTGGAAACCTTATACCAGGTATACCAAGTATACCGATACCAGGAGTTCAGGCAGTACAAGGTTTACCACTTAACGAGCTACGCTACAATCTTAATTAATAGGTCTATCTCACGTCAATTTCCCCCCCCACGCGATTCACACAATATATTGTGCAACATTCCAATATGATCCACAGACGGTCAATAATATTGTGCAATATTGAATATTGCGCAATAATATTGAACGTCTACAGACCGCTTTAAGAAGGGAAATTATTCTTCAGAAACACCGGTATGCCTCGCGGAGAACCACATGAAGAAAAGGGGTGGTCCGCTGACTGCGCATGATGAGGCCTGCTTCGTCTTCCCTACAAATTCGAGAGAGATACCTTATCACACAACTATAAACGCGCATTGTAATATAAAAACTGAAGCACACGTTGACGTTTTCGGTACGAGAGAACGTGGGCCACAGGTAGAAGATAGATATTACTGGACAAAGGTGGAAAGCTGCTGTTTCAAAGGAATGCAGGACCGATTGGTCATAATATAATCTCCTCCCTGTGGCCCACGTTCTCTCATACCGAAAACGTCAGCGCGTGCTTCAGTTTTGATATTACAATGCGTGTTTATAGTTGAGTGATAATGGATCTTTCTTGCATTTGTAGGGAGAACGAAGCAGGCCTCGTCACGCGCAGTCAGTGGACCACCCCTTTTCTTCCTGTGGCTCTCCGCGAGGCGCACTGGTATTACTGCAGAATAATTTCGTTTCCTACCCCATTGCCAGGGAAACATTCTTCGATCTAACATAAGAACATCTTCTTCTTTTGGTAATTGTGCGGACCTTAAAATTAATTTTCGTCATGGTCAACGTTCCGACCATACTTTTTATTCTTTTATACTGTAGCGAAACACGGTTCTGCAAGTTACTTGGCAGATGTTTCCTAATTACTTTATATCGTGTAGGGGGCCGAAGGTCTAGTGTCATAAAGCTGTAGTAAAACCGTGGCCCGCTAACAATCCGTTTAGGGCGGCTGGAAATCGGGCACGGGGAAAATCCCAAAACACCGGTGTTTCTTTATTATTATATTTTTCCACTTCTACGCGTACGATCTGCGAGGTGGGAGTTTCTTTGCGACCAATAGTATTTAGAGTTTCACAGAAGACTCCACCCTCAGAAAGATGCACCTCCTAATGGAAATAATATTTAAACTGCGACGTACGGGGATAGTTAGTCAGTATAGGAAACATTTCTGTACGTTTCAGACTTGTGTAGTGTCAGTCTGACAGTATTAGCTTTTTCGTGGGATTGGCGACAACATCGTAAAATGGTGAAAAAAGTTGTGTTTTCAATTGAGGAGGACGACAGATTGGTAGAGGCTGTAGCCCCTAATCGTGTCCTCTATGACGCCGCTCACCCGGAGCATAAAAAATACGAGGTGAAGAACAAGGTGTGGAAGACAGTGTCAATAATTATGAACAGAACAGGTACAGTATTCTTTAATTATATTTTTTTTTCATCAACTACAGCTACTAATACAATCGAAAAGCCATTCATATAATTAACCCTTTCGGCTCTGTTGGGACACATATGCCCCAGTTAATTTTTGTGATGGATAAGTTTTATTTTGGTAGGCTGTCTGGCTACAGCGTAGCAATGATAGAAATCTCGTGATTTATACTAGGTGTAATTGAACAATTCTCTGAAATTTGTTATCGTAGCCTATCTATTCATAGTCTGTTAAAACTGTTTTGCTTAGAAGGTTTTTAAATTATTGTTTTTATTTATCTTAGTGAGCGTAGAGATGTGCATATGCGTTTGCGGGGCACACATGTCCCAATTTTTAAAACTGTCCTACAACTTTCAAATTTGATCTGTACCTATCTGCAGCAAAGTATAATCGATGTCCGCAAGAAAATGTAATAAAATCCAAATCGGAAAAGGTCGTGTCGAAAGGGTTAAAGTATAATGATACACTATTTTGAGGGCACAATATTCAAACACGCTTCCTATAAAATGCTCCAATGCTGTTTGCAATATTCCGTGTGTGATTCACATACATATATATATATATATATATATATATATATATATATAATCATTAGTTTATGTTGAATAATTTTTCTTCTCAATTTGTTGTTCATACTACTTTTAGTAGAGGTACGATTTAGGAGACCAGTTGCCTAAATCGTACCTTTTATAGTATGTGACAAAAAAATGAATAAAAAATTAATTTCTTCTGAACAAAAGGTTAAACATCTAATAGTAGGTGCCTAAAAGATCAATCTACAATATTCAATAGTCATTTGCGTTCAAATAAGTAGCAAATATGAAATGTAACGTAAAATGTCTTAAGTGGTACGATATAGGCAATTCTCCTCTAGTTACACCGGGTAAGAAATAAGTTAGATTTGTTGGGTAATTTTCAATGAGTATAAATGATTTATTGAATATTTTGCTTTATTATTGGGAAGCTTCCATAGATTTATATTCCAGGACGGAGACAATAGGCCTATGATAACTAAAGCATGAAATGAATATATTTGATTGTAATTTATCTAAATATCTAACCAATACAGTATCACACAGCGGCGGGTTTGTTCGAAATCATGGCCAAACGTAAATTTTTTTTATTTTTGGAATCTATGTAGTGGACATCATTTATGAAATGTCAGAGCATGTTTTTCCGTTAAAATCAATTTTTAATCTGCAATTTTCTAAGAGATATGCAATGTGTCGTTACACGTTGGCCGATTCACTCTACCGTGCGTAAAGAAGTTTCACTTCAAAAGTTATTCCATTCCAAAGGGTATCAGAATACTTCCGTAAGTCGCTGTATGTATCCATACGATATACCAAATGCAAATAATAACGACCTGAATGTTTCTCCAGTAGCAACGAACATGCAAAAAATGTATTATTTAATTATTTCAGTTGATGACTGCAAGTACAGGTGGCGTAACATACGCGACACTTACATGAAGCATAAACGCTGCAGTAAGTATGGTACGGGGTCGGCAGCACAGCCAAAAACCAAATGGGCGTTGCTAAGCAGCCTGCAGTTCTTGGAACGTGTTCCTATCGAGAGAAGGCAGGTGTTTTTAAAGCACAATGTGATTTTTAAAATCCAACAAATTTTAAAAACTCATTTTATTGATTTCATTACAGTGTGACGTAGCGTCCCAGTGCGAGGAGTCGAACGCACGGCGGCGAGCGCAGGAGCGAGAGAGAGGACGAGCGACCGGCCGACCGCGGCCGATCCCCGCCGAGCAAGACCGAACCACGCGCGTCTCACGACGCAGCACGTCAGCCCGAAACTCGCTCCCCCACCGCGCCGCTAGATCGCGTCGACTTCTCGCAGCTAACATTTCCCGGAACCTAGATATAAGACCCGGCCCGCGACGTTTCGACAGTTCGAGTGGGGTTACGGAGCTCCACGCTAGAGCCTGTCTGGATGTTGCCCGGCACAAGCAATAGCAAACCTTCCGTGTATCCACCGCCGATCGAACGATCGCCGAACCGCTCTTTCCTAATTCCTGAAGAGACGCCCGGATGCTGCCCGGTCTCTAACCCGTCCCCAGGAAGAGACGCTGGACGCTGCCCGGTCTCTTGTCCCTCCGCCCCGGTATAGAGACGCCCGGATGCTGCCCGGTCTCTAACCCGTCCCGTGAAAGAGACGCCTGGATGCTGCCCGGTATCTAACCCGTCCCGTGAAAGAGACGCCTGGATGCTGCCCGGTCTCTAACCCGTCCTGTGGAAGAGACGCTGGACGCTGTCCGGTCTCTTGTCCCGCCGCCCCGGTCTAGAGACGCCCGGAAGTTGCCCGGTCTCTAAACCGTCCCGTTACCGAGACACTGGCCGTTGCCAGCCCCTGTCTCTCCCCGGTCCGTCATTGCGACACCCAGCCGCGGTCCGGTCGCCTTGGCCGCCCACCGTGCCGCTCAAGCAACGCCCCACTGCATCGCCGCCCGGCAGTGGACGGACACAACTTAGAATAAGTTAGACTAATGTACATAGCATATCACTGACGAAGCTAATAAAGGAGCAGATACACGAACCTCGAGGATAATTCATGAACCCTGGCATACCGACCAAGCTATTCCCGCACCTATCCTCGGCGTGACTCCGTCACAACAGTACCCACAGTAATATGCAACAAGCAGAAGCGGTTGAACAAAGCATAAACAGCACGGATAGCGACATTCCTGGTACATCGATGGATATTGTAGAAGAACTTCCCGCAAGCTGTGAATCTGTCGTAGTAGACACACAGTCAGAGAACGATATTTCTCCGTCAAGGAGAAGATCATTAGAGGATGCGCCCACTTCAGTATCAAAAAGGAGTCGCAATAATTCGCAAATAATACTGGATGTGCTTGAAAAGAGCACTGCGGAGAGGCAGAAACTGCTGAAGAACATGATGAGTGCAGCAGACCAAGATTCTGATCCCACTTCCCTTTTTTTTTAAAGTATTGCAATGACCGTAAAAACATTTCCGCCACAGTTAATTGCGGAAGCGAAGGCTTCTGTGTTTGCAATAATTAACGCATTGGAACTCAGAGCATTGCGAGTAAGAGGTAATGGCGCATCCGATATTCCCTAGGAATGATATTTCCGATGTGTCCCCAAATCGCGCCGAGGATACCTAGTCGCGCCGTGGGATTTTAGTCGGTAGGAATCCGACACTACCTCTGTCTCCCACTCCGGGAGGCACAGGTGTCTATGAAGATTTCCCCACGTAAAAAAAAAAGTTCTTTATATAATCGGAAGAATTATCTATACGTTGTTCGGTTATCCACTAGGTGATTTTTTATTAATATCCTGCAGTAGCCATCTCTATAGCGATTTTGGTATATACTTTTCATGTCATTTCTTTTACTTCTTTCCAAAAGTGCTAACAGAAGTCCCTCATTTTCCTCTTCTTCTTGTAATAGGTGTTTACACACATACATATGCATCCATTTGTCTCATTTCCTCTGATTAATTCGCATTTGTGAAATGCACAGGTATCGCCTGGTTTGCATACGCCAAGTTCCAATATACCTGAGTAGCTTGAACAGGCTTGTCATAAATGCCGTTAGTTTATTGCCTTTGTGTTAGGACTTCTCCCAACCATTGCAAGAACGGCATTCGTTACTCTGGCTTCGAATTGGAAGCATCGCTCCAAAGCAAGTGACTTAGTTAACAGTGTTAGATAGTGTCTGTCAAACGATAGTGATATCACAATTTCCCTGTGCTGTATAAAAGTGACAAATTATCAAAATGAACCGCAATTTTATTCCGTTGGTGGTACAACTGCTGCAAGAAGAGGCAGAAGATGAGGCACTTCTGTTAGCGCTGTTGGAAAGCAGGAAAAAGAGAAAGGCAGTGAAGAGGTTGTATGCAAATCGAAGTAGAGAGGGCTACGGCAGCATACTAGTTGCGAATCATTTGGAGGATGACGAAACCACATACAGACAATTATTTCGTTTAAATAAGGAGCAGGTTGCCTATGTGTTAAACCTCGTCGGAAACGACATAAAAACAGCACCATCCGCGAGAGTGAATGAACCGATTTCACCACAACACAAGTTGCTGCTAACATTAAGGCAAGTTAATTTTTCAAAAACAGTGGTTAATTATCAACGGTTACCGCGATACTTTTATAAAATGTCGAATACACAGTCCGAGACCGTCTGCCTCGTAACGACTATACTACTCTACTTCCACTTTCATACTGCCCAGGTCAATCTAGCGGCGACAACTGCCGCGGCCCCGTAATCACTCACACACATACTCACCCAACGAGGTTCGTCGCACGGAAGGATCTTACAACAGATTCACAGCTTGCAGGCGATTCTGTAACATCCATCGACGTTCCTGGAATGTCGCTATCCGTACTATTTCTAATATGTTGAACCTCTTCAGTTTGTTGCATATTACTGTGATTATTATAATGAAATAAATAAAATGAATTTTTAAATTTCATTATATTTTAGAACTCATATTGTGTGTAAAAAATATTTGCCTCCTCTAAAACGATACATTGTCCAAAAAACTTTGCTTGCCCAACAACGGCCCTTTAAATTTGTTTTTTTTTTTTGCCGACCCTGTACAGTGTTTATTGGCCCGCTTCATTTTCATGAATGTATTGCTCATGCTCCTCCGCCTTATTTTACAGTCAGCAGCTGAAGCAATCAGATAATTTATTTTTTTGCAGGTTCATCACTACTGGAGAAAGTTTCAGATACTAGCATTTGCATTCCGAATATCTTACAGCTATATGAGCGTGATTGTTAAAGACGTACTGAAACAATTATGCAATAAATTAGTGCCAATATTTTTACCGAAACCCACTGTTTTGAGCCTCGAAAAAATTGCACAGGATTTTCTAACGAAGTGGAATTTCCCAAATTGCGTTGGTGCAATGGATGGGAAGCACGTGCGAATATTATGTCCCCAAAACAGTGGATCACTGTATTTTAATTACAAAAACTATTTTTCGATGGTACTGTTAGCTGTAGTAGATGCAAAGTATAAGTTCATTGTCATCGACGTTGGCTCATATGGAAAAGAAGGCGATAGTGGCATTTTTTACAAATCCATAATGGGGCAACAAATTCGATCCGGGAATTTTAATTTCCCCAGTGATAAAGTACTGCCAGGATCCGACGTGACGATCCCTCACGTGATTGTAGGCGATGAAGCTTTTCGACTAAGGAAAAATTGTATGAAGCCATACCCGAAAAATCAAGCTTCGGAAGACGTTGAAAAAACTATTTTCAACTACCGCTTGTGCAGAGCAAGGCGAGTGTCGGAAAATGCGTTTGCACTCCTATCGCAATGCTTCCGAATATTTTATTCGGCAATAACGGTCCTGCCAGAAACTACAGATGATATCATCACTGCAACGTGCTGCTTGCATAACATGTTGTGTGATGAACACGACAACAGCAAGCAACATAACAACTGCCACATGGACATATCCGCCGATAATATGTTGCCGCTAGCTAGACCCGGAGATTACGGAGATGCGGAGGGTTTTGAGGTGCGAAACAAATTAAAAACCTATTTTAATTCAGTCGAAGGGGCTGTAGAATGGCAACAGGACCTCATTGAAAGGGGTGCAACAGGTTAGTCAACTGACGGAGGGATACAAAGGTAAACACGACAATAAATAATAATTTAACGGCTTCCGTGGTAGTTTCGTAATTAGCTTGATATGTATATATGGTATATATGTTTATTTTTTTCTACGTGCACAAAAGAGAGTGATGAGCCAATGGAGTGGTCGAGGAGTCACCATTCATGACAGAGAGGGATGGGGGGGGGGAAGCACCCGAAGACCGTGGACCCGTCCAGGAGGACGGCCGCTGTGCAACGCCGCAATGTCGAGAGAGATGGTCAATGATGAGAATGAAGCGTTCACATAAACATACGTCTGTGTGACTGTGAGTGAACATAGAAACTGAGACCATTTCTAAAAATCCAAAAATGGACATGGGATTATCCGACGTTGGTGTGATTGTCGATGAGCATGTCTTGCTCTAGATCAAGTCGACTTTGGTTTGTTCATAATACGCGGTATTATGCACAGACAGCGAGCGTGTGGTTAATTTCTAATGTTGTGGGATGCCAGGTCAACATGATTCAGGTCATCAGGAATTTCATAGTATATGCCTGCGCCGTGTTGCAAAGAAGAATATAAGATGACCATGGAATAATTATCGTCCCCACTTGTTTGTCCATTGGGGAAAGGATAAGTTGACCACTGTGACATTTGGTATTTAAGCTGCTTATGTAAAATTTGGAGCTAATATTCTGTTTCTTCTAGATGATAAGTCCGAGAACAGACTTAAGGTCAGGTTGGCCGATTGTAAGGAATATGGGAGCGGCCATTTAGCTGTCGACGAGGAGGGTCGAGGAAAAGAGAAAACGCGATTAGCACTAGAGGGTGTCATACACCAGGCCTTCCGGGGACTGTTCGATTACTTACATCATTCACAACATTTAACGATTTAACCCTCGGTTGTCACACTGGGTCAAATTGACCCTGCGTTCGACTTTGCGATCAAATATCTTTAAGGCATCATCCAGAATTATACTAATGGTGACATGTAGTAGTATTTTCATGTATTCTCTACAAGTAGAAATACTTCCCGACTGTGTAGAAGCGTCAGTGCGTGTTTGAAAGCCGTCGAAATTTGAGGTAGGGTCGTTTTTACTCCAAATCGGATACAATCATTTTTGTGTCTGAAAGCGACCAGAAAAGTAAAAATAGAAGTATTTTCATACGAATTGTTTTTTCTTTTACTGCAGCGACAATCAGGACACATTTGTTATTGTATACGGGACACAAATGCAGTGTCCCACATGCTTGCGCCCGATGTGCGACCGGCAACGTACTTATTTATGTAATGACTGTGACGGTCTGTAATAGACTTATTTTTAATTTAACATACTTTGTTCTTGATGAAATTTAATTTGATATTCTTGGAATAATAATAAAAAAAAATTTCCTATACAAATGCAAGAGCTTTTCAACCCAAATGATGCCACCCTTCAGTTTGCAAAATAAATACCTTTTTTGAATGTTCCGATATAGGACAATTTTTTTTATCAAAGCAGCATATCTCAGGAGTATAACTGTAAATTTTTTGCTAAAAGTATTAAAAATTAAAAAATTTATGATTTTTTAAGCAAAAAACCAGATTGACCCAGTGTGACAACGGCGTTCGAAAAAGTAGGTGTGACAACCGAGGGTTAACTAACCACTTCTGTTCTTAATTCAAAAGATTAAAAAATGTCACTTATACCCCTTTGGCTGTAAGTGCCTAATGTATGATGAAAGAATAAATAAATATAATTAGAAATAATAAAGAAAGAAAAAAATGCCTCACCTGTTCTGTTTAATTTAATTGACACTTCTCTCTACACGTTTTCTTTCCCTCCGTAATTCTTGTAGTCTTTGCTCTTACAATCATAAAGGACTTATCCTCGATCAATTTTTTGCCCTACGCAGTCGAAAGCTGCAACTCCGTCGACATTTTAAACATTCATCACCCACACACAAAATGTGGCACATGGAAGCACTTTACAGGTATGCGCGTGATGCCGCCCTGCTTCGTCCTCAGGACAAATTCGAGACCGATCCCGTATCTCTCGAATATAAACACGCGTTGGAATATTAAAACAAAAGCACGCGCTGACGTATTAAGATGTGAGAGATGGTGGGCCATTGGGAGGATAGAATATTTTGAGCTACAATTTTTTCTATAATTTTTAAAATCGTTATTTCTGGCTTCTTTTTGGGTTTTTACCTTTTTTAGGAGCTCATATTATTAGCTTACAAGAAATATTCGGGTCAGGCATGAATAACAGCGACGCTGAGCCTCGCCCATTCTGTACTTTGCGTTTCTACCTCCACTGCGTTGTATCAAATATTATAAAAGAATAAACACGATTTATTATTATTATTATTATTATAAATATATAAAAATACATAATCCTCCCACAACTTTTGAATTCTGACTCGTTTCCTTGTTTCTTGGGATTCTGCCCCACTGTGGCAGTGGACTTGGTCGCAGGTAGGAGTGTGCGGATCGTTCCGAGGCTCGGGTTCCTGGCCCCGAGGGACGGTCGGAAAATTTCGGGCGGGGTCCCGATACTTTCGTATTGCTCGAGATCCCGACGGTTTCGGGATCCCGAGACTCGATTCGGGCTACAAGCAAAGAATAGACAACCAGTTTAAATGACAAGGTCAAGTAAAGACTTCAAAGGTTCCGCCCATTTTTAAAATATTCGCCTTCCTGTATATTGTTGTTACTATGAAACATCCAGGAAATATTCCTTGCTGTATGCTTATAGTTGTTTGTACGTTTTCTATTTTAAATCTGAACCTATCCCGAAAAAGATAATACCCTATATATCCCCTTTACATAAAGTACTAAGTATGAAGTATATTTTATTAAGATTTTAAAATATTGTCGATATAAAAATAGTCTTCTTCCTAAGTTCTGAACATGGTATTTATTTATGTCCATATACGTACTTAAATAAATACCATGTTCAGAACTTGGGAAGAAGACTATTTTTATATCGACAATATTTTAAAATCTCAATAAAATATACTTCATACTTAGTACTTTATGTAAAGGGGATATATAGGGTATTATCTTTTTCGGGATAGGTTCAGATTTAAAATAGAAAACGTACGAACAACTATAAGCATACAGAAAGGAATATTTCCTTGATGTTTCATAGCAATAACAATATACAGAAAGGCGAATATTTTATTATTTCAAATTAACGTGTAAGAAACATAATTTTTCTATGTTCTCGGGTAATAATTTTGATCTATTATTACTGGTAACGATATCGTCCGATCGCGTCCGAGTTTTACCGAGCCGACCTGAAATCGAATTACCCGCTCATGGCGGCTATGCTTGTAGCCCGAATCGAGTCTCGGGACCTCGCCCGATCTCGCCCGAAAGTTTCTGGCCCGTCCCGAGCACACCCCCAGTCGCAGGCAAGGAGATTCAGCTTAGGGCCAGTCGTTGGGTCAAATCGCTGCGACCAATTGCAGCGACCAATCGCGGGTAGGAGATCCCACCTTTACGCTGAGTGGCAGTGGATCGCGCGCCGCCGCGCCGTTGACTACCACTGTCAATACCGCGCGTTTTGCCAAACTATTTCGCTGCTGTATTGAAAACAAAATGTGATTTACCACTTCTGTTGACGCTTTTCGAAGGAAAACTGTCTGCTGAATCGCATGGGATGGTCAGATTTTCTCCCCGACCCTTAGTTTTGGCAATAAATTGAAAGATATCTGCAAAAATTGGTGCATTTTGGGTGTCCTTTTCCCTTTGATCGTTGTTTAAACATATTTAAATGTTCATAATGCAATAATAACTTATATCGTTATATTCGGAAGAGTTCATAGAATAATTTGACGCAACGAACAATCGAATAACTATTACCGTTTCTGCACAAAATATGTTCAAAGTTGAAAATTTGCAGTTTTTTTCAAAATCTATTTTCTCAAAAACTGAGGGCGATGGCGACAAACGGTTTGCGAATTCGTTTTCAGGGCACGAAAACCTATAAGAAATGGCTATTGAATGTTACAAGTCCGAAAAAAAGTCAAAATTTGTTGTACTGTGTAATCAAAAAAAGAAATACGAACGAAAAACACCTCGATCTTTGATGACTGATTTCACCCTTTCTGTATGACTTCGAGGAGAATGAAAAAATGCTTCATAAATCACAGGTGTTGAATTATTATATAGGTCAGAATTATTTTTATAATCTTTCTAATTCCCAATTTTAGGACATTATCTTAGAAGGAGCGCTAAATTTGTTTTATATATTCGATTGTCAACACTCATTCAGCGGATGCAAGATTCAGTAGGACCCATTCAAAGTTACACTTACTATATAATTATTAATTATTACTGTCACTGCTTTAAGAAAATAACAATTTTCGATTATAGCAAGTCAACATTAAGGTGGTCCTTATTTATACGTGTTGAATTTTTTTGTATTTCTTTGCTCTCATCCCCTAGAACGGTGAAATTTGATAGAAAAACTAGTCCCTGAAAAAGTTTATTGTAATCGGACAACAGGAAACGGTGCGGAAAGTTTACAATTCATAAATAGTTTGGATTTAAAGAATTTCTCAAAAATGGTAAGCCCTATCGAAATTTTGTTTAAATAATATTAAACGAGCATTCAATTTTCTACAATTATTGTATATATAATTTTTTCGTGCTTCCAACCAGTTTTCAGATAATAGCGTTTGAATATAGAGAGGTCCGCACAATGCGCGTATCAAGAGAAACGGCAGTGTCTTGTGCCAAGTATATACAGGGTCAGCATTTTATCTTGCAACCCGCGCTCGCGCGAATAGGTAAAATGGCAACAGCGCCTCACGGACGCATTCCACTACAACCATGCACCGGCCCCGCGTTTGAAAGGCTGCCAGCGATCGCTGGACAGCAGCGATGCTCGAGCTTCGAGAATTTTGGGATAGCCACTTTCAAATTAACCCTTGTCAGGCGGCACAATTTTACAACGTTAACAGGCGGCAGAGCCACAATTGCACCCTCACATATTTTATATGAATATTCTCACTGTCGGTATAATTTGTACGATAAATGGACAACATTTAGTTTCAATAAAAATCAATAAAAAAATCCTAAATTTTCTTTTATAATGTAAATGAACTATTTTTTACTTTTTTATAGTAAAATAACATTATCATTAAAAAAATAGTATTCCTTTTTTCTTGCATTATATTCATATCTACAAAATATATGAGGACGAAATTGTGGCGATGACGCTGTTATGGATGCAAACCTCAACTCAACCCCCTATCTCGGAAGGGGGTAGAGATATTTTTCTGAAATTTGGTCTATATAATCCAGACCAAAAACTTAGAGATGTAACAAAACATCAGCCCTCCACGGCTTCTCCAAAAAAATTATCGCAATTTAAAAACGCAAAAGTTACAATTGTACCTATGTCGCCTGACGAGCCTTAACGTCGCAAAGAGCTATTGGGAACTTTCTAGCCCAGGTAATCGAGCCGCGCGCTCCGCTTTTATGATCGGTTTACCACTCGCACCCCACATTACTGTAATGAGGTTTGAAAACAATGTCGACTGGTCTCGTATCCGGTTCAATTTCAAAAAATTTAGCTACGACAGGTTTGACCGCGGCGCTATACCCCGGAGAGATTTTTCGCCACCTGCGTGTAAAAGCCACAATAATGGCGCATTGTTCCAAGAAATGACAATAACGGAAGCCGGTATAGGCGTGGCGTTGAGTAGCTAAAAGGTAAACAGACACAAAAATTCTAAAAAAAAAATTCAAACACCGCTACAATCAAATACACGTCCCATTAGTTACCCCTTACGTCCGATGTATGCATGCACTGCATTAAGGAGAAAATTATAAAAAAGAAAACCAGAACAATAGATTCTGAGGTCTGCAGAACTAACACATAATTGAATAAAAATTTAATTTCTCAATTTATCAAAGTAATGATACAGAAACAACTAGCCTATTGTTTATCAACACCATTGTAACGTGTTACGTCGGTGGAACGACGATCTTACCCCCCCCACCATGCGTCCGACGGAGTGACGAGTACCGCGCTCTGCCAACGGTCTTGCCCCCCACCACTCGTCCGCGGTTACCGAGAACTGGCGCGAGAGGGTCACGCACCGAGTGACTCTCTCGCTGCCGAAAATGCGCGGACGAGGACATATAGGCCGGGGGCATAGGCCTATTTGGCAGAGACCGCCTAGAGTGTTAAGTACGAAGTACGCCTCTCCCAGCCTACCTTGTACCTAGATTTAAGCACGAATAAATTGTCGTACTCTACCTTACATCTGCGTTCAATCATTCGATCGGTAGCCCTGGACCACCGTCCTGAGCTGGCGATATGTTTCCTCCACCGTCCCACCAGTAACCACGCGTGTTTCACGGTTACATTTGGCGCCCGAACAGGGACATTAAAAAGTCTGGAGGACGAACGAATGATCAGGTTAGGCTGGCTGTACGACAAAACGAAAGCCGATCTCGTGACACTCGCGAAACGCTACAATCTCGACGACACCGGAACCATCGACGCCTTACGGGCGCGAATAGTGGCACACCTACGTGCCAACAACATCATGGAGTACGACGAGACCACTACGGGGACAGCCCCTCCGTCCACCTCGTCCAGTACTTCCACGATAACCACAGTGGAGGTCACCACATGTTCCAAGTACACGCTGCTGGTCACCTTTTTCCCCGAACATATGGGGAAAACGGCATTTGCGAACGATAACGGCCCACCATCCGTCCAGTACATGATGGACAGGGTAACAAGGTGGAGTAGGCAGTATGACGGAGGGAAGGGGGCCGTGGACTTCCTGGAGCAACTAGAGGACTTACAGTACAGCTACGAAGTAGCTCCGGAGAAAATTCTGCGCTGCCTCCCGGTAATTTTGAAAGGCACGGCGCTACATTAGTTTGCGTTGAGAAAAAGAATCTCCCGACGTGGGACATATTCTTACCGGCCTTCAGACGGAGATTCATGCCACGGCGAAGGCAGCACGATCTTGAGAAGGAGATACACGGGCCGAGCGAAACAGCCGCGGATTTCGCCGATAACCTGCGACTACTAATGTACCGCCACGGCAACATCTCCGTGGAGAACCAGCTTGAGTGTGTTTACTCAAATCTACGCCCCGAGTACCGCCTCTTCCTACACCGTCGGGATTTTTCGACGCTGCCCAACCTGATCGACTTAGCGACCGACCACGAACGGGCCCGAAAAGAAGAGGCTGCCAGGGCCCCCGCCAAAGCCACCGACGACAATAAGGCACGAGGGGGGCAGAAACTTGCCGCTGTCGGAGAAGGATACCGACGAGAGGACTGCTGTTGGAGGTGCGGTCAACGGGGACACTACCGCCGAGATTACCGCCGACCAGCCAGGCTCATCTGCAGTTGCTGCGGAACTGAGGGTCGAACCTCCCGAGAGTGCCGATACCCAGGGCCCTCGGGAAACGACAACAGAGCCGGCGGCAGAGGCACCGACCGGAACACTCCATCCCAACAGCCTCGACAGAATGCAGTGCAGACGACCGACCCTTCATCCTGCTCATAATTCACAACCACTGGTTCCGAGCACTCATTGATACAGAGGCCTCAATGTCTTATGTAAGCCCAGAAATGGCCGATTGGTGTCGGAAGCACGGGAGTCCATCGCACCCCACAGACCGAGTGGTCAGAGTAGTCAACGGCGAGAGGGTCCAGGAGGAAATAACATTCATCGCCCAAGTAGGGGAGAGCCTATTTTTCTTTGAATGCGGGGTCCTCCCTAACCTCTCCCACGACGTGATACTCGGCATCGACGCCCAACGGACCATGAGGATGACCCTTCAGCTAGGGGACCTGCAGTGGAGCCCGCAGGAGAACACCGCCGCCGCGACTGTCGATTCACCCCCCGGCCTGCAAGGCTGCACCAAGCAGCAGCGACAGAGGCTGGAAGCGTTCCTCGTGGAGGAACTCGGCCACTTTGACCAAATGCCCGGCCTGACACATATGGCCAAGCACCGTATCCGGCTAAAGGCGGGCGCGGAGATAATTGACGAGGAGGTGAGCCGAATGCTCGCGGAGGGAATCATAAAGGCCCAACTTGACCGCACCGCTACCCGGAGTACTCCAACAGCCCATGGAGCTCCCCGGTCGTGGTGGTCAAAAAGAAAAATGGAAAACGGAGATTTTGTATCGACTTTCATAGGGTCAATGAGGTTACGGAGAAGGACGCGTACCCGCTGCCCCAGGCCCAGGCCACCCTAGAGAAGCTACGGGGCGCGAGGTACATATCCACCATAGACCAGGCCAACGGCTACTGGCAGGTGCCCCTTGACCCGGAAAGTCGCCCGATAACCGCCTTCACCGTACTGGGGAGGGGGCTGTTCCAGTTCCGTAGATGCCCTTCGGGGTACAATCCGCGCCAGCCACCTTCCAACGCATGCTGGACCAAATAATATGCCCACGGCTGGAGCCGCGGGCATTCGCCTACCTCGACGATATAATCGTGCTTGGAAATACTTTCGAGGAGCACCTCGACAACCTCCGCGAAGTACTACAGCGGCTACGGACGACCGGACTTAGGCTGAATAAGGAGAAGTGCTAGTTCGGCCGAACCAAGTTGCAGTACCTCGGCCACACCGTCACTGATCTGGGAGTGGCGACGGACCCCGAAAAAGTGCAGGCCATGGCCAGGATACCGGCCCCCCCCCCCCCCAACCTAAAGGAACTACGGAGATTTCTGGGCATAGTGTCGTGGTACTGGCGTTTTATACCACGATTCACCGACATCGCCAACCCCCTTACCCACCTACTGCAAAAGAAGGTACGGTGGGCATGGGGCGAAGAAGAAGAAACGGCGTTCGAAACGCTCCGGCAGCAGCTGGCAACCGCCCCCGTACTCGCCTGCCCCGACTTCACCCTGCCCTTCACACTCCAAACCAACGCCAGCAACGAGAGGCTCGGCGCGGTCTTAACGCAGAAAGTAAACAACGAGGAACGCGTTATCGCATACGCAAGCCGCACGCTGAGCCCCGCCGAGAGAAATTACTCTGTAACCGAAAAGGAGTGCCTCGCGGTCGTATGCGGCATCAGGAAAATGCGACCGTACCTGGAGGGATACCACTTTACTGTCCTTACCGATCACTAGTCACTAAAGTGGCTGCGTAGGATGGATAACCTCTCCGGCCGGTTGGCCCGCTGGGGCCTAGAGCTGCAGGAGTACGACTTCGACATCCAGTACTGGAAAGGAGCCAACAACCTGGTCGCCGACGCCCTCTCCCGACATTTAATATCGATGAGCGTCAGGAGCCTAAAGCTTGCTCTGTCTACCGAGGTTTCTTTTAGACACCTATACGATCGGTGTTATAAAAAGGGCTACTACTAGCGAGACCACCGTGCAGGCCACAGGGCGGCCGGATTACGGGGGAGGTCGAAGACCACGCTTGACTCTTTGCTAGGCTTCATAAGGAATTTTTCTGTTCGAACGTTTTTTAGGTCACGAACTAGAAAACATTCGTGATCGACACAAACGGTCGAAGCCCTCTCCCGACAACCCGAAGGAGACTCCCAAGCAGCAGAGGTCACCAGCGTGGAGGCGCCAACTGGCTGCACCTGGTACGACCGCATGAAAACGGCCGCCGAAAGCGAACCGCACCGCTACCCGGAGTACCACGTCGTGGACGGGCGCCTCCACCAGCACATTTCGGGAACCCACGGTCCCCGATCCGAGCTGGAGTGGAAGATGTGCGTGCCCCAGTCACTCCGGGAGGCGGTGCCAAAAGAAAAACACTTGGGCAGCAGCAAGACGGCAGCTCGATTGACGTAGAGGTACTTCTGGCCAGTAATGATCCGCGACGTGAACCGGTACGTCCAACGATGCCAGAAGTGCCTCGAGTACAAGGCACTCCAGCGAGCACCCGTCGGCGTCATGCAAACAACACCGGCCGCAATCCATGGGACGTGGTGGCCGTCGACTTGGTGGGACCATTGCCACGGTCAGCGAAAGGGTTCACGATACTGGCCGTGATGCAAGATAAATTCAGTAAGTGGGTCGACGTCCAGCCACTGCGACAGGCCACCGCCCCCGCTGTCACCCGGGCTTTCAAGGAGAGGGTCGTAATCCGGTTCGGATGTCCCCGACGGGTCATAACGGACAACGGCCGGCAATACGAGAGTAAAGACTTTACGGGATTACTCCGTGCTTACGGGATTGAGCACCGACGGACGCCCCCGTACACCCCTCTCCCCCCCCCCCCAGTGCAACCCAGTGGAGAGGGTCAACCGAGTAATCAAAACAATGATTGCACAACTAACCATCGGGGACCATCGCCACTGGGACCCCTGGCTGTCAGAAGTCATGTTCGCATATAAGGTCCATCCCAGAATGATAGAGCCACATTAGAAAATAGCAGTTCTAAAAGTTCGGGTAAGGTTAGAAAAAATTACAATACCACGTTATTCGTATGTTTATTTAATATGTATTTTTGCATAAATAACACAAAACAAAAAACTTTTTCCGGTATAAAATTTAAAAACCAAACAGAACTATGTCCCAAAATGATAGAGCCAACTAGTAATGCTGCGATATTGGCAACAATGTTTGGTTAGCTCTGTCGTATTGGCAACAATGATGAAACAATCAGTTCAAATGTTTCGAATTGACAGTCAGTTGAAACGTATTAGCGTACAAAACACGTTATCAGTATGGGAAGAGGAAAAATGCTTAACGATTTCGAAAAAGGACAAATTACTGAAATGCTTAAAGCCAAAATGTCAATTAGAGAAATTGCAAAGAGAATGAAACGTTCCCGACATGTTATTTCTAATTTTAAATTATTGAATGAAAATTATGGTACAAAGAAATCAAAAGGACGCCCCTCTACACTAAAGACTCGCCAAAAAAGAAGAATTTTGCGAGAAATGAGTAATTTGACGACAAGTGTTCGTGCAGTAGCGACTTTACCAGGAATTGGAGCAGCAAAATCCACCGTTCATAGATTTATTACGTTATCAGGCCAGTTAGAATGCAAGAAGATGAAAAAGCAGCCACCTTTAAATAAGGTAAATAAGACAAAGCGGATGGAATGGGCCCGCTTACACATGACATGGACGACTGAATGGAAGAATATCACTTGGAGCGATGAGAAAAAATTTAATTTAGATGGGCCAGACGGTTGGAAATGTTATTGACATGATATTCGAAAAGAGGAACTTATTTTTTCGAAACGCCAACAAGGTGGTGCAAGTATAATGATGTGGGGTGCATTTTGCGGGACGGCTAAAGCACCTTTAGCTTTTATTTCCGGACGAATGAAAGCTAGGGACTATCAAATTATGCTCGAGAACAATTTATTACCATTTTTAAACGAATTTAATGATAGAGTGTATCAATTCCAACAGGATAATGCACCTATTCACAATGCATTACCAACTAGAGAGTGGTTCAGAAGTAAACAGATATTGGTAATGACTTGGCCGCCATACTGTCCTGATTTAAACCCCATAGAGAATCTGTGGGGTATATTATCACGAAAAGTATACAAAAATGGCCGTCAGTTTGCTAATGTTACCGACTCAAAGTGTGCGATTACCCATTGTTGGAACAAAATTACAGAAGAACACATGCAGAATCTGGTTAACTCAATGCCAAATAGAGTATATAAGGTTATTTCAACAAAAGGTGGTCTCATAGGCTATTAGTAATGTAATATACAATAAAATTAATTAATGTTATAAAGATTAGTTAAGTGGCCCTATCATTTTGGGACATAGTTCTGTTTTGTTTTTAAATTTTATATCGGAAAAATTTTTTTGTTTTGTGTTATTTATGCACAAATACATATTAAATAAACATACGAATAACGTGATATTGTAATTTTTTTCTAGCGTAACCTAATCTTTTCGAACTGCTACTTTCTAAGGTAGCTCTATCATTTTGGGATACACCTTAATACCGCGCGCCATAACTCCACTGGATACACTCCGGCATATTTAAACTACGGCCGGGAGCCAGCAACCCCCCGGGCCCTTCGTCAACCAACCACCGCGATCGCCGAGGAGGACACCGGGGACTGGAGCACCGACCGTTCTGAAGACATGAAGCGCCTGAAAGAGGCCATTCGCCTCGCGCGCCACGCACAGGCTCAGGCCACGGAAGCCCAAAAACGAGCGTATAACCTCCGGCGGCGGGATTGGAGGCCGCGGATAGGCGACGAGGTCATGCTCCGAGAGCATCCCTTGTCGTCCGCGGCCAAGACCTTTAATGCAAAACTTGCACCAAAGTTCTCAGGGCCCCACGTGGTCAAGGAATACGTGGGGCCAAATCTGGTCCTGCAGCGGAACGGGAGGAAGTAGCCACGAAGGGCCCATATCCAGAACCTATAGCCCTGCGGAGGACAGGGGGAGGCCACCCTATCGGGGCGCAAGAGGACGACCCCCAACTCGGCCACCGCCTGCCCGCCGCAAGGAAACATCGCGGAAACCGCTGAACGCCAGGAATATGAGACAGCCTCTAATGACGGGCACCAGGTGGCTTCAACGATTATCACCGCGGAACCGCTTTCGCGCTGGAGTAATCAGCGCGGAAGAAGGTATAAGCCCCGCGGTGGCCCCGGGGGAGGGGGGGAGGCGAGAAGGCAAAATTCTGTGAGTATACTGCCAAAGAACAGAATTGCACACGAAGCCGGCAGGAAGGAGGCCATACCACTCCGGGCGACCGAGGCACGACGGCTGGTAGAGTGCCAGACGCGGAAGCATCTGGGGACGACGCCCCAAAACGTCTCCGCAGCCAAAAGACGGCTGGATATTGGCGGACCCCTCCTCCGGTGCGAGGACCACCAGCGAGACCGAAGCCTCCACCACGGAAGCCCTCCTCAGCAATGGGGATCTCCCTCGTCGAGGAGGTGGAGAGAAATCAGCTGTCGCTACCGCTCCAGCCAGCGCCGCCACCCTGGAGAGCTGACGCTGTCAGCCAGACGCCACAGAACGAGGCAGACCCAGCCGTATCACTGCTAGCAGCGCTTCTCCAAGCGCCGCCGTGATGGAGACGCCACCGCCGCAGTTACAGAAGCGACCGCCGCAGCGACCATGGGCGTCGCCACCGCCGCCGCCAGAGGCGCCGACACCGCCGATGCAGCCGCCCAAGCCCCGGCAGAAAGCAGCCTGCCGCAGCCAGCCACAGTCCCGACCCCGGAATCCCCTGGCCCTCATGGGCCTAGATATTCCCATGCTCCCGACAGCCCCATCACCGCCGCCACCTACACCGACACCGACGACCATGGAGCTGTCGACGCCGCCACCGACACCGACGGAGCAGCCGGCGCCGCCACCACCGAGGCCCACGGAACGACCGCCGAGGCGGCCAAGGGCAGTGGAGCCATCACTGATACCCCAGTCGCTGCCGCCGACACCGCCAGTCCCCCCCACCCCCACGGCGACCGCCGCAGTGACGTGGCAGTACCAACCGACCAACCCAGCGGAGCTCCCGCTCGACCTTCCGGCCTGCCAAGTCGGCCGGAGGTAGCGTATCCCCACGCCCGGGGGATACATTGAGCTGAAGCTACTGCGGAGGCAGCAGATGCGCATCCGTTTCAGCTCCCACCTCCAACCCCCAGTAGATTAAGTAGATTTTTAATTATGTTAGGTAGGTTTAAGTTAATAAAATAAGTAGTTGTAAGTAGGCTTAGAGTACCGCAGTGTAAGTAGATTTATAAGTAGGATAAGTAGGTAAATAAAACCAGTAAGTTTAAGCTTTGTGTACCGTCGATTAAGATTAGAAGATAAATCGAAACAAGACAAACAGAGGTCGGTGGGAGAGTGGAGAAAGATTGCGTCCTCCGAAGGGAGAAGGTGATGTAACGAGTTACGTCGGTGGGACGACGATCTTACCCCTCCCCCTCCCCACCATGCGTCCGACGGAGTGACGGGTACCGCGCTCTGCTAATAGTCTTGCCCCCTACCACTTATCCGCGGTTACCAAGAACTGGCGCGAGAGGGTTACGCACCGAGTGACTCTCTCGCTGCCGAAAATGCGCGGACGAGGACATATAGGCCGGGGGCATAGACCTATTTGGCAGAAACCGCCTAGAGCGTTAAGTACGAAGTACGTCTCTCCCAGCGACCTCCTGTACGATTCCACGTTCTAGTGCCGATACTAGTTCTTGTGAAAGATCAAGCGCTCGTGTAAGCACCAGTTCTTGTGCGTCGACAGACTGAGTTACTGCGTCTTTTTGAATACTCCCCCTCCACGGTTCCCAGAAGGACAGCGTGAGCCATCCTCTGGACGCCGCAGGCCGTCATCCGCTATTGATCTCCCGAACAGATTCACCTCCGTTCTCGAGAGCGTCCTTACAGTCTCCGATTCACCCGCGGGTTGTGCCCACTGGGTGACCGGAATACAGATTTTCCGATCAGGGTCCAACGGCAGGGTTGGCCCGCCAGGACACCCAACGGTCAAATCGTCTCTCCTCTCCCACTTCGCTGAACCGTTACCGACGATCGAAATACGCGCTGAGATACGCGCCGCGATACCCGCCGAATCACGCGCCGTCGTATTTTTCCAGTTTTTGTCAACTTTGAGCGGCCATATTGGCTCCGCCATCTTCTTTTTCAAAAAACCCGCAACGGGATCGTGATCAGCGATACCTAATACCCCAGTATACCAAGTTTCGTTGATTTTCATTTCGATTTGGCGTGGGAATCGATTTTTGACGCCGACTGTGTCATTTTCTCCCACTGTGCGCCGGACCGTTGCATGGTTGTAGTGGAAACCGTCCGTGACGCGCTGTTGCCACTTTACTTGTTCACGCGAGCGCGGGTTGCAAGATAAAATGCTGACCCTGTATAGGTATATGCGCAGCGCGAGACACAGAGTGCTCTATAACGCCACGATCCACTATCAAAAACCCTTCGATTATCGAATCTCAATAACGGTTGATCCGATTATATTTTGAATGGTCTTAATGGATAGTTTGGGTTTGATTTACTTAAGAAAAGTGTCTTCGTATTGTTCCTACGTGCCTTATGAGCTGAGATATTTCAATGCAATGTTCCAATTTGGCGAATACTATGTTCTTAAGATTAAGAATCGTCATCGTCAAATGTGGGTGTGACGTCCCACTATTTTTAGCGTGGTCATAACTAAAATCTTCCCTATTAATCACTCCACAACTCCGCCACTACCTCTAAACTTCAACTCTTATCCCTTTTCTCCAACCATCGGGCCATCTAGACGATGTACCTTCGTGGTCCCCATCTCGAAATGGCCAGGTACGAAATTCCCTTCCCCTCTTCGCCCTACCCACGATCTCCTCCCTCACATTTAAAATCTAAACAAGTCCCTCCTCCAAAAAACCTACTTAACTCGAGACCACGTCTCACCCCTCTACGAGAAATCAAATACAAGCCACTCTCAAACCTCCCCAATCAAAAACCCCCAAAATCCATCCAATGGGTTGAGTACCCCTTTTCAAAACCCCAAAACACCCCACAATTATGCTATTTCGACGCATATTTCGCGCATGAATCATTAAGACACGCCAATTACGTAACACATATTTGAAGCATGTGTCATCGCGCATACTGCACATTCCCCACATACCTAACATTCCATCGCACCATATAAATACCAGCGCCACGTGGACCGCACACAGCTCGTTCAGTAACACCCGCTACGCGAGTCACTTGGATACTTACCTAAATTCTTGAAACCTTATATAGTAATCAGTGCTAATCTTAAAATCAGTGTGACTTCGCCCAAAATGACCCTTAATCTACGACATCGACTGTAAGCGATCATTATTACTTATTCTACGAGTGCATATCGCCTCCATTTATACTCATTTATTATTTACTTTTGCTTATGCTTATCAATTTGTATCATTTGCATTGCTAGCGCTTATCCATTCTTATTATTTTCCTTGCTTATACTTACCTGCAATTATATTCTTTTTATTACTAACGCTTATCGACTTCCGTTTCCGGTCGCGAGAGTGTAAGATGTGTGCAGGTAGTGTGGGCTGTAGTTGGTGTGAAATTGGAGTGAGCTGGTTAAGGAGAGAGTAGTGAGTGAGTGAGGAAGGTAGTGACGGGCGAGTAAAGTGAAGGGGGAGACCGGGTGTGGGCATGGTTAAGGGCAGGCGGGAGTTTGGGAGTTAGAAGCGAGGTTAGGTGTGGCGTGAGGCGTAATTTGAGCGAGAAGATACCGGAGGAGTGACAGGTGGAGAGCTCTGGGGATTAGCAGAGGAACGAGTGGGAGCCGATAAGAAGGCGGGAGATTTGAAAGGGAGAAAAGGAAATAGGAGAAAAGAAAGTGTTATGGATTGAGACAAAAGGTGTTTAAACACGGGAAGTAATAGAGAAGAGTGGGGGTAGAGAAGAGGAGGGTAAATGATGCTGAAGGGCGGAGAGGGATAAGGAGGAGGAAAAGGAGAAGTAAAAGGGGAAGGAGGGATGCAAGGGAGTGAAAAGCATAGAAGGGATAGTAGTACAGGGAGCAGTGTGGGTAGCTGGGAGGGATACGGGGGGGAAAGAGAAAGGAAAGGGAGGAGGAAGAGGGGAAGGAGGAGGAGGGAGTGAGTGCAGGGTTTAGGAAATGTGGTAAGACGTTCAGATTACCGACAGGAAGAGAAATGGATATGAGGGGGGGGGGAGAAGGGAAGCATGGAAGGTTTAATAAGGGAAATGATGACAGAGTTAAGGGAGGTGAAAGAGGAGTTGAAGAAGGAAAGGGAGGAGTTAAGGGAGGTGAAAGAGGAAATGAGGAAGGAGAGGCAAGATAGAAGGAAGGTGGAGAGGGAGGGGAGAGAGAAAAGAAGAAGATGGGAGGAAAGGTTAAAGGAGGAGAAGAGGATGAGGGAAGACATTGAAAAAAAAAGTGGAGAGGATGGAGGTGTGGGAAGAGAGAATGGAGGAGAGGATGGACAGGGTGGAGAGATGGAAAAAGGAAGGGGAGAGGAGAAGTGAAAAGATCCAGACGGAAAGGGAAGAAGTGGAGGAATGTAGGCGAAGAATGAGGAAATTAGAGTTAAGGCAGGACAGAAAGGAACGTGAGGAGAGAAGAGATAATGTGGTGATAAGGGGGATGAATTTAGGGGGAAAGGTGGTGAGGGAGGAGGTTAAGAAGTTATGGGAAAGGATGGGCATGGAAGGGGGGGATTAAAGAAGTAGTGAGGATAAGTAAGACGGGGAAGGAGGGAAATGGAATGGTGGTGAAGCCAGCGATGAGGGGGGAAAAAATAAAGGTTATGGACGCGAAGAAGAAGCTGAAGGGCAGAAGGGAGAGGATTGAGGATGACCTCACGGAGGAGGAGAGGAGGGTAAGGTGGAGGATAGAGAGGGAGGCAAAGATGGAGAGGGTTGGGGAGGAAGGTGCAGGTAGGTTACATGAAGATGCGGGTAGATGGGAAGCTCAGAAGATGGGATGAGCTGGAGGACAAATGGGCTGAAGACCAGGGAAACGAGGAAAGCGAGGAGGAGAAAAGGGGAGGGGAGGGGAACAGAAGGGAGTGGGAGTTGTACAATAGCGTTTTGGAATGTGGCAGGAGTGAAAAGGAAAGATGAGGACTTCTGGAAAGGGTTGGAGGAATGGGATGTCATGGTGTTGTGTGAAACGTGGCTGGAGGAGAAGGACTGGGGATTCGTGGAGAGTAGGCTGCCAAGGGGATATGTGTGGGAAAGTCAGTGGGCAAAGAGGGAAAATAAGAAGGGGACGACGATGGGGGGGATGATAATGAGGATGAGAAAGGGGCTGGAGATGGAAGAAGGGGAAGGTAGTGAGAAGGAAGGGTTGATGGTGAGGAAAGTAAGGTTCGGGGGGGATTGGTGGAGAATAATAGGCGTGTACGTGAGAAATGATTTACAAAGGAAATTGGAGGAGTTGAAGGAGTGGATAGAGGAGAGGGAGGATGGAGTTAGAACGGTTGTTGGGGGAGATTTGAACGCAAGAACGGGGATGGGAGTGGGTAGGTAAGGGGCGAGGAAGTGGAAGGGGGAAGTGGTGGGGGAAGCAGGAAGTCGAAGGATAAGGTGGTGAATGGGGAGGGGATAAGGCTGTGCAGGTTTGTAGAGGAGAGCGGGTGGGGAATACTTAATGGAAATGTAGGAGACGAGGAGGAGGAGTGGACCTACACCGAGGGGAGGGGAAGTTCAGTGATAGATTATGTGCTGGGGAATGAGGACACGAGGAAGAAGGTGGAAAAGATAGAGATAGGAGAGAGGGTGGATTCGGACCACCACCCAGTTGTGGTGTGGATGAAAGGGGATGGGAGGGAGAAGAGGGGAAGGGGGAGGACGAGTAGGGAGAAGGCGTGTGAGAGAGGGAATTGGTCAGAGAAGGGAAGAAGGGAGTTTGTAAGGGAATTTGGGATAAGGACAGAGGTGGAGAGAGGAGTGGAGGAGGGAGTGGTGTGAACTGAGGGAAAGAATACAGGGTGCGATAGGTACGATGGGAAAAGAAGGGAAGAGGCGAGGGAAAGAAGGTTGGTGGGATGAGGAGTGTAGGGATGAGAAAGGGAAGGTAAGGAAAGAGCTGAGGAGATGGAGGAGGGAAGGAAGGGATGGGGGGAATATAGGGAGAGTAAGAGGCAGTATGGGGGGATGTGTGAGGAGAAAAGGAAAGAGAAGGTGAAGAGATAGGAAAAGGAATTGGAGCGTGTAAAGACGGAAGGGCAAGTCTGGAAGGCGATAAATAAGGAGAGGAAGAGGAGAAGGAAGGTTAATGAAAGGATTAAACTGGTGGAATGGGACGAGCAATTCAAGGGACTATTAGGAGGGGTGGAGTGGTGGGTGAGAAGGGGGGAGAAGAGAGAGGGGGAGGATGGGGAGGAGGAGATAGGAAGGGAGGAAATAGGAAGGGTAATTAGAAATTTAAAAGAGGGGAAGGCGGGTGGTGGGAATGGGATTCGGAATAAGGTATGGAAGCTAGGCGGAACGAGGGTGGAGTAGTGGCTGTGGGCATTATGCAACAGGGTATGGAGGGGGAGGGGTGGTCGGAAGGGTGGAGGGAAGGGGTGGTGGTTCCAGTCCTGCAGAAAGGGACGAGAGACAAGGTAGGGGCTACAGAGGTATAACGCTGACGCAGACGGCGTATAAATTGTACGCGTCAGTGTTGGCGGAGAGGTTGAGGGAGAAGGTGGAGGGGAAGAAGCTGCTGCCACCGAGTCAGACGGGATTTAGAAGGGGTCTGGGATGCATGGACAATATCTACGTCCTAAACTATCTGATTGATAGGCAGGTGGAGAGGAAGGTGAGGAGGATGGTGATATTGGTCATGGACCTGAAAGCGGCGTTTGACTCGGTGGACAGGAGGGGTGCTGGTGCAGGCAATGAGGAGGGGGGGGTGAGGGAAGAGTTGGTGAGAAGATGTGAGGAGATTCTCGAGGAGACGGTTTGTAGGGTTAGAGTAGGGGACGAGGAAACCGACGAGGGAGATGACCCGGGGCCGGGGGAGGCCGTGCGGCGACTTAGCTACGCTTAAGATCGCCCCGCTCCCCCGGTGGCCCCGGGCCGCGCCGACCGTTCCCCTAAAGGGGCGAAAGGGAAGGAGGAGGAAGGGCCGACGCGGCCCCCCTGGTGAGTGAGGGGGTGGAGCCGCGTCGGCAGGGAAGGGTGGCGGGTGGCCCCGTTATAGAGGGCCACCACCGCCGAAGAAGTGGCCACCGGGCCCGTGTCGTGGCACGGGGGCGCGGCGCCGCGGTGGCGGAAGTACGGTGGGGTGCTCTCGTATCGAGGGCACCCCGCGGAGGGAGGGCAGCGATGACTCGCTGCCCCTCCCCCCCCCCTCAGGTGAGGCGATCGACGCAGCGCGCTCCGGCCTTCGTTAGGCGGCCGGGAAAGCGTCGATCGCGGGGTCGCGGGGTGGAGGTGTCGGGGGACACCTTCCGCCCTAGTAGTAGCGGCCCCCGTGGGGCGTCGCGACACGTGGTCCGTCACGGCGCCCAGAGCCCGATTGGGTGGTTGGGGGAGGTAATTCACTCCCCCAGGGAAGACCCCGTGTCGGGGATGTCGAGTGCGGAGTGGTGCATATGCGTAGGAGGGGGGGGGGCAAGCGGATGTATTGCTAGTTTGCTCCCGCATCAAGTCCCCCCCTCAGGCGCGCAGCTCCGCACCAGAGGACGACCATTTGGAGGTTTTAGTGGGTTCGAGTCCCACATAACCCCTGACCCTCCCCTGTGGGTCGGGGGTATCCGTGGGGATTTCCTCCAAGTCAAAAAAAAGGGGGACGAGGAAGGGGGTAGGTTTGGGACAGCTAGGGGTGTGAGGCATGGGTTCCCTCTGAGCCCCAGCCTATTCAACATGCTACTAGCAGACCTAGACGAGGAATTGCAGAAGGGGGTGGGCGGGGGGGGGGTGAAGCTGGGGGATAGGAAGGTATACACGTTGGCGTATGCCGAGGGATGATCGCGAAAGATATTTGGATGGGAAGGGGCTAGAGGAAAACGTAGAGAAGACGAAAGTTATGTGGTGTAGGAAGGGGGTGTGAGATGGCAGAAGGTGTCATGGAGATGGAAGGGGAAGGAGCTGGAGAAGGTAGGGAGGTATCTAGGGAATACGTTGATGAGGAATGGGGGGCAGGAGGCCCACATAGAGGAGAGGGTAAGGAAGGGGGCGGCGGTGATGAGGCGCGTGTGGGGTATAGGCAAGAGGAGATTTGGGAAGGACTGGGGAAGGAGGATATGGCTGTTCGACAAGCTGGTTTGGACAGTGGTGGAGTATGGGGTGGAGGTGTGGGGATGGAGGGCAAGGGAGTAGATGGAGGCACTCCACAAGAGGTACCTGAGGTGGGTGATGGGAGTGGAGAGGTACACACCTGGGTATATGCTGAGGGAGGAACTGCAGAGGGGGTTGTTGAAGGGAAGTGCGGGGTTGAGGGCATGGGTGTTTGAGAAGAAGCTGGAGGAGGGAGGAGGGAGGAGAATTAGGTTATGTTGGGAGGAGATGAAGGAAAGGGCGAGAAGGGGTAAGGCTTTGGGAGGGTGGGAGGAAGAATGGAAGCAATTTTTCGAGGGAATGGGTTGGACGGTAGAGGAAATGGAAAGGCTGAGGGAGAGGGGGAATTTGAGTGGGGAAGTGTTAGTGTATAGAGACAGAATGATACAGGAGGAGCAGAGGTGGGGAATGGGTGGTATGGGGCGGTGAAGGGGAAGGGAGTACCGGGATATTTAAAAAAGTGGTGGGGGAGAGCAGGTGGAAGAGGATGACGAGGTTTAGGCTGGAGAGTGAGATGAGGTGGGGAGGTATTGGGAAGAGGATGAAAAAAGTCTGTGTAGGATGTGCGGGTGGGGTATGGAGACATGGGAGCATGTGTGGGAGGTTTGCTTGGGATGGGGGAGGGAGAGAGGGTGGCAGGCTAGTGTGGGAGAGGTGCTAGGGGATGAGAGAGAGGGGGAGAGGTGGTTAAGGGGAATAGATAAGTGGTGAGGAGGGGGGCGGGGTGAGAGTGAACAAGGAATGGATGGTGGAGAGAATGGACAGATGGAAGTGACAGAGGAAGCGAGCGGAAGCGGAAGTCATGGACTTTGGAAGGGGGGCGATGTGGTGCGTGGGCGGTGGCTAGGTTAGGAGAGGCGTGCGCCTTATATTATTTTCTTTGCTAACGCTAATTGCTTCATGTTATTTTCCATTCTTTATGCTTATCAATTTATACTATTGCTTACGCTCATTGCGTTTATGTTAACCTTGTTTATTGCTAATACTCACACATCTCATGCTCACACACACACACACACACACACACACACACATATATATTACTATTGATTAGCGTTATATAAATGTGCTAATGCTTAACGTCCCACGCATTATTATAATACTTCTACCGCTATCGCATTAACAGTGCACGGCTTATTCCTATGCGTTTAAATAAATAACGCTTTTATTTTAAACAACGTTTCGAATTATTGCATCGATCCATCGGATATTCCAAATCATAACAAGCCATCGCAACTGCTGATCTCGCTTCGCGAACGCCGGGAGTTTTTCTAATGTTTACAATGCTTACTTTCGGTTAAATCCCACATGCCCATATAACAACACCTATTGTAAAGAAACACAACGTGTGTCTTCTTATTTCAATGCAGCAGTAAATTCATTTATCAAGCCGTAAATACTAACCACCTGTGCTTACTGTTTAACCTTCCCTGGTTGCCTCGTGCTACGAAGCTAGTCTTTGGCCAAAAACTCCCATCTTGCCTTGTGCTACGAAGCTGATGTTTGTGCTACAACTCCCATCTTGCCTTGTGTTACGAAGCTGGTCTTTGTGCCAAAACCTCCCATCTCCCCTTGTGCTACGAAGCTGGTCTTCGTGCCTAAAAATCCCATCTCCCCTTTGTGCTATGAAGCTGGTCTTCGTGCCTAACCTTTCCCATACTACCCCAATATTGTCACAATCCTAAAGTCCTCCACCCAGGACGTGACAAGACAAGAGGAGAACATGAAAGGATGAGGAAATGTCTCTCACAGGCACGTCAATCATTTGATGAAGGTTTCGGTCAATCGCGTAACAAATTGTTGTCTAGTGACAGCCAGACAGCACATCTGTCAAGGTAAACGTAACCTAGCTAGTGTCAATCAATAATAACCTGTCAAGTGTGAAATAAGGTAAGTTGTCAAAATTTTGAAATATCAGGAGTATTTACACCATATAGGACACTGAATTATTGTCGCAATTAACAATGTAAGGCGCTAAAATTTTTTAGTAGACTTTTTATGTAGAGCTGATAGAAGCGAAGGAGATGCACAGACTTGGAAATTGTACGGAAAAGGTTCAACAGAGAAGCTTCTTCTTTCCCACAAGTTTCTAGAAATTTGTACCACGCATGTATAAAATAATATATTGTAACAAACTGCATTTAATTTGCCAGATATTTTTATACCAGCACATTATTTTTAATTTAGAGTTACTATGTAAAGCTTATAGAAATGAAGGGGACGCACAGGCTTGGATAAGAATGAAGGGGACGCACAGGCTTGGATAGAAATGAAGGGGATGCACAGGCTTGAAGGTTGTCCGGAGAAGGTTAGATTCTTTCACACCAATTTTTGGAAAGTCAAATAAGGTAAATCGACAAAATTTGTCAAAAGACATAGCATTAAGTATTAAGAAAATTATGGTCGATTGCTTGCAATGTTGAGCAAGTCACATTAGTGAAGAAAGTTCGTTGAAAACACATGTCCCTTGATTCTTTACAATCTTTTGACAAAGACATTCGTAATACTTTAAAATCCACAGTAGTTGCCACGCTATTCATTAAGTTTATTATTTTCCCATTAATAATATTTTAATTCACCAATAAACATACTAAATTAATTTTATTCCAACACCAATACATTATGCGTTAAAAATATTGGATCTCTTCGTTCATTTTCGCTAAATTACCATTAGCATTTAAATTTTCTGCAACAAGACTTTCTGTCATATGCTCTCACCTCCTTCGGACACATTTTCTGGTCTCTACACTTAATATAGCAAAGAGCCACTCTATTTCTATATGTTCTACATTAAGTTGTAACTAAAATGTGAATTTTATATATTTACAGATAATCGAAGCAGAAGATGATGCAGTGTGATCTACGTCAGAGAAAATAATTTATTGTCACATAGTATTATATTAATTAAACGATTTTATTCAGCTTCGATCCTGTTTGTTTCTTGTATGTTTGCTTCATATCTCAAAACTCAAATTTGAACCAATTCCACCAATCCAATTGTCTTGTAGCTTTGCAGGCGTGCGTAGTTTAGATGACAATATAATATATTTTTGAAAAAAAATAACTCCGAGGGGGTGAGAAAATTATCCAGTCATCAATGAATACTACAAAATGTATGAAATCACCACAAAATTACCTTTTTTAAAAAAAGGTACAGAAAGAGCGCCATGTAAACACGCGCAAAGAATGGTAAATTAATAATCTCATAAAAAATAATCCCATTTAAAAACATTATCGTAAATTAATATCTTTACAAAACTAATGGTATACAAAAATGGCGCCAATTATAACAATGGCTAAGGGGAACCACGTGACGTGCGTGAGAGAATAACGTGTGTAGGCAGACAGGCGTAAGAAATGGACGAAAAGTGTGGCAAAAGTGCGCAGAAAATTACGAGGTCGGGTGGAAAACGAGGGGATTAGACAAGGTTCCGGTGGACAGTATAATCGACAGTTAATAAAGGGTCGAAGGGTAAGATAATAGGTGAAGAAGAGAAGGTGCGAAACGAGTGCACTAAGTATAAGATACGTGGCAAGGATAAGTGACATCTACGGGAATGGAAGAAATAAGAAGATAAAGCGGAGACAGCAGTAGGTAAAGAAGAGTGGAGACGCTAATGAGCCGAGCAGGTGAAGGCGGGGAAGTGTAAAACGAAACGAGAAGAAGGGGAAGACCACCGTTGGCAGAACAGCTGGGAAGAAGAAGAGCGGACAGCGGAGGCTCGATACTGGACTCATTCAAGAGGAAACGGGAGGACGATGAGGAGCAGGAGAGGTTAAGGGCCGAAAAGGAAATAGAGGAAAAATTCTTAAAAGCGAGGAGGTCGCCTCCGATGGAGAAAACTGAGGTAGTTATAGGAACTGCAGAAACGCCAGACAGCCAGAAGACAGAGCAGGAAAAAGAAATGAATGCAAAATTAGACAAATTGATGGAAGCTGTGCTGGCAGTTAAGAAAGACATGGAAGAGTTGAAAAAAGATAATAGAGATCTGAGGCAGGGAATGCAGGATCTGAGGGACGAGTGGAAGAGTAGGGATGAGATATGGGAAAAGGAAAGAAAGGAAATAAGAGGAACTGGAGAAGGGGTAAAGGAGACAAAGAAGACTACCAGAAGAAAAGAAGGGAGTACAAAAAAGTGTGCGAAGAAAGGAGAAGGGAATTACAAGAAAATACAGAAAATGAGATAATGCAATTAAAGGGAGAAAATCAAATATGGGAATATATAAATAAACAAAGAAAGAAAAGAATAGGAATCTTCAATAAAATAGATTTAAAAGAATGGAAGGAACTTTAAAACATTGCTAGAAGGTGTCGACTGTAAAAAAGAAGTAGGAGAGTGGAAGAAATAGACAACGCGGAAGGAGAAGAGGAAATAACAGAAGCAGAAGTAAAAGAACAAATCAGGAAATTAAAAAAGAAGAAAGCAGCAGGGGAAGGCAAAATAGAACATGAAGCCTGGATTTACGGTAACGTGAAAATAGTAAAAAGAATCACAGAGATATTCAATAAAGTGTGGAAGAGAGAAGGATTCCCGGAGAGGTGGGAAGAAGGGGTGATTTACCAATATTCAAAAAAGGAGATAGAGAAAAGGTGAGCAACTACCGGGGGATAACGATACTAAACACAGCGTGCAAAATATATGCTATGGTCCTGGAAAAAAGATTAAAAGAGGAATTGGAAAAGAACCACATAATACCAGAAACACAAGCAGGATTCAGGAGTGGTAGGTTGACAACAGATAACATTTTTATTCTGAACTATGTAGGTAACAGAGAAATACAGAAAAAAGGGAGAAAGTTGTATACCTTTTTCGCGGACCTAAGCGCTGCATTTGACAAAGTGGATAGAGTAAAACTTCAGAACATCATGAAGAGAAAGGAAATAAGTAAACGCTTGAGGATGAGAATCAGAGAAATTTATAAAGAAAAAAGAAATACTATAAAAGCAAACGGAGAAATGTCAACCAAATTCTGAACAACAAAAGGGGTAAGACCGGGATGCCCACGGAGTACAACGTTATTTACAATATATGTAGTGGATTTGGAGGAAACCATGAGGAAAAATCAAGCAGGAGGAGTTAAAGTAGGAAAAGAAAAAATCTGGACTCTAGCATATGCGGACGATATAGCGTTACTAGCAAATGAACCAAAGGATCTTAAGCACATGATACGAAGATCCGGAAAGTACAGTCTTCCCCGGATTATCGAGAAAGATTCGGGATCGGGGAATTCTCCATAAACCGGGACAGGGGAAATACAGGGTGATTCTGGAGCTACGCCCGACAATGGGTGCGACCTGGTACCCCGTGGCGAGGACAAGCCCCCGCAGTTTCTCACCGAAATTTATGGCTTTCGATCCTCGAAAGGGTTTGAATACCATTAAAACTTGAGAAATGTCCAGGATTTCCGCATTTCTCATCAGATCTTTACGAAATCGATATCAATCGATTCCTAATGTTTCGCCGATGAAACTAACACCAAGAACGACGTAATTCGGACCATAATGAAAGAACTTCTGTTGTGTCCCAACCGACACCCCAAGCGTAACGATACCGCGGCATTCCGATTGCCACAATCGAACGGCCGAAATCGGGCACAACTGCGTAAGCATTCCCGGAAACATTCCGAGACTATCAGCACATGGTGAAACACCCAAAAGCGGGCCAAAGACGGAGACCCCGATGGTCCCCGCTTCGCCCCGATCACAGTATAAGAATGATGTACGAGCAATGCGAGCTCAGACTATATTCAGACTTGATACAGACGCTGTACAAGATCCACGCCTGATAAAGGCATAGTACCAGTGTCACCCAGATCGGGACAGAATAAACTTGTTTAAACCTTACGATGAGTTCCAACTCTTTAATCAGCAACGATCCCCTACCTTCGGTTTCCGAACCGAATCCTTCCGTCCCGGCATTCTCACCCGAACCTTCGGAGCCCGTTGGACGACGACAGTGAAGGACGACCCGGAGCACCCCGAGATTCGCTGCCAGAATCTCGACCCCAGTCGCCTTGACACAACAATTGGTGGCAGCAGTGGGGTACCTGCCAATGTAAGAAACAAGCCTGACCGACGGGGACACCAGGACTTACCGGAGACAACGACCCACTCAACAGTAGGGCAGTCCACTCCGCAGTATTGACGGACGTCTACAGAGGACGCTGCCAGCCAAGTCTACAATCCACACAGACGAGCGATGCATCACCTGTTTTACGTGCTGTAAGTGCGAAATACCACTCTCAGCGAAATCAGGCCGCACACCGCTGTTCTCATGCGCCGCACAAAATCCTTAGAAAGGGATATCGAGCGCGATTTAGAACTAACCGAGCGAAAAGAAATTCTTTCGCCTAGAGCCCTTCGCCGAAGTGCTCCGCGTAGATTCTGTAAAGTCCGTACGCCACGACCCTCCGATAAATCTCTCTTCGACGCGACATTCGAAGCCCTTCGTGAAATCGGAGAACGTGCGCGGCTTGCTTTAGACGTAGAAACCAGCGAAGATCGTAGCGTTGCGACCGTACTTCCAACTGCGTCGAGTCATGCCGGACACTTAATCGCCAGGAGACTCTATCCGTTTGACGAATTAGATTATAGTTTAATTCCGAGCAAAGATTTAGAGACCGACAACAATATGCCGATCACTCCTACGGCAACCGCGAGCGAGCACGCAGTCCAGGATCCCGCAGGAAGCGGAGACCGGCTAGCGAATCTAGAGACTACTCGCGGGAATAACCACCACTCTAACTAGCATTAACGATACAATGAGGGAAACGGACGAAAGAATGTTAGCTATGAATGATAGGTTAGGTACAGTAGAGGCGAGGGAAGGTCCGCTGCAGGACTCGGTAGACCGAGAAATAGATCGATTAAGGGAAACAATGAATACCCCGCGCGCAACGCCTCGCCCTCTGGACAGAACAACGGTACACTTCGACAACTACCGCGATCAAGAGGAAGAACCCAGGCGCACTAGCCTTTTCATTCCTCCTAATTACAAGCCAGCTGGCCGATACGAGGCACCGACGGGAGTAAACACCCAACAATTAATTAACTCGATAAAAGCTATACCCATATTCGATGGGAAGGACCCCAAGCGATTACCTGCTTTCCTGACCGCCTGCAAATACGTGTACTACGCTTATCGAACGGCGGAGGAAAAGGCCCAAATTCTAAAAGGAATAATATCGATGCGAATTGAAGGTGACGCCCTAGACGAAGTACAGACGCGCCAAATAATATCCGTACAAGATTTAGAGGACGTACTGACTTCTGTATACAAGCCGCCGCGTACAGCTTCGCCCGTACAACGGGAACTGCTATATATTAGGCATGGCACTCACAAAGACGCGCATCACTACGGGAATCGAGTATCAAAATTACTAAGGGAATTAATCGCGACCGGAATCGACGATAATGTTAGCCAGGTAGAAAGAAACTTGACCGCGAAAGTATACAAAAAGCAGGCACTAACGATATTCGAGGACGGGCTCCGCGACGACCTGAAGATTTTAGTCAAATCGCAGAAACCCGCCGACCTGCAAGAAGCAATTATGATAGCCATAGACGAAGAGCGGTCAATCACGAGACGGCCGGCGACGTCGGGAGGAACGCGCGCGACAAACGCCTCTCCGAATAACTATCGAACTAAAAACAATACAGCACCACGGTACTGCAACAATTGTAAGCGATCGGGACACGACACTAAGGAGTGTTGGAAGAACAAAGATAAGGATAAGCCCCCGAAAAAAAATTTTCTTCGGAAAATAGCCGGCAAGTACAATCCATAGCAGCTAACGAGAAATCGGCAAGCAATAAGGCAGAGGGTCGCCGACCAGCCTCGGAGGAAAAACGACAATCGCGAAGCAAAAACGCTGATCGCGCACATTCCGCGAAAGGCAGCCGCGATAGCTCAGGGTCGCCGAAACGCGACTCACCGACGATAGAAACCGAGAAACCCTTCCGTATGATCAAAATAGGATCCCTGTCCAAAGGCGGACACACATCGGATAGGATAGAGGTAGAAATAGAAGATAGCAAAAACGGACAAACCGTAATGCTAATAGATAACGGGGCAGAAGTCTCTCTAATCACTAAGAGAGCCCTCCCGGACGGCGTCAGCATGAGAAAAAGCGACGTCCTTCTCTTGTCATTCTCGGGAGAAAAAACAGAAACGTTAGGACAAATAGATGCCACGTTCAACATAAATGGGAAAGAAATAATACATCCCTTGTACGTAGTAAAAGGAAACACCTTAACAAATGCAGACGGGATACTGGGAATAGATTTTCTGAAAGATAACGGAATAACCATAAGTTACCCCAAGCAGAGCTTATTAGTAAACGAAAAACCATGGAAAACGTTAAACAGAAACATAGAAATAACCATTCCCGCCCGCGCACAAAAAATAGTAACGGTCCCAACGAATCGCATTCTAGACGGGATAATAGAAAAGCAGCAGCTAGCTGAAGGCGTATACCTAAGAGAAGGGTTAATGAGACCCGAAAAAGGAAAATGCGTAGCCTGTATTATGAATACAACCGCAGAAACGAAGACAATAATCGTGCCGCGAATTCAATTAAGCGAAATACCGAATAACGAAATAATTCACTGCAGCGATAGCGCCGCAGCTGTTCGGGCATTAACCGCGAAAGAATCGCTGACCACGCGCATTGCTCGAGTCATCGAGCAGGTAGACCGCGAGCACATGAACGAAGAAGAGAAAAAATCAATGAATGAAATTTGCAAAGAGTATCATGACACGTTTCATCTACCGGGAGACCGACTGACGACGGCCACCGTAACTGGCCACCGGATCCCCATAAAAAGCGACACAGCACCCTGTAACGTCAAGCCATATAGGCTACCCGACCTCCACAAGCGGGAGGTAAAGAAACAGGTGGAACAAATGCTACAGGATGGCATCAGCCGACGCAGCTCCAGCCCGTGGAACACACCCTTGCTGGTGGTACCCAAAAAACCGGAACCCGAGAGAAACATTAGTTATCGCGTAGTAGTCGATTACAGGAAACTCAACGAAGTCACCATAGGCGACTCATTCCCACTGCCCAATATCGTCGATATATTAGACCAGTTTGGAAAAGCGCTATATTTTACCACCCTCGATTTGGCGTCCGGATACCATCAGATTCCGATGGAAAAACGGGAAAAGTGCAAGACAGCGTTTTCAACGCCACAAGGCCACTACGAGTTCAATCGCATGCCTTTCGGATTAAAAAAACGCGCCCGCGACGTTCCAGCGAGCCATGAACGCCGCACTCATCGGATTACAGGGAATTGACTGTTTCGTTTACCTAGACGACATCATCGTCTACGGAGCAAGTCTAAAAGAACATAACACGCGACTGAGGAAAATTCTAGACACCCTTCGCAAATACAATTTAAAACTACAACCGGAAAAATGCGCATTTCTAAGAAAAGAAGTAGGATTTCTGGGACACATAATTACCCCGACGGGATTAAACCAAATCCCGAAAAGACCAAGGCCGTGAAAGAATTCCCTGTGCCAACTAAACTAAAGGAATTACAAGCATTTCTAGGGTTAGCAGGATACTACCGTAGATTCATTCCAAAATATTCAAAAATAGCTAAACCCCTGTCTAGCATCACGAGCAACAAAGTCGAATTCGTCTGGACAGCCGAGCAGCAGAACGCCTTCGAGACATTAAAAGAGGCACTGACTACGGCACCCCTCTTAATTTATCCGGACTTTAAAAAAGAATTCGTAGTAACGACAGATGCATCAGACGTAGCGATAGGTGCAATATTGTCGCAAGGGAAAATAGGCGAAGATAAACCCATAGCATACGCGAGCAGAGTATTAAATAAAGCCGAACGGAATTACAGTACAACGGAAAAGGAACAATTAGCCATTGTTTGGGCAGTCAAGCACTTCAGACCATACGTCTATGGTACGCAATTCAAGGTAGTCACCGACCATAAGGCACTAGTATGGCTATTTAAGGTGCAGGACCCAGGATCCAGATTAATAAGATGGAGAATCCTATTAGCCGAGTACAACTACGAAATCATTTACAAGTCGGGAAAGAATAATACCAACGCGGATGCGCTGAGCAGGAATGTGCACACGCTGCAGAACGAGGAAGCTATACAGGGTGTCCGCGGGAAGACTGAACAGCTGGATATCTCCTAAAGTATTGGAGATAAAAAAATAAAAAATATATGGAATCGCATGGTTCGAGGGGGGCAATTTATTAGCGCAGACGATTTTTTTCTTCAATTATTATTTTAAAAGATACGATGGTCAAGTTCGGTTTTTTAAATGGAACTATTTTTTTTTGAAGAGGTCACTTGATAGTGCGTTTCAAGACAAATTCAATAAGCTATAATGTATACACTTTATTTCCACTGGTTTTTAAGATATTGCGCTTGCAAATTTACTAATTTTCCTTGGAAGAAAACCCGCTGGAATAGCAAGGACCGGGGACGGTCTTGCCGGCGCCACGGGTGGCCTTACCTATTGAAACAGATACCTACCTGCCAAAGGTCTACGCCGGGAATGGCAGGCCCAAAGGCTGGACAATTCTTTTCCGTCAGAAATGCTACTTAGGTAGGTACATCTGCGGTATCGAGAAGCGCACCGTTACTTTTATTTCGCACTTGCTCCTACGCTCGGATGGCCGGTTCTTTTGGGAGGGATGCAAGTTCGATTGGTTAGAGTTAGGAGGTGTGAAACTTGCTAGACCAAATTTCAACCATAGGGAGCAGATTGTATTAGGACCAATCGGATTTGCATCCCTCGCAAACGGCTGCTATCTTGAGGAGAGCCTCTTCACAGCAATACCTCCCCCTCCCCCCAATGCCCACCTGCTGTTGCACGGAATACGTCAACGCATACTTCTGTTTTGCTATTGGAGCTCGTGTTTATACTCGAAAGATAAGGGATCTGTGCGAATTTTTAGGGAGGACCTCGCGTCGACAGCGGGCTACCCGTTTTCTTCTTGTGTCTCTCCACGAGGCGTATTGACGGTGGATTGTAGGAGCGTAGATGTCTGGATGCCAGTTATTGAATTCATGAGACGATAGAAACACTTTATTACAAAACACACATGCATTATAATATTAATGTAAATCGTATTTCTCTTAGGCAGGAGTACTGATAACGATCGAACTTGCGCCCTACTTCGCGCAGACCGATTACACGGAGGGTACTCGAGTCACACACTGCACATATGATACAGGGTGATTCTGGAGCTACGCCCGTCGAAGGATGCGGCCTGGTACCCCGTGACGAGGACAACCCCCCAGCAGTGCCCCACCGAATTTTATGGCCATTTCCGGAAAAAGGTATGAATCCTGGGCCGAACGTAGCGAATTGAGGTCGAGCCTCCGCAGTCAAGGGTTAAATATCCATTACAGCGTATTAAGAAATTCTTTTCTTCATCGCATCGAAAGGGAAGTGACGCCAATGGATTCCTTATGTTTTTCCGATGAAAATCATACCAAATGTCATGCAAATCGGACTACTTTGACACAAGCTATTTGTACTCCTTATGTAAAAGTTGTCCTATTTACACGATATTTGGTATGATTTTCATCGGGAAACCCTAAGGAATCCATCGGCCACACGTCCATATCCATACGATAAAGAGTAAAGGATTATTTTATTGCTGAAACAGACACAGGGTAAATCTGGAGCAACGCCCGTCAAGGAGATGCGGCTTTGTACCCCGTGGCGAGGACAGCCCTTCGCAGTGCCTCACCCGATTTTATGGCTTTCGACCCAGAAAGGGGTTCGAGTGCCTATTAAGAAGTGAGCAATCTTCGACTTGCGCATTTCTTATCAGAATTCGCACCAACGACACCCATCAATTCCTCACGTTTCGCCGATGAAACTAACACCAAGAACGACGTAATTCGGACCATGATAAAGGAAATTCCATGGAAAATCGATTTGTATCATTTCAAGCTGACTTGACTTGGGTAAAAATAGTCCGATTTACACGAAATTTGGTATGATCATCATTGGAAAAACATAACGAATCCTTTGGCGTCACATCCTTTTCGATGCGATAAAGAATGAAGAATTTCTTACTACGCTGAAAGGAATATTTCACATTTTCACCCTCTACTGCGGGGAGTCGACCATGATTTTCTGGGGTCGGCCGAGGATTCGTACCTGTTCCAGAAACAAAATAATTCTTTATTTTTTATCGTATCGATATGGAAGTGACACCGAAGGATTCCTCATATTTTTCCGATGAAAATCATGCCAAATATCGTGTAAATAGGACAACTTTTACATAAGGAGTACAAATAGCTTGTGTCAAAGTAGTCCGATTTGCATGACATTTGGTATGATTTTCATCAGAAAAACATAAGGAATCCATTGGCGTTACTTCCCTTTCGATGCGATGAAGAAAAGAATTTCTTAATACGCTGTAATGAATATTTCACCCTCGACTGCGGAGGCTCGACCTCAATTCGCTACGTTCGGCCCAGGATTCATACCTTTTTCCGGAAATGGCCATAAATTTCGGTGGGGCACTGCTGGGGGGTTGTCCTCGTCACGGGGTACCAGGCCGCAACCTTCGACGGGCGTAGCTCCAGAATCACCCTGTATCATATGTGCAGTGTGTGACTCGAGTACCCTCCGTGTAATCGGTCTGCGCGAAGTAGGGCGCAAGTTCGATCGTTATCAGTACTCCTGCCTAAGAGAAATACGATTTACTTTAATATTATAATGCATGTGTGTTTTGTAATAAAGTGTTTCTATCGTCTCATGAATTCAATAACTGGCATCCAGACATCTACGCTCCTACAATCCACCGTCAATACGCCTCGTGGAGAGACGCAAGAAGAAAACGGGTAGCCCGCTGTCGACGCGAGGTCCTCCCTAAAAATTCGCACAGATCCCTTATCTCTCGAGTATAAACACGAGCTCCAATAGCAAAACAGAAGCATGCGTTGACGTATTCCGTGCGACAGCAGGTGGGCATTGGGGGGGGGGGGGGACGTATTGCTATGAAGAAGCTCTCCTCAAGATAGCAGCCGTTTGCGAGGGATGCAAATCCGATTGGTCCTAATACAATCTGCTCCCTATGGCTGAAATTTGGTCTAGCAAGTTTCACACCTCCTAACTCTAACCAATCGAACTTGCATCCCTCCCAAAAGAACCGGCCATCCGAACGTAGAAGCAAGTGCGAAATAAAAGTAACGGTGCGCTTTTAGATACCGCAGATGTACCTACCTAAGTAGCATTTCTGACGGAAAAGAATTGTCCAGCCTTTGGGCCTGCCATTCCCGGCGTAGACCTTTGGCAGGTAGGTATCTGTTTCAATAGGTAAGGCCACCCGTGGCGCCAGCAAGACCATCCCCGGTCCTTGCTATTCCAGCGGGTTTTCTTCCAAGGAAAATTAGTAAATTTGCAAGCGCAATATCTTAAAAACCACTGGAAATAAAGTGTATACATTATAGCTTATTGAATTTGTCTTGAAACGCACTATCAAGTGACCTCTTCAAAAAAAATAGTTCCATTTAAAAAACCGAACTTGACCATCGTATCTTTTAAAATAATAATCGGAGAAAAAAATCGTCTACGCTAATAAATTGCCCCCCTCGAACCATGCGATTGCATATTTTTTTTATTTTTTTATTTCCTATACTTTAGGAGATATCCAGCTGTTCAGTCTTCCCGCGGACACCCTGTAGAGGAAATAAAGCTAACCGAGGTTCAAGGCGAGGAAACAAAATAGCAAATTCTCTACGGATACCATTGCACACCCACAGGAGGACATCAAGGTATTCAGAGGACGACAAAACGAATAAAGCAAAAATACAAATGGCCAGGTATGAATAAGGTCATCGAGGATTACATACGGAAATGTAGCCTCTGTCAAAAAAATAAACTAAGTCGAAAAACTAAGGTTCCAATGTAAATCACGGATACACCAACAGAACCCTTCGAAAAAGTAGCTTTAGACATAGTAGGGCCCCTGCCAGGAAGCGAACAAGGAAATATCTACATACTAACCTTCCAGGACCTCCTTACAAAATTCAGCAAGGCAATTCCCTTGCCGAACCAAGAAGCAGCCACGGTAGCCGAGGCAGTCGTCGAAAAAATCATCTGCGAAAACGGCATACCAGAAAAAATACTAACAGACCAAGGGACAAATTTTCTAAGTGAAATGTTTAAGAATATTTGTAAACTACTTCGAATTACTAAAATTCAAACAACCGCGTATCATCCAGAGTTAAACGGAGCGTTAGAAAGGTCACACAGAACCCTAATAGAATACCTCCGACATTACATTGATAACAACCAGACGGACTGGGATCGGTGGCTACCCTACGCGATATTCACATATAATACGACCCCACACACCGCGACGGGTTTCACACCATATGAATTAGTCTACGGAAAGACGGCATTGATACCGACCGCGTTAAAAAGCCCGCCTAGACAAACATACAACTATGATGACTACGCGCAACAAACGAGAGAACGCATAAGGACAACAAATGAAGTTGCAAGAGAGAAAAAGCAAAAAAGGATTACGATAAGAAAACGCGCGAAATCGAATTCAAAATCGGCGACAAAGTTTGGCTATGCGACGAGTCCGTACGTCGAGGAAGATCGAAAAAACTAGATAACAAGTGGGTAGGTCCCTACGTAATAACAGAAAAAACTCAAAAGTCAACGCAACTATAAAAAAGGGGAAGAGAACCCTACGCACGCACGCGAGAAGACTAAAACACTTGATCGAATAACTAAGGCGCGACGAACCTTAAGTACTAAAAGGAGGAATAGGAGACGGACTTAACAGGAAAATAATGAGGAAGACACATCAAATAGGTAAAATTAACTATATTCTATGAAAATACCCATAATAAATTAAGCATGGGGGGATGCCAAAAAGGTCGTATTAACCCCAGTCTTCACCCTATAACAAAAAAGGGAAAAACATGTTAAAGGCGAAACATAGCAAAAGGGAGAGGAGGAAAGGCTAACGGAACTATCACTTACTTCCTCGTCCATCCTAGGCAGCCCAAACAGCCGCCGCAGCCCAAAGGTATCGCATGTTAAGGCCCATGAAGGAAAACCCTCCTCCCACAAACAATCCATGTAGTAGCGTTGCAGCCGGCGCTCCAGCCGCAAGGAACACATCTCCCGGACACAAATGTAACCTGGGATCCGTCGTTCATCAAACATCTGCCAATAACGATAGGAAGATGGCAGTTAATAAACGCAAACGAAAAAAAAGGGAAAAATTTTTTTTACGGACAAGAAGGGTACTTACGGCGCGAAAATCCTCGGAGCACATAGCTAAAACGCACAAAACGATCAAAGAAAAATCGGTTAAGCTCGAAAACAATTATGATAATCAAATGCGCAAACAACCCAATATATATAGTAGGCGCGAATTAGTCAAGTAGGAGGGGATAGAATCCGACTTCATTGTTGCAGAATGACCGTATTAGTGGGGGACCCATCTAAAGCGGCGCCGACTGGCGGCCAGGCTTCATATACGATATCACCGATCAAGCATAAAGCAGGAATCCACTTTACGCACATCGGAGAACTACACATGGTAACCGATTCATGGAAAATCGTGACCCATCTAAAAATGGATACTCTCCTCGAGAGAAATCGGCAGCTAGCCTCCTACGTAAACGAGATACAGCGCCGGTGCGAAAACGAAGTCGCAATCCAACAAACGTGTACGGATCATCTAGACCCACTACGTAGAAGAGCGGAAAAATTGTATAAAAGACTAGATCAGGTGTCGGAAACGCTGACTTACGTACCAGATAGGCGACGGGGGTTAATCAACGGAATAGGGACCTTAGCCAAAATCATATTCGGGACTATGGACGCGGACGACGCCGAACAGATTAACAACCATTTGTCACGACTGGACGGATCACAAAATACATTGATGACCGCCATGAAAAATCAAATTCAAATAACAAATAATACGTTACACCACTTACATGACGCGGGAAGAACGATACAACACAACGAAGAAATATTACAAAACAGACGAGACTATTACGTGTACGGATCGAAACGGCCTTACTACAACAAACACGAAGAGCTGACGTAGTAGATCATTTCATTACATTAAATGCCATACTGACCGACTTGACTCAGGACGTAGACGACGTGTTGCAATATTACACCGGCCTGAAAAGCGGCATAATCAGCACGAACGTAATAGCAAGCGCACAAATTACCAAGCTATTACAAACCGCCGTACAACACCTCCCAAACGGACTTACATTTCCGATAGCACCAAACGTAGAAAATACTAACGTGATTGAGAAATTGTCATCAGTAACCGCGTATTTCGATAGGACTACGTTAATAGCAGTAATAACCGTCCCCCTAATTTCTTCTCAAACGTTCACAGTGATCGACGCTACTCCAGCACCGATTCACGTCGACGACAACAGATACGCGTTGTTAGTGATAAGAACCCCGATACTCGTCATAGACGCAAGCACCAATCAGTACGTGCTCACAGAGCATGACGAGCTAAAGGGATGCAAACAAGTAGCAGCACAGTATTATTGCGAACGACCAATGCTAGCGCACAACGTAAATGGCGATCTCGAGTGCGAAGCAAGCCTGTGGCTGCAACCCTCGGACGAGTTCCCAAAAAATTGCGAAATAAAAAACATCGCGGTAAACCACACGATGTGGATAGGCACCCCGCGCGCCGATACGTGGATTTTCGCGGCGCACCAACCCGAGATACTGACTATACAATGTAACGAGCAAAAGCCCGAACACGTCGATATAGATAAGACAGGAATCCTTAGGATTGCGGGAAATTGTAACATCCGAAGTAAGGACGTAGTACTAAAGAAACGACAAACAACGTATAGTCAGGATTTCGAACTGCCGACGACACCACGATACGACATAACGGCAGCAATGAACGCGACACGACGGGGCGAACCAGCGCACCCCCTCACGCGTTTTCAGTTAGATAAGCTACTAAAAAACCCATCTGAATTCTCAGCATTGTATAATCAGCTCAATCAGGTGGAAGGCGATCTAACCAACAATAACTACCAACCAGGACTAGCGACCTGGCAAATTGTACATCCAACATCGACGACTATCGTACTAGTAATACTTACCATACTCGTCATGTATTTGTTAAAACGCGATTACTAAATGCGCCGAAAATTACAAATCCCTACACCAGCGAAAGCACAGGAGCCGAAAAAATCAGCATCCAACCTTCGCGCAGGGATTACTACAACAACCGCCACGGACAGCGAATACGCTGAGGCTCTTACGATTTAGGGTACAGGGAAATTTTGTAAACCATCTTGCGAAAAATTCCCCTAAGCACCCTTCCCTCAAGGGGGGGGGGGATGTTGTGTCCCAACCGACACCCCAAGCGTAACGACACCGCGGCATTCCGATTGCCACAATCGAACGGCCGAAATCGGGCACAACCGCGTAAGCATTCCCGGAAACATTCCGAGACCATCAGCACATGGTGAAACATCCAAAAGCGGGCCAAAGACGGAGACCCCGATGGTCCCCGCTTCACCCCGATTACAGTATAAGAATGATGTACGAGCAATGCGAGCTCAGACTTAATTGAGACGATATGGAAACTTGATACAGACGCTGTACAAGATCCGCGCCTGATAAAGGCATGGTATCAGTGTCGCCCAGATCGGGACACAATAAACTTGTTTAAACCTTACGGTGAGTTCCAACTCTTTAATCAGCAACGATCCCTTACCTTCGGTTTCCGAACCGAATCCTTCCGTCCCGGCATTCTCACCCGAACCTTCGGAGCCCGTTGGACGACGACAGTGAAGGACGACCCGGAGCACCCCGAGATTCGCTGCCAGAATCTCGACCCCACTCGCCTTGACACAACACTTCCATGGAAAATCGATTTATATCATTTCAAGCTGACTTCGTTAAAAATGGTCCGATTTACATGAAATTTGGTATGATTTTCATCGGAAAACATAAGGAATCCATCGGTGTCACTTCTATATCGGTACGAGAAAGAATAAAGAATTATTTTATTTCTAAAACAGGTATGAATCCTCGGCCAACCGCAGCGATTTCAGGTCGGCGCCCCGCTGTCGAGGGTGAAAATGTGAAATAATCATTTCAGCTTATCAAGAAATTCTTTATTCTTTATCGTATGGAAGTGACACCAATGAATTCTTTATGTTTTTCTGATGAAAATCATATCAAATGTCATACAAATCGGATTACTTTTGCACAAGCAATTTCTATTCCTTATGTAAAAGTAGTCCGTTTTACATGACATTTCGTATGATTTTAATCGGGAGAACGCCAGGAATCCATCCATTTTAATCGGGAGAACGCCAAGAGTTACTTCCCTTTCGATACGATAAAGAAAAGAATTTCTTAATACGCTGTAATGGATGTTTCACCCTCGACTGTGGGGGGTCGACCACTATTTTCCGGGGTCGGCCGAGGATTCATACCTGTTTCAGAAATAAAATAATTCTTTATTCTTTATCGTATCGATATGAAAGTGACACCGATGGATTCCTGATGTTTTTCCGATGAAAATCATAATCAATTTTCATGTAAATCGGACTATTTTTAATGAAGTCAGCTTGAAATGTTATAAATCGATTTTCCATGGAATGTCTTTCATTATGGTCCGAATTACGTCGTTCTTGGTGTTAGTTTCATCGGCGAAACATAAGGAATCGAATGGTGTCATTTTGGCACAGATCTGATGAGAAATGCGGAAATCCAGGACATTTCTCACGTTTTAATGGTATTCAAACCCCTTCGAGGGTCGAAACCCATAAAATTCGGTGAGGCACTGCGGAGGCTTGTCCTCGCCACGGGGTACCAGGCCGCATCCATTGTCAGACATAGCTCCAGAATCACCCTGTAGTTAGCACCCAATAAACTGACCCTTGTCAGGACCCTCGGGCGAACCGTCTGACAAGGAGACGTAAACCGAGAGTGAGTGAAATAGCGCACCAGCGGGAGACCCTCGGTCGACGGCGAATTGAGATTCAGTATTGAATATGAAAATTTTCTTATTACTAATTACATCTGGAAGAGAGTTTTGCCGATCGATTGGTGAGTTTATGACGTTTATGTCGACGAAAATGAGTCTAAACACGGAGCAATTCGGTCTATTTTTTATTATGAAAACACAATTAGAATTTCAGTTCCCCAACTTAAGGGACAAGCACACTTCTGGTGATTAACTCACAACATTTCTCCTACCCGATACTATTACAATAAAAAACAAAACAATTTTAACTCAAAGGCACTGGTTACTGCCAAATAAAATAGGTACTAAACATCTAGGGAATTTCTCCTGAAGGCTGCATTTAAACAATCTTCAGCAGACACATTACAATTTGGTTTAGTCCTTGATATTCTCCATTTAAATTCTCTGCTGCATTATTACATAGTGTGTAACGGAAAAGAGTCACTTTCCAGTGTGTGAATTACAACATTTAGTGAACGTAGTGACGTTCACTAAAAATGGACCGAATTTCTCCACATTTGAACTCATTTTCATTGGGAAATCCTACAAATTCATTGGTAATACTTTCATGAACATTTATCAAAAACATGAACATTTTATTTTTCTCTACTGGGTATTTTACCTGGCCCAACGGTTTTATTGCTCTCGGCAGTCAACGGCCGGTCTACCCGAGACCGAAGGCTCTTGCTCGCACCGAAGAAGCAAAACTGTGGGGTGGGTAGGTCTTTCCCGATGATCCGGGGAAAAAAGCATTTCAATAATCCAGGGAAGACTGTACCTTGAAAGGAAAGGGTTACAACTGAACGCAGAGAAATCAAAGGTGCTAATTTTCCATAAAGGAAGAGGAAAGAAGAAGAGAGAAGAATGGGGCTGACAGGGGCACAGTCTGGAAGAAGTAAAGGAGTTCAAATACTTACGGTATAATTTCCAGAAAAATGGGGGCAGAGAGATGCATATAAGGGAAGTCATAAAGAAAGCAAGAATAGCAATGGCGCAGATATGGGGAATAGGACAAAGAATGTTCAAGAACAATTATGAGAGAAGAATGAGAATATTCAGAAGCATAGTGAAAAGTATCTTGCTCTACGCGTTAGAAATTTGGGGATGGATGGAAGCAGAAAAGGCAGAGAAAATACAGGAGAAATACATAAGGTGGACTTTAGGTTTGGACTTCAATACACCAGCATATCTAATTTTGGAGGAAATAAAAACGGACAAAGTAAGGATAGAAGCGGGGAAAAGAGCAATAAAATATGAGGAGAAAGCGAAACGACTGAATAAGAATAAAATAGTACAAGAATGTTGGAGGGAAATAGACGCGAAGCAAGCAAAGAGAAAGTCGAAATGGGAGGAAATGAGAGACTCATACTACAGGCAAAAAATGATGGATATCCAAGAAAAGGAAATAGAAAGAAGGAGAGGAAGAGAATTTGCTGAGGAACTAGCGCAAAGAGACAGGGCAGAGCAGGTTCAATGGCAATACGACAGAATACTAGGAGGCAGATACAACGCACATTACACAGAAATCAGGGATAACCAGAGAGCAAACTACCTAAATGGAAACTACAGAGGCAGAGGCCAAAGCATGATTGCAAGATTCAGATGTGGGAACGAAGAGCGGACAAGTAAGTACTGTAAGGAAGAAAAAGAGATAGTATGCAGAATATGTAATGGGGCTAGAGAGACGGTGGGTTACATGCTACAAGACTGTAAGGAGCTGAAAAAAGAAAATTCAATGATCCAAAGAATATTAAAGGGAGAAGAAGAAGGAGCGGAGTGGATGCGTATGATTCTGGAAAAAAGGAGAAGAAAAGAAGAACAAGATGAAGGAAGAAGTCAAACAAAACCACAATTTTGAGTTAACAGTCCCAGAAACACTTACACGTAACCCCATTTTAAGGCCGAAAGGCATAAAATAAACCTATTTACTACTATAACAATGGCTATTTGTACAAACAATCGGATTTAAATTGAATAAAAGATTCATCATTGGAAGAAACAAAGAAGGTAATAATATTAAGCAGATATATTTTTATAGAAATAAATATTTTATTCAAAATGCTCGGCGCTGCACTCCGAATTGGTGTTGCTAAACTGAATAAATATGTATAAATTGCATTAAAATCTTTTTCTTTCTTTCTTGTCTCAGTGGTGTCTTCTCTTGTTTCATTTATTAACCAAGACAATTAACAATTTTTGTGGTTTCGCAGCGCCAAGTATTTTGAATAAAATATTTATTTCTATAAAAATATATCTGCTTAATATTATTATCTTCTTTGTTTCTTCCAATGATGAATCTTTTATTCAATTTAAATCCGATTGTTTGTACAAATAGCCATTGTTATAATTGGCGCCATTTTTGTATACCATTAGTTTTGTAAAGATATTAATTTACGACAAAGTTTTTAAATGGGATTCTTTTTTATGGGATTATTAATTTACCATTCTTTGCGCGTGTATACTTGGCGCTCTTTTTTGTACCTTTTTTTAAAAAAGGTAATTTTGTGGGGATAGACAATACGTCACTCCGTACAGGTGGGACGCGCGAAGTGCAGACCTTGTTCCGTCTTACGGGACAAAAGCGGGTTCAGGGCGAGGCGAAAATTCAACGTCTTTTACGGTGGGCAATTGCTTGTTCTCGAAACGTTCGTTGGGAACCATTTGCCTGCCAGATGACCAAGAGGCAATCGACAACGTACCGTTTTTTTTTTTGGTAATTTCGACTGCCTTCGCTCTGAGATAATCCGTTGAATTACTCATGAATGGCACATACCGTCGTCCACCGCTGACTCGCGGGAAAATACGGTCATAAACCGTGACCCTGGCGAGATGCTCCGACCGAACAACCTAGCAAGGTTTGCTAGTCAGATGTCTGGCGTTTCCTTCGCTACGTCACCAAGAAGGAGAGGCCTCCTCCTCCACCACCGAAATCGCGGAAGGAAGGTTCCTCCTCTTCGAGGAAAAGCTAGCCAATCAACAATGTTGACACCTCCCGAAATTCTGATATCTTGTATACCTTCGACGTCGAAAAGTTGGACAAGACAGAATTCAATCGTCTCTCGAGCGAACGCATTCATCTCTCGTTAAAAACTCGATCAGCACTCTACTGATACAGTCAACGATACAGTCGACTTCACGTGATCAAGTCAAGCATTCGTGATTAAGACTCTCAGTCAAACAGCTCTCTTACGCTAATCGTCGTACGAACTAGCGCGTTTGGTCTAGTCAAGCATTCGTGACTAAGACCATCGATCAAAGACATTCGTGCCCTTGTCTGTCATCATACGGACCAGCAAGTTCCTTTTTCGTCGCGTCAATTAAACAATCACTTAAAATTAATTTGACGACTGATAAAGCCATCAGCACCGCGTACCACGGAGTCACATGGGCCTTACGACACCAAGAGAAAGGACAATCTTTCGCGCGTGTGTCGGTAGCTTACAGACCTCTCTATATTCAAACGTTATTATCTAAAAAATGGTTGGAAGCACGAAAAACTTATATATACAGTAATTGTAGAAAGTTGAATGCTCTTTTAATATTATTTGAACAAAATTTCGGTAGGGCTTACTATTTTTGAGAAATTGTTCAAATTCAAATCAATAATGAATTTTAAACTTTAAACCCAGATCGGCACCGTTTCCTGTGGTCCGATTGCAATAATCTTTTTCAGGGACTATTTTTTTTATGAAATGGAACCATATTAGGGGACGAGAGCAAAAGAAACCCCATGTTGAAAATAAGGGCCACCCTAGTCAACATCCACGATAAAAACTTATCCTGATAATTTTATGGACAAAACTCTCCTGTGGGTCTAAATGGACCCAGTATCCGCTGTCCAAGGATTAATTGGCTATGGGAAGGGTAGTCGAAGGTTCTTACCTTTGTATAAGAGAGAAAGTCCGTACTCGAGTGGTATCTGATTGCATCGTAAATGGAAACCAACGTCCCGATAGCTGAAGGCCATGCCAATATCATTTTTCGTCATTCTGTTGGTTTCTGTGCTATAGCCACCTTGGTAGCCGATGAGGAGACCCTTAATAGTGGTCACTATGGAGCCCAAAACGCTTATGTTCGACTGCAGATTCGTGGCTGTGAAAATAGAAGGTTTCTGTGCTTAGAACTGGTAGATTTTGAGCAATTATTTCAGTCTGATATTTGTAAAGAATTCCTAGAATTCTATATTTTTTCATTAATCTTCACGTAGAGCTACAAACAAGTTCATGGCGACAAAATTACGAGGAAATGTAATTAAAGACGCATTTGCGAAGTTCTAAGACAAATTCCAGAAACGCCCTGCAACATTCAAGGCAATAATGTAATGTATGCTCTTTCAGAACAGCTCTGTGTCAGTTTGTAACTGCGATATATTTTAATTTCCTTCCGTTCGATGTATTACTGTGAAAGAGTCACGTTCGCAGAACGTTTAAGGGGACCTTCCGGTCTAAAAGCCGATTTTTTTTATTTCATTTTTCGAACGTTCAACCTTTTAGGAATACGTGTTTAAAAGGATTTGTTGAAATTCGTACAATTTCCGAAGTTATAGGCATTTGAGTAGCGACAAATGCATGGGTCACAATCGGCCCCTCGGCGCTCCCGTAAAACTTTAAACGCGTTTTTCCCGAAACAGTGTTCTCAAAATCGGTGGGGCTTGTATCTCCAAAAGTTATTATCCGAATCAACTGAAAGTTTTTTTTCTCGAAAAATATACTTCTGGCTGGGGGGGGGGGGGGGCAGAAAAATTTCAAAAATGACATATTTTGAGAAAATAACGACACTTAAAGTGTGGAATCACTTTTTCTCTATATTTTTCGTCCTTTCAATGCCTTACAAAATTATAAATTTTCAATTTTTTGTAATTGTTCTGGTTTCCCCCCTAGCCAGAAGTATATACTTCAAACTAAAAAACTTTCAGTCGAATCAGATAGTAACTTTTGGAGATACAGGTCCCACCGATTTTGAGAACACTGTTTCGGGAAAAATGCGTTTAAAGTTTTACGGGAGCCCCGAGTGGCCGGTTGTGACCCATACATTTGCCGCTACACAAATGCCTATAGCTTCGGGAATTTTACGAATTTCAGCAAATCCTTTTAAACACGTATTCCTAAAAGGTTTAACATTCGAAAAATGAAATAAAAAAAATCGATTTTTAGATCGGAACCTCCCCTTAAAATCGATTTTTTTTATTTCATTTTTCGAATGTTCAACCTATTAGGAATACGTGTTTAAAAGAATTTGTTGAAATTCGGAAAATTCCCGAAGTTATAGGCATTTGAGTAGCGGCAAATGCATGGGCAACAACCGGCCACTCGGCGCCCACGTAAAATTTTCAACGCGGTTTTCTCGAAACAGTGTTCTCAAAACGGTGGGATCTGTATCTCCAAAAGTTATTATCCGATTCGACTGAAACTTTTTTATTATGAAGAATATACTTCTGGCTAGGGGGGATACCAGAAAAAAATACAAACAATTGAAAATTTATAAGTTTTCAAAGGCGTTGAAGGGATGAGAAATATAGGGAAAAAATGATTTCAAACTTTAAGTGTCGGTATTTTCTAAAAAAATGTCATTTTTGTAATTTTTCTGGTTTCCCCCCTAGCCAGAAATATATTCTTCAAAATAAAAAAAGTTTCAGTCGAATCGGATAATAACTTTTAGAGATACAGTTACCACCGATTTAGATCAATGTTTTGACGCCTTGACTTTAACGACTCCCCAGTGCCGTTTGCAATGAGTAATTATAAAACAAAAAATATATTTCTATAATTTAAGACATCCCTAATACAGTGCAAAAGGTCGCATTAAATTATATATAGTATTTTTCTTTTAATTAATTCCTAAAGGTCACCTATTTTTTGGGGCTCTAGACCGGAAGGTCCTCTTAAAAGAAAGTGAGAAATAGTAACAGTTAAACTTTAAGTTATATGTACCTACAAGATGCATTATTAAAATTAGAATTACTACAAAGTACCCTGTTTGGATTAAAAGGCAAAAGAAATCGCGGAAAATATAATTTTAATGGCTTCAAAGGAACAACGCATCAAAGCTCTAAAGATCATTTTTTAAATATTGTTATGTACTATTTAAATATTATAGTGTAACCCAGTGTGATCTCTGAGGGTTAAAAATATGCGTGACACTTTTTGAAATGATTTCGAAGGACGAACATGACGAACATAATTTTTGTCTCTCTTATTTATCCCCCCATTCCGTGTATTTCAATTTATTTAAAAGGCCCTGTTTTATCTAACAAAAAAATTTCCATTTTTATTTTCATTCCTAAATAATATAATAGCTGGTATGAAAATGAGTTCAACCGTGCCCTATGACCTTCAGATGCCCTTGTTAACGATTATAAATGCAGAGTAATAATTCCACAAAAATTTTCTATTAAATTGGGACACATAGAAAATGATTAATAACTATGAAACTGCCAGGGTCACTGCGTTCTTCCACTGAAATTGATTTAAATTCTGTTGTCTTCAAGTTCTGGTACAAGTGAATCACCCTGTATTGCTCTGCGGTAGCTTAACTTTGCTTGTAAACGACGACTACTTTAGTAGTCGTCATTAATGTTTCACAGTGGCGTTTCTGGACGACTTCCAAAAACTCTGCTACGAACGTTTCCCGTTTTTATTCAAGAGCTGACTTCTTTGTTTTTGAAGGGCCATGTGCACATTTTGTCACAATGATATGCGACGAACAAACAGCTAATAACATTTAGTAGAAGATATTTCTCATTGCAATTCTATGGATTATCGTTGCCTCCATTGGCGTTGGGAAAAAACTTTTTTAAAAAGATCGCGTTATATTATCTAAAACACGAAGAAATGTCTTGTCTTGAGATTAGGCAAACTATAAATTATTTAGTATTTTTACAGGACTGATATTGAAATTTACATTAGTTTCCTTCGAATACATGGAGTATAAATAAATAAGAGATACAAACTTGATAGATTCATGGCACTCATTGGACGGAAACGATATTCTTAATAAACGGATTCATGAAAATGACTTTTGACATGATGTCTCTGAAATTATTTTATTCTCTACACTCTGCGTACATGTAGTTACTCAAAAAAGTAACTGCCCACCCTATATGTAACATATTTTACATATTAACTCGACATCAAATTAACAATTCGCAATTCTAATTCACATTAATATAATTCTGGTGGATGGGCAAACCAGTATAAGTCAGAATTCTTAGTTTTGTAGGCAGACACTTAGAATATTTAAAGTGCTATGTAAGATTTGGTGTTAAATTTTCGACGTGAATGTTGGTAACATACAGTGAATCAGAAAAATATTCGGACACCCTTTAAAATAGAATATCTTTTTTAAAATTGATTCAAACCTTTAAACGACTTGAGTTGTTTTGAGAAGCTAGAAGGATTAGTTTACTATGTGACGTGTTTCGTCGTTTCCAAAAAATGCAATTGGTCGCAATAGCAAAGAAAATAGTGGAGATCGCCTTTTTAACTTTTTCATCTGAGCCTGTACTGAAAATTTAAAAATCCCGTTTGTAGATTTAAGTAAGATGTATATATGTTGAACATTTCATCGAAATCGGTTAACGTAGCTATGAGCTACAAACAGTTAAAAGTGGTGGAAATCACAGTTTTCGGCCTATAATAGTAATAAACCTAAAGATTTTTACATATTTCGATGCCTGTCGCTTGTTTTTGCATCAATCGATCTCGATGAAATTTTCAGCATGTATACAACTTACTTAAATCTACAAACGGGATTTTTAAATTTTCATTAGGGAAGAAATTTTAATGAAGACATTTTCATTCACTATTTTCTTCGCTATTCCGACCAATTGCATTTTTTTTTAAAAACGACGAAACACGCCACTTCTTAGTGAACTAATCCTTCTAGCTTCTCAAAAAATCTCAATTCGTTTGGACCAATTGTATAAAAGTTATCTTCGAATATTTTTGTGATTCACAGTATATGTTATAAGAAACTTTTATTTTTAACGTCGATTCACAAAAAAGAAACCGTTTAAGCTCGAGGTAAAATTTGACTTATATTCGTTTGCTCGTCAGCCAGAGATAAACCTTGGTCAATATACTTTTTTTGGGGTGCATTCAATTGCAAACTTTTACACAGTTTATTTAAAAAAAAATAGCGAAGTATTAGTGGAAATAGCAAAGATTGTGCAAAAATATATTCGCTCAATTCAACCTGTAATTTATACAGACGTATTTACAATAAGTTAATATTCTTCTAATATTCCTGCGATTTTATTATAAGCTTTGTACATACATTCAACTACTTAATTCTCTGTAAAATTTCAGCTTATCTTGTTCTAGTCTTCTAGGAAAATTTCTTTGAGCATTTGTTTGGTAGATGGTACTAGCTAAAAATATATTAATCAAGGTTCGTACCAATGTAAATTGTAATGGGTAATTTTGAATTTAACATTACTAAAATAAGTAAAATATTATGTACGTATGAGGTGGGCGGATACTTGTATGAGTAACTATACACGTTCATTAAGATACATGTTTCCTTCAAAAAAGTCTGCAACTCCTTATTAAGTTTTCACCTGCAAATTTTTCACAACTTGTCAAATAATCAACGTCATTACTATGCAAAGATTAAATCAAAATTGACAATTTTTAAATTTACACATTTCAACATTTAAATTTTTATAATATAGATCAGGTAAGTGCGGGTAATAAGGATCTATAATTTTTTTAAAAAAAACTTGTACATATTCTTGAAAATTTTTTTTTATAGAAATCTGTAGACATTAAACTATAAACTGTAATATTTGTAAATTAATAGGGTTTTAAAAACCTTGTAAAGGGGCTTTGTTTCGTGTAGTGCAGGTAATAAGGCCCACCTATTTAGTATGTACAATTCGGGTAAACAAAGACATCTTCTTCCTCGGGTGTGAGCCCAACGCACTCCTCGTGTATCCAGGTGTAACGTTCTCGAACGAGACGTTGCCGTTAATTACAGGAGATTCCACAAGTAGAGCGGTTTACCCGTGGAATTGTGGGATTGGTTCGGGTGGCGTGCGATAAAGAAATGAATTTCACGAAACGAGAGTCCTTCTTTTTAACGATAGGTAACAAAAATAGTTTATTCAAAAATGGTTTTGACGCTAGGTCGAAATGGAACATATAATACGACACGGAGTCGTGAGAACTATGACGATAAATTAATATAATTGAACGTAAAGTAATTGCGTTACGACGTATCGGTCGGTATTTAAAGAATATAGTTTGATTTAGGTTTCGACGCGGGGTCGGTAATAAAGAGTATTATTATGGTTTTGACGCTAAGTCGATAATAAAGAATATTGCGCTAATTAATATTAAAGATTCGGTATGAAGGTATGGTACTAGATCGTTAGTTGAACATAAGGTCTCGACGCGAAGTCGGATTGTGATACGAGAAATGACGCTTGGTCTGTTTGGTATGTTAAGTTGAGAGTTCGAGAGGATTCCTTCTCTTCGATTTGTAGTTGCTTCCTGTTGCCTATCAGCTTGCCCACGCTTTCTAGGATGGTAGCTGAGGGCTAGTGAAAGCGATCTCAGATGGTAGCCAGGTAGCCGGTTAGGGCGTCCCCAGATGGAAGTTGAATTCGGCGGCTTCCTTCCCTCGGATTGGTAGTGTGCTTCTGGTGCCTATCAGCTGGCCCACGCTTTCCAGGATGAGGTGTAGGGGCTAGTAAAAGCGACCTCGAATGGAAGTTGAGGGGCTAGCTAAAGTGACCTCGTATAGGTGTTGAGGGGCTAGCTAAAGCGACCTCGTATGGAAGTTGGTGGTTGTATGTCAGGACGTTGATTTAAAATAGACTTCCTTTAGACTTCGCAAGACTGAGGGGCTAGTCAAAGCGACCTAGGTCTGGTTGGTTCGGTGGCCCTGTATTTATACTAATTTGTGGTACTTAGCCCACACCAATCACTCGCTGCGCGATCTCGCGCACAAATTAGAATTAGCATCCGGTTCGCGCCACTCGCGCAATAGACTTGGTTTATTCGGCGTCCGGTTGATCGTGCGGTCTGCGCACGCGCGCTTGGTTCACTCGCGGCACTGTGTTCACTGTTTGAATGAACGGTTATACGCATGCGTTGCGCGTCGTTTAGTTCACTGTTTCCCGCTTCATAGCGTCGTGACGCTCGCACGTGTTTCACATGTCCTTAATACTAGTACTACAATTTAAATATAATGAAACGGAAATAACGATCAATATAGAAAGAATAAGGAAACATTTATGGTGGTAGGTAGCGGTACGTTACACAAGTGAGACACATGACACACTGTCGCATATCACTCTTGAATGCAGTTTTGCATAATTTGCAAAACCAATTATCTGCAGAGTTGCCGTCCACTTTTTCTCTGGAGGTGGATGGCATGGGCTCTTGTTTACAGAATCTTGTCTTTTTTCTTCTGGTTGAAGTGACACGTGCTTTAGAGCTCTTCTTAATATCGTTCCTGCTTTGGAAGGAGTCTCTGGTTACTTCCTGAACCTTAAAGCCCACTTAATATTTTGGTGGGCCTTTTTATCTGTTTTGTCACTTCCTCATTGCCGAGGTTATATGTTAAGCGTGCACTTTACAAAATCATCCATTTTGGGGGGAATATGTTGCCAACATATGTACTTATACATACGTATAGTTGTACAGTAATTGAGTACTCCCAATACAAAGTCAAGAAACTGACGTAATTCTTATAATTGTAGCAACGCTAGTTGCCGGAGAAACATTTCTTGAATTAAACAGCCGACAAATGTTATATTAATCGCGCGGAAACTCTTCGAATGACATTTCGTATGTAATAAAAGCAATAAATAACACTATCAGTATTGTAGATTAATCTACCAAGGATAAATGACAGGTGGGCTTTATTACTTGCCGGGCCTTATTACTCGCACTTACCTTAATGATTGAATATTCCATTGCCAGACAATTTTTTTATCCGAGCAACTGTGTTTCCCTATCTGCCCAGGTAATAAAGGTTCCATTACGTCTCATAAAAGGAATTCGAATATTTCGAAGAAGCTCATAAATCATATGGATAGGCTGAGCTAATGGATGGAGTCTTGTTTTCGACTTAACATTTCAGTTGCGGATTTACCGCGATGATACGACTATATCGGCTGAAAACATGCCCCCTCCACTACTCCACACTCCATAGTTAGTTCGTAAACGTCGAACCTTTCCCGACATTGAAACCTTCGTCCTCAACCTCAGTTTAAGTTTAACACTTGTACGACGCGAACCACTCGTGAAAACATTAAAATTGTAGTTAATATTCAATTAATTCTATCTCGTCTGTTAATATCGGTATTTTTTTTCCAAAAATCATTTTATTGAAGCCATCGGTATAGTCTTACATGTTATAAAATGGAGACAAAAACATATATGGCCAGGTGGCACTTGTACAGTATGTCAATGTGCTCGATAGGGAGCTTAAAGGTAAACCATTATATTCTCTTTCGTTCTTGTAGTTTCCTACTTAGGTGATTATGTTCGACATTTTGCGCCCTGGGAGTTGATTTGGCTTGAGATTCAAAAGGGAAAAAGGCGCTTCAGAATCTTGCTTATAGATAAAGATAAATAATAATGTTAAATTAACCTAGGTGTAAAAACTAACTTATGTCTATTTATTCTAGGATTAGGCTAGGTTATACTAATTTATTCTAAATTATGCTAGGTTGTGCTTGGTTTTTACAATATGTACATATAATACAGTATAATACAATATAATAGACTTTGTACAGCGGTGAAGTACGGCGATTCGCCTGTACTTTTATGTGGATGGGGTGTGAGTTTTTTTGCCGATCTTTATTTTATTTTTTGGGGGGAGGGTCGAACCACCAGTATTTTTGGTTGGACTTCGGTCGTTTAATTAGGTCTTTATCGGGTAATTTTGTGCAGAATTTGAGGTGTGCGAGTCTGTTGTAAATTTCTGAGTGGTGGGGTGGATAGTTTATGGCTTTCGGGAGGGTGCCCCGATCGATGTGGTATATTATGGGTATGTTGTTATTGTCAGTTATGTATCCTTCCCTATCAAGATATGGGAATTGTTCTGGTGGGGTGGAGCCTGGTTTTAGGGTTTTTTTTGGAAGTATAGGGGTTGGGGGTAGAAGGGGGAGTGTATTAGGCTATTGCTGGTATTACTTACGGCTTTAGCAAAGTGGTTTCTGTAGAGATGTAATATGTGAGAGTCGATTCTGGTTATATTCGCTGTGTTAAGTAGTACTTCGTTCATGTAGTGTTTTATATAATTTGAGTGTTTGAATCTGTACATTGTTAGACATGCGCGTAAGACGTATCTCTCGAATAATCGTAGTTTCTCCATTTTGGAGTTAGGGATATTGTACCAGATGGGACATGCGTAAGTTAGGATAGGTCTGATCAATGTGATGTAGCTGAGGATTTTACATTTGCTATTTAGGTTTTTGGAGTGGAATAGGCGGGAGAGGCTCCTGAATGCTTGTTTTGCTTTGAGGAGTTGTGTGCCTATGTGTGTGAAGAATTTTAGTTGTGGGTCCAGGAGTAGGTCTAAGTATTTGGTCGTTTGTTTGTGTGGGATTGTGATTTGGGAATTGGGGTTTTTTCTTAGTTGGAATTTTTTCCAGTGCTTACTGACGTCTGAATGAGCTTTTTTAGTATGGGGCGGAAGAGAATTGTTTCGCAATTTTGTGTGTTTATTTTTAATTTCTAGTTCGCGAGGTAATTATGGATTTGTCCAAATAGTGCTTGTAATGAGTTTTCTATTGTTGACGCTTTTTTGTCGATGGAGTAGAATACTAAGTCGTCTGCGAACGCTATAGCTTTTGTGTTGTTTCCTTGGTTAAGGTCGAAGAGTTTGAGGAAGTTGGCGGTGTATAAGTTAAACAATACCGGGGAGATAACGGTGTTGAAGTCCGTTGTTCATGTTAAATGTTAAGGTTGAAGTATTTTTACCATCTGTTGTTAGGAATTGTTTGTTTTGGGTTGCATTCCATATTATTTTTTGGAGGTGGAAGGGGAGATTAGTTTTAGAGAGTTTGTATAGGAGTCCCTCTAACCAGACTGTATCGAAGGCCTTGTCCAGGTCGATCAAACAGGCGCCAACACATTTTCCATCGTTCAGTGCCCAATAAACGTCCGAGGTTAGTTTGCTTATCGCGTGTGTGGTGGAGTGTTTGTGTCTGTATCCGAACTGCTCTTCGGGGATTGTTTTCGCAAATATCTTGCTTATGTTTGGGAGTAGACTTATTGGCCTATAGCTCGTGGGAAGGGCGCCGTTTTTAAACGATTTTATTCAGCTTCGATCCTCTGTTTGTTTGTTTGTTTGTTTGTATGTATGGTTGAAATCTGGCATCTCAAATTTAACCCACTGTGCAGGCGTGCGCAGTTTAGATGACAATACAATATTTAAAAAAAAATTAACCCCGAGCGGGTGAAAAAATTACCCAGTCATCAATAAATATGACCCATAACCATAAATCCAAACGACTTGAAATAAGCCACTCACGTTCTTTACGAAAACAACAAAAAGCCGCTGCGTTCAGGACGCTTGTCGCATCGCGATTACCGAAAATACACAATTTATCGAGAAATGATCCGTCACGTATGTACGAATAGTAAAACTAATCGTCCAGGCGTTCGTAGTATATCACCATCGAAATTGTAGTACAAGAAAATAATTATTTTTTAGTGACTGTAGCACTATAGCGTTTAAGCACACTGTTAAACTCTATACAGCAATAAAAGATATTTGTAAAGAAGTCTGTGCTATGAAATGTAAATCCAAAAACACTAAAAACTAGAAAATAAAAAAAATATAAAAAAAATTTATGTTAAACGATTTTATTAAAAATGCACTAAAAACTAAAAAATAATTATTTTCTTGTACTACAATTTCGATGGTGTATTCTCACTTTAAATAAAATCGTGGAGCAGGATGTGTCATAACAGAATATGAATCAATTTAATACAGAATCAAGCGTCGAAATGAATTTTTAGTGCATTTTTAATAAAATCGTTTAACATAAATTTTTTTTATATTTTTTTCCTTTTTTCTTTATGTATATGGTTTTCGATTTTTTCCAGTAAATTAGGAAATAGGAGTTGTTTAGTGCGTTATTAAATAGAATTATGTATAGGTATATAAATTTACCTGGAAGTTTTCTTAATATGGCATTGGGGATACCGTCGATGCTCGCTGATTTTTTGTTATTTATGTTTTTGAGTATTATTGCGAGGGAGTAAATGTCGGTGAAGAAGTTAGGCGTGGTTTGTTCACAGGGGTTGAAAGAGGGGTTGGTTTCGAAGAATTGTGTTGCAGTGGCGTTTTGGGCTGTGTCAGTCTCGATTTTTTCTTTGATTTCTTGAGCTTTGCGGATGATTGTTTCGGAGAAGGTTCTGTGGCCGAGGTTGATGTTTTGGAGGTTTGCTAGGGTGTATTGGGCTCCTAGTATGTTTAACTTGTCGATTGGGTTGCTGATGATTAGGAGGTTGTCTTTGTTTGTTAGTTGGTCGGTTACTTCAATGTTGGCGTTACGTAGGAGGTGTGTTTCGTTTTTATTGATTGTGAGATTGTCTATTGGGGTCATTCCTCTGGCTTTGAATAGATTGTTAATTTGTTGTAGGGCTTTGCTATCGGGGTGGATGCTTCTGATTTTTGTTTCCCAGTATTTGTTGTAGGATTTATTATATTCTACGTTAATTCTTTTTTTGATTTTTTAATTAGTCCGGATAGTCTGAGGTATAGGGAGCTATTCTTGGGGATACCGGAGCTTCTGAGGTGGTATAATAAAGATATCAGGTAGTTCTGGTTTTTTCTGAGTTTGATTATCTTTTTGTTAATGTATTTGTCGTAGGAGTTTGTGGATTTGGTTTTTGGAACGAAGGATGCGATGGCTTTTTTGATGGCTGAGTCTAAAATTTCAAGTCCTGTGTCAATTTCAGTGTTGCTTAAGTTTTTGTCGTGGGGAAGGGAGGTGTCTTTGATGTTTTTTTGTTGCTGTGGTGTTGAATATTTTCCAGTTGGTTTTATTAAAGTTAAATTTTATGTCGGGTGAGTCTGATTCTAGATTTGTTATGTCGCTGATGGTGGCTGTGATTTTTATTGCGTCGTGGTCGCTGTCGGATGGTATTGTCATTAGTCCGTTGTTTGTCAGATTATGGAGGTGGATTCGTTGGTCGGAGAGGAGGCAGAGGTCTAGGAAGGAGTTGCCTTTAGGGTATGATGGGAGATAGGAGCCGTGCAGCGCGATTTTATATTTAATTTCATTGTTTTCTAGCCATTTTTTTTAAGACTGTTCCCCGAGGGTTGCATGTGTTATTTTTCCAGGCTGAGTATCGGGCGTTGAGGTCGTCTGCAAGGATGTAATAGGTATTTGGATTGTCTAGTTGTAGTTCTTTGAAAAGGGTATCCAGTTCCGGTATAAATTCCATTTTATTGTATATTTTTTTTACTAATATTGCCGTTCCGCCGCCTTGTTTTGAGTTAGGCCGATCAGCTTGTATGGAGTACTTTGCGAAAGAAATGTTGTGCTTTTCGTTTAGTTTAGTTTCGCTGAGCAGGGCGAAGTCGGGTGCCTGTTTGATGAGTGTCTGGAGAATGCTATCTCTTTTTTGTGTGGAGATTAGGGAGTTTGTGTTTAATGCTATTAGCGAGATTTTTATGTTTCTATTGCAGGGTGGTGATGTTTGTATATTCATTGAGGAGGTTGAGAGTGGTTTGGAAGTATTAGTTGAAAGAGTGTGATTATTCTTTGTGTGTTGGATTCAGCGATTCTAGTAAGGAGGGCTATTTGATTGCTGATGTCGGATAGGAGGGAGGAGGGGGTGGTGGTGTTTTGCTGGGGTGTGGAAGGGTATGGTTGGTAGGGGGTGGAGGGAAGGGAGAGAAGGGTGTTGGTTTGTGTTGTGGTTGGGGGTTGAGGGTATGCTTTTCCGCTATTGTTTTGTGCCATTTGGCTGTAGGAAATTTTGGGGTTTACCAATTTTTCTATTTTTCTGAGCTTTTGCTCTCTGGCTATTTTTTGTGTGGAAAGGAGTTTTTGTGTTTCTTTTTGTTTGTTAACGATCGCTGGGCACCCTCTGTAGGAGGCTGGGTGTCCTTTGTTACCGCAGAATACGCAGTGGAGATTAGATTTGTTTTCTGCTGTTTGATCGGAGTTGGAGGGGAATGCTTTACATTGGCCTGGTTCGTGTGAGTCTGGGCATTTAACACATCTATATGGGAGATTACAGTTGTGGGAGGAGTGTCCGAGTCTCTGACATTTCCAGCATTGAACGGACGAGCGGGGTCTGAGTTTGTCCCAGGAGATTGTTTGGTATAGTAGCCTTTTAATTTGGCTCAAATGGTTTGTGTTGCTTTGTGGCGAGGGGTGTACTGTAAATATGGGTAGCGTTGTGTTTGTTTCTGAGGATTTTTTGGTTTGGAATCTTGTTACTTTTGTGAAATGGAGGTCGGTGATTTTCGCGTTGACGAGTTCATTCAGGATCGTTTCCTCGTCATAGTCGCCTTCTAGGTATTTTAACAGGAAGATTTGTGGCTTTTCATATTTCGGGGTATAAGTGTAGCATTTGATGTCTTTTTGTTTAAAAGTTCCTGAATGGATTTGTAGTCTTTTGGATGCTCAATATATAATATATGGCTGTTCTTGCTTGTGGGCTTGGTACGGAAGTTGCCTTCGAGTTTACAGGGGAGGTGGTTTAAGATCATGTTTATAGTGACCTGTGCCGTCTGACCGTTGATTGTAATGGGGGGGGGGGGCGGCTCCCTTTCTGCAGTAACGCTTGGCCCCCACCAAGGCTGAGGATCCCCCCGGGCTGAGGGTCCAGAAGTGGTGTGGAGCTTCCTATGGCGGGGTTAACGGTGCTGGTGCTGTTTGATGTACCTGCGTGGTGGTTTGATTGTTGGGGCCCTGGGGTTGAGCCGTCTCTCCTTTTTTTTGGTGGAGACCGGTGCAAATGGGTCGTTTAGCCGGTCGGGGCTGCGTTCCTTCTTCTGGGTTTTCCCGCGTTGCGTAGCGTCGTTTGGTGGTGGTGTTGCAGCTTCGGCTTCTTGTTCTTTTAGGTTAGTTTTGTTTGCGATTTCAGATCGCAAGTTGCTAATGATGCCTAGGTGGTTCTGGTGCTGGGTGGCCAGGTAGTCGTTTTGTGCTTTTAGACTGCTGATCTCTTTGCGTAGAGATTGCAGTATTTCCGAGAACTGTTTTGTTGCTCATTTTCTGTGGATGTGGAGGTTAGTGAGTCTATTGATGAGTAATAGTTTCCCTGTGTGTCAGTTGATATGGTGAGTCGTGGAGACTATAGGGGAGACGAGTTCCTCTTGGCGCTTTTTTGTATTGTAGGGTGTGCCTTAGGGATGTTGGTGTTTTTTCTCTTGCCTGCTGATGAGATTATTTTGTGGACTTTGGTGAGGTCTCTCTGCAAGAGGGAACCTGCCTTTTCCATTCTGATAATTTGTTGAATGTCCTCATCTGCTACCGCTGGTGGCGTTTCTTTTTCCTGGGATGTATCCAGCTTGGCTGCTGATAGGTGTATTCCCTTTTGTATTTTTATTTTTACGTGACGGGGGGGGGGGGGGGGGTGGTGTTAGTGGTGACACTTTTTCACAGGAACTTCATTATTGTGGTCACTTAGATTTGTTAATATCGGTATAAAATATCGCGTTGCGAATTAGTGGTGGTGTTCTTGCTGCGTTGACGAACACAAGGCTGCAGCGCGTGAGGAACTGTAAGTGTTGTGATCGAATTCGTTGGTTCAAATAAACATTTAGGGAAAATAAATTCCTTCTGGCGAATAAGAAATTAACTGTTTAATTGTTAATCGTGGAAGTTAGGGTTATACTGGTAAAAGTATGTTAGAACTAATCGAGAGTGCCCCAATGAATATACAGGGTGGTCCATGCAACTAGTACACCTCGAATAACTTCTAAAGTAAAAATACTGTTTAGGGGACCCACCTCGAATGACCTTCAGTGACCTTCCTAACTGATCTTTAGAAGGTTTTTAGCCGTCGCTTGTTAGTTGTTAAAAAGTTACAGATTAGCTTCATTGTGTTTTCTATCAGGGACTTCTACCAGTATGATACTGGTATTCTCGGTTCCATCTTCAAAACCTTTATGGAAACCGAAATACGCAAATACCGGTATGACGTCATACCGATATATGCAAATACTGGTATATTTACCTATATTTACCGGTAATTTTTTCGGTTTTCGGATTTTATTACAGTTTTCAAAACATTATTAAACAAGGATCTATACGGTAAACGTATACTAATATATTGGTATTTTTATTAAATATTAGGGTAAACTGTACAATGATTGGCACCCTAAGCAGAAATCGGAATTGGAATGTCTATATTTTTTTGTGAAGTTTTTATATGATCTTAATTTTCAGTTATTATTAATGATTATGGATTTTCCATTAAAATAAAACATTTTGAGTACCTATGAAGTCTTTTATATTAAAAATATTCAATGAAAAACAAAAATAGGCATAAAAGTACAATCACTGGCACCCTAAAATTTGAGGTTATATAGAAAAACATATGTAGTTAAAAACGAAGTTTAAAATGTTTAAACAGACTATTTCATTCACTATTAAATACCTACAACACTTAGTAAATCTGCACCTACAGCACACTTTGTTGCAGGAATGTCTTAGTTACGTTGCGGTTTAATATTTGGAACATTACACGGAATGTTGCCGAAACGTTACAAGTAAATTGCTATGTCCGCCCCTGTGCAACATTGCAGGAGATATTTCTGCAACATTGTTTCGGAATTTTACAGCAATGGTCACGCAACGTTTCTGAAATTTTACAGCAATGGTCGCGCAATGTTTCTGAGATTTTACAGCAATGGTCGCGCAACGTTTCGGAGATTTGACAGTAATGGTCGCGCAACGTTTCGGAGATTTTAGAGCAATGATCGCGCAACGTTTCGGAGATTTTACAGCAATGGTCACGCAACGTTTCGGGCAGTCGGGCCAAAAAAAATAACGGTATTATTTTATATACATATATATACCCGGACGTGTGTTTGTGTGGCGACCCGACGACATGAATGTGTCCAGAACCGTAGTAATATAACGTCCGTGTGTCTTTTATAAATAGAAAATTCTTTTACGTCAGGGAGATTCGAACCCGCGACCTGTAGCACCATAGACGAACACTTTTTTTTGAACAGATGTTTATTGATGGACAATACAGAAAAAAAAATAATAATGTGTCTGTTTGTGGTACCAAAAATATTAGAAAAATACCATTAAATTATTCTTAGTTGACTGGTTGGCAGTCATTCAGTCTTTGGTAAATGCCTTATAATTATTTGGTATATCATTGTGTCGTAGGTCAACAGTAGACCACCGTACGCTGTTTTTTTCCTAGAATTTGGGGGGAAAATGTCCAGTAAGAAAAAAACCCTAAAACTTTCGTGTATTTCTAATACCTTGCGCCTAAGACTTACAACTAACTTAATACCTAGTGACTATTTACAACGAGCATTACCTCGGGATTGTTCAACGATTTCGGGACAGTTGTTGCTGAATTATAGCCCCTGAGTGGCGTCGCGCCAACGATTATGGAGTTCTAACATATAAACGCTAGTGTTATTTAACCACCAGTAATTTCGATAGTTGAGGCGATGGAAATCGTAAAAGTCCCTCTCCGATATTTTAGTTGAGTACTTAAATAGATTATTATCATATATGTTGTCGTTTTGGCTGAACACTATTCGTTTATTGGCTTTATTACGCCGCCAATGATAGATTAAGGGCTTATTGTATTCGTCTTGGATAAGACCCATTTTATCACAGAAGGTGAATCGCTTGCGGAGCAACATATCCGGTTGCGATTTGTCAGGTGACAACATCGTCGCTGAACTCAGTCATAGTTTTGACTAGTTCGTTGACCATGGACGGGAGTTTACTGAGATAATCTCTAGTCAGTCTCAAGATAAATAGATCGATTCGTGGAATCTCAGCCCTATCGTATAGAGTCTTATTGCTAATATAATGTTGCCAATTGGACGTTTGGGATCTATATAAACCCAAACATGCCCGTAGGCATTTTCTTTCCAGACATCTAGCTTTTTCACCGGTAGTGTGATTGAGATTCCACCATATGGGTGCTGCATAGATAATAATTGGCCGTATGAGAAGCATGTATGATGTCTTTTGCTTTCAGGGATAGATATTTGTTACGGAATAGTCTGCTGTTGCTTAAGAATGCTAAATTTGCTTTTCCTAGTTGGATGTCTATATGTTTGTTGCCTCATAGGAGGTAATCAACGTGTACTCCTAAATATTTAACAGTTTTTTATGTGGGATCGTTACCCTCTCAATAGTGCCCGGTTTTACTGTTGTAATTTGAAAATCTTTGCTGCCAACTTTGGCTTTGGACGTTAGGTGGACTAATGGTTTACGGAATAATATTGTCTCACATTTGCCTGGATTAAGTCTGAGATTCCACATTGTAAAATATTTGTTTATCTTATCTACTATTGCCTCCAGATTATCCCGGATGAGCTTTGCTCTATTGCCAGACAAGTACACTATTATGTCGTCCGCAAACGCCAGTATTGCCGGACCGTAGACGAACACGTTACCGCTGCAGCTACAACCGTTGATTAAGAAAATTGCTTCCGTATTCGAACTTATATTTCTAGCGTGCAACACTTTAAACTTAACCCTCGTTAAGCGGCACAATTTTACAACGTTAACAGGCGGCTATTGCACCCTTACATATTTTATATGAATATTCTCACTGTCGGTATAATTTGTACGATAAACGGACAACATTTAGTTTCAATGAAAATCAATAAAAAAAATTCCTAAATTTTCTTTTATAGTGTAAATTAACTATTTTTTACTTTTTTATAATAAAATAACATTATCATTAAAAAAAATAGTATTCCTTTTTTCTTGCATTATATTCATATCTACAAAATATATGAGGGCGCAATTGTCGCGATGACGCTGTTATGGATGCAAACCTCGACTCGACCCCTTATCTCGAAAGGGGGTAGAGATATTTTTCTGAAATTTGGTCTATATAATCTAGACCAAAAACTTAGAGATGTGACGAAACATCAACCCTCCACGGCTTCTCGAAAAAAAATTATCGCAATTTAAAAACGCAAAAGTTACAATTATACCTATGCCGCCTGACGAGGGTTAAATTATTCAAAAACGAAGATTTGTTTTGACAAACCCCATTACATATCCCCAATCGTGGAGCCGGATATCTCACAACAAATTCATTTCGACGCTTGATGTTGTATTAAGTTGATTCATATTCTGTTATGAAATATCCTGCGTAGTACAAGAAAATAAGGTTTTTTAGTTTTTAGCGCATTTTTAATACAACTGTTTAACATAAATTTTTTTTATATATTTTTTATTTTCTAGTTTTTAGTGTTTGTGAATTTACATTTCATAGCTCAGACTTCTTTACAAATATCTTTTATTGCTGTATACAGTTTAACAGGTTGCTTAAACCTTATAGTGCTAATTAAGTAATGGTATTAACCCCTTGCCCTACGATTTAAATTCCGACGGCCGACGCATAATCAACACCAGAGGTTGGTCACGCATCGAGCCATTACACGGTTCAGCTGAATTCTCTTTTTGAAGAAATTGTTAGGCGTATTCTTCTAATATGTTTAAAAAAATATATCTGAACGTAAGAATGCGGCCAAGAATAACACGTAACTGAGATAAAAAGACTTCGGCGAAAATTATCCACGAACATGTCTCGTGTTGTTTACGTTGAGCGCTATCTACAAACCACAAGCCTGGCACGTGTTGTTTGCGTTTGAACCGTACGGCGTACCACAGCTCTCACACAATATGATAGGCGAAGGGGATAATTACTTGGGCCGACTCGCTTCTAGCTACTCTATCATAAAACGGTCGCGTCGTCTTTCAGCCGCGTATTCGGCGAGTCAAGGGTACTCGCCGAACCGACCATACGGTGACCAGGCGTAGGATAAAACCCCAGGCTCAGAGTTAGCTTTCCAGGCCCACAGCTTACAGTTGCAAGTACAATGTAAGACTGTATTCTGTTTATCGACATATGTGATATAAGTAATTAATACAATTACTTAATTAAACACTATAGGGTTTAAACAAACTCATAAACTATATACAGCAACAGAAGATATTTGTAAAAAAGTGTTACATGTGCCAATTACTGCCAGTGTCCCTACTATTGCCATTTAATTTATTATAGCTAATAAAAACGTTGAGAGAAAATATGTGAGTCCGTATTCTGTGCGAACGTTCCTGCAACGTTCACACATAATACCGAATTACGCGGAACGTTCCTGAAATCTCGGCACGCAGAATACAGTCTAAGATCCCACAGGCTACCTCCGAGGGAATATATGCGGCGAACGTGAAAAATATCTGACATAAGTAATTAATACAATTATTTAATTAACACTATAGAGTTTAAACAAACTCATAAACTATATACAGCAACAAAAGATATTTGTAAAAAAGTATTATATGTCCCAATTACTGCCAGTGTCCGATTCCAGGCTCGGAGGTAGCCTGTGCAATCTTAGACTGTATTCTGCGTGCCGAGATTTCAGGAACGTTCCGCGTAATTCCGTATTCAGTGCGGATTCGTTGCAGGAACGGCGCTCGTACGTTACGAGTGCAATGTTACACCGTATTTTGTGGTCCACGTTGCAGGAACGTTCGATGTGGGTTGTATCGCAATATATGCGCAATATTCCACGGCAATGTGTGCGCAATATTCCCGAAACAGTGCATAAACGTGGCCATTGCAATATTGCACGGCAATGTGTGCGCAAATTCCCCAAACATTGCACAAACGTGTCCATTGCAATATTCCACGGCAATGTTTCCACAATGTTGCAGTAAAATTGCAATGCAACCTGTAACCAAACGGCAACATTGCAATGTACTGCAACGGTTGTGCAACATTCCTGCAACGCAGTGTGCTGCAGGGGTGTATTTCAGTCCATTAGCTCCGGTGGACACTAGCGGCATGCGCCATTTTGTAGCCGCGTTAATGTAACGTTGTGTGCTAGTAGTACATACATGTATGTATACGGAGAGATATATGAAATATATGTATATTTTGCGGCGGTATTGTCGTATTGACGCGACTGCAAAATGACGCATGCCGCTCGTGTGCACCGGGCCTTACTTAGTTATAAAGCGACAAAATATTACTTATCTAGCCCTTATCAAAATTTTAAGAAAACGCCTAAAACTCAGCCCTTTGTCCCACTTGCAGTGTTATAGTGTTGTAGTGAAAGAAAAATAAAAAATAGTAAAAAAGTACTTTCTAAGCTTGTATTTCTTAATATTTGGCTTTTTAATCTGGAGTACCAATGATTAGTGCAGTGCCAGCATTAGTGCAGTTTACCTTACGTTATGGCGGTGTTTTTATAGCTCGAATTAATAAGGGTTATGAAGATATTACTTTAATCTACCACGTCGGCGAAAGAAGAACTGGAAAAATGCCGGTATTTATTTCGGTTTCGGTTTTGGTATTCGCCTATTTCGGTTCTATAATGGCTTCGGTACTCATCTGTTTTGGGACGATATCGGTTTCAGTATAGCTTTGTTGACGTAATACCGGTATCAAAATCATACCGGTTGAAGTCCCTGTTTTCTATTTTATCTCTGATCGGTAGTTGGTTGGGGCTAGATTTATTTACCCCCCCCCCCCCCCCCGAGAGGGGTCGCCAACTTTTGAGAGATTTAAGGTAATGGAATGTATTTCAAAAACGTACTCTCCCTGGAGAATAACATCCCGACAAGCAAAATGCTTCTTCGACAGCGGTAATTAGGTAGACAGCATTCCAGCAACTTGTGAGTTACTGGTCCAAATCCCCATGACCATCCATTTCTGAAGCACCATCTTTTTATCTTGAATTCCTCAAAAGTTATATAATTTATTTTGTTAATAACTTTTTAACAAGCAATGAGCGACGGCTAGAACCTCCTGAAGGTCACTCAGGAGGGTAACCTTGACAACAAATGACCCTGACAAATGTGAAGGTCAAGGTTATTAGAGGTGTACTTTTTTTTAGGTGGAGGCATTTCGGAGATTTCAAGGTCGACTTCGTTATTTTAAATGAATTGCTATATTTTTTATGCCAATATATCCCGAAGAATTTGGAATTCTGAGTAAAAAAATATTGGCCTTCATTAGGCCTAAACCAGCGATGCCCCGATGGGCGGTCCGAGGACGCGAGCATCCATAGCGTTTTCTACGAGCCGCGTGGAAAGGGTGCTCGAAGCCAACGAAGCGGCGGGCATGCAACGGATAGGGAAAACTCTAGTAGTGTGCGTGTAGGCTCGTACCCTTAACCTTTAGAGGGCCGGGATTTTTTCATTGAAATTGTAAATTTTATTTACTTAAAATTTATGCATATATACCACCAAAATGGCCGACAAAATATCCAAATTCTTAGGTGGCCACTATAGTGGCCAGCCCGGCCGCGAACGGTATGGCATATACTGGAATTTTTAAAATTTGAACTTTATTTTTAAGGGTTTTTGATATCGCTAATCACGATTCTAAGGTCAGAGTATCGAAATTTTACGCAGAAACAGTGTTGTCAACCTAAACAAGCCTAAATGAATAACAGCAGTTACATTCATATATTATTCTTTCCTTTGGCGTTACCCAGGGCTAACGACGTGGACGTAGAAAGTTTTGTAGCTCTTTTTTTGTTTTTGGGTTTTTGTGTGTTATTTTTGGATTTGTTTTTTAGTTTTCTGATTTTACTAGTTATTATGCGAGCTGCAGTCGTGCAACTCACTAATGAGCATGCATTACACAAAATGAATAATGAATGTGTATCTCTTTGTTGGGTTTTTTTTATCTGTATGTTCATACTTCTTGTCCTTCCAAATGAAAAAAAAATGAATTTATATGTCGGAAATTCGAATTTACGGTTAGCCCTGGGTAACGCCAATGGAAAGAATAATATATGAATGTAACTGCTGTTATTCATTTAGGCTTGTTTAGGTTGGCAACACTGTTTCTGCGTGATTAGCGATATCAAAAACCCTTAGAAACAAGTTAAAATTTTAAAATTTTCCTAATAGTTAACGAATACATTTGCCACGTTTCTTCAAAATTTACTTTGCCTAATATCAAGCTAGAGATTCAATATCATCAAAGATTGCCGTAAGACAGCGGTGTGTGCGTGACAAATGACAATGTTTATTAACATTACAGGTTTTACCTTATCGCAATCGTCTATTTCTGTTGACTAACGTAAATGTCTGAAATGGTATCCATTGACATTAATACAATGATGCAATCTGTTAAGCAACGAGGAATCTCGGAATATTGAATCTCCAACTTGATGCATATTACGCAAAGTAAATTTTCACGAAACGAAGCGAAATTATTCGTTAACTTTTAAGTTTATGTCTAATAAAGGTCAATAATTTCTTACTCGGAATTCAACATTCTTTGATATTTTGGCATAAAAACTACACCATTCCACTTAAAATAACGAAGGTGACCTTGAAATATTCAAACCTATATAAAAAGTACATGCATTACATAATGTGCCCTTCCAAACCATGGCACTCTTTTATGAAAAAACTTTCATACAAGGAATACTTTAGAAGTTAGTCGGGGTGTGCAAGTTGCATATTGATAAATCAAATTACATCTTGTATATTGATAAATCAAATTACATCTTGTAATCTCAAATTATGATACTGGACAAATGGAGAACCTGTGAACGAGAAATTAATTCTTCAGTTGTTGATAAACGTGCAACACGGAGGGTTATAAGGATGAAAGTATGTGATTATATTTTTTCACCAAAATTAATACATCTAATAATCCCATTTTCTATAGAAAATTTGTCAGTCGATACATTTTAATAGAAAATAGGATTGGTTCCTTCCACTATTTTCATTATTTTTATCAGTTCGCTCTTTTCTCCGAGTAGAGTTGTTCTGATATTAAATAGAATTTGTAAAAAGAATGTAATAGCTACTATTGACCATCATTAGCTACTGTACGTAGTACATATATCTATCACGCGAAACATAAAAGACATGCACTTTGACCACTTGAATCTAATTTTAATTATTCTTACAGACCATTTCGAGTTTAATATAATTTATGAAGATTTAATATCTTCTGTAGTATTTTAATACTATCACTTTGAAGAAAGTTCAATGACATCCACAGAAACTTTAATCTAATACTCAATATACAAATGCAGAGAGTCACATGCTATGGGGAATCACTAAATGAAATAATCTGATACCTACAATAATAGAAGAAAGTAAATAATAACTAAACAAATTTATCTTCTAAAAATAAAATTATTTTGATAACAATTTTCTCCAAACAACTCATGCAAAGTGATATATGCATTCGATGAAATATTTAAGATATTTCTATTCTTGATATTTAAACATTTCAATTTATAGGGATGAAACTGAATTGTTTTGACACCTAGCATACCTATATACTTGTAACAAATTGAACTTAATACTCTGAAAAATGGTGATATTTTGGAATTCGTTGGACGCGAACAAGTCCTATCCGAAACTCAGAGTGAAAGTAAAATTTCAATTACGAGTTTCAAAGAACAAGTGGTGAATTCATTTTGCCATTCGTGGTAACACTCCTAAAATCCTAAATCCTAAAATTATGATCACTTCCTCCCGTTCAATTCTGAATAATTTAAGTATTATAAACGACTAACAGATAGAACAAAGCGCGTTGACTTTCTCTTTGGCGCATGTGGCCCCAATTTTGAAGCCCTTGTCAGCCGTCTCTGGATTGTAAGACAATTCACATTTTAAACCAACGTCTGGTATCGGGATTCCAGCGAGATTGTACCCCACCGTAACGGTGCCATCTGTCGACCATTTTTCCAAAAAACTCCCGTAATCCTTCGTCTTGTATTCTGCGTCTGCGGTGCCAGTTAACTGTTGGCACAGTAGAAATGAATAATTACTTCGAAATAGATTGATCGGTCAAAGGGGGTAGGCGAGTTAACTCGTCACTTGAGAACGCCTTCGATTTGGACGAAACGAGTTAACTCTTCACCAGGACTTAACCCGACACTTGTGAGGTGGGAAATGTAACAAAAGTGGTAACGTTGGATCCCGCAAACCCATTCAAATAATGCATGTACCTTAGGGTAGCCCTTATTTATACGTGTCGATTTTTTTTGTATTTCTTTGCTCTCACCCCCAAGACCGGTGCTACTTGATAAAAAAATAGTCCCTGGAAAAGTTTATTGCAACCAGACAACAGGAAAGGGTGCCGACCAGAGCTTAAAGTTTAGAATTCATCAATAGTTTGGATTTAATGAATTTCTCATAAATGGTAAGCCCTATCGAAATTTTGTTCAAATAATATTAAAAGAGCATTCAATTTTCTACAATTACTGTGTATATAATTTTTTCATGTTTCCAACCAGTTTTTTGATAATAGTGTTTGATTATAGAGAGGTTCGCACTACGCGCGTATAGACCAGCGATGCCCCGATGGGCGCACAGTGCGGCCGAGATGGACAAAAATAGAAAATCGAAATATTCTTATGTATAACAGTATAAGATCTTACTGAGTTGTTATATAATATTATTTATTTCATTTATTTATGTATTATTATGAGTAATAATGGCTTATCTTACAACAATTATGGGTCAAAAAGGAAAAATCAACTATTTTGGTGCACGCTTAATTATTTCTTGGCATTTGTTTTACACCTATTGTAGGAGGTGATTGAAATTTGAGGATGAATATACGTTGTCCGAGAAGACGCGTGAATGAGGAGTACGATAGAGGTGTGAAAGACGAGTGTTTAGGTTTATGTCCGGGCGATTGATAGCGGTGCAGATGAGATGGTATGGTTCGCGGTTCCAGGAATTGGTCTTCGAGGAGTGATTAGTAGAGACGAAGGGATGGCAAGGATAAATAAACAAAGAAATGCACGCGTGACAGAATTAGTTAGCCAAGAGTGGCAGAGAGTCAGATACAAGCGAGTTTTCAACGAGAGAGTTTCACAGTCTCCGTGAGAGAACAAGTAAAAGTTTGTGAAAAAGTGAAGTATAACGGCCGGCGAGTTGAATATTACATTAAGTGTGAACCAGTAGTGTAATAATTATAATTGTTAAATTTAATACAAACCTGTCGGGAATCCAACATAAAGATCTGCCAGGAACCAAACATTCCTGCAGTAGTGCTCGACATTACTTGTGTTACATATCAAATATTAGTAATTTATATTAAGTATATTTATAGATGTTTTTTATAATGGAAGGTTCTCACCAAGGTATGCATATTTCATTTTATATTTATTATGAATAGATAGATTTTTCTATCTGTGTGACAGTTCAGGTGAAACTTTAATCAGTGTCAGCTTTAAGTTGACATATACAAAAAGCGGCTCAAAATATCCTGAGGTTTTAATAGTTTTCGATTCGTTGCCTATTCTATTTTGAGAATTTAAAAAGTGTTTCTGCTAGAAACTGCTAGATACAATTTTATATGCATTATTCTTCATCTGACCATACAATTTTTTGTTTAGGATTTGAATTCAGAATTAAAAATTCTAATCTACTTGATGCATGGATTTCCAGTGAGAAATCTAAGAAAATATCAAATCTTGTCGTTAAACTAAAAACATTATTACATATTAACGAGTGTAATACTTCTTTTGATGAGGAGCTTCAGAAAACTTGCAAGGTTTATAACTTAGCTTTAAGTAAAAAATGGAAAAGCTGTTCGCGAATTAGGAATCAACTTTTCCAACGCCATCATGTGTGGCTGAATAAGGAAATTAACATACTGAAGGAAGTCAACGTACTAGATGATGAATCAAATTTCGAATCGCATCCGTCCACCAGTCGTGGAAGGCCTATGGTACTTTTCAAGGATGCATCAGTAAAAACAAAACATCGTCGCGTGAAAGATATCATTTCATCAAGACCAGCAGAAGAGATTCAATTTGCTGCTAAGGAATTATCAAAGACACCCCTCCATCTGGATCCAACTCAGTCACACCCTAATCTACTAGCACACGAAATAATCGCACTATATTTAGATTTAGATTTGTCGGAAAGAAAGTATAATATCCTCCGCTCATTTGTCAATGTTTTGCATAACAAATGTTTCCCCAGTATCAAAGTAGTGAGACAAATGAAAAAATCATTTTTGCTAGAAATATCTGCTAAAATAGGTATACAAAACTTGTTAAATGCCACATCTCACAGTATTTTAAAACTGATTACCGTAGAAGATAACGCAAATTTAAAGCTGATTTGCAAGTGGGGCTTCGACGGAAGCTCCGGACATAGTAATTATAAACAGAAATTTACATAAAACTCATCTGAGACAGATGAATTTTTGTTTTTAATTGCTTTAGTACCGTTAATATTAATAAATAACCATAATAACACGCTGTGGGTTAACCCTCGTCCATCGTCGACATTTTTTTGTCGGCCTAACAAATTTATATTTATGAAGGAAAATCAGTCATTAATTAGGCAAGAAGAAACTTTAATAACTACCGAAATAGCAAACCTTTCCCCCTATATATGTAATTTTGACGGCAAGACTACAGAAGTTAATTTTCAATTGCATTTTACAATGTTAGATGGTAGTGTTAGCAACATTTTGTCGAATACTAACTCCTGCGCAAAATGCTACATTTGCGGGGCATCTCCAAAAGAGTTGCTGAAAAAACTAAAAAAACTGAGCATTACCGTTTTGGCTTGTCCACTTTACATTCCTGGATAATGTTCTTTGAATGTCTTCTCCATATCGCATACAGACTTCCATTTAAAAAGTGGCAAGTAAGAGGAGAAGAAAATAAAAAACTATTTACAATTAACAAATAACGCATTCAAGAAGAATTCAAATCTCGTTTAGGACTTATTGTGGATAAGCCAAAGCCAGGATATGGCTCTAGTAATGACGGTAACACAGCCAGGAGGTTTTTCAGCAACTCGACTATTAGCTCCCAGATTACTAAAATTAACAAAAATTTAATAGATAAATTTTACACAATTCTCAGAGTTTTATCTTGTGGTCAAAAAATAAATGTAAGTACTTTTAATATATTGTTAAAAGACGCGTTAAAATTATATTTAGAAAAGTATACATGGTACTACATGCCCACGAGCGTACATAAAGTTTTATTACACGGTTGTGATGTCATTGAGTTTTTTTATTTACCAATCGGCGTTCTTTCTGAAGAGGCTTTAGAAGCGAGGCATAAAGAAATAAGGAAACATCGACTCAACCACACGCGTAAAACAAGTAGAGAAAACACAAATATGGATCTTTTCAATGTTCTCTTGCTTACGTCCGATCCTCTCATTTCAAGTCATCGAAAAGCTACTTCAAAAAAAGCAAGATGAAGATTTTACAGAAATCAGACAATACCTAGTTCTTGCAGCTGAGCTAGACGGATCAAACGATTTAATAAATTTCGTTGACTTGCAAATCAGCTTAAGCAAGTCGGAAAATAGTGAATAATTTTAAAAAATTTGTAAAAATTTAGTAACTAATGTTATTTTCCGTAAATATATTCCATTATTTTGACATTTATGACTGAATTTAGATTTTTGTCCAAAATTCGATCATTCGGCCGCACTGTGGGGCGGTCCGAGGACGCGAGCATCCATAGTGTCTTCTATGAGCCGCGTGGAAGGGGTGCTTGAAGTCAACGAAGCGGCGGGCATGCAACGGATAGGGAAAACTTTAGTATGCGTGTAGGCTCGTACCCTTAAGGTGAAGTTTCACGGCGCGGGGCTCGCCGAGTCGCGCTTGCCAAGCCGGCTCGCCGAACCTGGGCGAGCCGAGCCGACTTGTTGAGCCACGCGCTTGTCATGCCGACTCGCCGAAACTGGGCGAGCCGAGCCGACACGCTGAGCCACGCGCCGTGAAATTTCACCTTTAGGTCCTAAGGGCACACTGTTTTCTTCGCGCGTTCTTAATGAGCCCGACTGCTTTGAAGACGGGTCAACGGGAGTCGTAAATTCCCGTACGGTACCTCCGACACTAAGCGAACGCGATACCCGAACGACGTTTTACCGTGATAGGGGTAAATAAAAATGGCATTGCATGTAACAATAATAAGAGTTCAATGTATTGATCACAAGATCGTGGATCTGGATACAGCTGGTCGAAAATATAGTGAGAGTGTTAATATTGGAATTGTCCTCATCTCCCGAGGAGAACGAGACTTCACCGTTTTTTCCTAACGTCTGACTCCCCGTCGGAGTCTCTTTTCTTCCAAGCTAGAATCCTCCCTCCCATGCCGGTTACTTGGTGGGCCACACGATTACCAAAATCCCATTGGACATAAGACTGCCAAAGGAACGGCCCACCCAACCCCGCAGAGAGGGAAAAGTCCGGAAACGCAATAATGAAGTATGGCTAAACAGCCTCTCGAAAACCTCGTGGAAGGATAAACAGGATGCCCGGCCAATATCACCAAACTCCGGGACCGCCGGAGTCGACCCACCGAGGATCATTGTAACTCCACGTCACTCGCCACCCTCCAACGGTCCCAAGTGTCGGGCGAGTACCGGCGACAGACCCAACGTCTGCCAGGCAGTCTCATAAATTAAAGGCTTAACCTTCCTTCGAGTCCTTTCCCGAGCTAAGCGGAAAAACCCGGACTTCACGTATATGGCCCTTGGCCGATGATGACACGGGTAAAAACTAGTCTAATAATAATGAACTGAATACTATATGGAACGCGTAACATCCTCCCCCCTTTGAGAGGATCTCGATCAAAGAACTTAATCATACGCGGGACACGATATATATGTTTGTGGGTATATGTGTACTTAAAACTAAGGGGACAGGGGTTGTCTTGTGCCCTTGACGGATGTTGGCGACCTTGCGATGTCCTCCTCTCCGACATCGTCCTCTAGGTGATGGGGCAGCGGTACGAGCTTCTTAACCGCGCGGTCCAGCTCGGTTGTAGCCGTTTTAAGCGTCACCGTCCGCACGATGCCATCAGCGCCTGGATGGACCTCCAGGACCTTGCCCAAAGCCCACTGCATAGATGGCACCTTGTCATCTCGCAAGAGGACAACAGTGCCCACCCTGATGGGGTGGCTGCCGCTGGTCCATTTTCTGCGACTCGTCAGCTCGTTCAAATACTCCTGATGCCATCGGGTCCAGAAGTGTTGCTTCACCTTCTGTATGTGCTGCCAGCTAGACAAACGATTAGCTGGAGTGTCCCTGAAATCGCGCTCGCGAAGGCTCGTCATTGAGTCGCCAATTAGGAAGTGTCCAGGTGTAAGGACCAGAAGATCGTTTGGATCAGATGAAATGGAGGTAAGAGGACGGGAATTCAAAATGGATTCTATTTCAATGATCAACGTATTGAAGTCCTCAAAGGTGAATAAATTAGCCCCTGCGACGCGTTTAAGATGGAACTTAAACGATTTTACCGCAGCCTCCCATAGTCCACCGAAGTGAGGAGCCAAAGGTGGAATGAAATGCCACTCGATGGATTTCTCTGCAAGGAAGGTCTGGACCTTGTTGTTATGGTTGTCTGACTGTAAATGTTGCCGTAAATCGCGCAATTCGTTGTCCGTTTCGACGAAATTAGAGCCATTGTCGGAATACAAATTTACGCAAAATCCTCTTCGAGCGATGAAACGTCGAAGGGCGGCGATAAATGCTTCTGTGGTCAGATCACTGACAAGTTCGAGATGCACAGCCTTTACCGCCAGACACACAAAAACTGCTACGTATACCTTGACCCGGTTCCGGTTCCGGTGTCTTTTTTCCTTGATATAAAAGGGCCCGCAGTAGTCTACTCCCACGTTGGTGAAGGGACGCGACTCAGTTACCCTTGCTTCAGGCAAACTGCCCATAACGTACTCCACTGGTGGCGGTCGTGCGCGACAGCAACGCACACATTTCCTGTTTGATTTCCAGACCTGGCTTCGACCATCGATAGGCCAGTATCGGCGCCTTACAGCGTATAATGTAGCTTGCACTCCTGCGTGCAAATGAATACGGTGCTCGTTTTCTATTATTAATGCCGTTGTAAAAGCCTTCGGTAATATAATAGGGTGTTTTTGAAAGAACGACATTGCCGAATGCTGCAGACGACCTCCAACCCGCAAAATTCCATCCTTGTCTATAAACGGATTCAATTTCGTCAGTTTGCCCTTGGTTGTTGCATCCCTATCCTTGGCGATACAGCGCAACTCTTCCGAGAAATGATATCGCTGTAAAAGCCTGATGACCGCGTGATGCGCGTAGTTGAGCTCTGAAACTGTAAGAACCCCCCTGGCACTGTTGCGTCTCCAGCGTAGACAGACCGCAACAATCCGGACAAGTTTTCCCCACGACGAATACCCATCTAGCAGGGAAGTGTCGATGGGTTTCGTCGCCAAACAGGCAATCTGTTTCTGCTCCGGAATGACGACAGGTGGGGCCGACTCCCAGGTAGGCCAATGAATCTCTTGTCTGACGAGCCATGCCGGACCATGCTGCCAGATGGAGGGTTGAAGGAATTCTTCCGGTGTTTGACCTCGTGAAATGAGGTCCGCCGGATTATCATTTGTCCGGACATGACGCCAATCCTTGACCCTCGTCTTCGTCTGAATCTCAGCGATGCGATTCGCGACGAACGTCTTTAAAGTGTGCGTAGGGGTGTTAATCCAATAAAGCACAATAGTGGAATCGGTCCAAAGGACGGTTCGATCCATTTCGAAGGGTAAAGCCCGCCGAACAGTTGAAACCAGGGAAGTGAGAAGCAGCGCCCCACATAACTCAAGCCGCGGAATCGTTTGCTGCTTCAACGGAGCAACCCTTGATTTCACCAGCAGGAGTTCTACTTGCGCGCGGCCGCGCGCGTTAATCGTACGGACATACACGCACGCTCCATAAGCCTTCGCGCTCGCATCGCAAAATCCATGTAACTCGATGCGTGACGCCGAGCTGGTTATTGTCTTACGCTTAAATACAATGTTATTTAATAATGGCAATTGTGAGTAATACCGAGTCCATTCGGTATGGACGTTCATAGGCAGGGACTCGTCCCAATCGATTTTCAAACTCCAGATCTGCTGGAGCATAATCTTTGCGGTGACAATAACAGGCCCAAGAAGTCCCAGAGGATCATAGATCCTTGCTATCTCAGAACTAATCATGCGCTTCGTGACACGTGATAATATCGTTCTAATTTTGACCGAATAAATAATGGAATCATCCGTAGAATTCCACATGACACCGAGAGTCTTCACCGTAGACGTTTCGCCGAAGTGAAGCTTGCTATTAATCGAATCCCGTGGCAAATCCTGCAGAAGACTCCGATCGTTTGAAGCCCATTGTCGGACGTTCAGTCCGGCCAATTTTAAAAGATCTGTGAGGTCCTTTCTTAACGCAAGTGCGTCTTCCCTCGTTGACGCTCCGGTAAGCGCGTCGTCTACATAAAAATCCCGCTGAAGAATCTCAGCCGCTCGTGGATATCGATATCCTTCATCCTGACTCAACTGTTTTAAACAACGCATGGCTAAGAACGGTGCCGCTGAAATCCCAAACGTTACGGTATTCAACTCGAAAGTCTTAACATCGCCATCGTTGTCGCGCCAAAGAATCCTTTGATACTTTCTATCTTCCGGTCGGACGAGAAACTGTCTGTACATTTTCTCAATGTCACCTGTAATGACATACTGGTGAGTACGGAACCGTAAAAGTATGTACAACAGATCGTCTTGGATCTTCGGCCCGATGTGCAAAGCATCATTAAGGGACACCCCCGTACTGGTCGTTGCTGATGCGTCAAAAACAACCCTGAGTTTAGTAGTCTGACTACTGTCCTTTCTGACACCGTGATGCGGCAAATAATACCCATCCCTGGATAATTGAACATCTGTGATCTCGGACATGTGGCCGAGATCCAGATATTCTTGCATTACCGCGTGGTATCGTTGTTGCAACTCTGCATTCCCTTGCAGTTTTCGTTCAAGGGAAGCGAATCGCTTCAGGGCTCTGGACCTTGACTCTCCCAATTGTGAGAGTCGTTCATTAAACGGGAGCGCCACGACGTACCTTCCATCCACATTCCGCGTGGTATGGGCCTTATAATGCTGCTCGCTAGCCGCCTCCGAATCCGACAGGTGCCGGATTTGAGGACCCTCTTCGATCTCCCAGAACTGCGCGAGATCGAATTGAAGACCAGCGGTCAAATGACAGACCCTACGTTCTGCCGTTGGAGCGGCTGGTGCGCTTCCTCCGATGACCCAACCGACCCTTGTCTTTTGAAGAAATAGATCCGCACGGTCGGGCGGTGTCAAATCAATTTGTCCAACGCATAACATTGATAATGCTGTTCCAGATCCCAATAACATTTCGACAGGTGCAGGTCGATGAAAGTTGGGATCAGCCAAGTTGATTCCACCTGGAACAGCGATGGTTGACCGATCGATAGGCTGATCAGGCACCAACGATGAGATATTGGGGACCGTAAGAAAAGTCAACGTCTTCTGGTAATCGCCGACCCGCGATCTGATGGTTGCCCTTATGGTATGCGTTGCAACCGTTGAAAGATCGTTGAGAACTCCGATAGGAACAGAGCATGTCTTCCGCGGTAGACCAAGCCGTTTCGCGAAACTGTCCGTCATAAAGTTGGATGCCGCACATGTGTCAATTAGTGTTCGACAGCTTATTGACTGCTGATCCTTATCCATAACGTTGATTCGCGCCGTTACCAATAATTCATTGGTAGCCGAGTCAACCACGAAAATTCTCGGACATCCCGCTCCCCGTAGATCCTATTGCTTGTTTAGTCATTTAGGACTCGGAGGTCGTTCTTCCTCCGGCGGTCCAAACGCGGTTGCCGTATCAGCTACCGAAGATTCGCAGTTCGTTTCGTTCCGGAGAACCCCAGGCTTGTGCAGCAAAGTGTGATGCCTGCTGTGACACACACGACATGACCCAAATTTGCACACTTTGGCAGCGTGCCCTTGTTTAAGGCAATTCGAGCATAACGAAGCCTTTGCCACCATTGCGAGACGCTCCTTTAACGACAGCGCTCTGAATTTGTCGCAATTCCACACTCCATGCAAATCCTTGCAGACGGGACACTCAGGCCCCTTCACTGTGAGGAACGCATTCCTCTGTGGTATTCCTGATTTATTTCTTTGTTGCCCCGTTGACCCACGACCACCGTTACCTGTTCTCGACGTCGGTGTTACGGCCGGTCCGGCGGCCGGAGCGCAGTCCGCACGTTTCTCCAAAAACGCTAGAAGATCCGTATATGTTGGCATCTTTTTGTCCTTTAACGAAAGCTCCCACTGCCACACCGTGTTTGCGTTGACCTTTGATAATATGATGGACACCAGAAGGGAATTCCATTGCGCGATCGGTTCTCCCATATTTTTAAGTGAGCGTAAATGTTGATTCATGGAATCCACGAGATCGCCCAATGACTCAGCAGAGTCCTTCGCAAGCTTCGGATAGTCCCGAATCGCGTTACAATGGTTTAGTATGATTTTCCGTGTATTGTCATACTTTGATTTTAGTATCTCGATCGCGTCAACATAATCTGCATCCGTGGTTCGCAGCGACGCGATACTCGCAGCCGCCTTTCCCGTAAGGACCGACCGCAGGTATTGCAGCTTCTGCACCGGAGTCAGCTCTTCGTTCCGGTCGATCATTGATGAAAATAATTCGAAGAATGTCGACCATTTTTCAATGGAACCATCAAACGTCGGCAAACGCATTTCCGGAAGTTTTATGGAAAGCGGAGCCGTTACAGTCAGTGCTGGTGACTGATTCATACCCGGTGCCTCGACAGCCGTCGGGTGATGCACCCTTGAGTTTTGAGCCGTCCCTCGCGCCCCCTCAATAAGGTTATTAGCGCTGGCTACCACGGTGTAATAATTACTTTGTATCACAAACCGGCGCTCTGCCTCCGACGGATCCAGACCCTCGAGGTCGAATTGAATGTCTTCAAACCTATCCCAATGCCCGTTGAGGCCCTTGAGATGCGTCTTAACCAGATACGCATTAACTTGCCCTGATTCCTGGGTGCTTTTCAGGAAATTATGGAACGAGGTGATCTGACCTACAATATTCTCGCGCTTCCGTCGCAGAGTACTAATTTCAGCCGCTGTTGAGTCTAACGGCGGTCGACTTGGACAGGAATCGGCATTCTTGTTACGTGACATCGTGGGATACGGGTAAGGAGGCAAATAGGAGTGCGAAACGAATAACGAGCCTACCTTAGCGATGCGAGGATCTCAGCTGCTGATGTCCACCACGATGTCCAGAATCCTTGAATGATGCTGCAACGAGCGATGCAGGCTGGCCGACTCCAGGATGCACGTGCACTGTTGTGCTATCCAATTGTTAATCCGCTAAACTGAAGCGGTTGGACACAATGTTTTGTGTCTTATATCCAACCACACACTCACTAAATTCGTAGCACTACGAAACTGTAGCTATCCATACGTCACTGAACTCCGGCTCGAAGGACCAATGTTTTCTTCGCGCGTTCTTAATGAGCCCGACTGCTTTGAAGACGGGTCAACGGGAGTCGTAAATTCCCGTACGGTACTTCCGACACTAAGCGAACGCGATACCCAAACGACGTTTTACCGTGATAGGGGTAAATAAAAATGGCATTGCATGTAACAATAATAAGAGTTCAATGTATTGATCACAAGATTGTGGATCTGGATACAGCTGGTCGAAAATATAGTGAGAGTGTTAATATTGGAATTGTCCTCATCTCCCGAGGAGAACGAGACTTCACCGTTTTTTCCTAACGTCTGACTCCCCGTCGGAGTCTCTTTTCTTCCAAGCTAGAATCCTCCCTCCCATGCCGGTTACTTGGTGGGCCACACGATTACCAAAATCCCATTGGACATAAGACTGCCAAAGGAACGGCCCACCCAACCCCGCAGAGAGGGAAAAGTCCGGAAACGCAATAATGAAGTATGGCTAAACAGCCTCTCGAAAACCTCGTGGAAGGATAAACAGGATGCCCGGCCAATATCACCAAACTCCGGGACCGCCGGAGTCGACCCACCGAGGATCATTGTAACTCCACGTCACTCGCCACCCTCCAACGGTCCCAAGTGTCGGGCGAGTACCGGCGACAGACCCAACGTCTGCCAGGCAGTCTCATAAATTAAAGGCTTAACCTTCCTTCGAGTCCTTTCCCGAGCTAAGCGGAAAAACCCGGACTTCACGTATATGGCCCTTGGCCGATGATGACACGGGTAAAAACTAGTCTAATAATAATGAACTGAATACTATATGGAACGCGTAACACACACTACTAGAGTTTTTCCTATCCGTCGCATGCCCACCGCTTCATTGGCTTCGAGCACACCCTTCCGCGAGGCTCGTAGAGAACGCTATGGATGCTCGCGTCCTCGGACCGCCCATCGGGGCATCGCTGGTACCTATAGACAATACGTCACGCCGTACAGTGGTACATATTGACATTTTTTGTTCAAATCACCCTACAGGTCTCAATTTTTCAGAAAACTTGACGATTTTTTCTAAATTCTTCGCAATTAAATTCTCTATCGATCTGTCCGGCCGAAATTTTGAATTTCGTTGATGATTTTTTTATATTTAGCGCATTATACAGCACTTTTCGAAGATCAGTATCTGTGGGCTTTTTTGGCCGCCGGTTCCGAATTTAAAGTAAAATTTCCGAAATTGAAGATGGCGAATCCAACCTGTTGAAGCAAAATTTCAGAAAATGGGCTTATTCGGAAGAAACATAGTGCGTCCAGATTTTCGGGGACGCTGATTACGAATATGAGGTAATTAATATAAAGATCAAATTTTTTATTTGTACCACAAATCTAATACTGTAGATCAAATTGTACAATTTAAAATGGCGTATGGACATTCGTATTTTTACAAGTTTTTACGCAACTCATAAATGTGTACGTGATTTTGCATATTTAAGCCTATTCGTCTGTGTTCATACGCGTTCTTATAGTTAACTTTTCAGATTCAATATTGAAGAGTAAGATTTTTAATGTTTGATATTTTTATAAGGCCGACTCACTTAACGTTTTATCCCAGTTGCCTTTAGAAATCCGATTTTATTATGTGCAAACTTGTTTGAGGAGCAGGATATGTGCTTCTGGAAGCAAATTTCTGATTTTTTGTTTATGTACGTGTCTAAAAATATCAAACATTAAAAATCCTGCTCATCAATATTGAGTCAGAAAAGTCAACTATATTCGGCATATTGGATTCACCACCTTCAAGTTGAAAAATCTGACTTTAAATTCAGAACCGGCGGCCAAAAAAGCCCACAGATACTGATCTTCGAAAAGTGCTGTATAATTCGCTAAATATAAAAATATTAGTAACGAAATTCAAATTTTCGGCCAGACAGATCGATAGAGAATTTAATTGCGAAGAATTAAAAAAAAATCGTCAAGTTTACTGAAAAATTACGACATGTAGGGTGATTTGAACAAAAAATGTCATTATGTACCACTGTGCGCCACACAGGTGGGACGCGCGAAGTGCGGGCCTCTCTATATTCAAACATTATTATCTAAAAAATGGTTGGAAGCACGAAAAAATTATATATACAGTAATTGTAGAAAGTTGAATGCTCTTTTAATATTATTGGAACAAAATTTCGATAGAGCTTACTATTTTTGAGAAATTTTTCAAATTCAAACCATTTATGAATTCTAAACCTTAAGCCCTGGTCGGCACCCTTTCCTGTTGTCCGATTGCAATAATCTTTTCGAGAGACTATTTTTTTAAGAAATGGAACCATATTAGGGGGTGAGAGCAAAAGAAATCGCATGTTGAAAATAAGGGCAACCCTAATATACCTATGTGGGGAATTATAATCAATTTAAATTTTGTTGGGTCCGTGACACCCCATCTTACTAACGCCGGGTTAATAATCACGCCCCTGTAGAAGGATAGTTAATAATTACAACTGAAATGTAACTGTTCATTCAACTACGAATTACTTTCTGCCATTGATAATTTAGACTGACCTGAATTACAATTGTAATTGCCACTATGTAATTGCAGGACAATTTTATTCCAATTACATAGTTAATTGTAATTGTGGAGGACAATTACAATTGTAATTCTGCCAAACAATTGCAATTACAATTGTGATTCTGCAAGACAATTATAATTACATAGCTCGTAACTGTAATTCTGCATGGCAATTAACAGCTACATAATTACAATAATTATCCTGTATAATTACAATTAACGGCTATGTAATTGTAGTTTCTCTGCGCAATCACAATTGTAATTGTAATTGCCCTGAAATTACATTGGGCAATTATAATTCCAATTGAGTTTAGTAGCAATTAACGATTGCAGAAAGTATTTTGTAATTGATTTAGCAAGTACAGTAAAATTCTAATTATATTTAATTGCAATTAAAGCAATTGATTACATAATTAATTATACTTGTAATTGATTACGCCCAACTCTGAGTCGTATGTTTAATTTTTGCTACCATTAAAATGTGTTAATTCGACTGTAATTTTTCTCGGGAAGATATTCTAATGTATATATACAAGGAATGTTTCTGTTCGAGAAATGATTTGATTAACAGGTTGATTATTTGGTACTGAGATTTAACCCTTTGCATTTCAAGTTCTTGTTGCTATCATTTGATTCTATTTTTATGACATCTAAAACTAGATTTTCAACTAATGCAGTATTATTAGTTTTATTATAAAAGAGTACTGTGGTAACTGTTACTATATGCCTATCAGTCGCCATTCGAATTGCTGGACTAAATTAAGTAGTAACAAAAAGTATTGATTCTCTAATGCGAAGGGTTAAATGCCTTCCTATATTTTCTTCCCATCTTTATTTTTTCATAAGTGTTGTAAAGACATCAAATACTATTATAATGTGTAGTTTCCTTATTGTGCCTTAGATTTGCATAAATACAGGGTGTTAACGAATATATTCACGTTTTTTACCCCTTTGGGTGCTATGGGCACACATATGTATGCGTTCGTTTAGTGCAGTTCAGAACACCTACCTACAGGCGTTCTGCGAGTGTGGTTAACAGATACGACTGAACCATGTATTCCCATACAAAGAGTGCGCTGAGCATTCCAATCATAACACTCAAATAAGGAGTGATTTTTCAAAAGGGCGCACATTCATTTTTAACCTTGAAGCAAATTTTGATGGCATCGTCTTAATAATCTTAAATTACATCCTCTAGGGGCACAAAACACTACAAAATATATTAATTCTTTTTTGAAAAATTGAAGTGAAAATACGTGTTTCATACAAAATTTTCATGAAAAAAAGACGGACACATTTCCTATACTTGCCTAGGAAATTGTAATAAATTCGAAACAAAAGGAACTTAATTCCATAGACTGCCCAAACATATAATAAATTAGTTTAAAAATGTACCCATTCTCATGGTATCTTTAGACTTATATGTGGCAAAACGTTTGTTTTAACCATACACATATTTACTCCACTTATCAAGCGTTTGAAACCTTTCAACTTTAATTGTTTCTACTTTTTACAAAGTCAGGCAGAGTAATGTGTACATTACAATAGGACTTATTTCCAAATGGATTAATAACGAAAGGGAGTATTTCCAAATGGTTTAATAAAAAAGGGCTTATTTCTTATAGTTTCCATCAAAAGGACTTATTTTAAAACGATTTTTTTAAATAACTATTAAAACAATGTCGCTAAATTTAAAACATTACTGCCATCAGATGGAAGAATAAAATGTACGTGTACTAATAAAGAAAAAAAAATTTAATAACCGTAGATACCATAGTTTTTTGCGGTTATTGAAAATTTGTTCTATGTGGAAATATGCCCTTTTGAAAAATCACTCCTCAAATGGTTAAAATGCACGTGTAAAACAGTGTGTCAGTTTGCAATTCGTGAGCATGGATTTTTTTTCTGTTACTATCTTTAAATACATGTGGAATAGGATAGATCTTATTTATTTTTGGTGAAATTTTTTTGAAGATTTTCTTCGCGGCACCCCCCGGATGAGTTCTAAATAATAAAAGAAATCTATGTAAAGAGTGAGCCCGATCGGATAAGGGGAAAAGGTGTCCCTAGACCCTTGAACATTTAAATAATTATTTAACTGCTTACGAAATCTATTTTATATAATTATCCTCCAAGTTATTGAATACACCAAAAAACATGTCAAACAAAAGTTGTAGGTCCAGACAAGGAGCATCTTTTATATTGTATTACTTTTTCTCGTGCGACAAAAGGTTTTCGGAAAAAGTCCGAAAAACTGAAACAAAAACAATTTTTCTTTTTCAAATTTTTAAAGCTTAGATCCTGCTCGATCACTTTTTATTTATGAAGGCGAAAAAAAAATTGTAATTTTTATTTTCGAGGACTAGTTTTTAAATAAACTTTGAAAATTTGAAAAAAAAAAATGTTTTTTTTGTTTCAGTATTTCGGGCTTTTTTTAAAAACCGTTTGTCGCATGAGAAAAAGTATTAGAACATAAAATGTGCTCCTCGTCTGGATGAACAACTTTTTTTTGACATGTTTTTTGGTGTAATCAATAACTTGGAGGATAATTATATAAAATCGATTTTGTGAGCTATTAAATAATTATTTAAGTCTTCAAGGGCCCAGGGGCACCTTTTTCCCTTATCCTATCGGGCTCCAACTTTACACAGATTTTTTTTATTATTTGGAACTATTTTGAGCGGGGGGCGGGCACGAAGAAAATTCAGAAGTCTAAAATAAGAGCCACCCTAATGGGCAGCGTCTACCTATTTGATATTCTGTACATCTTTCAAAAAATTGAAGATTATGTAAAAGCTTTGTTGTATAGTTATTGTTGTAAACATTATTATACTCACTCTAGGATTTTCATATGCTTTTCAAGAGGATTTATAGATTTCTTCACTTGTGTGGAATATTAGGGAGTAGATTAGAATGATTGTAACGAGTTACTAAGGAGTCTATAGGGAATTTCGTTATAGAAAATAAAATATTAGGAAAGTATAAGCCAAAAAAGATGTCTACGCCTCAGGTACAATCCCCTTGAAGCGTTCACATCCATTTTTGAGCTGCCTATCTGCATATACCTTTCCATTGTCTTGAAGCTTTATGAATTAATTCAACAGGAACAAATTATTCATAAGAAAAAAGAACCAAAACACATTCGTATTTTCGTACAAAAATCAGAAATTTGTTAATTCTTACTTTTAATGCGTCGCAATCCAAGGCCAAGGTGCTACCCATTTCAAAATTCCCGCCAGTCATCGTCTTGAAGTTCAGTTTAATCAGGCTTTTCCCATAATGATAGCCTGTTTTGAACACCTCCCTCGCGTTCTTCCCCAGGTCGGTGAAATTCGGCACAGACATGACGTGTTATTTTGAAAAGATTCACGACGAGTGACGTGCTAATGGTCAATCGAGCTAGCTGTAAAAAATTCGATTTTTACTCTTGAAGGTTAAAAATACCCTGCTCGAAGAAATGGATCACTTCTGTCGACCTAATCTGTTATTTCTGAAAATTCTAATAAATTCTAGTAAATTTTAGTAAATTCTAGTAACTCTAATAAATCGTAGTTCTTTTTCTTCAAAGTCACAATGTACAATATATCGAGATATACGGTGGCCATTTATATGTGCAAAAACGGGTGATTTTTTTATAAAAATAAATCAGGGATATGTGATGAAAAAAATTTCATACGAGGCTCTGTTTCGAGAAACGCCCTGAAAACTTCATTAAGTACATCAAAATTCTGTGTAACTGCAATTACACAAGGAAAGCTGTTGAAATTTTAGATTTTCATCTCGACTGAAGTCCCTACTATTATGTTTACAAACAGACAAGATAACAAAGTTATATGGTTTTAAAGAAGAGACTTTTAGGTTTGGGTGCCCCAAAGATTGGAAGGTGGCCTCTGTTTCTTTTAATGGCAAAATGTCTTTTTTTCACTATTCATTCCTCTAAGTGTAATTATCACTTTTAGCCATCAAAACCTATGACTGCAGTCAATACTGCTTACAATTCTCTTGATACCTGCTTCCATTTCATCCATCTTCCTCTAAAATTAGTAATATAAACCTAAACCGTGACTTTAATTCCAAGTGCCTCGCCCTCTATAATACCAAATCCAATACGACAGAAAGGTGAACCCCGTTTCATGCAACTCCAAAACAAATCCTTCCCATAATTGTGTCCACGGGACATTATTTTTATCTTCAGACTGATTGTGAGTAGAATACCTTTCGATTGTTCGATCGCTTATTTCAAAAACACCTTCTACGTATACGTTCTCTGAAATCAGTACGCGAAGAGCTGTATTATTCACGCAACGGGCATTCGGCTCGACGAATGTCGATGGGCCATTACAAAACAACCTAATCTATTCCGCTTCGGGGTGGGACGTTGTCAGAATTCAATGACAAGGCTTGCAGCGTGCAAAGGTTAAGGGACACTCACTAGATCGTTGCGTCGATGCAATTCAACTCGACGGTGGTTAACACGACGATCTCCTCGATGACCAGCCACATCGCCGCCCTCAACCCGTCGCTGAAACGATGGATGATCACTTGTTCAGATCTCGGGAAACGTCCTGGCTGCAGTTCGACTCTTCTTATCAATTTTCACACGGATCAAGCGACAACACTACCACTGACGTTTCTCACGGTTAATGAACCGCGAGCAACATCACGAGCGTTCATCGCGGAAGGCGGCGACTTGACATAATAGGTGTTTGGCGATTTCATTTTAAATGTATACCTATATCATTGGTTTTCTGTTTCAAGGGATATTACTCTTAAAGGGTTACGCCGCCCCGCGACGCTCAAAACGGCACCAAATCAGACGATTTCTTTTTATGATACTATGAGGTTGAAAATTATTTCTATATTTCTTATGTTTAGGGCATGTATTAATGAATATATTATATAAATATTCTACAAAAATATTAAAAACTAGCCGGGTTATGTGTTGGCACGCGAAACTCCTCAGAATCACTTTTTTCAAATTGGCTAGCAGCATAACTTGAACAATTTATTCGATTCACTTGAAATTTTAATAGTAATTTCTATAATATATTATTTACAGAAATATATACGGATTCTTGCCACAGGCAATTTTACAAGGGAAGATCCCGAACCCGAAAATTCAAAAAATTCTGAAACTTTGTGGATATGTGGGGGATTTCCTCCCAGATTACCACGCAATTTTTTTTTTGTTGTCCAAATTCACTCTAAGGGGGTGAAATTAACCCCTCAAGATTCAGGTATTTATCGATTTTATTTTGTAACACGCAATCTGTAAAAGATAGAAAAAATGTTTGAAGACATAAGTTACTTCTTTTAATTAGATCTATCAAATCGTAAAAGTTTTAGCATTTGTTTGAACAATTAGAAAAAGAGTTATAAACAAAAATATTAATAATGTTTTTTAAAATTCTTTTTTTTTCACGTGAAATCTGAACTGGATGTTTAAATAATTATGTAACAGCGTAATCCATATTTTTTTCCATACAATTTCAACTTTTGTTGTATTGCGGAACTATGCTCCTGAACAATCGAATAACTTTTGGATCCCATTGTAACGTACCTTAAGCTGCACGACGAGCAATGTTCTTCTAACATTTATTAGGAAATAATACGCGACATGGGACAGTCTTCATTTTTTTATTTTTCTTGCAAACCAATGTTGTTACACCATTTCTTCGAACGGTACAATGCTCGGTGCAACTACTACAATGCAGTACAATCGAGAAGAACCATGTTTTTAAAAAAGTGTGGGGGCTGGACTACCTTAAAACTAACAGCTACCTGCTTTTCTCAATTTTTTCGAAAACGGTTCCGAATTTTTGAAAACTTTCAACGGTACAATGCGGTACAAAACTAGTACAAACTAGTGCAACAATGATTTTGTAATTTTTCATAAAATGGGGGGATAACTTCATACACATTAACTCTTGTTGAGAAAAAGCGAAATCTACAGGATTTTCAAAATTATTTGGATTCTCAACTATATATCTATTTCTATACCATGCGTAAGCGAATACATCGTAATACGTTACTGATAAAAGTTATTCTCATTTTCAATGCTCCACACAATAATAGACATGAGATAACACTTTGATGGGAGGCAAAAATAGGTATACATGTAAATTATATTACTTTCTTAGTACGTGTCACATATTATTTTCTAATAAATGTTACAAGAACATTGCTCGTCGTGCAGTTTAAGGTACGTTACAATGGGATCCAAAATTTCTTCGATTGTCGAGGAACACAGTTCCGCAATACAACCAAAGTTGAAATTGTATGGAAAAAAATATGGATCATGCTGTTTCATAATTATTTAAACATCCAGTTCAGATTTCATGTGAAAAAAACGAATTTTAGGAAACATTATTAATATTTTTGTTTATAACTTTTTGTAATTGTTTAAACAACTGATAACACTTTTATCTTGAAACTTTTTTTATCTCTCACAGATTGCATGTTACAAAATAAAATCGAAAAATAGCCGAATCTTCAGGGGTTAATTTCACATCTTAGAGTGAATTTGGGCAGCAAAAAAAAATTGCGTTGTAATCAGGAGTAAATTCCCTACATATCCACAAAGTTTCAGAATTTTTTTAATTTTCGGGTTCGGGATCTTCCCTGTTAGTCATAATTTAGGCTTAAAATTTTAGGTAAATTTTTCGGCTGAGACTGATATTCTCTTCAAATGTCCACCATTTTCACAAAAATCAATATTTTGACAAATCGCTATGTACTTCTGTATTAAATGTCATATAAGTAATGAAAAATTTCGGGTTTTTATCCTACCGCAATACATACGGGACTTCTACTGTTAGCCGTGGAGAGTGTCTTTTCAAAAACTGCAAGAACAATTACAGTTCAAGTTCAAGTTTAGTTACAATTTTTTTTATACAACATAAGGCATGTAGAACAAAGGCCTTGAAAAAAGTTTTTTCATTTATTTTCTAATTTCGCCCAAAAAAATTCTGAAACTTATATATGATTTTCCGGACACCAAGGTGACTTAAACCCTTAATAGGAGCAACAATTGCTCGATATACAGGGTGTTCCGCGTGTCACCTCGAATTTTCAGCACTTTTCTTGAATTTTACGAAAAATTGTTTTAGACAAAAATTGAACTATATTGAAATGTGCATAACTTTCGTAAACCTGAGTTTCTTTATCTGCATTTCTTTGGGGCATATAGACATTACCTTATATTTTTTAAACATTTTAGTAATATTTTTTATTGGAATGAATCATACCAAATATACCTACATAACGAAATATACGAACTATACATAATTTGTAAGAAAAGCGCAAAAATTATTAAATAAGAGGATAAAAATATTAAATAATAACAACCGGATTCGCAAGTCAAAAGCGAATCATCATTTACACACGCGTGCAATATAGAAAGCCATCAATCAATCGTAGATAAATATTATATATCGCGGAATATTTCCGTTTAATTCAATAAGCTTCTCCTAATGAACAAATTAATTATTTCGGAATTACTAGGAAAAAGGGAATTTCAGTAATTAAATGTGAATAAACACGCGGATAATTAAAGCACCAAAATTGATTACTCAATTATCGACCAATAGCACGCTATATACCTACCCATTTGCTGTTCTCTCAATTAGCTAGGCAATATATTTTCCAACTGATATATTGTTTTGAGGATTGCCCATAGGGGATTTAAATCGTGATGAATAAAGTACTACCACGCTGCAATTAATTAGCAGTGAATACAAATGCTTTTTAAAAGACCAAACTCTTAACATTACTGAACGATACTTTTGTTTATATCCGTTTCAACATATTTCACCAGGGCTGGTATTTGTTCATTGTATTTGCCTTCGTGTGAATTTTATATACAATTTCGAATAATTCTGTGACATATAACCGACGAAACGAACATTACCACGTTATATTTAATTTACCATTTTTATTCGAAGCGTACCCCCAATTCGTTACACGTGCAAAATCTGCGAACATTTCAGCAAATAACTCTATTCCAGTATGCGTTAAAGGTACCAGACGTGTGCTCTAAAACGACGTCGTTGTCCAACGACGCACAGTGGTGCATTTCGGTTTGAAATGCGGCACTAAGTCCTTTTACACAAATATCGCCATACTGCAAATTTTTTTTACAGGTAGTTGATTGCGCATAGGGTCATAATGTAGCATGATGGTTTTTCACATTCGTTACCTTTTAACGTGACTACACGCTTTTGAACAGGTCAACAAGCGAACAGGATCGTTTTGAATTTTGGATATGTTTTAGAGTACCGAAAAATAAGATATATGTGTTTTTTTATAGCGGCCCGTTTTCATATTTAGGGGGTGAAACCACCCTCAAAGTTATAAGAATTTCAGGTGTTCATCTCCGATTGCTTTGATTTTTGGATATGTTTTAGAGGACCGAAAAATAGAAATTGCACGTCTTTCTATTTTGGCCCATTTGCATGTTCAAGGGGTGAAACCACCCCTCATGGTTACCCCCTAATAATGGTGACTGACGACAAGAACATCGTCCATATAGCACGTTATGACGCAAATTAAATTTATATAAAGTTTCATTCAACACAACTTTGTACCCCGTATGAACTTTGAGGGGTGGTTTTACCCCCTAAATGTGAAAACTGGCCGCTATAAAAAGACACGTATTTCTTATTTTTCGGTCCTCTAAAACATATCCAAGATTCAAAGCAATCGGAGGCGGACACAAACTGTTCTTATGAACTTTTGGGGGGTAGTTTCACCCCCTAAACATTCAAGCAGGCCAAAATAAAAAGACACGCATTTCTTATTTTTCGGTCCTCTAAAACATATCCAAAAACTAAAGCAATCGGAGATGAACACCTGAAAATCTTATAACTTTGGGGGTTGGTTTCACCCCCTAAATATGAAAATGGGCCGCTATAAAAAAACACGTATATCTTATTTTTCGTTCCTCTGAAACATATCCAAAATTCAAAGTAATCGGAGGCGGTCACCTGGGAACCTCTCCTTGTTAGTATTGTTATTTATAGTTTTGTTGTTTGCTTCATTCAACTAATTTTTGGTGGAATTAAGTGTTGAGGTGTGACGTCCCACTACTTTTCGCGCGCGGTTAATTATAACATCTCCATCGTAAACCTCAACATAACTCCATCAAAATCCACCAAACTCAAGTCTTACCCCTTTTCCCAATCGCCGATCACCGGAACGATGTACCTTAGCGGTCCCCATCTGCAGATGTTCGGTACGAATACCTCCTTCGCCTATTCGCCCTACGAGGCACCAATCCCCCCTTCATACTTGAATTCAAACAAGTCCTTCGTTCCAAAACCCTCTTAAATCGAGATCACATCTCACTCCCCTCTTTACGACTCACCGAGTACAAGCCATTCTAACCCTTTCCCTATTAAAACGCCCAAAATCCATTCGATGGGTTGAGCATCTCCGTTCACAGCCATAAAAACCCCGGAAGCCTAATTGCGACGAAATTTTGCGTACGTGACTAAAAACAGTCTAATAATAGACCAAATCCTGTAAAAACCCCGGAAGTCATACTACGACTTATTTTTCTAAATGTGTCAAGGTCCTTACCGCGCGTACCCCCGCACCACTCCAGGAAAACATAAATACCAGGACCTCAGAGGCCTCATCAGCATTGTTCTTCAAAGAGTCATAGAAAGATCAATTGCGTTTCTAAGAGTCCAAGCGTATATATTGTTTCCTAAGAGTCAACCTATAATAATTCTGTTCAGCTAAACTTAGTTAAGAAACTTCAGTGCTTCAATACCGACACGACAGCCACTGTAAGTGCCGATGAATAATTATATTACTAAAGCATATCATCATCTTTATACTATTTCATACTTCTCTATTGCACCCTTTATTGCAAAAGCTTATCGATTTATATTATTATTTTGCCTAGTTCTTATCGCTTTATATTGTTATTTTGCCTACTTATCGCTTATATTGTATCAATTGCTAATACTTATTGCTCGTCTAAAGTATCTCATGTTCATATATATATTTTACTGCTTATCGTTATATACATGTTTATGTGCCAATGCTAAACGTCTAACGCGTTATTATACTAATCGAACAGTGCTTAAAAGTAAATAACGCTCTTATCTCCAAATAAAGTTTCGAGTTATTGCGAAGATCCTCCGGCCGCGAAGCATCGAAACGTAACGAGCTAGTGAAACAGCTGATGCCGGTTCGCGAACGCCGGGACTTCTTATAGTGTTTACAAGGCTTACTTTCGTATAGGTCTCGCACAAGCCATACGGATTGACGTTTCGCGGAAGTATTACGAAAGGCCATTTTATATCAATGCAGCAGTTAATCCAATTAGCCAGCCATAAACACAAACCGCAAGTGGTCTAACGGGTGTCGCCCGGGTGTGTATTCGCCTAAGTAAGCCATCCCTGGACGGTTAGAGTGCAGAATTTCACATTCTCGCCTGCCCTCCCATCAAACACTCAGTGTGCAGAATTACACATTCTCGCCTGACCTCCCATCCAACCCTCCGAGTGCAGAATTTCACATTCTCGCCTGACTTCCCTCAACGATCAGAGTGCAGAATTACACATTCTCGCTTGACCTCCCACCAACCCTCAGAGTGCAGAATTACACATTCTCGCCTGACCACCCATCCAACCCTCAGAGTGCAGAATTTCACATTCTCGCCTGACCTCCCATCCAACCATCAGAATGCAGAATTTCACATTCTCGCCTGACTTCCCCCAACGATCAGAGTGCAGAATTACACATTCTCGCCTGACTTCCCTCAACGATCAGAGTGCAGAATTACACATTCTCGCTTGACCTCCCACCAACCCTCAGAGTGCAGAATTACACATTCTCGCCTGACCACCCATCCAACCCTCAGAGTGCAGAATTTCACATTCTCGCCTGACCTCCCATCCAACCATCAGAATGCAGAATTTCACATTCTCGCCTGACTTCCCCCAACGATCAGAGTGCAGAATTACACATTCTCGCCTGACCTCCCATCAACCCTCAGAGTGCAGAATTTCACATTCTCGCCTGACCTCCCATCCAATCCTCAGAGTGCTGGATGCAAGAGTCGCGCCTGAATTTACCCCCACAGTCATCGTCCTCAACCTCTCCACCCGGGACGTGACAGAGGTACGAATTTGAAGTGTACCAAATTTCATTTTGATATCTCTGATGTTTGGAATTATACCGTGCTGAATGATCTACATTTTCATTGTTTATTTTGAACGGGAGTTCAGTGGAGTTCAGTGTTCTTACTGGTCGCATTGGAAAGGGCGAAGCCTTACCTTTATCGTACAGACAAAAATGGCTGCTATTAGCTGCTACTGGGGTAGTTAGAGGGGCGAAAAGGGGTCCAGGACGCGTTTTTCTTTTGCAAAAACACCTTTCCTGCCATTGAAATTCAAAGGATTCAAGTATTTTTACATGCGAAAGAGCGGAGCTTTTTCCAATGTACCAATAGCCAATAGAGTGGAAGAGTCCTCAGAGTGAAACTGGTGCGTGCCGTAAACCGTAAGGATCAATTGCAACGAAGGCAGCTTGTAATATTTGTTAAAATTAATTAACATATGTTTGTAAAATAGTTTTGAAGTAACATAAATCAAGATTTTATAACTATTATATTTTATATGATTTCAAATGTTCCCTAAAAATTTAATTACAAACACAGTTATAGAAACAAGTTTCATTAATTATTCTGTATCAAGAAGGCCACAAATATCTAGAGACGCGGTAGCGTCTCGACGCCAACCCTGTATATGTCGACGGTCGCTGCCGCGTATCTTTTTTGTTTATTTATCTATTCATTTATCTTACGGGAAGACTCCATTATTTACAAGACGACATAACAAAGAACGCAAAAACCACATTACCGCTCACGAAAAGTCACCCATCAACCCCGAGAACCAAAAATTTCAAATCCAATGAGAGTGGCGCACCCAACAACCCAGGAAATATTTCCCTGACTGAGCGCGTAACCATTTACACAATCACCATTCCATCCAGAACTCTAAGCAGTCCAGACCTAAAGACATGTACATTCCGCGCAAAGAAATCGACCCGCTCACAATAATTATTCGCCAGCGTACAAATTCTGGAGATTGGATCCGTTTCCCTGAATCGCGATGAATACTAGTGATGGGATGAAGTGTATTGGAAGTAGGTTCGAATCTGACTGGATAGTTTCGAACAGTTTATGAGTACTTAAAAAGAAAAACAATATTTTTAAGTAGACTCGAATCTCGACAAGATAGGTTCGAACTCGCTATAAGTACTTTGAGAAACGCTAGCGGTACTTCCAAGTATAATCGAACCCTGACCATGTAGATTCGATCATTTTATGAGTACTTTAACCAGAAGTTTTCTATTCTGTGCAATTATGTGATTCGTCTCTTGTCTTTCAGATTTCGAATACTACTTACGAGATTCGATTCTTTCAAACGTCAAAGTACTTACAAGTACATTCTCTAACCCTGCAAGTACTCTTTCTGAGGTTCGAAACCAGCTTGTATAACCCAAGTACTCTGGAAGTACATAGAATGAAACGCCAGCTCTTATGAGTAGTATTCGAATCCCATGAAGTGAAGCTTTTGTATTGGAATTGACTCGGATTCATGAGTACATATTGAACATGATCCCATCCCTAATGAATACAACAGGGGCCAGAAGAGTATAGCAGCTCTGACGGATCGAGCAGGCGCATTAAAATTTACAAACGAGATCAAGGAATTATTTGTATGCCCGTGAATTACCTTAAATAAAAGACACAGGTCTGCAACGATTCTCCTGCTCTCAAAAGACTGAATATTCATACTGTCCAAAATAGAAGAATAGTCGTGGTCCAGCCTGGACATCGGTTGACCCCACTTATAGGCAACAAAGCGAAGCAACCTATGCTGTTGTCACGTCCCGGGTGGGGAGTTTGGGGACGATGATTGTGCTGGGTAGAATTCGGCGCGACTCTTGCAACCGGGACTCTGAGGATATATGGGAGGTCAGGCGAGAATGTGAAATTCTGCACTCTGATGGTTTGATGGAGGTCAGGCGAGAATGTGTAATTCTGCACTCTGAAGGTTTGGTGGATTTCAGGCGAGAATGTGTAATTCTGCACTCTGAGGGTTTGAGGGAGGTCAGGCGAGAATGTGTAATTCTGCACTCTGATGGTTTGATGGGAGACAGGCGAGAATGTGAAATTCAGCACGCTAATCGACCAGGGAAGGTTTAAAAGGTAATCGCGCACTTGAGTGACACCCGTTAGACCACTTGCGGTTTGTATTTATGGCTGCCTAATTGGATTTACTGCTGCAGTAATATAAAAAGGCCATTCGTAATAATTCCGCGAAATACGTCTAGCCGTATGGCTTGTGCGAGACCCATACGAAAGTAAGCCTTGTAAACACTATAAGAAGTCCCGGCGTTCGCGAACCGGAATCAGCTGTTGCACTAGCTAGTTACGTTTCTGAAGTTGCGCGGCCCGGAGGATCGTCACAATAACTCGAAACGTTATTTTAGAGTTAAGAGCGTTATTTATTTTAAAGCACTGTTCGATTAGTATAATAATGCGTTGGACGAGTAGCATTAGCACATAAACATGTATATAAGCGATAATCAATAACAATATATATATATATATATGAACATGAGAGACTTGAGTGTTAGCGATAGGTGTTAGAAATAATAATATAAATCAAGAAGTATTAGCGAAGAACACAATGTAAGGCAATAAGCATTGGCGAATATGATAATATAAAGCAATAAGCACTAGTAATTATAATACTAGACGAGCGATAGGCGTTAGACGTAAGAATAAGAATAATATGTAATAAGCTTTAACGCTAGACAATTATGAGAAAGCAATAAGCATGAGTAATAGGTAATAGTATACGTGCGATGAGCGCAATATGGAAACAGTAGAAACAAGAAATGACATAAATGACGGTGAGATGTCTAACAAGGGAAGATCCCGAACCCGAAAATTCAAAAAATTCTGAAACTTTGTGGATATGTAGGGGATTTCCTTCCGATTACAACGCAATTTTTTTGCTGCCCAAAATCACTGTAAGGGGGTGAAATTAACCCCTGAAGATTCGGCTATTTTTCGATTTTATTTTGTAACACACAATCTGTAAGAGATAGAAATAAAGTTTCAAGACAAAAGTTACTTCTTTTAATTAGATCTATCAAATCGTAAAGGTTTTATCAATTGTTTAAACAATTAGAAAAAAGTTATAAACAAAAATATGAATAATGTTTTCTAAAATTCGGGTTTTCACGTGAAATCTGAACTGGATGTTTAAATAATTATGAAACAGCATAATCCATATTTTTTTTCCATACAATTTCAACTATTGTTGTATCGCGGAACTGTGCTCCGCGACAATCGAAAAACTTTTGGATCCCATTGTAACGTACCTTTAGCTGCACGACGAGCAATGTTTTTCTAACTTTTATTAGGAAATAATACGCGACGCGTAGTAAGAAAGTAATATAATTTATATACTTTTGTCTCCAATTACACATGGGGAAATTATATCAGGTGGAAATAGAGGAGAAGAAGGGAACTGTTAGATATAACTTATCCTTATTAGAACTTTTTATTTTTAACATAATTATCGAACTTTTCTCTTATTTGCTTACCAAACAAGCGAGACAATGCAGGCGTTTAATAAGCGATTTAAGTATAGTTAGGTAACCTTGATAACACTTGTGTGATGTGAATATATACCTACTTTTGTCTCCCATCAAAGTATTATCTCATGTCTATTGTTCTCTCGAGCATTAATAATGAGAATACATATATTAGTATTCTTATCGGATGATACATTATTTGCAAGGAAAATAAAGATGATCAATTTTAGTAAGACATATCACTGTCAAAACATGTTTTCTTCAGACGTGATAAAGTAAGATACATACACATATGCCATATGTATACGTATAAGATAGGTATTATCAGTTCTATAGGTTTGTCCTGACGACAAAAGTAATAAATGCTTCGACTCGTTATTATTGTCAGTAGTATCGAAGGCATTTGAAGAGTAAAGACTCATTAACAATAAGAAATACTAGTTAATTGTAGTTTAAGTATAGATGTTAACAGTAAATGTACGTTGATTCTGTGTAACAAACGTGTAGTGTTGAAAATGGTTCCCATACATCCTGCAAATGTAATTCGTTTACTTATGACAACAATCCTAATTGAGAATAATAATGAGACGCCTATTAATAATAGAGAAATGGAGTTACACGACATAATAAAAGACATGCTTATTAAATCGCAAGAAGACACATCATTTTCAATGGAAGCTGATGTTACATTAGAATTTTTGGAACCGTTTAGACCACATTCTGTAGAATTTGTGGATGATATATATGTACCTACACGCGAAGAACTTTTAGAACCGATAGAGTTCGAAGAAGAGCAGTGTATACCAGAAGAAGGAGGTATTGTGACTTTAGAATATAAAACAGAGGCTGTTGCATTTTGGAAAAGTGGTAAGAAGAGACGGCTTTCTTTACAATCTGTCCAACATAAATTTCGAAAAGTTTCATCCGTATATCAATTGTATAGGTGAGTGGTAAAGGATGTACTGTTATGTTAAGGTGCTTCGTACCTATTTGTTTCATATCTATGCAAAATTGCCTTGTTTTCATTAGATGGGAAGAAACGGTGAACAGGGGAGGGACACGTCGGGAAAAATTGTTACAAATTTCTGAATATGTGTATAATAAGTTTGTTGACGGGATTGAAACTCATGCCATTATTCATGATTTGGACCTTCGAAGATGGGCCTTACAAGCTAATGAAGAGACAGGGTTGGAAATTTTTAAAGCATCTCGACATTGGATCTGGAATTTTAAGAGAACGTATAAAATAGTTTCAAGAAAAGTGAACAAATTTATTACCAGATCATACGGTACAGATACCACACAATTAAATGAAATTGCTTCGACTTTTGTGAATAATGTAAAACCTCGTATTAGAGATATCGGAACAAACAATACATTCAATGCTGATGAAAGCGGATTCAATCTAGAATTACATTCGGGCCGTACTTTAGCTGAACAAGGAACCAAAAGTGTTACAGCACTCGTACAATCTGTATCCGCTACTACACATAGCTATACTATATTCCCCACAATATCAGCTTCTGGGAAACTACTCTCTCCGCTATTTATTGTTCTGCAGGAAAAGGATGGTAATTTTGGTCCACGTGTACAACAATCTTTGTTTCGACCGTGGAATGTTTATATACAGGCGTCCACATCTGGAAAGTTAACAGGTGAACTGGTTATGGAATGGTTAACAAACGTATATCTACCACATGCGGGATCTCGAAGCGTTTTGTTATTGGATTCGTGGACTGGTCACTGTCCATCTACATTACGAAACGGTATACCAGCTAATCAACATGTGGAAATATTCACAATACCGAAAAAAACTACAGGAATGATACAACCGCTTGATGTATATGGTTTCCGGATATGGAAAAGCTTTGTACGAAAATTTTCCGACCTTGTATTATTGTTTAATTACGATGTGCAGCTAAATGCAAGGAATAATGTCATTAAATTACAGTCTCTTATTCATAATCAACTTTCATCACCAAAGTATCAGATGTGTTTGCTTACGCATGGTATAAAAGTGGATATATTGTTGAGAAACCAAATCAGTTTGAAAATCCAGTAGATTTCGCTTTTTCACTACAAGATTTCATACATCCACCTGGTTGTTCCATATGCGGCAATTATGCTATCATACGATGTGCGTGGTATAAGCAATATTTATGTTTTCAACATTTTTTTGAAGAGTTTCATCACCATGAAGAATAATTCATAATCACACAAGTGTTTTCAAGGTTACCTAACTATACTTAAATCGCTTATTAAACGCCTGCATTGTCTCGCTTGTTTGGTAAGCAAATACGAGAAAAGTTCGATAATTATGTTAAAAATAAAAAGTTCTAATAAGAATAAGTTATATCTAACAGTTCCCTTCTTCTCCTCTATTTCCACCTGATATAATTTCCCCATGTGTAATTGGAGACAAAAGTATATAAATTATATTACTTTCTTACTACGCGTCACGTATTATTTCCTAATAAAAGTTAGAAAAGCATTGCTCGTCGTGCAGCTTAAGGTACGTTACAATGGGATCCAAAAGTTTTTCGATTGTCGCGGAGCACAGTTCCGCGATACAACAATAGTTGAAATTGTATGGAAAAAAAATATGGATTATGCTGTTTCATAATTATTTAAACATCCAGTTCAGATTTCACGTGAAAATCCGAATTTTAGAAAACATTCATATTTTTGTTTATAACTTTTTTCTAATTGTTTAAACAATTGATAAAACCTTTACGATTTGATAGATCTAATTAAAAGAAGTAACTTTTGTCTTGAAACTTTATTTCTATCTCTTACAGATTGTGTGTTACAAAAAAAATCGAAAAATAGCCAAATCTTCAGGGGTTAATTTCACCCCCTTACAGTGATTTTGAGCAGCAAAAAAATTGCGTTGTAATCAGAAGGAAATCCCCTACATATCCACAAAGTTTCAGAATTTTTTGAATTTTCGGGTTCGGGATCTTCTCTTATAAGACATTTTGGTAAAGAATAAACAATGTAAAACCGATGGATCTTTTGTGAGGGACACTCAACCCCCGAGAGCGGAAGCGAACGGACGTTCAATAAAAAGCTTTCCTTATTTGTATTATTTCAAATCGTCTATTGAGTTCATTAAAGTTATTAGTTATTTGTGTTAAATTGTTTTATTACATTATTATTATCGATAATATTATTTTTACAACTAAAAATCCGCGTCCAGTGAGCAGAACGCCTTAGCGTTCCACGGACATCGTCCCACGCCTGGTTTCTCCAAGGGAAGACGACATTCCCCAGACGGCCACGCAACATGGGCGAGCTGTTAGCACTAGATTAGTTTCACCCCACTTCGCATAGCAGCGCTCTACTCAACTTAGTGACAGAATTGTGCGCTAGATGGTGTTGGTAGCTTCATGTTGGACGCGTCCTCCGACGACATTTTGGCAATTTCATTGCATTTCATTTGGAGCTGTTTGGAGCTGTTGTATATCGTGTTCAGTATCGCGAATGTTATTTAAAAGAAGGAATTTTAATCATTGCGTGTGTATTTTAAACACAGTCAAAAGTTTCAAGCACCAGGTATAAAGAATTCAGAAACCTCTGCGAAAAACTTCTTTAAAATATTTATACACGTGTATATATATATATATATATATATATATATATATATATATATATATATATATATATAATGCGGTATAGCGCGACAAAACCTGCAATTTGTACAATAGTTACATTTTTAAAGATTGCAAGGCACAAAATGAAGGAGACAGATACAATCCATCATTTATCAATTGTATTGAACAAATATGCGTGATTGCAAATTACATGTTAAATAATCAAAATATTAATGAACAGACGATTTCTAATATTATAAGTTACATAAATAATTATGATAAATTTAGTTTTAAATGCTAGCATGGCGAAAAGTTACAAGAGACATTAATTAAAACAATAACTATACTTTGTATAACACAATTTTGTAAAAAAATTAATAATATAATTAAGGGTAAAGAAGTACCACAACATGGAGTCCTTAATGGTCTTGTTTGTAAAGCGAACAAACTATCCAATAAAAGAGTTCATTAAACAAACAAACAAATGTGTACGGATTAATTTCTGTTCCCTGAAAAACTAACATCTGAGATACAATTTCTGCATGACTACGCATACTTCTAAAATTGTATATAGGACGCATACAATATGATTATGTGTATTCCAGTAGTCATACAGAAATTGTATTAGTCATTTCTGAAGTTCGATGAATTTAACAGAAGAGTGCCTACTCCACGTTTCAAATTTCCCGGTTACAGTCATTTGTTTCCACCCCACTTCGATAGAGGGTGCTGTCCGAGCTAACAGTAGAATACATGGAAGTGTCACGACCCTGGGCTCTAGAGCAGTGATGCCAGATTCGGGACGGGTTCCCTCGAGAATTTCCCCCACCTCGCATGCACCTTACGCCGGAGCTGCGTGTCCGTGAGCTCGGCGCTTCGGACAACGTCGGGAAGACGAGAGAGAAAACGAATGTGTGTCTTTCTCTCTCGCTCTTGAAACGCTGTGATCCACGGTGAGGTGCAAGCGACACGCGGCCGTGCGCGATCTTCTTGAGTGCCTCGAGATACACTTTTTACTTTCTGACATATGTATAATACTCTTGTAATGAAAAAAATTTGGAAAAAGTTTTGTTACGGAAATCACGTTTTAAGACCTCCTGATCACGTTTGGACTATTTAGAAAAGAGCTTTTTTAAATATCTCATATATTTGTTAACACGATTACGTTTAAACGGCAAAATGGATTTCAATGAAACTTTATATTTAAATTTTATATTCTTGTCTTAAGATCCGGTTAGATCACGAAAAATGATAATTACCCATTATGGTTCTTCCATTTTTCAGATATACGAACTAAATTCTACATAAAAAAAAAATTAAATAAAGTTCTTCTGTAACTTCTTTAACAAAGAAAAATGTACATTTATAATTTCTTGTTTTCATTTTAAATTTCCGTACTTTTTATTTGCGCTATTTCTATTTTTCAAACCTTAAAATGAATTTTTTTATTAAAAGATGAATCTTTTGATACTGTAAATTGGTGAACTTTGTTAAAATTAGAATCCACTCTTAGCCAGTACCATGGACGCTGTAGCAGTCTTCGATAAAAAATATTTCTTCAGAGTATGATCTAAAATCTAAAATCTAAACGTAATCACATTTCTCGCTAGATTTTTTGATAATTATATCAAATTGCGACAAAGAATCACGCACTATTTACAAATTAATTACGCGCAGCGTGCACGTTACCGCTCAATGGAAACTACGGGAAAGTGGTGGTCTCTTCCATCGGGAGGGAAATGTAAACAATTGGTTATGCAAAGCTAACATCGCGATACATGTTGTACACTAAAATGTGTAAATTGGTATAAAGGAATTGTACAAGAATAGGAGAGAAAGGTAACTGGTAAATGCATCTGTGGCAGTTCGGTACTGTCACCATTGCCTTGCTGTTATTTCTTTTAGCCTTTTCTTCGATTTTTCTCCTTTCTGAAATTTTCTTACTATTTTACGATTTCCTATCTATTCTTTTCGTTTCTCGTTTCGAGGGTTCGCTCGGGCCTGGTTTTCGTCAAGTACATTTGACGGTCAGATCCGCGCGAACCCAAGTGCAGTTTTCTGCCCCTTTTTCTTAGTGCTTTCTCTATGCCTCTCTCTATTTTCTTTGCTTTCCTCTTTGTTTTCCACCTATCCGTCTATTCTTCTTCTTTCTAGTTCTTTCCATTTTTCTGTTGGTCGAAAGCTAGAGAGTAAGGCGTGCGAAACACATTCGGTCGAAATCTTTCAGAGGGTACAAGTCGGTACCCAAGCGAGCTGTCGAAATTTACTTGGTAAATAAATGTTATTATATTGAGACGTGTGGTTTATTTCTCATACGCGAAGCTGCGCGATTCGCGATCTATGGTCGCGTATGCTTTGTTTACGTGTCGATGCGTTTGTGGGGGGGGGGGGGGGGGTCGCGCAGTTGCGCTTCACAACATTTAACCGTCATTTCAATAGAATTAGAGATCAGGTGGTGGGTACTATTTGTTCCGCGCTGTCTGCACGTTTTTCATCTGTCATCTCCTATTTCGTGAATTCAGATCTATCGTGTTGGAAGTGTAGTGTGTAATTAGTAGCCCTCTATATCTCCCCTTTTCTGTACGCTAGCATTTGCTTGTTGCTTTGTATATAATATTTTTCCGACATTTTCAATTTTTTCGTGGTAAGTACGATGGAAACATTTGAGAAAACAGGTGAAAAGACTACTCCTGTTTATCGGCCGTTGTGGGAAATGAATGAGAAGTTTCGATCGTGGATTCGCGAAGTACCTAATGATAAAAGCTTTTTCTACTGTTCTTCATGCTAGAAAACTTTTTCTTGCGGCTCCTCGAGCGTTAAAAGGCATGCGAAATCAGCGAGACATAAATATTTTTCATCTAAAACAATTTCGCGGAAAACTGTGCATGCTAAGGTCTCGAGAAAGATTTTTATGCCTCAATGGCTTGAGGATTTCAATCCCTGGTTGAATAAGGTCGCCGATGATCCTTTTTGTGTTTCTGTTCGGTTTGTAAAAAATCATTTGCTTGCGGGACGTCGCAAATCCAACGTCACGCGGATTCCAAGTGCCACATCAAAAACTGCGAAAAAAATGGAATGGATGTAAGGAAATCGAACGATTTCAGATCGCAATGCGAGGAATCGCCTTTGTCAATTGATGAACGAAAAAAAGTCGCGGAAATTCGTTTTGCTGCATTAGTAGCCGAGAAAAATATTTCGCATCAATCCGCAGAGGCGATTCTTACATTTTTCCAAGACGTTGGGAAAAATCCTGAAGTTTTGAAACATATGACGTGTAGTCGAACAAAGTGTTCTAGTATTATATCGAACGTTCTGTGTCCTCGGGAAACAGAGCGTCTTAGTCATGTTTTACAGAATTCTAAGTTTTCAGTATTTATTGATGAGACATCCGACTTTACCAATGAGAAATGGATGTCGTTAATTGTTCGGTATGTCGCACCCGAGACTTTGGATGTTCGAACGGAATTAGTAGAATTAATTAATCTTGACGCGCGAGAATGTACTGCCCATAAAATATTTACCTGATTTAGGAACTCCATGTGGAAAAAGCAAATTCCGTTCGAAAACATTCTTGCTTTGTCGTGTGATAACGCTTCTGTCATGACAGGGCGTCACTCGTCATTCAAGATCAAACTTGCAGAAATTCGTGGTGAAAAATTTTTGACCATGCCCTGTCCATGTCACTCCTCTGCATTGGTCTCCGAGGTCTGCGAGGAATTATTACGGAAAGTCACAACATTCATTTATAGCAGTCCCAAACGCTCGGCCATTTTTCGCGAATTTCAGCAATGTTTTCAATCTACTGACCGCAAAATTTTAAAACTGTGTAATACGCGATGGTTATCGCGTTACTCATCCGTAGTTACACTTTTAGAAAATTGGGACAGTGTGTTGCACTTTCTGCAAGAATTGGTCGTAAGTGAGAAGACAAAGTCTGGGGAAGATCTGCTTATCATCGTGCAAAATCCAGAAGCGAAAGCATTTCTTCTGTTTTTGAAATACGTTCTAGAGTATTTTAATGAGTTTAGTTTATTCTTTCATTCGCAACAAACAAGAATCCATTTGCTTCAAAATACTGCCAAATTCTTTTGTACAATATTTTACGTAATTTTTTGAAACCGCAGCTTTTGAAGCACATGGATTCAGTAAAATTAATAGATTTTTCAAGAGGCAATAATCAAATCGCATTTAATAGTATTCATTTAGGTCCGGATTGTGACACTTTTCTTTGTTAGTTAGTTGCAGAAGGCAAACCCGATGTTGTCCAAACCGTTCGAGAAAATTGTATTAAGTTTTACATAACGGCTGCAAACGAAATTCGTAATCGATTGCCAATCGATGACGAATTTCTGAGCAAGTTATGTGCTTTTGAGCCTCATTTGGCATTAGTAGATAATGACAGAGACACTTCCTTCGAAAGTGTTCTCTTTATTGCTCAGAAATTGGGCGGTTTCGACGAAGACGGTTTACAAAAAGAATGGTCGACATTGCACCTGAATTTTTCAAATAGAGACAAGCAGATGCTTTGTACATTAGCTTTTGATGATGTTTGGAAAACGGTGTTGTTAACGCGAAATGATCAAGGCTCATTTAAATATCCATGTTTGCAGGAATTATTAAATTCCATTAGAAGTCTTCCAAATTCAAACGCCGATGCTGAAAGATCGTTTTCCATGCTTTCCGACATAAAGAACAAGAAACGAAACCGACTTTGTTCGACCACCGTTAATGCCATGTGCGTAACGAAATCGGCATTAAAGGCGCACGGAGAAACAGCTCAGACCATGGAGGTAGATGACAAACATCTATCTCTCATGTCATCTGAGAATTTATATGCAACTTTTGCGAAGAAGCAAAAGAGTAGTTTACGTTTACATGCCGTTGATGGCCTCGCGGATTTTCCTTCTACGTCGGGTAATGCAAATTGGTGATGTCCAGAATATTATCAATTTCATCCATTTTCTATTTCATTCGATTTTTGGACATCGCGAATATGTAAATAGTTGTTCGATTTACCTCACGCAATTCTTGTTCTATCCTTGCAATAAATTCGCTTGCTTGCTGTACATATGATTTATAGAGAGAACTTCGAGATAATTGTACAAATAAATGTATATTCTTAATTATATTCATTTTATATGTAACAATTATCTCGAAATTCTGTCGCATGTATTATAGTAAATTCCTCTGCGTACTTTCTATCCTTTGGAAATGTAAACAATTGTAGCATTACTTATTTCAGTCTTACATCTCGTCAATATATCCAACCCAATTGATATATTTACGTGCTGCCTTTCTTTTCTATTTTTGTAATATTTTTGTACATTTTAGTGTACAACATGTATCGCGATGCATAACCAATTGTTTACATTTCCCTCCCGATGGAAGAGACCACCACTTTCCCGTAGTTTCCATCGAGCGGTAGCGTGCACGCTGCGCGTAATTAATTTGTAAATAGTGCGTGATTCTTTGTCGCAATTTGATATAATTATCAAAAAATCTAGCGAGAAATGTGATTACGTTTAGATTTTAGATTTTAGATTTTAGATCATACTCTGAAGAAATATTTTTTATCGAAGACTGTTACAGCGTCCATGGTACTGGCCAAGAATGGATTCTAATTTTAACAAAGTTCACCAATTTACAGTATCAAAAGATTCATCTTTTAATAAAAAAATTCATTTTAAGGTTTGAAAAATAGAAATAGCTCAAATAAAAAGTACGGAAATTTAAAATGAAAACAAGAAATTATGAATGTACATTTTTTTTTGTTAAAGAAGTTACAGAAGAACTTTATTTAACTTTCTTTGTATGTAGAATTTAGTTCGTATATCTGAAAAATCGAAGAACCATAATGGGTAATTATCATTTTTGGTGATCTAACCGGATCTTAAGACAAGAATATAAAATTTAAATATAAAGTTTCATTGAAATCCATTTTGCCGTTTAAACGTAATCGTGTTAACAAATATATGAGATATTTAAAAAAGCTCTTTTCTAAATAGTCCAAACGTGATCAGGAGGTCTTAAAACGTGATTTCCGTAACAAAACTTTTTCCAAATTTTTTTCATTACAAGAGTATTATACATATGTCAGAAAGTAAAAAGTGTATCTCGAGGCACTCAAGAAGATCGCGCACGGCCGCGTGTCGCTTGCACCTCACCGTGGATCACAGCGTTTCAACAGCGAGAGAGAAAGACACACATTCGTTTTCTCTCTCGTCTTCCCGACGTTGTCCGAAGCGTCGAGCTCACGGACACGCAGCTCCGGCGTAGTGTGCATGCGAGGTGGGGGAAATTCTCGAGGGAACCCGTCCCGAATCTGGCATCACTGCTCGCGGATGCTCGTGCGAGCAAATCCCTGGACAGACCTGACTTAACGTTAGAAACCATGTCGCAGGTCCGTAATGTTGTGCCATACAAGTTAATTCATTTCTCGGTCTACGCCAATATTGTTCCGTATTTAGAAGTGAAGAAAACATTGAATTTAAGTTGGACTCCAACTAGAGATGGCTAGAACCGTGATTTCTGAATCACGAGTGATCCGATCACGTTCGTTTCCCAATGGCGGTGATTTTTCACAGTGAATACAGTGATCCGTGATTTTCGTGATCGCTTCTAATTGGTGCAGGCAGAACAGTTATCCGTGATCGCCTCTGATTGGTGCAGGCAGAACAGTGATCCGTAATCGCCTTTGATTGGTGCAGGCAGAACAGTGATCGCTTCTGATTGGTGGAGAGTATAACTGCTCTTTGCACGCACCACATAACCTGCATATTCTATATTAACGACGTCAAAACAGAAATGCGAGTTATATCGCACATATTAAAGGAATAATGAGGAACAATGAATTATAATGAATAAATTAATAATGATAAATTGCAAGGGTAAGTTTAATTTTAAATTTCTGTAGCTTCATTCTATAAAATATAAATCTATATAGAAAATATTATATAATGTATAATATAAATATATACATAGAAATTTTATATAAATATATAAAAACTTAATATGAATAATCTCGACATAGCATAAATATAAAAAAGATTAATAAGTAATAAATATATGCGTAATATAATTGTATAAAATTGTATATAATATAAATACACTAACAAATATTTAACCTAAAAACAAAATATAATATAGAATAACAAAAAACTATGTATTAACCCTGATAACCAGATGTCTGCAATCTGACGTCAGATTGGCAGCAGGGTCTGCCGTGAGAGCGCAGAGCCTGACGTCAGATCCGTAGTCATCTGTGTCCGCATTAGGATGCGTTCTGAGGTACAGAGCGTGACATCAGGACCTGACGTCAGATGGGCAGCAGATTTGCAGCAGATCCTGCCGTTCGCCTGACACGTCTAACAGCGCCATCTGAGGGTCAGAATTGGCAAACAATTCCATACCCGTGACGTCACACGGCCGTCCCTACGCACCAACACAAATGTAGCGTTATTGCTGTAGGTGTATCCCTACCCCTATATAACCTGCCAGCAGATTCTGCAGTTCATTAAATAATTAATTCTACTTATTTCCAAAAATATTTATTTATTCTTTAAAATCGTTACAGAATAATATAAGTAGCGCATATAAATTCAACGAAGAACATTCAATATTTACATTTATAAATCCATATACAATACGTCCCGTAACCAGTGGTACATGTTAGGTGCGATATCAGAAAATTTCCTATATTTTCGACTTCGTTTTTCTGCAGAATCACCATATTCCGTATTGTGTTAGCGCTGAAAACAAATAGAACATTAGTATAAAATTAAACGTAACGTATGAATAAACAGGATACATGTGATACTTACTTCAGCTCCATCTCCGCACAGCACACAGCCCAGGCGATCATGCATGCTCCTGCGAACATTAACATTTATAAGAAAACATGTGTTAAATTATTATTTACGAAACAAGACGCTAAACATTCGCACTTCGCGCATAACCCTATTTTTCTGTCTTGCAGATAATATGACTCTCGATTTTCGCGACGTAGATAATTGGAAATTATTCAATACCATAATTACGTTTGCTTTCTGGATACTTCGAGATGATTTGTCTGGATATTGATGCTGAGAATCGCGTGGAATATTTTTCGGTTTTGTCGGCACTGACTGCCACTAACTGCCACTGCCAGTGACTGCCACCGGCCCACCGCCACCTCAGACCTCGCAAACGAACGCAAACTGGACGAAGAGTTTTGACCAATCACGAGTTTCGGCACTATAGCGCAGCCAATCCGAGCGTAGCCCATTGTACCGCCACATTGGTACACGTGTTACATCTACATACTGTTTGTTCAAAGAGGTATCCGTTGTGTTTGAAGAGAAACACTCGAAAAATATTCCACGCGAATCTCAGCATCAATATCCAGACAAATCATCTCGAAGTATCCAGAAAGCAAACGTAATTATGGTATTGAATAATTTCCAATTATCTACGTCGCGAAAATCGAGAGTCACATTATCTGCAAGACAGAAAAATAGGGTTATGCGCGAAGTGCGAATGTAAATAATAATTTAACACATGTTTTCTTATAAATGTTAATGTTCGCAGGAGCATGCATGATCGCCTGGGCTGTATGCTGTGCGGAGATGGAGCTGAAGTAAGTATCGCATGTATCCTGTTTATTCATACGTTACGTTTAATTTTATACTAATGTTCTATTTGTTTTCAGCGCTAACACAATACGGAATATGGTGATTCTGCAGAAAAACGAAGTCGAAAATATAGGAAATTTTCTGATATCGCACCTAATATGTACCACTGGTTACGGGACGTATTGTATATGGATTTATAAATGTAAATATTGAATGTTCTTCGTTGAATTTATATGCGCTACTTATATTATTCTGTAACGATTTTAAAGAATAAATAAATATTTTTGGAAATAAGTAGAATTAATTATTTAATGAACTGCAGAATCTGCTGGCAGGTTATATAGGGGTAGGGATACACCTACAGCAATAACGCTGCATTTGTGTTGGTGCGTAGGGACGGCCGTGTGACGTCACGGGTATGGAATTGTTTGCCAATTCTGACCCTCAGATGACGCTGTTAGACGTGTCAGGCGAACGGCAGGATCTGCTGCAAATCTGCTGCCCATCTGACGTCAGGTCCTGATGTCAGGATCTGTACCTCAGAACGCATCCTAATGCGGACACAGATGACTACGGATCTGACGTCAGGCTCTGCGCCTCAGATCTGGTTATCAGGGTATATTCATTTTATGATAAATTCCACGACGCAACTGACGAATATTCGCGTTATTTAATAAATAAAACAAATATTATCGATTTAATCTGAATTGTAGACGCTTAGATGTCAAGCGACATTTAATAAATTTGTGCTCTTGAAGTTTGATCGGTCTACTTTCATCACATTGTCCATTAGAACCAAATGGAAATAAATCTGGAAAACACATCAAATCTAAATTCTTTTCACGATTATCTAAAGGTATGCCCTGAATTTTTAACATTTGATATAAAGCAGTCGCAGTTTGATTTTCTTTTTTTTCATGTAGAGGATTTCGACGCGCGTTACGAAAAGTAACACGTTTCATTTTTTCTACATGCAGTTGTCCGTAAGAAAAAAATGAAACGTGCTACTCTTCGTAACGCGCGTCGATATATAGTATATTGCTCATAATAGCTATCATCTTTATCTTTTTGAGTTAGCATTGCCTTGCGCTGATCGTCCAATGCAAGTTCTACATGATCTTTTATCTCTTTCACATGTAATTCTGAATTATTTAATGGTTCACAGTCGTCACTTGTATCATTTTCTGATTTTTGCATTTCAAATTCTACATTATCCAAATTCCCTAAAAACAATTTATCATGAATATTGGGCAGTACAATTTCAGAATATAAAGGGTTATTGTTTTTCAACCATATTAAAACTTTAAATACTTTTTTAATGTCCACTAAATCTTCCCAAATAATTTTTTTTTAGTTGGAACATTTCGAACTAAAATAAATTCAAGATTTAAATTTATTGGATCAGTGTTAGAACAAAACTTATCGAAAGTCTGCCGTAAAGTATTGCGATGCTCGCTGGTGTGTTGCTTGATAACGTGAATGTAGTTACGGGAATGTATATAATCAATATGTGAATTACGAGCGAAATTTAAAAGCAGACGTTTGCGTTCGATGAAGGGGAGTATTGTTAAGGATACGCGATGCGGGTGGCATGCGTGGGAAGGATATTAGACAGAGTCTCAATTAGTAGACCCCGAAACGAATCGCGAGTTTCTTCTAAAGTCATGTAATCTTTTGAGAAGGCCTTGTCTTTTGTTAGTCTTTAGGAGTGTCGATTGACTCCTGAAGTGTTGGCGACGCTAAGGAAGTCATAAATTTCCTTCAAGCGTTGTTTTCTCGATCCTCGGAGTAGAGCCTACTTTCTCTTCCCACGTGGGCACCCCGCTGTGTAACGGAAAAGCGCGCCTCCACCGAATTTTCCACCACCACCCGAAGACGGAGGAAAGGATGGACGCTGATCCGCGGGGGCGTACGGACATCCGAAGGACGGCCTACCGCTTGGATCTGTTGCATCCTGCATTCTGATTGGACTACGAGGATCTATGGGAAGACTAGGAGGATTCAGCCAGCGACTTCGACGAGGACCTCGGAGGAGACTTTGAAACGCTACATTCATTCCTGTCTGATACTTTAGACTGACCAGTTACCTTGAGACTAAAATACACTTTGAAGTTTTATTGAAATAATTCTGTGTACTTGTTTTTATTTCATAACACCCGCGCACTCTGACGAGCAGAGCGGTTCAGCGCTCCACGGGCGCCAACCCGCGTTCTTATTGTAGAATCACCGCTAAAAGACGCAACAAAAGGAAGTGGTAAATGAAATGTTCTACCTTTAACTTTTTGTATCCTTTGTCGTGCAGGTGTTTTTTTTATTAACACCTGTTCCCGTTTTAACAATAGTTTGAAAAGCTTTAGCTCTCTGTAAAAGCAATTTCTCAAATTCGTTAAGAGATGATATTACCTCAGGCACATCATTTACCGAGAGATTATTTAGAATACAATAAGCAGACATCAAGCCACTACGAAATTTTCTATCACAATACTTAGGCCGGTATTCATAGTCGTTGCTTAAGACTAAGATCGTCTTCAGCATTTGCTTAAGTATTTACTTTGTCAAGTAATCCTTATTGAATCATGTTTCATAGTCAGTTCTTAAGATCATCTTAAGAACGTAAGTATTCATAGTCGATTAAGAACTTCTTATTCGAGCATAAAGCGGTCTTATTCGAGCAAAGTGAGGTTAGATTTTCAAGTCAACGTTTTAGTTGACTTAAGACCATCTCATACGCCATTCAACGCCATTACTTGGTAAAGGAAGTGAGTGTAAAATGAGCGAAGAAACAAGTGTAGTGAAACTTCAGAGAAAAATAGATTTAATGGATCCTGAATACATTGATATTGAAAATATTAATATTAGTGATATTGAGGATATTGATATTAGCGATATCGATGATATAGATGATAATATAGCGGGCAATAGGCCTGTTATTAGAGGTTATATTCGTGACAGGCAAAATCCTTTTAAACATTACGATGAAGATAAATTCAAAAGGCGTTATCGATTTGGCAATTATTTTACGAACAATCCACGAAGGACTTGCAAAAATTGACAACCGTGGCTTGTCCATTCCACGGCAATTGCAACTACTTGTATGCTTACTGTGATATGCAACTGCAAGTTTTCAGGTAATTTAGAATTATAATATTCTATTTTTAACATCTGAAATATTCATAATTGAAGAGTGTGTATTTAGGAAATTCTTTAAAAAATATTTACAGCTGTTGCTGGGCAGAAGCAGATCCAAAATTATTTTTTGTGTAAGTCGCTTACTTTCCAGCTTAATTTTGGATTATATAAAACTACCAAGGGATCTCGAAGCATGCGAGGAGAATCATCAATTTTACAATGATTTTGAGAGAGGAAACGAAGCAATCAGTCCTCCTGGTATCGATGGAGCCATTGACGGTACATCGCATTAGTGTCCACGAGATTCCAGAATATTGATGAAATTTTCTGAAATCGAAAAGGATATTTTTCACTTAACGTTTAAGTAGGTTTTCATTCATTTTTTTATTTCATAATTGAAATAGTATTATGGTTAATCGATTGTGTGATCGAATACCACTCCATTTTTTAGTCTCCAAGTTTTACCTTTATTTTTTTAATTATGATATATGTTACAGGTCTTTAGTTCAAAATGTACAAAATGAGAATGGATTTGCTGCTTGTGAACCGCTAATTGCCTGGCTGTTCAATTAATTCACCAGTAACGGAATTTTCATACATAATTCATTTGTAAATGAATTATTAACACAAATTGATATAATAAATTTTTTTTAATAAAGTTATTGTGTTACTCGATATGGTAAACATAATTACATTGACAGAATGTGTATGCTAGCAAATAGATAGTGCGATAATATTGATATCTTCGCTGATTCCTTTTCTACATTCAGAAATTCAGTTTCGTACTTATAATGCATTTACTACCCGGCTTCGCTCGGAATTTAGATTATTAGTTTAGTTAGTTTAACTCTTAACTGCGAAAGGGAAAGACGTAGCGAGCTGAAAATATTTACATTCATCTGGATTAGCCAGACATAATCAGCTGATGTACATGTTTTATCAGAATTTACTGTTCGAAAGTTTTTAGGTGACAGACAAACATATATATAAACTTTCTGCTTTAAATATTAAGATATACTATATTTACTATGATTACATACATATAAACTTATACATTATTCTTTGTCTTTCAAAGTGGTGGCCCTTTTTTTATTTTCTACTAGCTGACCCATTACCCGGTTTCACCCGGGAATCCTTTATGATGTTTCCCATGTTTCTCCACATACTATTACTATATGAATATTACAAAACTCAGTGTATTGAACGCTTATTGGAGCCAATAATTGAATCGCGGACGTATGTAAAGTATATTGAAAATTTCATTGAAATCCATCCAGTCGTTTAAGCGTGAAAGAGAGACAAACAAACAGACAACGTTTCACTTTTATATATAACAGTAGAGAAGTAGAGATTACATTTGCATATTTCGTTAACAATTGTAAAAACAAATGTTTTTGAACTTCTGTGTAATGTTTTTTCGAAGACATGCTAATGCTAATTTAACCTAACTACTTTTCAAACTTGCAATTTCTTTTCGCGGGGAATGGGAGAAATTACTAGACCCCAAATGCAGGCGGATTTTGAAAACCATTCCTCATTGGGTACTACGCTAGTAACTTTCCGGAAATTGCCGAACATAATATAAGATTTGTTTAAGCATTTGCTTGGCTAAGCAAGCCTTAAGCACCATTTTCTTGACCAAGCAAATCTTAAGTTCAGACTATGAATACATGACGTCTTAAGCATAGCTTATTCGAATAAGGCCGACTTTGTCAAGAAATTCTTAAGCACATGCTTAAGCAACGACTATGAATACCGGCCTTACATATATATTGCGGATCCATTTTTTGTTGCTCTACGTACACCATTAAATCTTTTCAAATTCGATTATCTCTCCGTATTTTTTGTTTACTAATTTCAGAAACACTTCTTTTATAACAAAGTCTCTCACACGATATCTATTGTACAAGTCATTTAAGTAGGAACCCACCGACAGACAAGTTCAGACCTGTTCTGCGCATGTTGGCGCTCATTGGTGCCGAAACAAGTTACTATTGGCTATAACCCAACCAACGCCCCCTCGGAGCCAATGAGCTCATTCTACATGCGCGAAACGGGTTCCTTCTAAAATGAATTGGAGTATAGAGACGCGGTAGCGTCTCGACGCCAAGAACATGTTTCGTCACCCTATACATGTCGACTGTCGCTACCGCTATCATTTACTCGTGGCCCGGCTAATCCAACCTAACCTAAATCTTATTTCATTAACATCTCGTCACGTCTGCAATATTTTCTAAATTTAAAGGCATTTTTCTTATGTAAACCGCATATAAGCTTTCAAATAAGACCAAATTCAATAAAATCGGTCCACGCATGACAGAGATATCGTAATATCGTCTCGTGGATCTGTCAGAAACGGTAAGATTTTTCTTATGATTCTTCTTCTCCGGTCAAAATTTTCGTCGACATAACACGTATACACGTTACACGCACATTTTCAGCCAAAAGAAAGACTAACACATGTTTCGTTCGTCGACTCTCGGAATTATTCGGCAGAGAACGTCGTTCGTCATTGTATACATATACCTATACTATTGAATTATAACCTACCAAGTGTTAATCACTCATTACCTGCGAAGTATCAAACCTGCGAAGTTGTGCAAATTTGAAATCTCAGGAGTTTTTACACTAAATAGGAGACTGAATTATTGTCTCAATTAACAAAGTAAGTCGCCAAAATTTTTTAACAGATTTCTTATGTAGAGTCGCAGACTTGGAAGTTGTCCAGAGAAGGTTCGACAGAGAAGCATCTTCTTTCGCATAAGTTTCTGGAAATTTGTACCATGCATGTACAAAATAATATATTGTAACAAATTGCATTGCATTTAAATTGCCAGATATATTTATACCCAGATAACCATCTGTTGTGTCCCAACCGACACCCCAAGCACAACGACCCCGCGGCATTCCGATTGCCACAATCGAACGACCGAAATCGGGCACAACCGCGTAAGCATTCCGGAAACATTCCGAGACCATCAGCACATGGCGAAACACCCAAAGGCGGGCCAAAGACGGAGACCCCGATGGTCCCCGCTTCGCCCCGATTACAGTATAAGAATGATGTACGAGCACCGCGAGCAGGAGATTATATTCAGACTTGATTGAGACAACACGGAGACTTGATACAGACGCTGTACAAGCTCCACGCCTGATAAGGGCATAGTACCAGTGTCACCCAGATCGGGACAGAATAAACTTGTTTAAACCTTACGGTGAGTTCCAACTCTTTAATCAGCAACGATCCCCTACCTTCGGTTTCCGAACCGAATCCTTCCGTCCCGGCATTCTCACCCGAACCTTCGGAGTCCGTTGGACGACGACCGTGAAGGACGACCCGGAGCACCCCGAGATTCGCTGCCAGAATCTCGACCCCAGTCGCCTTGACACAACACATCTATCTACAGTCTGACATCAGATTGGTAGCAGGGTCTGGCATGAGAGCGCAGAGTCTGACTTCAGAACCGTAGTCGTCTGTGTCCGCATTTGGCTACGTTCTGAGATGCAGAGCCTGCTGCCAGGGCCTGATGTCAGATCGGCAGCAGATCCGCAGCAGATTCTGCTGTCCGTCTGACTGTAGGGAGCGGCCGGTCTCCCACTCCGAGATCTGTACGGTGGTGGGGAGGCCGCGTAAGCCGACGTGCGTGGCCATGCCGATTGCATGCGGCGCCACTTCGTTATGCGACTTCGTCTTGAATAGTCGTAAGAGGTTATACCCTCCTGTACACCACGTGTGTGTTGTTCACGTCTGGCGCTTGTACGCTTTCTACGACGTTACGTCGAAGTCTTGTGTCACGCCCGTGTTCGCCTTTGGCGACTCTGGCGTTGTCGTGTAAATATATATATATATATATATATATATATCCATACTCAACTAAAGGTGTGATAGTTTTTACCCAGCATATTACTTCCCATCGTGGATGTAGGACCACGATAGGGAATAAACTAGTACACCTTCTAAAGTCTAAAGCCTACATGACACATCCAACAGCGCCATCTGAGGGCCAGAATTATCAAACAATTCCCTACGCGTGACGTCACATGGCCGTCCCTACACACCAACGCAAATGTAGCGTTATTGCTGTAGGTGTATCCCTACTCCTATATAACCTGCCAGCAGATTGTGCAGTTCATTAAATAATTAATTCTACTTATTTTCAAAAGTATTTATTCTTTTTCAACAATTGTTACAGAATAATATAAGTAGCGCATATAAATTCGAAGAACATTCAATATTTACATTTACAAATCACAATATCATAATACATTTACAATATTAGGTGCGATATCAGAAAATTTCCTATATTTTCGACTTCGTTTTTCTGCAGAATCACCATATTCCGTATTGTGTTAGCGCTGAAAACAAATAGAACATTAGTATAAAATTAAACGTAACGTATGAATAAACAGGATACATGCGATACTTACTTCAGCTCAATCTCCGCGCAGTACACACCCTAGGCGATCATGCATGTTCCTGCGAACATTAACATTTATAAGAAAATATGTGTTAAATTATTATCTTCTAAATAAGACGCTAAACATTCGCGCTTCGCGCATAACCCTACTTTTCTGTCTTGCAGATAATGAGAATCTCGATTTCCGCGACGTAGATAATTAGAAATTATTCAATTCCATAATTACGTTTGCCTTCTGGATACGTCGAGATGATTTGTCTGGATATTGATGGATGAAATTACTTGGAACATTCTTTGATTTTGCTGGCACTGACTACTACTGCCAGTAACTGCCACCGCAGACCTCGAAAACGAAGGCAAACTGGACGCAGAGTCTTGACCAACGCTCTTGAATCGACGCTCGGATTGGCTGCGCCATAGTGCCGAAACTCGTGATTGGTCAAGACTCTGCGTTCAGTTTGCCTTCGTTTTCGAGCTCTGAGGTAGCAGTCACTGACAGTGGCAGTCAGTGCCGGCAAAATCGAAGAATGTTCCAAATAATTTCATCCATCAATATTTAGACAAATCATCTCGACGTATCCAGAAGGCAAACGTAATTATGGAATTGAATAATTTCTCATTATCTACGTCGCGGAAATCGAGATTCTCATTATCTGCAAGACAGAAAAGTAGGGTTATGCGCGAAGTGCGAACGTTTAGCGTCTTGTTTCGTAAATAATAATTTGACACATGTTTTCTTATAAATGTTAATGTTCGCAGGAGCATGCACGATCGCCTAGCGTGTGTGCTGTGCGGAGATGGAGCTGCAGTAAGTATCGCATGTATCCTGCTTATTCATACATTACGTTTAATTTTATACTAATGTTCTATTTGCTTTCAGTGCTAACACAATACGGAATATGGTGATTCTACACAAAAAAGAAATCGAAAATATAGCACATTTTCTGATATCGCACCTAACAGGTACCACTGGTTACGGGACGTATTGTACATGGATTTATAAATGTAAATATTGAGTGTTCTTCCTCGAATTTATATGCGCTACTTATATTATTCTCTAACAATTGTAAAGAAAAAATAAATATTTTTGGAAATAAGTAGAATTAATTATTTAATGAACTGCACAATATGCTGGCAGGTTATATAGGGGTAGGGACAGAGATGGGCATAGATAATATAGATAAACTCGAATAAAACATACTTTACGTTTATTCGTTATTCGCAGCTTCGAATAACACGATTTATCTTTATTCGAAACATCACGGATAAATAAATTTATTCGAAGTGAATTTATTCGACAGCGGAGGATAATTTTTTTATTCGAAGTGAATTTATTCGACGGTGAAAGATAAATCTTTATTAGAAGTGAATTTATTCGAGACCGAAGGATAATATTTTTATTCGAGGAACTTTTATTCGAACCAACGAATAAGGTTTTCATCTTTATCCGTAGTTTATTCGACTTTTATTCAAAGGCTTCGAATAACTTTCGACGCGCGATCTCGCCTCGAGCTGAGGACTTGGGCTGTTCGGCGGCGGCTTCTGATCTTGGTTCGAGCCTCGGCTGGAGAGCCATATATTGTTGCTTGCGGTGGATTATACTTATATTAATAGGATGTATGTAAAACTTCCACATTTTCTATCGTATCGGCATGAACGTTTCAGTAACATACTGTTGAGATTTTGTAGATGAATATGAATTTAAACACGATATAAATCGGATTATTTTTAGCATTATTACATTAGAAATGTTACATTCATATTTAATTATCTATAGTTCTAGAAATAATCCAATTTATACCTTGTTTGAACTCATTTTAATCGAATGCATCTCGCAACTTTATTAACAATCCATAAATTCTAAAAGTCGGAAAAGTCTTCGTACAAATATAACTGACAAATTTCGAATACTACAAAAAAAACTAAGGTTCTGGAAGTTTTATGGACATTAATTTATTTATTGGTTAACTTTAGATAGACTGTGAAAAAATGACGAAGTTTCTTACATTTGTTTACTAGAAAATGAACATATACGGGGATACAAAATCACAATATCTTTTGTAAAACCAAATTTGCTCTTATGATTCTTGTAATTATTATCATAACAAATTCTATTCAGTTTAATATACCCATATTACCCATGCCAGGTTTATGCGGACTTTCGTAAATGTAAAATCGTACTATCGGTTTATTTATATTTTCTAGTAAACAAATATAAGAAACATCGCTGTTGTGCCCTGCGTGATGGCTCGCAAGGCTGGTACGGGATCTGGCGTAATCGTGGGTTCGGGAGTGATTAAAGGATGAGAATCCACCGGGTGAACTACACCATATGTGTTTAAACTCAGAGACTAAGTCTTTATTCAGAAACAACTAAAACTAGACTGAGGTGTACAAGTAGGTTTTTAGCCGTGTTGCCCGGTCGAGGGTCGGATCTCGAGTCTGTCGATTAGCGGAGTCGAATTGGTTTTATATCACTCTTGGGCGTGGTACGCGTTACCATGCCCGGTTGGCGTGGAGCGTTCGCATTTTGCTGATTTTGTAGATTTGGTTGCTTAGCGGCTGTCTTAGCTTGGAAACGTCTCGAGCGTTTCATAACGAACGTAATATAATATGTATAATGTATGATACGCGTGCTTGGGAGTTGCCTGGGCACAACATCGCCATTTTTTCACAGTCTATCTAAAGTTAACCAATAAATAAATTAATGTCCATAAAACTTCCAAAACCTTAGTTTTTTTTTTATAGTATTCGAAATTTGTCAGTTATATTTGTACGAAGACTTTTCCGACTTTTAGAATTTATGGATTGTTAATAAAGTTGCGAGATGCATTCGATTGAAATGAGTACAAACAAGGTATAAATTGGATTATTTCTAGAACTATAGATAATTAAATATGAATGTAACATTTCTAATGTAATAATGCTAAAAATAATCCGATTTATATCGTGTTTAAATTCATATTCATCTAAAAAATCTCAACAGTATGTTACTGAAACGTTCATGCCGATACGATAGAAAATGTGGAAGTTTTACATACATCCTATTAATATAAGTATAATCCACCGCAAGCAACAATATATGGCTCTCCAGCCGAGGCTCGAACCAAGATCAGAAGCCGCCGCCGAACAGCCCGTCCTCAGCTCGAGGCGAGATCGCGCGTCGAAAGTTATTCGAAGCCTTCGAATAAAAGTCGAATAAACTACGGATAAAGATGAAAACCTTATTCGAAGGTTCGAATAAAAGTTCCTCGAATAAAGAAATTATCTTTCACCGTCGAATAAATTCACTTCGAATAAAAAAATTATCTTCCGCTATCGAATAAATTCACTTCGACTAAATTTATTTATCCGTGATGTTTCGAATAAAGATAAATAGTGTTATTCGAAGCTGCGAATAACGAATAAACGTAAACCGTGTTATTCGAAGATTCGAATAACGAATAAAGATAAAGTATCTTTTATTCGACTCGTTATTTAAATAATTTTTTATCTAGATAATGCCCATCTCTGGGTAGGGATACACCTACAGCAATAACGCTACATTTGCGTTGGTGTATAGAGGCGGCCATGTGACGTCACGCGTAGGGAATTGTTTGGTAATTCTGGCCCTCAGATGGCGCTGTTGGATGTGTCAGACGGACAGCAGAATCTGCTGCGGATCTACTGCCGATCTGACATTAGGCCCTGGCAGCAGGCTGTGCACCTCAGAACGTAGCCAAATCCGGACACAGACGACTACGGTTCTGACGTCAGATTCTGCTCCCCAGATCTGACTATCAGGGTACCAGCAAACTCTTTTTAATTTAGAGTTTTTATGTAAAGATTATAGAAATGAAGGAGACGCACAGGCTTGAATAGAAATGATGGGGATACACAGGCTTGGAGGTTATCCGGAGAAGGTTAGATGAAGACAATCAATATAATATTTACTACGATAGACAGTGAAGCATCTTCTTTAGCACAAGTTTCTGGAAATTTGTCAAATAAGGTAAATCGACAAAATTTGTCAAAAGACATAGCATTAAGAATTAAGAAAATTATGGCGGACTGCTTGCAATGTAGAGCAATTCATATTAGTGAAGAAAATACGCTGAAAACACATGTCCCTCGATTCTTTTCAATCTTTTGACAAAGACGTTCGTAATACTTTAAAATCCACAGTAATTGCCGCGCTATTCATTAATTTTATTAGTTTCCCATTAACAATATTTCAATTTACCAATAAACATACTAAATTAATTTTATTCCAACACCAATACATTGTGTGTTAAAAATATTGGATCCCTTCGTTCATTTTCGCTGAATTACCATTAGCATTTAAATTTCCTGCAACAAGACTTTCTGCTATACGCTCTGACCTCCTTCGGACACATTTTGTAGTCTCTACACTTACTATAGCAAAATTCCATTCTATTTCTATATATGTTTTACGTTAAATTGTATCTAAAATAACTAAAATGTGGATTTTATATATTTACAAATAATCGAAGCAGAAGATGATGCAGTGTGATCGACGTCAGAGAAAAAAATTTATTGGAACATAGTATTATTATTATTATATTAATTAAACGATTTTATTCATCTTCGATCCTCTGTTTCCTTCTTGCATGCTTGTTTTATATCTGAAAATTCAAATTTAAACCAATTCCACCAATCCAATTGTTTTGAAGCTCTGCAGGCATGCGTAGTTTGGATGACAATACAATATATTTAAAAAAAAATAACCCCGAGAGGATGAAAAATTATCCAGTCATCAATTAATAATACAATAATAATTTATAATATTGAAAATTATCTGAAGTCATTCCCTATGCAAATTATCTTTGTAAAAAGAAGTGAGATCCCCATAAAAAACTTAAACAAAGTAAAAAAATTACGCCAAGTACATGAAATCAAATAAAACACAAAAAATAGAAGATAATAATTACAAAATAAAAGGACTTCCATTTCCGGTTTGAAAGAGTCGAGACGTGTGAGTGAACGGTGTGAGAGAAAGAAGTAGAAAAGGTGATAGTAGGGCGAGTAGGGAGTGAAAAGCGGGAATGGCGGGAGAAGGGGGAACAGGGAGTGAAGGGAGAGAAAGGGTGAGGAAAAGGGGCGTGAGGGAGAAGAGGAAAACAGGCAGGAGGCGCGGAGTTTTGAGATTAGGACAAGGCAGGAAAGGATTAAGCTGGAGAGGAAAAGGCGGGAAAGTAGAGAAAGAGAGGAAGGTAGCGACATCGAGCGGTGAAGAAAGGGAGTAAGAAGATAGCGGAGACAGTGGATAAAGAAGGGAGTGGAGGAAGAGAGGCAAGAGGGCGAGGAAGATAGGATGGGAGGGAAGGAGGGGGAAAAGGGAGAGGCAAAGGGGAGCGAAAGGGTAATAGCAGAGAAGATGTGAAAAGGAAAGGAAGAAGGGGCGAAAAAGAGAGGTAGGAAAACGAATGTAGAGAGACTGGCAAGAGAAAGGAGCATGAGTGGAGGAAGTATAGGGGAAATTGCAGAGATGTGGAAGAGAAAGAGAGAGAAAGAGGAAGAGCGACAAGGGGAAGGGAGAAAAGGAGAAGAGGCATTTTAAAAGAGTAGAAAGGTACAGAGATCGCCGGAGGAGAAAAGAGTAGGGGAAGGTATAGAGAGGTTAATAAGGGAAATGAGGGAAGAGGTGAGAAAAGATTTAAAGGAAGTAAAAGAACAAGGGAGGGAGGCAAAGGAAGATATGGCAACACTAAGAGAGAAGATGGAAGAATGGGAGGAAAAGTGAAGAGAAAAGGAAGAGCTGGGAAATAGAATGGAAAGGATGGAAAAAAGATTAGAGGGGGTGGAGACAGAGAGGAGGAGAAGATAAAGAAAATGGAGGAGAGGCTAAAGAATATGGAACTGAGGAGGGAAAGGGATGAGGGAAACGGAGAAGAAGGAAGGAGAGGAGAAAGGGTGGTGAGGGGGACAAGACGGGAGGAATGGGAAACAAGGGTACAGGGAATGGAAAGGAAACTAAAAATAAAAGAGAGAGAAGAGAAAAGGAAGAACATTATAATAAAAGAGGTAGGTAGGGAGGGAACGGCGATGAGGAGGGCAAAGGAAGTGCTGCAGGTAGTAGGAGTGCAGGGGAGAATAGAGGGAGTGAGGGAGCTGGGAGGCAGAAGACAAGGGAGGGAAGAAGTAATGCTCGATGTGAGAATGGAGAGTGTGGAGGTTAAGAGGGAAATAATGAGGAACAAAGTAAGCTACGGGAAGATAGTGATAGATGGGAAAACGTGGTTTTGGGATGAGCAGGGGGAGGTATTATGAGATTGGGGTGGGAAGGAGAGGGGCGGGAAGAGGGGAAACAAGGGAGGGAGAAAATGTCGGAGATAGGGAAGAGGTGGGAGTAATAAAACGGAGTCAGGGAAGTGGAGGATCAGCTGGAGGATAGTATTTTAGAACGTAGCGGGGGTGGCAAACAAGGGGGAGGAATTTTGGAAGGGGATAGGGGAATGGGAAGTAATAGTGCTGATGGAGACATGGATAGAGGAGAAAGGATGGAGCAGGATTAAGCACAGGCTGCCGACGGGATATAGGTGCAGGACGCAGTGGGCAAAGAAAAGGAATAGGAAGGAGAGAGCGATGGGAGGCATGATGATAGGGGTAAGGGAACAGATGAGAGGTGAGTAGTGTGTCTAGGCGGGTTCTGGACCAGGTCCTCTGAGGGGCGCGCGGGGGAGTGCGGTGGGGGAACTTTAGGCGCGGGGACAGCGGGGAGTGGAAGACTGGTTGCCCGCGCACGAGCTGCGGAGTGGGGGAAGCCATAATCGTGGAGGGGATCAGTCCAGGCCGAGCGGCCGCGGAGACCTCTCCAGACCTGGCCCAGCGTCAAAATTTTTCAGAGGGAGGGACTGATCCACAGCAGAAATTTTTTCATACCTAACCGAGGGAGGGAACGACCTTGGCCCACCCCCGAAAATTTTTTCGCACCTGGCCCACCCCCGAAATTTTTCACACATGGCCTACACCGATCTAGCGAACCAATATGCAGCAGAAATTTTTCCCAAGCGCAGAGAAATAATAATTTTTTTATCAGAAATTGTTTCGGGCGATGTCGGGAAAGATCTACGTTTTACAAATCACATATTCGCGGAGGGAAAGAGACGGCACTACATAGTTGTAAAGCTAAATTTGGGGGAGGAAAAGAGACGGCACTACATAGTGGTACAATCGCATGCATTCTAAAGGTAACAGTATTTCAAAATGTTTTTCAATCTTAACGTCGCAGCGTATCGCGCGATCACGCGTAATTTGACTCCTCTGGAGCAGCCGTGCGGGATGATGTAATTTTCACGGTGCGAAAAACGCTCGAACGAAATTGAACACGTGCAGAAACGCCGGATCTTAGAATTAGGTGGTGGTGAAAGAAGGAGGATGATGGGGGGGAGGGGTTACATACAAAAGCCTAGAGATACTGTGAGGCGGTTATAATCGTTCAACATCTGACAACGGCACATTGGGATTGAATTTGCGTTCGACGAGTGAAAAAAAGTGATAAAATTGTAAGTATGAATACAAGTTTTTTTTTGCTTACGTATGGATACGGAGGTGAATGTGTTAAACAGAATTTTAATAAAATTATTTTTTCAGTTTCACATCAAGAAAAAAGATGCCAGTATGCCACAGTATACAGTTTCCGCCACCTCCGGAAGACGATGTACCGTGGGACGGAGTTGTCCCCAACGAATACCCGATGATATGTCTACGGAGCATTAGCACCCCCCTGTGGATCAATCTGGGCTATATGCACGGAAAGTTGCTGTGTGATGGGTGCTACAAAGAGCTCCCGGAGCACGAAAGCCTCGATTGCCTGCAAGCGGCCATCCACATCGCGGCGTTCCGCATCAATTATCAACGACACATGTATTGCGCAACATGTTCGACGATAATTTACACACCCAACCCTGCAGAATAGTGTTCAAAGTGCATTGAGCGATATTTTAATATGTCACAGAATAATCGTGACACCCTCACGGCGAGAGGTGTGTTAAATGTAGAATACGAATGGGCGACCCTCCCCTGGGAACTCGAATAAAATTTATTTACTTTTTAAATTTGTTTACCAGTTTACTTTCCTCCACATTCCTATCCAATTCATGATATTACTATGACGCTAATATGGAACAAGCATTCTAAAGCTAGCAAGTTTTTAAAGCGTTCTGATTTAGCGTCGCAGCGTATCGCGCGATCGTGTGTAATTTGACTCCTCTGGAGCAGCCGTGCGGGATGATGTCATTTGGTGGCGCGAAGAAGGCGCGGATAATAGAATTATGCGGTGTCAGCAGAATTTTTATTCCAAATAATACAGACACTTTTTTCCCAGCGCAGAGAAATAATAATTTTGAAACGTTGAATCTTAAAAGTATGTGGTGAGGAGAGAAGCAGGGTAAATAAAATGGAGAAGTAATGTACGTTTAAGAAATATATGTATACAGGGTGTCCGCGGGAAGACTGTACAGCTGGATATCTCCTAAAGTATTGGAAATAAAAAATAAACAAAATATGGAATTGCATGGTTCGAGGGGGCCAATTTATTAGCGTAGATGAATTTTTTCTTCGATTATTATTTTAAAAGATACAATGGTCAAGTTCGGTTTTTTAAATGGAACTATTTTTTTTGAAGAGGTCACTTGATAGTGCGTTCCAAGCCAAATTCAATAAGCTATAATGTATACACTTTATTTCCACTGGTTTTTAAGATATTGCGCTTGCAAATTTAATGATTTTCCTTGGAAGCAAACCCGCTGGAATAGCAAGGACCGGGGACGGTCTTGCTGGCGCCACGGGTGGCTTCGCCTATTGAAACAGATACCTACCTGCCAAAGGTCTACGCCGGGAATGGCAGGCCCAAAGGCTGGACAATTCTTTTCCGTCAGAAATGCTACTTAGGTAGGTACATCTGCGGTATCGAGAAGCGCACCGTTACTTTTATTTCGCACTTGCTCCTACGCTCGGATGGCCGGTTCTTTTGGGAGGGATGCAAGTTCGATTGGTTAGAGTTAGGAGGTGTGAAAGTTGCTAGACCAAATTGCAGCTATAGGGGGCAGATTGTATTAGGACCAATCGGATTTGCATCCCTCGCAAACGGCTGCTCTCTTGAAGAGAGCCTCTTCACAGCAATACCTCCTCCCCAATGCCCGCCCACCTTCTCTCGCACGGAATACGTCAACGCATGCTTCTGTTTTGATATTGGAGCTGGTGTTTATACTCGAGAGATAAAGGATCTGTGTGAATTTTTAGGGAGGACCTCGCGTCGACAGCGGGCTACCCGTTTTCTTCTTGTGTCTCTCCACGAGGCGTATTGACGGTGGATTGTAGGAGCGTAGATGTCTGGATGCCAGTTATTGAATTCAGGAGACGATAGAAACACTTTATTACAAAACACACATGCACTATAATATTAAAGTAAATCGTATTCCTCTCGGGCAGGAGTACTGATAATGATCGAACTTGTGCCCTACTTCGCGCAAACCGATTACACGGAGGGTACTCGAGTCACACACTGCACATATGATACAGGGTGAATCTAGAGCTACGCCCGTCGAAGGATGCGGCCTGATACCCCGTGACGAGGACAACCCCCCAGCAGTGCCTCACCGAATTTTATGGCTTTTTCCGGAAAAAGGTATGAATACTGAGCCGAACGTAGCGAATTGAGGTCGAGCCCCCGCAGTCGAGGGTGAAATATCCATTACAGCGTATTAAGAAATTCTTTTCTTCATCGTATCGAAAGGGACGTGACGCCAATGGATTCCTTATGTTTTTCTGATGAAAATCGTACCAAATGTCATGCAAATCGGACTACTTTGACACAAGCTATTTGTACTCCTTATGTAAAAGTTGTCCGATTTACTCGACATTTGGCATGATTTTCATCGGAAAAATATGAGGAATTCTTCGGTGTCACTTCCATATCGATACGATAAGAAATAAAGAATTATTTTATTTCTGGAACAGGTATGAATCCTCGGCCGACCCCGTGGTCGACCCCCCGCAGTTTAAAATAATAATCGAAGAAAAAATTCGTCTGCGCTAATAAATTGGCCCCCTCGAACCATGCGATTCCATATTATTTTTATTTTTTTATCTCCAATACTTTAGGAGATATCCAGCTGTACAGTCTTCCCGCGGACACCCTGTATATTGTTACTTAAAATTAAAAGAATATAAAATAGAATAGTAATAAAATAAAGGAATATAAAAACGAATATAATAATATATGAATATAAGAATATAAATATAGAAGAAAAACTAATAAAGAATATAAAAATATAATATAAATATAAATATAATAGAAAAAAATAGAATAAAATACAAAATAAAAGAAAAAATATGAAAATAAAAATAATAATAATAATAATATTAATACTAGGAGTAATAAAATAAAAACATAAGAAAAGAAAAATAAGAAAATATAAACTAATAGGGCGGGGGCGATGGCGATGGCGATGGTGAAGGCGGCGACGGCGGCGACGACGACGACGACGACGACGCCAGCAGCCCCTCGAACCGCCACGGTGGCAACGGCTGCGGCCTCCCGACGTCTATCCATGGCGGTGATGGGGACCGCGGCCGTCGCAGGGGCCCCATTCGCTGATATGGCACCCATGGCCGCCTCAACCGCGCGGCCATCCTCGGCCCAATTACTTGGGGCTCATTTGGTGGGCCTGCAAGCCACGCCCTCAAAATGCTTGGTAAGTCCTAGAACAAAGGCACAAACGTCGATATAACACGGGTACATCAAACGCAATAAACATCAAACGCACAAAGCAATGCAAAGTATTGCATACCTGCGGAGGCGGCGGCGGCGACGGCGGTGGCGACGACCAATGGGGCGGTGAGGGAGGCGACGGTGGTGGCGAGTTCTAGAACACACAAACATCGATATATTATTTGCGATCGCGGGATCGAACACGATTTCACCGGTTAATCGCGATAAATATTTTAAAGTACATACCTCTGGGTTGTTCCCGCACGGTGCATCATCCCACTCCGGGGCAATCCTTTGCAGTCCCATGTGACAAATAAAAAAAAAATGTCACGTCAAAAATCCTGTAGGACTGTTGCCTATCGCGTTTGACGATCAGCTGGTCTCGCTGCATCTCCAAGCTCCCGCATGTAGATCCTTGCCCAAAGTTGCATAGCTTTGCAAAGTAAGATGTCTTTGTGCTCAACCTGCATTTTCGCTGACCATCCTCTCCTTCAATGCATCTTCTTCGAATTATTCACTGACCACCCTTTCCTTTTTCTTCTTCGCACTCGGCTTCTTCCTCTTCTTCTTTGGACACATCTCTTCTTCGAATTATTCACTGACCACCCTCTCCTTTTTTCTTCGCACTCGTCTTCTTCCTTTTCTTCATTGGACACATCATTCGACCACACCATGCCACTTGAACATGTATGATACCACCCTGATCGCGTTGAACGTGTATCGAACATCAATCGAATCACTTTGGTCACGTATCGAACGTGTATCGAACGTGTACCGTACCACTTTCAACGTCTATCGTACCACTCTGGACGTGTATCGAACGTCAATCGAACCGCTTTGATCATGTATTGATCATGTATCGAACATGTATCGAACATGTATCATACCACTTTCAACGTCTATCGTACGTGTACCGTACCACTTTCAACGTCTATCGTACCACTCTGGACATGTATCGAACGTCAATCGAACCACTTTGATCATGTATTGAACGTGTATCGAACGTGTATCGTACCACTATCAACGTCAATTGAACGTGTATGGTACAACTTTCAACGTCTATCGTACCACTCTGGACATGTATCGAACGACAATCAAACCACTTGATCATGTATTGAACGTGTATCGAACGTGTATCGTACCACTTTCAACGTCAATTGAACGTGTATGGTACAACTTTCAACGTCTATCGTACCACTCTGAACGTGTATGGAACCCCTTGTTCGCGCATCGAACCACTTCTACATAATAATTACAACCATCATCTTAATCTAGCGTACATCACATGCAGGAGGTTGGGTTGGGGATGGGTGAAGAAAAAACATTTATGCATTAAAAATTGATTATATTTATTTTTCTATTTATATTTGGTGTTTAGACCACCAGTTGAATATCCTAAATACATTTTGCTAGGCACAGTGCTTTGCGTGTCTGCCACATCGCAGAGTATTAACTACATTTAGCTTATTTAGAGATATGATATCCTCGTAGTCAGTATTCAGTGTCTCGATGATCACGTCCGCTCTCGTATTTTCATCGAGGAAATCCGCAAGCCAGTCGCGTTTCTGCAGCCCTTTAACGTATACGATATGGGATGCGTCATCTTCTTCATCGATCGCATCAGCAACAGCTCTCGTAATTAGCTGTTTAGCCATACTGTATGGAATGTCTCCATCTTCCCACCGTAGTCCATGATGTTTTGCCGCCAACCACCGGATGCTTGATTTGTCAGACTTCGTAAGAAGATATTGGGGCATCGAACTCCCAAAAATATAGTGCGAGAGAATTGTTCCCTTTCGTAGGACAGTCACTTCCTTGACGACAAATCTTCCATCAACGATGAACCCTTGCAGGTCAACAAATGTCGGTATGGCCATTATCGGTACAATTTAGAGGTCCGCTCGCTTCCAAGACAGACGGGAGAATGCGATCTTTCTCGCAAAGCATCACGATTTTCACGATGAAATTTTGACACAGGAGAGGGCGGACAAGTAGCGCGGCAATTTAAATGATTTTTCGCACCATGTTTGTCAGTGGATTGTATTCAGCCGACCGATCGTACAGAAGCAGATAGTAGGCTGTAGTATTTGCAGGCACATTCTCTCTACATTCGAATTCTATGCGCACGTCCACGGAACCATTCTTGATCGACTCATTTCGTCGCGAGCAATCAATTACGACGAGGGGGCCATATTGTAAAAATTCGGCCACGGTGAATAATGCCTCGTTGCAACTATATCCATAATACGATTTACGGAATTGCGTATACATATGAAACAAGATGGCGTGCTTATTCTTGTCAAAGTTCAAGTTCAAGTCATCGTACGGGTAAAATTCCGAGTTGAGAAAAAGTTTTAGATTGATCAGGTTGCAGTTGTCGAGCTCAGTAACATCTTCACTCATCACATTCTTTCGATTAGTCTGTTGGCCAAAGATAATGCATCGCGGCTTCTCCAGCTGCGCAGATTCCTTCACGGCCCACGAATGCTTGGTCGTGCTCTGCAAGAGAGGATACTCGTACAGATCCCACGATTGAAAACAAATGCTTAGGTTTTGCCCACTTTCCAAAGTATGTAGCAACGATAGCTTATTAACGTCGTTCAGCGTTACATGAGGCATCCGCCATTACACTTTAAGTAATTCAATTTCTGGTTCCAACATCGGCGATCCTATTAGAGAATTGTTGTCGTTGCGCGATCGTATTAAAATCAATTCGTGACGCGAATTAATAATCACGCGTTTGTAGCCCTCGCAAAATCCAAGCCAATATTTGAGCGGGATGCAAAAATTGAAATAATTTTTAAATATTGGCCCATTACGTCGTCTCAAGCCCCATCCTGCATTCTCCAAATTTTTGTCTTCGCCAGATGTCAGCGATACATAGTTTTTAAGCGTGCTAGTTATTCCAACGTTTCTGTTGCGGTCAATCTCCACGCCATTCGGCTCATATCGAATCTCGTCAAATAAGAACGCCACACAATTATTTCCCAACGTCACCGTTAATGCATCATTTGGCTTATTTATCGTCAATTTCCCCTCCACGTAGAGAAAACTTTCACGCGGCAATGTGTATAAATCCTGATGATGTATAGGCATTCTTATCTCATCACTGTATCCAAACGACGTGTTGACGTACGGGTTGTATGTGTGAGTCTGGAGCTTGACAATGCGATGATCAAACGTCGGTTTCCCTCCAATGCTTAGAATGTCAACCAGTTTTTTCGACTTAAATGCGTACAATGAATCCCAGTGATTTCAAAAATGCAATGTTCGCAGCACTGAGCCTCTTCGTTTTAGCGCGATCAGAGTTGTTGTTGTTATTGTTGCAAACAATTTCGCTCGGATGAACCGGGTTTCTGATGTCGTTCAACACAAGCATCTCTTTCGTTCGCACCACGCGTATTATCGTCGTCGCCGCCGTACGTGTAGTCTGATGGTAATCTCTTCACCTCGAAAATCGAGCAATCGTCCGTCTTGATCCACAACGCATATCGTTAGATCCGTAATGACCCGTGCGGTGATCGGAAGGTAAATAATCTGAGCGGGCGTTTCCGATATCTTATATCCTGGTGGGACCCTCGGTGAAAATTCATGTATCGTATGTACGTGCTTCTCATTGTTGTACGCACCAGCGGTCACGCTACATTCTACGCGAATAATGTTTACGTTCATGATATTAATTGGATCGTCCGATTCGTGCCACCGTCCAGGTTCTAATACTCGATTCGTCGAGAATCCCAGTAACGATCCAATGTTATTGGAGTTTGTAAAGTCTACGGCGAACGAGCAGTATAGCTCGCTTTTCATGGTATAATTGTTGGACCGCAACACTATTGGATACTTGTCGTCATCATTGCCACCGAGATTTTGAGGATACCGCTCGAGTAATCGCTGTTTCAAATACTTGGCAATAGCATCTAGTTCGTAGGACCCGTGGGGAATCGCAATGTATTCACGAGTGATGTTGTTGTTGGTGTCATAGTTTACAGCGAAGTAGAATTTATCATTACTCGAGTCAATGTTCGGTATCCTATGATAAGTTTCAAAGGTTGTTAGACCAAGCTCGTAATCATCGTTGCTCAACTCTATGGGTGGAAAGTAGTTTACCGCGAGGGTACTACTCTTGCCGGTTAGAGTGAATGTTAACGACATATTCCGAGCTGTCCTGCTCGACTAGTACTGAATCAGAGCGGCGGGAAGTCAATCCTTAAATTTGGTGCCGATCGTCTGTAGAAAGCGTAGACATAATTGTCCATAGTTGCTCTGATTGTACTGCTGATAAGACGTTCTATTGTATTCAATCATTACAGCATATTTATCCAGATATGGCACCAATTCCTTAGGCGGTCGAAGATTTCCAAAGCTGTCGAAATATACAGCTCGACACCCTCTCTTCGCATACGTCACCCAATGAGTCCCCGACCCCTCGACGTTGTCCAAATTTACGATGCCGCTCTCGTTTCGTCGTACTCCTCCGGCAGGTAGCGCATTACGCATAAAAACACCCTAAAAAATGGAATACGCATACGTTTTGCCAACTCCGCCAACTGCACATCGGTAGTTACGCCCACAGGCATTTTTATTTTCTTTTCGACGTATTTTTTTTCGTTTCGATATTCCCTGTCCGCGCTTGTATGGCGCGAGATAAAGTCCGTGACCTTCCATGGAGCGATTATGACGTTGCAATTCCTGCAGCTGATGTTGCGCCGCCTTATTATCGTTTACGGCCTTGGGGATCCCTGCCGCTCCACCGGCTAGTGATCCGAGAACACGTAGCAGCGGAAGAAGTGGCAATATACCACCCCGTTTTGCCACCGGAAGAATCCACTTTTGCGATGCTCTCTGCAGTCCTTTTGCGTGTTTCTGTTTTCATCCCCATTCCGATTTTCGCCTTGGCTTTCATAGCTGCCCAAACAGCTGTAGCAGCCCCTCTTTCGCCCAGAGTCGAGTCTCGCGCAACGATGCAATTGTCGCGCTTTGTCAGCGAGTACGCTATCTGCCGCGTGCCTTTCGCTGAGGTCGTTGCTGCGCGAATACGCTATATCGTGTTCGCGACACGCTGCGTCCAACGGATTGATACCTTGATCGCCTCTAGCCAATCGTTTTGCCAGACGAGTTCCTGGACCGCAAAACTGATATCCCGGGATATGTAATTCGACAGGTAGCGCGTTTATCGCCCGATTTAACAAACCACAACATATCTTTACTCTCGTCGACGACATTCGCCACTCTTTTTAATCAGTGGTGCAGGACTGTCAATATGCGTTCGCTGCCAAGGGCGATTATAATGTTCCAGACACCGGCGATACTGCCGATCCTCGGAATCGGCTTTTATATGCTCGGGGAGTCTGTCCCACAACTGATCAATGTGTCTGCCAAACTCGCGCAGTAGAATAATCTTTGGTATATATTTCAACTGCTCAGAGGTTAGGTCTCGAACATCGCAATTATCCGACAGAACGAGAAGCATTTCGAATACTGAGCTGTTTTGCTTCGGCGCGGGCCTATAAATAGGGCGCGTCACCGCTTCGATGTATCAAAAATCATTTTCGCGGTTCGCAGCGAGGATGCGGTTCGTGCGGCAACCTGCGACGATACGCGTGACAAATTTTGATGATAAATCGCAAATGATGTCCTCGCAAACAAGACACAGACATGGTAGCATGCTGCCAAACACCATACACTGCCTCATTTGCGGCCCATCAAATTGTGGAAAGACCAACGTGCTAGTGAGCTTGTTGGAAAGTCGTCACGGCGTCCGCTTCAAGAACGTGTACGTGTATTCCAAATCGTTGCAACAGCCGAAATATCAGTATTTGGAGAATTTATTGACTCCGATAGATGAAATTGGCTACTTCACATTTTCGAATAACAGTGACGTCATCACACAGAGCGAAACGCTTCCGAATTCCATTTTTATCTTTGATGACGTGGCATGTGACAAGCAAGATACGATAAGGGAATACTTTGCAATGGGGCGCCACTCGAACGTTGACTGCTTCTATCTCTGTCAGACATATGCAAAGATTCCCAAACATCTTATACGTAACAATGCGAATCTGTTGATTCTGTTTAAGCAGGATGGCACCAACTTGAAACACGTGTACAACGATCTTGTAAACACTGATATGTCTTACGAGGATTTCTGCGCTTTGTGTCGTAATTGTTGGCAGCTGAAGTATGGTTTCGTGGTGATAGACAAGGATAGCGCGATGTCCAAGGGACGTTACAGAAAGGGATTTAACGAGTTTGCCGTACCGTGAGATGGTCAATCATTGTCGACACGTCGGTGGTAAAGCAACGTCTGCGGTGCAACAATGATCGATATCGATAGTCAGGAGATTAAGGATCCCGAGAGAATAGCGAAGGAAATTGCAAGAACCAGCGAAGCCATTCGCAAGAAACATCAGGCTTTGAAGACCGGCAAGATGGAGGAAGATATCGCCTTGGAGAGATACTTTTAACCTATTGTCGAACCCTTAAAACATATTGTGGAAAATACCGCAGCGGCAGAAGCTGTAATGTCACCGCTGATGAGCACAAGCGTTGAAGGGAAGGAAACTTTAACGCCGGAAAGAAAAATCCTGCCGAAATGGAACACATCGCGTAAGAGAAAGAGGAAACCAAGCACGTCATCGGATTATTCACTCGTAACCTATACACCAGTTCAATCGAAGCGAAAACGGCAGAATGTTGCATCAAACGAGTCCCCGGTTCCGCCCCCACCAAAAAATACATTTCCCAGTGTACAATTGCTCACCACCAATGATGATGATGATGATGATGATGATGATGACGATGTTTTTGAAACTACTCCCGATGAGTCGTTTGCAGCATCTATTAGACAGCAACTTCAAACACCCGCGGGACAAGAAACGTTTCGCAGCCATTTGGGTCCACTGGGACAAAAATATATGGATGCGATCATAAGTAGGGATAAGGAAACTGTCACGGACACTGTGTATGGCGTATACTTTGGCGATAGTAGAACGATGCTGGGGATAAGGCATTCGATATGGACAAGGCTGATAATATAATCATTGATGGTGTAAAATACAGAGGAACGCCCGGCCTTTACGAACTGATTTTCAAGAGAATTCCCGACGATGCTGTATACACCGATGCCGATAAACAAAAATACAAAAGTATACTGCTGGCGACGAGTGCCTACAGACGCGGTTATTCTGCTCAAAATCCCATATTAGGCAACAAGGGATACATGTACAAACATGTAATTGCACCGCTACTCCCTCGTGTATCAACCAATAAAGCAGGAAAAGGTCTAACGGCGCCGCGAGTCATGGTTGTAAATGATAACAAGATTGATTACGTGCGCTGGGATGATCCCAACGAGCTTGTGGATCGATACCGTTTGCTGGAAGCGTCGCCTCAGGCTGGCAACCACTCGCATGACAATGAAATTCTGTCGATTATCGAGGAACTCCACGAGGGAGGCTTCATTATAAATAAAACCGCGCACCGATGATGCGCACTGTATGCATTGAGATGCCGATCAATAAATTTGGAGTATCGCTCGAGAAGAATGGCGCAGCTAGAATGGATTATTACAAATGGAACGGTTTGCTTCGAAATTATATGCGAGACAACGCTCTTTGCGTGACCGGTGCCGACTTTGATGCAAAATCACGCAAGATACGACGCGTAGCTCAGCCGGTGGTCGATAGCGATGCCGTCAATAAACTATACGTGGAAAAGAGCATTAAACTTTTGAGAGAGCAGCAGGAAGAATTAGAGAGGAAGCTGATCGAGTTTCAGAGAGAAATGCTGGCGCTGCAAAACAGCGTTCAAAAGATATCGCAGGCGTCCAATTCTATCCCGCAGCAGCGCTGCGAAGGAGAATCATGCGAGACGGTTGAACTTGTCACCGGACCGATGGGACGCACATAATGCACGTACACGATAATTATCGCATCATTTGTGTCAAAGACACCTCTGCGATCAAACATGCAGCCATCATCGAAATCCAAGAGTAAAGAAAACCATGGCCACAAGAAGCGGCAACTCGTCGGGTAATTGCATGCTCCAGCTCGAAGACATTTCCCGCGGAGGCGAGTCATAGTGCGCGGATATGATGATCTGTGGCAAGCTGACGTTGTAGAAATGCGTCCATACTCGCGATTCAACCAAGGTCACCACTACATACTCACCGTCATCGATGTGCTGAGCAAGTATGCATGAGCGGTACCGCTCAAGACTAAAAGTGGCGCTGAGATGGCTAAAGCGTTTGCAAAGATATTTAGAGATCGATATCCGAAAAATTTGCAAACCGATCAAGGAAAAGAATTTTACAACGCCGATGTGCAGAAACTCTTGACAAAGCATGATATTAATAATTATTCGACGTATTCGGTGATGAAGGCCTCCGTCGTAGAACGTTTCAATGGAACTTTGAAGAACAATATGTGGAAACTGTTTACGCTCAATGGAACCTACAGATGGACCGATGCGCTATCGCGTCTACTTGCAGAGTATAACGCGCAAAAACATAGAACCATCAGAATGCGTCCTTGCGATGTTACCCCAACGATCGCCTAAAGCTGCTGGCCACCGTATACAGCAACATAAAGATCGCTGCTCCAGCGAGATTCAAGTTGGGCGAGTTTGTGCGCGTGAGCAAATTTAAAACCATCTTCGATAAAGGCTACACGCCGAATTGGACAACGGAGGTGTTCGAGATAGCCAAAGTACAGGCAACTAATCCCGCAACGTACCTGCTCTTCGATTCCTGTGGAAAACCTGTTGCCGGAGGATTCTGTGAACACGAGCTGCAACGCGTCACCGATCCTGATGTGTATCTAGTGGAAAAAGTATTGCGTAGGAAGGGGGATAAGGTATATGTCAAGTTGCTAGGGTTTGATAAATCGCACAATCCTTGGATAAATAAAAATAATGTATTGTAACATAATAATACATGGTTCAATAAATACAATGATACATATGTATGTGAACAATTTTATTTTTTATGCATAATTCCACCATTTATAATCGGTAATAAATATAATAATTTCTATACATGCGCGAAGAATTTTATTTTTTATGCAATAATTCCACCATTTATAAGAATGAGTTTATAATAAATACAATAATTTCTAATTTACAATGGTATATTATAATATCCCCAGGGCAGAGTATCGGTCGAATCGGGTACGATATACCGCTTGTCGTCGTGTGGGCTTAGAGCGATTTTCGATTCCGAAATGGTGTACACTTTGTGCAATTTCGACCGTATGCATGATTGCCTGCGAACCATTTCGATCTCCCTGTGCAAACACTGCGCGTAGTCGTCGAAAGTTATCGTCCTGGCTATGACGTTGGTCTTGACGCCTTTCGCCTTTTTCGTATCTTTTTTACCGTCTACGCGGATTGCATACATTTTCGCTCTAAGAACTACGAATTCGGCCATTATCGCACCGTTATTTTCATCCTTCATCAGCCCCGGAACCTTCTTATTTAAGCGCGGCATATTATATGTATTGTCTATGGGATAATCGGATGTGTCAAATCTAACGATATTGTGTTTCATGGTCTCGTAGATATCTTCGCATTTAATGTGATAAATGGGACTATCTGTGTCGGTGTATTGAATTTTACAATTTTGTCCGTGCAGGGGAGTCATGTGCTCGTGGTGAAATTCGTACAAACAAATTTTTGATATGTCCAGAATGCACATACCCACGTATATCGGTTTGTTGAATTTCACCTCGAGGTTTCGCAATTCAACAGCTATTAAATTTTCCGAAAAAAAACACATCTGCTGTGGAAATTTGGTTTCGCGATCATTGCCTCTGCGCCATATCGCCCTTCCCAATGTGTTAAAAGTTTTACATCTACACGATTTCGCACATTTTCCATAGTTTTACCGAATACCGCGTTGTTCATCAATTTGTATAAATTCTTTTCAAAATCATTTGTCGCGCTTGTTCTAAACCGCGTATTCAGTTCGATGTAATCGCGGAGCCAGGGGGATTGAGCGAATTGAAGCACGCGGTGTATCTTTGTAATACGAAGACCGTGATGCGTGTACTGCTGCAGGTTTGCGATAATGGATAACGTAACGCTGCTTATCGTATACCGTCGCGAGTAACTTGTCCTGTCTGCTGCCAGGTGGTTTGGCACGTGTCGGGCAGAACGGTAGATCGGCATGAGCGTCGTGCAGACGTTGCGGATATTCCAAATCTACCTCGAGAATGTATCCCGCGGGCGAATCGACAGCGATCGAAGACACGTTAAAATTTGCAACATCTTCGACCCATTGAAATTTGGCGTATGGCAGGGGTTGACACATTGCCCATCCATACAAATTATTTACGTCAAAGTACATCAAGTACGATGACTGTTCCGATGCGTCGTAAGATGACATGTACTTGTTATTGGCATGTGCGTATCTTCCGGAACATTGACTTAAACCACCGCGTATACCGCGTTCGACAAACATGACCATATCGATGTCTGTGAACAATTCGAATGTAATTTTGGTATGTTTTAGCATGGCATCCCACGTGAAACCAGGTAAAGTATAACAATGTGCCGAATCTAATCCATAACTCTTGATGCAACTTTCGCGATAATTTTCAAAAATATCTTCCAACAACAAGACATCTGTTTTCAAATACAAATTGCTGTATTCGCCCAAGGTTCTAATGTCGAAACGCTGCCAGACAGTCTCGGCGTGCGCGTAATCGCGCTCGGACACTGTCTCGCCCGTTAACGAACTGTGGAATGACTCGCGCGGCGGTAAACATGGGTCCTGCAGCTTGTTCGCGCAATCAAGGTATTCATACGGAAACACACCCTTTCGCGTCAATAAATTGAAATCCTCGGTGGATAATGTTTCAAATTTGAATCGTAAAATTTTTAATTTATCTGTGCTAAGAAAAGATGCTAATTTGTCGTGACTGGTATTGAGAAATTTGTACGAATCGATGAATCGCAATTTAATATAATTTCGCGAGTCTGATTCAGCCGTATCTTCGACATTTTTTGTGAATGAAATATATTTTTCTTTTGTTATGGGTATTAAGATTGATGGGTTCTGAATCGGTTAATAAATGTGGTGATCACTCCATTTTCTTTCTTTAATATACACTTCCTTATAATTATACTTTCTTTATATCTGATTACATACTTATGACTGGATGTGTGCTCTTCACTTTTATTCTCCCTAAACCGTCTGCCTTTTGTTCGTCTCCCTTCCTTACTTCCCAGTACGCAGTAGTGCACATTACCGCACACACCATACATATACCCTACAGTGTATCATATAAAATTATACATATCTCAACAATGGGCAATACGTCAACGGTAGCTATTTCCTCGATAATGAAATGTGAATCGTAGCCGGATAAATTATGAAAAACGATGGGGATATAAAACGCATTTTTATAATTTAAATTGCACTCCGAATGTGCTGGACCTCTAAACCGTCCGGATAGATGGCAATGATCGCGAACTCGTATATCGCTAGCCTCGAATGGCTCTTCGCAAATATGGCAATCTGTTGCATTGCGAAATGTCGTCCACTGTTCGCTAGTTAAATCCAACATGGGAACATTACTAGTCAGTACGGGTTTGGCAAAGTCTGAAAAAATTTTCAGTTCTTCGACGAACCACGAAACACAATCCGCGTCGCGGCGACATCGATACATCGATAGCGATGTATCGTACGAACAATGCATATAATATGCTATGCTGTGCACTTTATGGTGCTGGTACGCGTGTAATTGATTACCCCTCCGATTGTCCTCCGTTTTCTCGATGATGCACTCGAGATCTGCGTACACCACGAAGAGGAGCCGCTCCTTCCTGCTGTGATTGTTGAAGCTGAGCAGATTGTTGCCTTCACTGGGGAGCAGAATGGCGCAGTCGTTCATCTTCCCACAGTCCACTGCATGGGCCTCCAACTTCTCGACGTATCCGAAGTAATGCATGCATCTCTAAACCCAAAAAAATTTTATTTAATTTGTTTCGCGAGACATTTCAACATTTCATAAGTTTATATACGTACCGATCACAGATGAATTTCTTTGCCTTCTTCTTACTCAATTGCGTGCTCACCAGCCGGGACAAGTCCTTGATCAGCACAAAGTGTCCTACATCGTCGTGCTCTTGATTCGGCGTGTAGAGCAGATTGACGTGCCGATCCCTCTTTTGGTTGGTGAGGCGCAGTGGAAAGATTGTCGGCCCTTTCTTCCTCTCCTCCTCGAAGCTGTACACGTTGACGGAGATACCATTCTGCCCCTCAAACTCCCCAATCCGCTCCAGAGACATTGGAAATTCAGTGCCCCGGAGATTTAGCACCAATGTATAATGCGGGTATGAACTTGGGCGATTGACATTTCTTTCCGCGGAATCAAGCTTTGGGACGTAAAGCTACCAAAGCTTGATTTGCCGACCTTTTCCGGATTGTACGAGGACTAGCCCGGATTTGCCGACCAGTTTCGCTCCTCGGCTCATGAAAATCCACGCATTAACGAGTGTAAGAAGTTGATGTATCTTCGATCCTGTTTAAAAAGTGAAACAGCACAATCCATAGAATCTGTAGAAAACTCCGCATCCAATTACAAGGTAGCTTGGAATATTTTAGAAAAACGATACAATCACCCAGCAACTATTGTTACGAATCATTTGACTTCAGTTTTTGATGCACCGTCGTTGAACAAGCCCTCTTAACGAGACTTCAGAAAATTCCTGAATAATATAGAAGCAGATTATCGCGCATTGCAATCTCTTAAGCAACCCGATGCAGACACTATATTAATTTACTTAATAATCTCTAAACTAGATAATGAATCTGTGTTAAAATGGAAAGAATATACGCGTGGTTCAGCATTTCCACGCTTAGAAGAATTGTTTATGTTCTTACATGAGTGATGTAAAATACTTGAACCGGTAAAGTCAGTAGGGAACACTAGAACGGCGCCTGCCGTAGGTCAAGGAAGTAATCGTAATCGTCAGGGGGCACAAACTCGTCCTAAACCCGTTATAAGGGAATTGCGATCAAACACTCAAGTACATACCACTCAGACCGCAGTTTCCTGCAATTTTTGTAAAGGGTCACATTTCTCACAAAACTGTGAGAAATTTACTAGTGCTTCTGTGTCCGATAAATCCAATTTAGTAAAAGAGAAGCATCTCTGTTTGAACTGTTTACGGGCGAATCACTCCGTAAGGGACTGTCAGGCGACTACATGCAAACGATGCCATAAAAGACATCATACTTTGTTGCATATAGAACCTACGGCAACACCTCAAGCTGTGCAGGTAAATAGCACCTGTTCAGCATTTAAAGCTTAACCATCGGTACTTCTGTGCACGGCGGTCATTGATTTCATCGATAGCGCCGGGAAATCTCATAAATGTCAAGTGTTGTTAGATTCATGTTCAGAATCACACTTTTTGTCCAAACGGATGTGTAATCAACTCGGTTTAACTACGCAAACCGTTGACATTCCGCTTTGTGGTACAAATGCCATGCGAGCAGAAACCACTGAATGTACGCAAACACGAGTGAATTCGCGACGCTCTCGTTATTCGGCTAACGTAACGTTTTTGATAGCACGGGAGGTTTCTCAGTTATTGCCCCATGACAAAATTGACAGACAGTCATTAGATATCCCATCTGGGATCCATCTAGCTGATCCAGATTTCGATACGCCCGGAGAAATCGACGGTATTCTAGGAGGGCAATGTTTGTGGGATATAATCTGCGTCGGCCGTGTAGTCCTTGCAAATCAATGCACTAAATTGCAAAAAACATTGTTGGGGTGGATCGTAGTTGGGCAAGTACCGGAATCGCGGTCACGACAATCAGTTACTTGCAATTTGACTCTTCAAAGTCTTCATACAGATCTCGAGAAGTTTTGGAGTATTGAGGAATGTCCATCTATTCCCATGATTTCTCCAGTAGAACAAGTGTGTGAGGACCATTATACATCCCACACTATTCGCGATTCGACCACGGGTAGATACACGGTTAGTTTGCCTTTTAATGATCAGAGGGATAAACTTAGTGAAACTATTTTTTTCATTAGGGCGGTCCTGAAACGATTTTTTTCATTAGAGCGGTCCCTCAGTCGAAATAGCAATGTTAAATCTCAGTACGTCGAGTTTCTAAGGGAATATGAACGTCTTGGCCATATGACTGAAATCTTGGATGAAAACGCGTCAGGGTGTTATTTGCCTCACCATCCAGTTATTAAGGGGGCCGTCTCAGCGGGCCTTGAATGTGTGCGTACGCTCACACAAGCTAGGAAAAACGTGTACGTATACGCGTGTAGTAAACAAACCGTAAATTATAACTTTCTCCCTGGAATCGGCCAGAAGGAAGTTTTTGCGGGTATAGTTGCCTCCAGTAGACATCCGTGCAGGGTGGTCTGGTGCGTTTGAGCGCTAATAACCACCATACGTTGAAATATTAATGAATTTATGAATCGAAAACTTAACAGAATGAGACTTCAAGGATTCTCCGTTGGTGGCGCTAGTGGTGTATCGCAGCACGTAGCACCAGCGTGACGTATACGCAGGGCCGACGCGAGGTTAGTTGGCGGCCTCATGCAAGAAAATTTTTGGTGCTCCCCAATTTTTGCACGTGTTTTCTATCTAATATGATTTGTCTTTACGGGGTGTACATTTCGTTTATGTGGGGGTTGGATTCCTTTATTATTAAGCGTGCGATATAGTTTTTTAGCGTCCCATTCGACTGGCGCCCTTATGCAGCGCATAACTTGCATAATGGTTCCGTCGGCCCTGCGTAAACGCGACGTAGTAAACAAACCGTAAATTACAACTTTCTCCCTGGAATCGGCCAGAAGGAAGTTTTTGCGGGTATAGTTGCCTCCAGTAGACATCCGTGTAGGGTGGTCTGGTGCGTTTGAGCGCTAATAACCACCGTACGTTGAAATAATACTGAATTTATGAATCGTGTACTGAGACAGACTCGAGAAATGACAGAATGAAGCTTCCAGGATTCTCCGTCAGCGGCGTTGATGGTATATTCGCGCCATGTACCATCAGAACCGGTGGAAGACCAAACTAGCCGATAAATGTAGGAAAGACATAGTTGCCGTGACGTATCGAGGGTCGAATCGCGCTGTTGTCGCATTTCCCCTATCACTATTTTGCCATCAAGGAAGCTTGAATGAATCACGGCGAAGCGGTTGGAGAACAGAGATGGGCAAAGATAATATGTGGATAAACTCAAATAAAAGATACTACGGGCTCGGTTAGGTGTACACGATGTGGACTTTTCGCTATTCCCATCACTTCTGTCTTACTCTTGTCCGGCGAAGGCGAGAGCGAAATGGAACGAGAGCGAGCGAAAGGCACTAAAAGCGAGCGAGGGCAGTACGTGATAGACGATGGGGTGATGTTTTGTCTCGCTCCGTCTTTTGGACGCCTGACACTCCGTCCTTTGCGTTTGCGGCCGTCGCGCAGGCAAGGCGTTTCATCTCGCTCCCCCCTTCAACCAGAAAGAAGCGAGATACGAACACTGGATATTAGGGCTCTGTTCGCGATACAGGCTCAACGCCGCGCCGGTCCCGACCAGCGAGGACTTGGGCTGTTCGGCGGCGGCTTCTAATCTCGGTTGGAGAAGCCTACACTGTTGATGAAATGTAAAACGTGACGTTTTCAGTATTCAGTAACATCCTGCTGAGATTTTCCACATTAAAATGAATTCAAATACGGTATAAATCGGATTATTTCTAGAACTGTACTAGATAATTAAATATAAATGTAACAATTCTAATCTAAAAATACTAAAAATAATCCGATTTATACCGTGTTTAAATTCATTTTCATCTGGAAAATCTCAGCAGTATGTTACTGAAACGTTCATGCCGATACGATAGAAAATGTGAAAGTTTTACATTCCATTAAAACAAACAAAATGAACAATCATTGAATAATAATATTATATTTTTTATATGAACAAATTAAAAATTATTAATAATAATGGGGTTGCCGCGGCTTCCACCTCCACGGCGCCATTTCCCACGCCGCGGCTGGTACTTGAAGCGTTTCATTTCCTTTATCATCTGAAACAGTACCATAAAAATTACATTTTCTAGTTCTAACCGTACATATGAGTCGTTATTTTTGAAAGTGGTATAAATTCATTTATTCATATATTGAGATATTTTAGGGTTTGCGTTTGAATCAACTTAAAAATATTCGCGATCGTTAATCAAATCGGGTGATGTTTTGAAAACTATAAACTTGTTAAATTTTACTATGGAATAACAATTAATAAAAATGTTGAAGAAAATAAACGATTTTTTAGCTACAGATCGACTCATACCACTTTCAATAATAAAATATTATGAAAAATATAACCAATAGCAATTGGAAATTTAGATTTTAATTGAAGTTGGCTTTTGTGAAATGTATTTTGTAATGTAAAAAATAATAACTAAATTAAGACATACATGTCTTCATTACTTATTTACTTCGTTATATTATAATGAATTTATAAATAAACTAGTATGCAAAGTAAATTACTTCGTTAAGATAACTAATAATAACAAACTTATTAATATTTCAATCTTATTTCTCCTTTACACTTAGCATAGTGAAGTATTTTTCAAAAAAATGGACTTATACCACTTTCAAAAACAACGGCTCATATAGTGAATTCCAAAAATATTCTGATCCAAAAAATATTCGCCGTTCATACCAAACAAACTTCAGAGAAACACACACATATTCAACATAACTTACTTTCGCCATATCTTTCCTCAGCTTGTCCTCTGTCTCCTCCTTCTTCTCCCCCATCTTCTCCTCCATCTTCTCCTCCTTCTTCTCCTCCTTCTCTCTCTTTCTCTTCCCCTCCACCTTTCTCTCCTCGCCCTCTTTACTTTCTCCTCCCGTCGGGAGGGCATCTTTCATCTGGAAATGAAATGATGAATGTATTATTTTATGCCAAATAGTAAGATTGTACAGCGTGATTCTCTCGCTAGTGTCCTCAAAGACAATGCCGTTAATAAGCCGCGTCTCGTTGAGATTCGTGGAAGTGACGAATTCCACGTTCTGCATTTCTCATCAGATCTTTACCAATGAAAATGGCCCCAAGCTAACTTCGTTATAAACAGTTCGATTTACATGACATGATTTTAATCGGGAAAACGCCAGGAATTAATTGGTATCACTGCCATATCGATTCGATGAAGAATAAAGAATTTTTTAATACGCCGTAGTGAATCTCGTCTCGAGCGTCGAAATTCACGAAACTCAGCGAGTCGCGGCTTATTGGCGACATCGCCCTTGAATACTCTAGCCAGAGAGTCACTCTGTATAATAGTATACAATATAATACTTACATTTTCCGGATTCGACATTCCTTCAAGAATTGTGCGTCCGTGTATCCTGGCTTTGTATCGTGGCACTTGCAACGGACTGACTGCCAGGAATCTGCGAGCTTCAGCTAGCGCTGATGGAGGGGGGGGGACACCTACAGGAGCGGTGGTTATGTGTGCGTGACTGACGCAGGCACAGTTCATGCACACATAACCACCACTCTCCTGTAGTTGTTTCCCCCTCCATCAGCGGTAGCTGAAGCTCGCAGATTCCTGGCCGTTGCCTGGTTTGTAAAGCCCCATTTGTTTTAGAACGCACCACAGACGAATCTTCGGATTCACGTTTCGCGTTCACGGTTCGCGTATACGTTTTTTTTGTAACGGGCAGAAGGATTTTGAGTTGTGTTGCGTTGTGTTGTATTGTGTTTGTGTTGTGTTTGTTGGTTTACTGTAAAATGAGTGACACTCGAAGTGTGAATATGCAGGACGTGCAAGAAGATATGGACAATAATTCTCCGTTTCGTCCGCGAAAATTACGTCCGTCCGCAAGGAGATTTTCGAAACGAAAAGTACATCGCCAAAACAGAAGGTCTTCAGCCCTTCAGAAGAAACAAGACAACGCAAAAACGGCAGACGACACTGCCGTAGGACAAAGTCCAGAAGAATTGACCGAGGAGCGTATAGTAGAGGAACCATCAACATCCGATGGACGAAATCATATGCATCAAGAGATCATGTACTTGCCATCTGATGAAGATACTGATACGGCCAGTTCGGAAGAAATTGAAGAGGCACTTGAAGACTTTGATATAGAAAGTAACGAGGAAGAAAACTTCGTTATAGAAAAAGTTGTGACGAACGAGCCGCAAGAGCAATCGCGTCTCCTAAATAGCAACGATATAATGAATTTCCCAAATGTGCTTGCTCAATTGCAAAAAATAGGTAAGCATGCAAAAGATAGGGAAGACTGTGGCATTGAACACCTACGAATACCTGGTGTGAAACGGCGTGGCTTCAAGAGCATCTTCAGCGTAATGTGCACTTTATGCCATTACAAAGCTGAAATCTGCAATCAATCGGACGAAGCCGAAGAAGTGGATTGCAATCAGGGCGCCGTTAATGCAACAATTTTATGTGGAGGCAACTATGCCCACTTGGAACACACTTTGGCGGGAGTGAACATACGTTGCATGTCGAAGAGAGACTTCGTGAAGAATCACGATGAATTCGTCAAGTCCGCAATTGCCGCTGCAGAAGAAGAGATGTTAGCAGCGGCTGAAGAAGAAAAACGTTTGGCGATTGAAAAAGGCGACGTTCTTCCCGGATCAGGGACCCCTCACATCCCCGTTGTGGCCGACGGAAGCTGGATGAAGAGATCCTACCACAGTGGATGTTACGATTCTGCGTCTGGAGTCGGCGTGATAGTTGGCTATCACACGAAAAAAGTTTTATTTTACGGCGTTCGAAATAAAGTTTGCAGAATTTGTCGGATTGCTGCGAAAAACAAGAAAGAACCCCGAAAGCATACATGCTTCAAAAACTGGAACACATCTCAAGCATCGACTGCTATGGAAAGCGATGCTATAGTAGAAGGATTCACTACTAGCGTAGAAAAACGTGGGCTCGTTTATTCTACTCTGATTGCTGATGGGGACAGCAGCGTGTATAAGAAGATTATTGATGCGGACCCATATGAAAGACAGATTCGCGAAATAAAAATTGAATGCACGAATCATTTGTTGCGTAACTTCTGCATAAAAATGAAAGCGATTGTAAAGAAGACCACACCTGGACCATTGAGACAAGCTGTAGAAAGTAGCATTCACCGGATGCGCACGGACATCGTAAAAGTCGCAAAGTTTAGATACAATCAGAATGTATCAGTCGAAGAGAAAACGAAGAATTTGTATGACGACATACAGAATGTCCCGAGCCACGTGTTTGGTGAACACAAAGACTGTGCACAACTAGAATATTTCTGCGATGGGAAGAATAAAGAGAATGAAAAAAACATCGTTCCAGAGTTTATGAAAATTGGAGTGTACCAGGACGTAAAAGAAATACTTCGTTCACTGTTAGCTCATGCGAAGAGCTTACTTTATAACACCAATAATAACGCTGTGGAAAATTTGAACGCAATAATTGCTAAGTACACTGACGGAAAAAGATTAAACTTCGCCGAAAGAGGATCGTATACAGGGAGATGTGCTGCTGCTGTTGTGGAGTACAACACGAACCAAGTGCGCTCGCGATTGAATGCGGTAATAAAGAAGAAAACGCCCGAAGTTGTGCGCCAAATGGAAGAAAAGAAAAAGAAAGAAAAGGAAAAGAGAGCTGCAAAACGGAAAGAAACGAAAGTTGCACGATATGTACGCAAACAATTGCCTTCGCACAAAGATTCCGATTATGGACAAAATGCACAGAAGCCAGACATGCCATCCGAAATGTATGAACCGGAGCGGGAAAAGTATATGCAAATGCTCAGTGATTGGCAAAAGCAAAGACATGCTATTGAAGAGGAAACCATCGGACAAGCAAAGAACCGCAGGTGGTTGCAGTACAAGTCCAAATTGTTGACAACATCCAATTTTGGACAAGTGTGCCGTCGTCGACCTGACACGCTATGCGCAAATGCAGTGAAGTCATTTCTCTATCCGAGGATAATTACTGCACCCGCGGTGGAATACGGGAAAGAATGCGAGAAAAATGCTCGCGAAGAATTGAAGAAGCAATATACAGATATTGCAGAATGTGGAATCTTCATCGACAGCTGCATCCCCTTCTTAGGAGCTTCACCGGATGGAATCATCGGTCAAGAGGGTATTGTGGAAATCAAATGCCCCAAATCAGCGGAGAACTTTACGCCGGAAGAAGCTATGAAAAAAGTACGCACTGTCCAGCGCATGTTCACATGTAAAGAAACAGGTATTTCAATGAGCAAAACGCATCACTATTATTATCAAATACAAGGTCAGTTACATATTACTGACAGAAAGTACTGTATATTTTGCGTTTGGACCACGAAGGGGCTGAAATCTATAAAAGTAGAGAGAGATGATGCGTTTTGGAAAAGAGAAATGGAGCCAAAACTGGTTCAATTTTATTTAGAATGCATGCTACCCGAATTAACAGATAGTCGGCACAATAGGTGCATGCCTATTCGGGAGCCACAATTTATATTAGCGGAGAGAGCGAAAGAAAAACCGAAAAGCTTGAAAAAGCGAAAAAGGTCTCCCTCCGAAAATAGTGAAACTATTGTAACGGTCCGGCGTCGCACCGCGCTGTAAAGCGCGGTTTCACTGACTCTGTCAGTGGTCACAAGTGCCAGCAATGGCACTTTTACTCGCGGATCATACGATCACGCGAGTCGATCAACGCCGCCGTCACTTTGCCAAGAAAGTGACGAAGAAAGTAATAAATTTGATCGATCCGGCGTCGCACCGCTGACTCTTGTCACTGGTCACAAGTGCCAGCAATGGCACTTTTACTCGCGAATCATACGATCACGCGAGGCGATCGACGCCGCCGTCACTTTGCCAAGAAAGTGACGAAGAAAGTAATAAATTTGATCGATCCGGCGTCGCACCGCTGACTCTTGTCACTGGTTGCAAGTGCCAGCAATGGCACTTTTACTCGCGGCACTTTACTTTCCTAAGAAAGTGACGAAGGAAATAATCAATTCATCCTTTAATTTTTTCAGACACATTTCTAAGTTCACAGGAGCAGACAGACGGAATCCGGTTCGATCAAAGTGCGCCAGGCTGATATATATATATACGGGCGACGCAGGTATGCATGATGTTCGATGAATTATTGAAACAAATTTTTATTTTTATACCAAACTTACCGAAATGTCTGCAATCATTTGTTACAGGCGGACTTTTTACCAAATTACTGCAAACATGGTGTATGGGACAGTAATGCCAGGACAAATGGAATAATAAGTACTATATTTCAGGAAAAGTTGAACAGCTTATAAATCTACAGTACAATTTTGTACGCTTATAAAATAACCCTATTTCCTAATGTATTTCATAATGTGTTACAGATCCACACTGCCTACATCATCTTTCGTTATGAGCGACCTGGGAAAACTGTAGGAAGATCGTCAATGGAGAAGAGGAATTACACAGAATGAGGGAAGATAACAGTATTCTTGAAAAAATATACACTTTTTTATCCGTGATTGTCCATTTCAAGGGGGCGAAAGCTTGCATGTCGTATTTCAATTCTCCAATTAAGTTGGATTGATTTATTGTGATGACTGTAACTTGATTAGAGACAAAAAAAGTATATAAAAAAATGTTCTATTCAACGATTTCATCAAAAATGCACTAACAACTAAAAAATAATTCTATTATTGTACTACAATTTCGATGGTGTTTTTTTAACTTTAAATAAAAACGCGGAGCAGGATATTTCTTAACAGAATATGAATCAATTTAGTACAGCATCAAGTGTCGAAATTAATTTATTGCGAGATATCCTGTTCCACGATTTTATTTAAAGTGAAAATACACCATCGAAATTGTAGTATAAGAAAATAATTATTTTTTAGTTTCTAATGCATTTTTAATAAAATCGTTTATTATAAATTTTTTTATTTTCAAGTTTTTAGTTTTGGTGGATTTACATTTCACAGCTCAAACTTCTTTACAAATATCTTTTATTGCTGTATGCAGTTTAACAGTTTGCTTGAACCCTACAGTGCTAAAAGTTCGTAAAGAATGCCAGTGGTTGATTTTAAGTCGATTGGATTTGTGGTTACGGGTTATTATTTATTGGTGACTGGGTAATTTTTTCACCCCCTTGGAGGTTTTTCCATAATTTTGTATTGTCATCCAAGCTACGCACCCCTGCAAAATTTCAAGACAATTGGATGGTTGGAAGTGGATTAAAATTGAGTTTCCAGATTTGATTCAAACATACAAACAAACAGGGGATGGTAGCTGAATAAAATCTTTTAATGAGACATTCCAAAATATACGTATTGTTAGTACTGATCTCTAGTTTATATTGATAAATTTTTACAATCGTGGAATAACAATTCCGAAGAAAACCATGTACAAAAGTATTAAATTGAAATATACTTTTGTCCAAATTGATGTTTTAAAAAAATGATTACGTTATTAAATTTGTGTTTAAACAACAGACAATTCTTGTTGATAAAAAAGATCATTTGATGTATAGTTAAATAAGAAAGAAAGCGTCATGTTTTTATGTTTTTAAAATAACTATAGCATTTATAGATTTCATTACGATCGGCGTGTTACACTTCGGTGATGTACCTCATTCAAAGTGTATGCTTTGAAATTGCACATTGATTATACAAAATATTACATCGCAAATTAGTATTGTTTTATTGACATGTTTCCTAACTTCACTACCCAACCTCTCTATCTTTCATTATTGCTATCCTCTTTTACGTTCAGCGAGGAAATAATTTAAATCGGACTACTTTGAACGAAACGGGCTTTCAATTCTGCAAATAAATTTTATCTGTAATATCGTTAATAATGACAGTTCAAATTGTGTCAGGTTTGGTATCTTTCCATCTTTCCTTCTTACACTCTCGGACCGCTTTATCTATCATTATTGCTATCCTCCTTTACGTTCAGCGAGACTCTGACGCTAGACGCCGCTCTCGTGCCGTATTCCTTCAAGACTTCTAGATAGAAAGAGCTGTGGCAACAGCGCGGCAGAGACGGAGAGAACAGAAAATGTGGCAACTATGCGTCAAAAATTCGTCTACTCAGAGTACCTGGAGATGTCACCTCTGTACAACTTCTTTTTATCGACCGCAGTAGTTTCATTAGGGTCCGTTTGTTTACAAGGGACGCTTCGATCGATTCGGACCATAACAAAAATGAGACGGCCTCCTTAAAGCCGACAGCGTGACTACAAAAATCAGAGTGGTGTTCGATGCATCAGCGCGTTCATCATCGGGTCTATCGTTAAATCAAACGTTGATGGTAGGGCCAACGATTCAGGACGACCTCGTCAGTGTGGTACTTCGTTTTCGGTTACACAAATATGTTTTAATTGCTGATATCGCAAAAATGTATAGACAAATTAACGTAAACAAAGCTGATCGAAAATATCAAAAAATAATTTGGCGTGAGAACTCTGACGACCCATTAAAGACGTATCAATTGAATACAGTTACGTACGGGACAGCATCGGCTCCTTTCCTTGCGGTTAGAACACTCCAACAGTTAGCGCGAGACGAAGCTAAAACCTATCCAAGTGCCGCGAGGATATTTTTGGAGGATTTCTATGTAGATGATCTTTTGACGGGAGTAAACTCAGTGCAGGAAGGTATGATTCTTAGAGACGACTTAATCAGTTTAGCAGAGAAGGGGGGGTTTCAATTACGTCAATGGATGTCGAATGAACCGTGTCTAATTGAACGTTTTAGAGATACCTCTGCTAAAGATCACATAATCTTAAACGAGTCCGACGACATAAAAACGCTAGGTTTGTACTGGAGGGCACGGCAAGACACCCTCGGATATCTCAATAAGCAAGTAGAACCATTAGAAAAGGTTACAAAGCGAACTATGCTATCACGGATCGCGCAACTCTTCGATCCTTTAGGATTAGTGGGTCCTATAATCGTGCAGGTCAAAATATTGATGCAACACCTTTGGAAATGTAAACTCGATTGGGACGAATCGGTGCCGTTAGACATTCATACCGCATGGGTTACGTTTCAATCACAATTGCCATTAATAAAACACGTTTGTATACCGAGGCGCGTTATTTTAGAAGATCACACTCATCTGCAATTACACGGGTTTTGCGACGCGAGCGAAAAGGCATACGGTGCGTGTATCTATATCAGAACATCGAATGCTAGGCAAGAGTATACAACACGGCTCGTTTCATCAAAATCAAAGGTAGCTCCACTAAAAACTCAGTCATTACCCAGGTTAGAGTTGTGTGCTGCTGTGTTGCTCATAAAGCTGTACATTATCGTTGTCAAGGCCATAAATTTGTCATTCGAAAGGGTGGTGTTTTGGTCGGATTCAACCATCACATTACACTGGATAAATACAGCACCACATACACTAAAGGTATTTGTTGCTATTCGAATTAGTCAAATACAGCAACACAGTACACCAAGTCAGTGGTCACATGTGCCGTCGGAATCTAACGCGGCAGATCTCTTAACACGAGGAATGAATATTCGAGAATTTCTTAAGGCAGATATGTGGTTTGCCGAACCGTGCTGGTTGTCTCAATCAGAGGATACTTGGCTATGTCGTAAACTGCAACCAATAGAGCTTCCCGTAAAGTTGTCGTTTTACACACTACAACCAAGTTAGATTATGAAATTCTGGAAAGATTTTCATCATTTACGGTATTGCAGCGGGTTATCGGATATTGTTTGAGATTCTACGAAAACACATAAAAAATAGAAACGCAGAGGACCTCTCAATTCCGATGAGATCAGGCAGGCGCATATTAGGATCATTAAGTTATTGCAAGCATTAGTTTTTCCAAAGGAGATTCGTGAGTTGACCGCTAACAACACTCTGGAGCGTGGAAATCGATTAACTCTTTTATGTCCATTTTTAGATGTCAGTAGGTAGGGTATGCCGATTCTGGACCAAATGTGAGCGAGGAGTGAGGCGTGGCGAGGCGTGGAGGGGGTACCGCGCTCACGGTTGCGATGGGCGAGGGGCGAGGCGGGTGTACCGAGTTCGTCGGTGAGGGGGATGACGTCACAGGGGCGGGGGATTTCAAGATGGCGTCGCGCGCGCAACCGTTTGCCGTGGAATGTCCGTACGCGTGCGGGGATCGGTGCGCAGGCGCGAAAGGATGTATCACGGATGCTGTAATTCGACACGGATGACGATTCGAGATTAATTAACCTAAATAGCGCAACCGTCTCACGATCGCCGTGAAAGAATGCAACGTCGCGCTCGTATAAACATCCGCCTACGCAATATAATTCGACGCGCTATCGCGATAACTATTCGAGATCGATTAATCTAAAAACAGCGCAACCGCCGCGCGAAAGAATGCAACGTCGCATATAAATATCTGCCAACGAAAATGCTTTTACGCCGTTTCACACGCCCTTGTCCCACTTATAATCGCGATACATGCAAATACTTGAAATGTTATTTCGCAGGGAAGGTGGAAGATAGGTGAGTAAACCTGACATATTAATATTAAGATTTGTAATTTATTTGATTTAATTATCCCCCTCGATAACATCGTCAGCAAATAAATCAGTTAATAATAAATCTGCATACGGAAGGATAGCGCGATAATTATTCGGGCATCGCCCAACGTATTTTGATGATCGAGAGACCACCGTGACGGGTGTAAACACCCTTATCACGAGCGCGCGAATTCGATACGCATGGTAACGCATCGAGCCAGCGCGGCATCACGTCATTTGATCGAGTCGTCGAGGGTGAGAGAGAAAGAACGCGAGAGCGAAGAAAAGAATTCGGAGCGATAACGACTCATGAATCTCGGCTAGGGTATATGGTTAGATATTCAATCAGAGCCGCGCAGTCGTTCGGTAAAAATCTTCGCGACAACATTTGTCAGGCATCATTCTTCCCCTGGGTTTTCGATATCCGGATCATAATCGCATCACGTGGAAGAGTCGCATCAACCACTCGTGCCTGATCGAAGTGATATGAATATTGAATATTGAATATTGAATATTGAAGTAGAAGAAAAGAGAAGTAAACATGGATGTATTCATGAACGCGTTCAATGTTCTTTACCAAATGGCAGCGCTTTTACGCACCATTGTGGAATTCAGGGACTGGATGGATCGGTGCGACGCGTGCTTGCGACTCATCGTCGGGTATCAGTGCGGCGAAGGAGTGTCGGTGACATCGAAGCAGCGTCTGGTGTCGCTGATCGTGCGAATAAAGACATTACGTACGATCGTGCGGGCACGGTTTTTCGCGAGTAGGACTCGGGGTGTCGGCTCGATCGACCACACCTAAAGTCGTATGGGAAGACGTGGAAACCGCGTTTCGGAATCGTATTTCGACTGGTGCGGTCATCAACGTGGGTTACATCGATCTGCGTCGATTTTTGGAGGGAGCCCGACGAATGGTGCTCTCGCGCGTCACGGACGCTACCAGGGAACATTCTGGTGTGTCCGTAAATACGGTCCTGAACGCAGAGTTTATATTGAACGAAAATACGGATATGAAAATTTTCGGTATGCGAAATCGCGTACTGTTCAGGACATCGAATGTGCGCGAGTGGTATTCGAAGTGCGTGGTCGCTCCCACGTTAGTGGCGATCGAGGAGTTCCAAGATCGCGATAGTGGATGGGCTCTGAGGGCTGTGCTAAACCTTCTAATAAACATTAATAAGCATAACCCTCTTCGCGCCGGTTGCGACGTACCACTTCCGCGCGCCGTCGTCCTGAAAAAAGCAGTGGTGAACGTAAAGAGCAGAGACAATGCGTGCTTCTTGTGGTCCGTTGTCGCCAGTTTGTACCCTGCTGTTACGCATGGGGATAGGGTCGCGTCGTACCCACACTACTCGGCGGTGTTTTGCACGGACGATATGACTCTTCCCGTGACGTTGGATCAGCTGGCGAAGTTCGAGAGGTTGAACGACGTGTCGGTGAACGTGTACGCGTGGTCCGACGGAAGCTGCGTGCCTCTACGTTTGACCAAGGACAAGCGAGAGAGACACGCGAACCTGCTACTGGTGCAGGACTCCAAGGAGCCACAACGATACCATTTCGCGTGCATTCAAAGCATGTCGAGGCTGATATCGAAGCAGCTCGGCAATCACGGACATCAAGTATTCGTTTGCGAAAGGTGAGTCGAATACGGAATATTTCGATCGATGTATTATTTATTCTTATGTTTATTATTGATGTTGTTATCGTTGTAGATGCCTGAGTTACTTCTACTCGTCCGAGCAATTGACGAAACACACAGTGGACTGTCAACGTATGAACGAGTGTGCCATCGAATTGCCGTCCGCGGAGGAAAGATGGTTGCAGTTAAAGAATTTCAAGAACAAGGAACGAGCGCCATTCGTCGTGTACGCGGACTTCGAGTGCATGCTGAAGGATGTCGAGCCTGCGGAGCGGAGTCGCACGTACACGTACCAGCAGCACAGAGTGTATAGCGTAGGATACTACATTCATCGTTCCACCGACGCGTCTCTGTGTCGTTATCGCGCGTATCGTTACGAAACCGAGTGCGTGAAATGGTTCGTGCAGGAACTTCGAGACTTTGCTGACACTGCGTATTCGTGGTTACGGAACGCGAAACCAATGAACTCGTTGACGAGTCAACAGTGGCGTAGTTTTAACGACGCGATCGTGTGTCACGTGTGCGGGCAACCTTTCGTCGACGCGGAAAAAAAAGTGCGCGACCATTGCCACTCGACGGGCGAGTACCGAGGCGCGGCTCACGTGACTTGCAATTTGCAGTTCCAGCGATCGTACACGATACCGGTCGTATTCCATAATCTGTCCGGATACGACGCGCATTTCGTGATTAAAGAGTTGGCGACCGCGTTCGAGGGACAGATCGACTTGCTGCCGGTGACGAAGGAGCGGTACATATCGTCCACCAAGCATGTAAAGGGAATCGACGCCGAGAACAACGATTGGCAGAGGGGGTTGAAATTTCGTTTCATCGATTCGCTGAAGTTCTTGGCTGCGAGTCTGGAGAAACTCGCTTCGGACCTTGGCAGAGAACGACTCGCGATTCTACGACGCGAGTTCCAACACCTGCCCGATCATCGTTTCAATCTCCTGACCAGGAAGGGCGTCTTCCCGCACGACTACGTGACGTCATACGCCAAGCTGAACGATGCGTGTTTACCGTCCCGCGAAGCGTTCTATAACCGGCTGAACCATAGCGCCGCGTCGGAGACCGATTACGCGCACGCCGCGAACGTGTGGAACTCATTACGCGTACAGACATTGGGCGAGTACAGCAATTTGTATTTAAAAACGGACGTATTGCTACTCGCCGACGTATTCGAAAGTTTCCGCACCGACTGTATCGCGAGTTATGACTTGGATCCTGCGCATTATTTCACACTTCCAAGTTTCACGTGGGACGCGATGCTGAAGTACACGTGCGTACCGTTAGAGCTTCTGACGGACGTGGACATGTTACTGTTCGTGGAGCGTGGCATACGCGGTGGTCCGAGTCAGTGCTCGCACAGGTACGCGAACGCCAACAACAAGCACCTCGTCGATAGATAAATGGTATGAACAAAAAGAAAGAAACGCTTACAACGCAACGTATATACATATGTACATGCAAACATACAATCATACAAACCTACGCTATATACATATATTAGATATTCGTAAATATGTAAATGGTATGAACAAAAGAAAGAAACGCTTACAACGCAACGTACATACATATGTATATGCAAACATACAATCATACAAACATACTATGCAACGGGATTCTCGAGGGACTCGTCGGGCTCAAGCTCGATGCGTTCGTGGGTCTTGAGCTGGGGGATTCGATAATGTCCCCAGGGAAGGGTGCTGACCCGATCGACTAAAATACACCGCTTATCGTTGAACGGATTGAGAGCGTTCTTTTCCCCACTCACGGAAAACACATCGTGCCGGTTTGATCGAATGTTGTTCTGCCGAACCGCTTTCTCGGCGAGATCGTGCAGGCAACGAATTTAATCGTCGAATTGTATATCGTTCGCGACCACGTGTCTCCGCACACCCTTCATTTTTTAGTCTCGCTCGTAGACCCCACTGCAGCGTTATACGTTCTAGTCGCGTACATCTTAGACCTCAATCCGACGAACTCGGTCATTCTCGTTCTCATCTTTCATGAGTCCTGGCACCTTTTTGTTTACGCGAGGCATACCGTACGGATTATCCACCGCGTAATCACTCGTCTCGAATCGGTCGACGTCGTGCTTCATCGTTTCGTATACATCATCGCATTCCACGCTATACATTAAACTGTCGGTGTCGGTGTACAGGACCTTACACCGATCACCGAACTTCGCACGTATGTACGCATAATGGAACTCGTACAGGCATTCTTTCGACAAGTCCAGTACACTCATCCCCACGTATATCGGCTTGTCAAACTTCACTTTGAGTTTTCGCATTTCGATCGCCACCAACTCCTCGGAGAAAATCGTACGACTGTGAAAGTTCGGCTTCGCGATCAGCGCTTCCGCACCGTAATGACCGCCCCCCGCGTCACCAGTCGCACGTCTACGCAATTCCGCACATTCTCCATTGTTTTCCCGTACACCGCGTTGTTCATTAATTTACATGGAGTCTTCTGAAATTCACTCGTGGCTCGCGTCCTCAAATCGGTGTTCAATTGAATGTAGTTGCGCAACCCAGGCGACTGATCGAATCGTAACACCCGATGAAATCGTGCCACGCGTAAACCGTGTCGCACACAATGTTTCAGATAGCGATAGTGGACGACGTATCGCTCCTTATCGTCGAGCGTGGCAAACAGCTTGGTCTGTTTACCGTGTGGCGCGTGCTCGCGCACCGGGCAGAACGGTAGGTCGGCGTGCGCGTCATGAATCTCTTCGGGGTATTCGATGTCCACCTCCAACAGGTATCCCTCGGAGTCCTCGTCGTCGGGCAGGGATGACACGTCTAGCGCGGCCACTCTCGCATCGTCCAGCCATCGAAACCCTCCTTGCGGCATAGCCTGCGACATAGCCCATCCGTACAAGTTGTTGACGTCGAAGTACATCAGATACGTCGACGCCTTCGACTTGTCATACATCCCTGCAAGCAGGTGTTTGTTGTTGGCGTTCGCGTACCTGTGCGAGCACTGACTCGGACCACCGCGTATGCCACGCTCCACGAACAGTAACATGTCCACGTCCGTCAGAAGCTCTAACGGTACGCACGTGTACTTCAGCATCGCGTCCCACGTAAAACTTGGAAGTGTGAAATAATGCGCAGGATCCAAGTCATAACTCGCGATACAGTCGGTGCGGAAACTTTCGAATACGTCGGCGAGTAGCAATACGTCCGTTTTTAAATACAAATTGCTGTACTCGCCCAATGTCTGTACGCGTAATGAGTTCCACACGTTCGCGGCGTGCGCGTAATCGGTCTCCGACGCGGCGCTATGGTTCAGCCGGTTATAGAACGCTTCGCGGGACGGTAAACACGCATCGTTCAGCTTGGCGTATGACGTCACGTAGTCGTGCGGGAAGACGCCCTTCCTGGTCAGGAGATTGAAACGATGATCGGGCAGGTGTTGGAACTCGCGTCGTAGAATCGCGAGTCGTTCTCTGCCAAGGTCCGAAGCGAGTTTCTCCAGACTCGCAGCCAAGAACTTCAGCGAATCGATGAAACGAAATTTCAACCCCCTCTGCCAATCGTTGTTCTCGGCGTCGATTCCCTTTACATGCTTGGTGGACGATATGTACCGCTCCTTCGTCACCGGCAGCAAGTCGATCTGTCCCTCGAACGCGGTCGCCAACTCTTTAATCACGAAATGCGCGTCGTATCCGGACAGATTATGGAATACGACCGGTATCGTGTACGATCGCTGGAACTGCAAATTGCAAGTCACGTGAGCCGCGCCTCGGTACTCGCCCGTCGAGTGGCAATGGTCGCGCACTTTTTTTTCCGCGTCGACGAAAGGTTGCCCGCACACGTGACACACGATCGCGTCGTTAAAACTACGCCACTGTTGACTCGTCAACGAGTTCATTGGTTTCGCGTTCCGTAACCACGAATACGCAGTGTCAGCAAAGTCTCGAAGTTCCTGCACGAACCATTTCACGCACTCGGTTTCGTAACGATACGCGCGATAACGACACAGAGACGCGTCGGTGGAACGATGAATGTAGTATCCTACGCTATACACTCTGTGCTGCTGGTACGTGTACGTGCGACTCCGCTCCGCAGGCTCGACATCCTTCAGCATGCACTCGAAGTCCGCGTACACGACGAATGGCGCTCGTTCCTTGTTCTTGAAATTCTTTAACTGCAACCATCTTTCCTCCGCGGACGGCAATTCGATGGCACACTCGTTCATACGTTGACAGTCCACTGTGTGTTTCGTCAATTGCTCGGACGAGTAGAAGTAACTCAGGCATCTACAACGATAACAACATCAATAATAAACATAAGAATAAATAATACATCGATCGAAATATTCCGTATTCGACTCACCTTTCGCAAACGAATACTTGATGTCCGTGATTGCCGAGCTGCTTCGATATCAGCCTCGACATGCTTTGAATGCACGCGAAATGGTATCGTTGTGGCTCCTTGGAGTCCTGCACCAGTAGCAGGTTCGCGTGTCTCTCTCGCTTGTCCTTGGTCAAACGTAGAGGCACGCAGCTTCCGTCGGACCACGCGTACACGTTCACCGACACGTCGTTCAACCTCTCGAACTTCGCCAGCTGATCCAACGTCACGGGAAGAGTCATATCGTCCGTGCAAAACACCGCCGAGTAGTGTGGGTACGACGCGACCCTATCCCCATGCGTAACAGCAGGGTACAAACTGGCGACAACGGACCACAAGAAGCACGCATTGTCTCTGCTCTTTACGTTCACCACTGCTTTTTTCAGGACGACGGCGCGCGGAAGTGGTACGTCGCAACCGGCGCGAAGAGGGTTATGCTTATTAATGTTTATTAGAAGGTTTAGCACAGCCCTCAGAGCCCATCCACTATCGCGATCTTGGAACTCCTCGATCGCCACTAACGTGGGAGCGACCACGCACTTCGAATACCACTCGCGCACATTCGATGTCCTGAACAGTACGCGATTTCGCATACCGAAAATTTTCATATCCGTATTCTCGTTCAATATAAACTCTGCGTTCAGGACCGTATTTACGGACACACCAGAATGTTCCCTGATAGCGTCCGTGACGCGCGAGAGCACCATTCGTCGGGCTCCCTCCAAAAATCGACGCAGATCGATGTAACCCACGTTGATGACCGCACCAGTCGAAATACGATTCCGAAACGCGGTTTCCACGTCTTCCCATACGACTTTAGGTGTGGTCGATCGAGCCGACACCCCGAGTCCTACTCGCGAAAAACCGTGCCCGCACGATCGTACGTAATGTCTTTATTCGCACGATCAGCGACACCAGACGCTGCTTCGATGTCACCGACACTCCTTCGCCGCACTGATACCCGACGATGAGTCGCAAGCACGCGTCGCACCGATCCATCCAGTCCCTGAATTCCACAATGGTGCGTAAAAGCGCTGCCATTTGGTAAAGAACATTGAACGCGTTCATGAATACATCCATGTTTACTTCTCTTTTCTTCTACTTCAATATTCAATATTCAATATTCAATATTCATATCACTTCGATCAGGCACGAGTGGTTGATGCGACTCTTCCACGTGATGCGATTATGATCCGGATATCGAAAACCCAGGGGAAGAATGATGCCTGACAAATGTTGTCGCGAAGATTTTTACCGAACGACTGCGCGGCTCTGATTGAATATCTAACCATATACCCTAGCCGAGATTCATGAGTCGTTATCGCTCCGAATTCTTTTCTTCGCTCTCGCGTTCTTTCTCTCTCACCCTCGACGACTCGATCAAATGACGTGATGCCGCGCTGGCTCGATGCGTTACCATGCGTATCGAATTCGCGCGCTCGTGATAAGGGTGTTTACACCCGTCACGGTGGTCTCTCGATCATCAAAATACGTTGGGCGATGCCCGAATAATTATCGCGCTATCCTTCCGTATGCAGATTTATTATTAACTGATTTATTTGCTGACGATGTTATCGAGGGGGATAATTAAATCAAATAAATTACAAATCTTAATATTAATATGTCAGGTTTACTCACCTATCTTCCACCTTCCCTGCGAAATAACATTTCAAGTATTTGCATGTATCGCGATTATAAGTGGGACAAGGGCGTGTGAAACGGCGTAAAAGCATTTTCGTTGGCAGATATTTATATGCGACGTTGCATTCTTTCGCGCGGCGGTTGCGCTGTTTTTAGATTAATCGATCTCGAATAGTTATCGCGATAGCGCGTCGAATTATATTGCGTAGGCGGATGTTTATACGAGCGCGACGTTGCATTCTTTCACGGCGATCGTGAGACGGTTGCGCTATTTAGGTTAATTAATCTCGAATCGTCATCCGTGTCGAATTACAGCATCCGTGATACATCCTTTCGCGCCTGCGCACCGATCCCCGCACGCGTACGGACATTCCACGGCAAACGGTTGCGCGCGCGACGCCATCTTGAAATCCCCCGCCCCTGTGACGTCATCCCCCTCACCGACGAACTCGGTACACCCGCCTCGCCCCTCGCCCATCGCAACCGTGAGCGCGGTACCCCCTCCACGCCTCGCCCCGCCTCACTCCTCGCCCACATTTGGTCCAGAATCGGCATACCCTACCTACTGATGTTGATGGCCTACTGCGAGTAGGTGGTAGATTAAAACACTCGACATGAACATATTCAATTAAGCATCCGTTATTGTTGCCACAAAATCACCATGTTACGAATTTAATTATTCGGGAGTAACATCTGAGTCACGGTCACTCTGGAGCACACAGCACGTTGCACGCGGTGCGTCAGAAATACTGGCCGATTAATGGCAGGGTGACGGTTAAGTCTGTCCTTCGGAAATGCACAATCTGTCATAAACTGAGACCAATAGTCCCTCAATATCCAATGGGGCAACTTCCGAAGGACAGGGTGTCATTCAGTCGACCGTTTTTTATAGCTGGAGTGGACTACCGTGGTCCACTTCAAATAAAGGAGAAAAAATACAGGAACACGAAGAAAATTAAATGCTATGTAGCAGTATTTGTTTGTTTCAGTACCAAAGCGGTACATTTAGAACTCATGAGTGACTTAACATCTGACGCATTTCTTGCAGCTTTGAAGCGTTTTTTCGGTAGGTGCGACAAATGTACTGATATCTATAGCGATAACGGAACTAATTTTGTTGGTGCAAATCGCGAATTGCAGAAGATATGTACCGCGATTTCCACGGAAAATCGCAAGAACCACATTTTTAATTATTTAGTTGACCAACAGGTACGTTGGCATTTTATTCCTCCGCGAGCCCCACATTTTGGTGGGCTATGGGAGGCAGCGGTAAAATCCCTGAAACATCATATGATGCGTGTGTTAGGTGATACCTTGCTCTCTTTCGAAGATTTAGCCACGTGTTTAATTGAGATAGAAGCTATCCTTAATTCTCGCCCTTTGATCCCGTTGTCATCTGATCCTAATGATCTAACTCCTTTAACTCCCGGTCATTTCTTGATAGCTGACTCATTAACAAGTACGCCTGAGTGCGATTTTACGAGTGTTCCGATAGGTCGTTTGTCATCATGGCAACGCGGTGAGCAAATCCGTCAACATTTCTGGACCAGGTGGTACAAGGAGTACCTGAATGAGCTGACTGTCAGTAAAAAATGGCACGATATACGGACAACCACGATCAAAGAGGGTATGCTGGTTATTTTGAAGGAAGACAACACACCCCCACTGTGCTGGTCTATGGGCCGTATTGTCGCCGTTCATCCTGGTGACGATGATATCGTCCGGGTGGTGACTGTAAAAACTCTAAATGGAAAATACAAGCGTAGTGTTAAGAAATTGAGTCCAGTACCCCTGGATGACAATTGATGCGTGGTGTTTATTGTGTGAGGTATGCATATGCTGTGAATGTCATGATATCAATGTAATAGTTATAAGTTTGTACATATGTTTGCTACGTATTTATAAGTTTTGTTATTTTGTTATCGTTGGACAAGTGTATATAACATGTATCTATGTTTTTATTTAATCAGACGCGTAACGTAGATTTAATTAGACTAATGCATGTAGACCAACCGAAGTACCCCTAGTAGCATTTTTGGTTGGCCAACGGTAGCCAACAGTTGAGAATTAGTTGGGATATAGTTAGCGTTTTGCCTACAAATTTCCAACATAGGGCCTACGGCAAAAAACTTACGACAGTTTGCCAACGAATATTCAATGTTGGCCCTACAATTATTTTGGTTGGTTAATTAACAAAAAGTTACGACAGTTTGCCTACGAATATTCAATGTTGGGCCTACAATTATTATGGTTGGTTAATTAACAACAACTTACGACAGTTTGCCTACGAATATTCAATGTTGGGCCTACAATTACTATGGTTGGTTAATTAACAAAAAATTTACAACGATGATTAAATGTCGTCTTACAAACGTCAGAAAATTTGCTACATCCAAAAACCTGTTATTATATTCCAAGTTGTGATTTTTCTTTTCTTATTTATAAATACGTAATGAGGACGTCTGTCTTGAGACGAATGTGAAATTTTAAGGAATGAGTCTAAAAGTCGAATGATGATATTTTGTAGAATATTTCGCGTCACTGCGCAGTTTTTATAAACAATTAATATTAGTTATGTAACTAGAAATTAGAGGTGTTTACAAAGAAATGTGTTGGGTAAGTGCGAACAGCGGTTGCTTTGTAAGCGGAAAGTTTGGATTCGATTCTCCTCACCGCGAATTTTTTTTTTCCTAAACCAGGCCTGAAAAATACGTGTTTAAGATGTCTTTTGAAGTTCTTCAAGACGCCTTCTGGACGTTTGTAAGACGTCTTTTGGAAAGTAACTGTTGGGCTTATAGAAAAAAACCTTCAGTTGGGCCTATTGAAAGAAACCTTCAGTTGGGCCTGCGTTGGTAACAATCGCTGGCCCATTTAAAAATAGCGCGACACTTCAACAGTTGGCCAACGGATAACACGTCATTGGCCCAACAAACTCCCAGCAAATAAATGCTACCAGGGACATATCCATATTTTTTTTTGTAATACTTTGTAACTCATTGAACGTGACCGTTCAAGGGGGCAGCATGTTGAGAAGAGCTCCGTTAATCACGCCGATGGTCAGGATTTTCCCTGAAGCAGAGTTCGTCATCTGGCGGACACTTGGCTTGCCACCTCGTCCATAAACTCGGGACTTTTATTAAAACTCAATTGTAAAGCCTACTGAGTGTGGCTATTAGCGCAACCAATTTGGAAAGTTCCGAGGGATTAGGACGGCAAGCAGATGCGCATTTTATTGCAGCCGCGCGGTCACCACACCAAGGCTCAGGGTCCGCAGTAGTATAGCAAGGGGGATTCTAGACCAGGTCCTCTGAGGGGAGCGCGGGGGCGGGTGGAAGTGAGGGCGCGCGAGGAGTGCGGTGGGGGAACTTTAGGCGCGGATACAGCGGGGAGTGGAAGACTGGTTGCGCGCGCACTAGCCGCGGAGTGGGGGAAGTCAGAATCGTGGAGGGGATCAGTCCAGGCCAAGCGGCCGCGGAGACCTCTCCAGATCTGGCCCACCGTCAGAAATTTTTCAGAGGAGGGAATGACCCACCGCCGAAATTTTTTCATACCTAACCGAGGGAGGGAACGACCTTGGCCCACCCCTGAAAATTTTTTCACCCCTGGCCTGCACCGATTTAACGAACCAATATGCAGCAGAGAAATAATAATTTTTATCAGAAATTGTATCGAGCGATGTCGGGAAAGATCGAAGTTTTACAAATCACATATTCGGGGAAAGAGAGAGACGGCACAAGCACAGTTATTTTAAAGCTAAATTCGGGGAGGGAAAGAGACAGTGGTACAATCGCATGCATTCTAAAGCTAACAGTATTTCAAAATGTTTTTTCAATCTTAGCGTCGCAGCGTATCGCGCGATTACGCGTGTAATTTGACTCCTCTGGGACTACTGCGCGAGATGATACCTACCATTTGGCGGCGTGAAGAACGGCGCGAAGAACGCATGAACGAAATATAATATATTCTCCGGAAACGCCGAATCTTAAAATTATGTGACGAGGAAAGAAGGAGGAGGAAGGTGGGTAAATAAAATGGAAAAATAATATGTTTTCAATGATAATATATATTGTTACATAAAAGCATGTGAAAAAAAGAATAATAATAAAGAATATATAAAAGAAGAAATAAAAAGAAAAAGAAAAGAAAATAAAAGAAAAACAATAACAATAAAAATAGAAAAAATAAAAGATAATAAAAGAAAAAATAATAATAAAATAATAATAAAATAAAAAAAATAGAAAAAACTACAAACTAGTAGGGAGGCGACAGTGGTGATGGTGGCGGTGTTAGGAGTCCCTCGAGGGGCTCGGAGGGCGGTGACGGTGGCGGCATCTGCAACCCCTCGATCCACACAAGAGGCTGCAGCGGTGGCGGCATCAACAGCCCCCTGCGTGGATCGAGGGGTTGCGATGGCGGCGGCGTCAACAACCCCCCGAACCACTCGAGGGGTGACGGCGGCTGTGACGACGACGACGACGACCACGACGACGACGGCGATGGCGACGACGGCGGCCGCCAGGGTGCCATATCGTTAGACGATGATGATGATGATGATGGCATCGATGGGGGCCCCGGGGGTGTCATCACCCACCCTGGATGTGATGGCGGCTGCAACCTACTGCAGTCTATCCAGGGGGGGGGGGTGATAGTGGCGACGGGACCAGCGGTCGCCGCAGGGGCCCCATCTGTCGATATGGCACCCATGGGTGCCATAGCCGCGCTGCCATCGCGGAACCAAGCACAAGCCTGGAGGGGGGGGGGCGCGTACTGCGGTGCGTCCTGGGGCGCGGCCCCCACCAGGAGCCGCGCTAATACCGCCAATTGATCAGCCAATTGTTCATAATTCTAGAACACAAACGTCAATATAACACTAACACGTGAATAAACATAATAAATATCAAATGTACAAAAGCAATACAAAGTATTACATACCACTGGAGGCGGCGGCGACCAAATCGGCCCGCCCCAATCGGGGGACCAGGTGGGTGATTCTGGCGGAGAGTTCTACAGCACAGAAACATTGATATAATATTAACATGATCGCGGGATCGAACTCGATTTTTAAAAGACTAATCGCGATAAATGTAAAAAAAATATATTGTTAAGTACATACCTCGGGGCCGCACTCCGGGGCGATTCTTGCAAGTCCCATTTTCACACACAAAAAAAATGAAAAATTTTTGCACAAATAACTGTTGCTGGCCACGGTTGCTGGCCACGGTTGATAGACAACTGGTCTCGCTGCATCTCCAAGCTCTCGCACGTAAACTCGTATCTTGAAATCGAGAAGCGCGTAGCTTTGCAAAAATAAGATGCTGTTGTTCTCCACCTTCATTTTTCGCCGACCACTCATTTTCTTCTTCTTCGCACTTGTCATTTGGCTGAACCGCTTCCCCTTCTTCTTTAGACACATCATTCGACTAGACCATACCACTTGAATGATCGCATATTGAACATCAATCGCATATTGAACATCAATCGAACCACTTTGATCACGTATCGAACGTGTGTGGTACCACTTTCAACATCAATCGAACGTGTATGGTACAACTTTCAACGTCTGTCGAACGTGTATGATACAACTTTCAACGTCTATCGGACCACTCTGGACGTGTATCGAACGTCAATCGAACCACCCTCAACGTGTACCGAACGTCAATCGAACCACTTTGATCATGTATTGAACGCGTATCGTACCACTTTCAACGTCAATCGAACGTGTATGGTACAACTTTCAACGTCTATCGTACCACTCTGGACGTGTATCGAACGTCAATCGAACCACCCTCAACGTGTACCGAACGTCAATCGAACCACTTTGATCATGTATCGAACGTCAATCGAACCACTTTGATCATGTATTGAACGTCTATCGTACCACTTTCAACGTCAATCGAACGTGTATGGTACCACTCTGAACGAGTATCGAACGTCTATCGTACCACTCTGGACGTGTATGGTACCACTTTGATCGTGTATCGTACCACTCTGAACGCGTATGGTACCACTTTGATCGCGCATCGAACCTCTTCTACATAATAATTACAACCATCATCATCTTAATCTAGCGTACATCACATGCAGGAGGTTGGGGATGGGTGGAGAAAAAAACATATATTTTTTATAAAACATTTTATAAAAAAAATTGATTATATTTATTTATGCATTTCTCTCTGGTGTTTAGACCACCAGTTGAATATTTTAAATACATTTTACAAGGCACAGTGCTTTGCGTGTCTGCCACATCGCAGAGTATTAACTACATTTAGCTTATTTAGAGATATGATATCCTCGTAGTCAATGTCCAGTGTCTCGATGATCACGTCCGCTCTCGTATTTTCATCGAGGAAATCCGCAAGCCAGTCGCGTTTCTGCAGCCCTTTAACGTATACGATATGGGATGCGTCATCTTCTTCATCGATCGCATCAGCAACAGCTTTCATAATTAGCTGTTTAGTCATACTGTATGGAACGTCTCCATCTCCCCACCGTAGTCCATGATGTTTTGCCGCCAACCACCGGATGCTTGATTTGTCAGACTTCGTAAGAAGATATTGGGGCATCGAACTCCCAAAAATATAGTGCGAGAGAATTGTTCCCTTTCGTAGGACAGTCACTTCCTTGACGACAAATCTTCCATCAACGATGAACCCTTGCAGGACAACAAATGTCGGTATGGCCATTATCGGTACAATTTAGAGGTCCGCTCGCTTCCAAGACAGACGGGAGAATGCGATCTATCTCGCAAAGCATCACGATTTTCACGATGAAATTTTGACACAGGAGAGGGCGGACAAGTAGCGCGGCAATTTAAATGATTTTTCGCACCATGTTTGTCAGTGGATTGTATTCAGCCGACCGATCGTACAGAAGCAGATAGTAGGCTGTAGTATTTGCAGGCACATTCTCTCTACATTCGAATTCTATGCGCACGTCCACGGAACCATTCTTGATCGACTCATTTCGTCGCGAGCAATCAATTACGACGAGGGGGCCATATTGTAAAAATTCGGCCACGGTGAATAATGCCTCGTTGCAACTATATCCATAATACGATTTACGGAATTGCGTATACATATGAAACAAGATGGCGTGCTTATTCTTGTCAAAGTTCAAGTTCAAGTCATCGTACGGGTAAAATTCCGAGTTGAGAAAAAGTTTTAGATTGATCAGGTTGCAGTTGTCAAGCTCAGTAACATCTTCACTCATCACATTCTTTCGATTAGTCTGTAGGCCGGAGATAATGCATCGTGGCATCTCCAGCTGCGCAGATGCCTTCACGGCCCACGAATGCTTGGTCGTGCTCTGTAAGAGAGGATACTCGTACAGATCCCACGATTGAAAACAAATGCTTAGGTTTTGCCCACTTTCCAAAGTATGTAGCAACGATAGCTTATTAACGCCGTTCAGCGTCACACGAGGCATCCGCCATTGCACTTTATGTAATTCAATTTCTGGTTCCAACATCGGCGATCCTATTACAGAATTGTTGTCGTTGCGCGATCGTATTAAAATCAATTCGTGACGCGAATTAATAATCTCGCGTTTGTAGCCCTCGCAAAATCCCAGCCAATATTTGAGCGGGATCCATCCTGACCCATCCTGCATTCTCCAAATTTTTGTCTTCGCCAGATGTCAGCGATACATAGTTTTTAAACGTGCTAGTTATTCCAATTGTTTGGGATTGGTCCAAACGGCCACAGGCCAAGTCGGCGCGTATTCGCTGCCAAAACCGCGCGCATTACAAACGACTAAACGCGACCTGATCTTGGTATGCATGATCGCGGTGATGAGATCGGTCGGGCCACCTGTTGGCGCGCACCTCACCTAATTGTGCGGCTCTCTCGCTCTATCGTGCGACCGGCTTTGTGTCACCGGTACAGTCCTCGTCACACTCGAGCCGAGCGGCTGTTGGGTGGGGTGCTGACGTCACAGAGTTCGGAGACACGAGCCGATCCATCACCGCGATCACTCTTTTCTGTTCGAACCATCGCCTAGACAACTGGTATTCTATATTCTCGCGCACTTGCGTTTAACTGGAACGTTCCAGGACATTCTTACGAGCTACTTGGTTCGTATCCTTCCTCGCGCGTACTTTCGCGTGTGCTCTACCAAACTACTTAAATTAAGTTTCCGTTAGATAATAAGTCATCATTGTTATTTATTGTGAACTCGTCGTGTATATACAAAGTCCCCGTGACCTCGTAAAACGTATAGACTATAATTATTGACTATCTTAAAGCTAGCTTAAAACTAAATCCGCGAACGCTCGAAGCTTCAGCGTTTCGTGTCCTGAACACCAACGTTTCTGTTGCGGTCAATCTCCACGCCTTTCAGCTCGTATCGAATCTCGTCAAATAAGAACGCCACACAATTATTTCCCAACGTCACCGTTAATGCATCATTTGGCTTATTTATCGTCAATTTCCCCTCCACGTAGAGAAAACTTTCAAACGGCAATGTGTATAAATCCTGATGCTGTATAGGTATTCTTATCTCATCGCTGTATCTAAACGTCGTGTTGACGTACGGGTTGTATGTGTGAGTCTGGAGCTTGACGATGCGATTATCAAACGTCGGCTTCCCTCCAATGCTTAGAATGTCAACCATTTTTTCAACTTAAATGCGCACAATGAATCCCAGTGATTTCAAAAATGCAATGTTCGCAGCACTGAGCCTCTTCGTTTTAGCGTGATCAGAGCTGCTGCAGTTGTTGTTGTTGTTGTTGTTGTTGTTGTTGTTGTTGTTGCAAACAATTTCGTTTGGATGAAACGGGTTTCTGGTGTCGGTCAACACAAGCATCTCTTTCGTTCGCACCACGCGTATTATCGTCGTCGCCGTACGATGGTAATCTCTTCACCTCGAAGATCGAGCAACCGTCCGTCTTGATCCACAACGCGTATCGTTAGATCCGTAATGACCTGTGCGGGCGTTTCCGATATCTTATATCTTGGTGGGACCCTCGGAGAAAATTCATGTATCGTATATACGTGCTTCCCATTGTTGTACGCACCAGCGGTCACGCTACATTCTACGCGAATAATGTTTACGTTCATGATATTAATTGGATCGTCCGATTCGTGCCACCGTCCAGGTTCTAATACTCGATTCGTCGAGAATCCCAGTAGCGATCCAATATTATTGGACTTTGTAAAGTCTATGGCGAACGAGCAGTATAGCTCGCTTTTCATGGTGTTGTTGTTGGGACGCAACACTATTGGATACGCATCGTTGTCACCACCACCATTGTCGTCATCATTGCCACCGAGATTTTGAGGTTACCGCTCGAGTAATCGCTGCTTCAAATACTTAGCAATAGCATCTAGTTCGTAGGACCCGTGGGGAATCGCAATGTATTCGCGAGTGATGTCGACGGTGTTGTTGTTGTTGGTGTCATAGTTTACGGCGAAGTAGAATTTATCGTTACTCGAGTCAATGTTCGGTATTGTATGATAAGTTTCAAAGCTTGTTAGACCAAGCTCGTAATCATCGTTGCTCAAATCTATGGATGGAAAGTAGCTTACCGCGAGAGTGCTACTCTTGCCGGTTAGAGTGAATGTTAACGACATATTCCGAGCTGTACTGCTCGACTAGTACTGAATCAGAGCGGCGGGAAGTCAATCCTTAAATTTGGTGCCGATCGTCTGTAGAAAGCGTAGACACAATTGTCCACAGTTGCTCTGATTGTACTGCTGATAAGACGTTCTATTGTATTCAATCAATACAGCATCTTTATCCAGATATTGCACCAATTCCTTAGGTGGTCGAAGATTTCCAAAGTTGTCGAAAGATACAGCTCGACGCCCTCTCTTCGCATACGCCACCCAATGAGTCCCCGGCCCCTCGACGTTGTCCAAATTTACGATGCCGCTCTCGTTCCGACGTACTCCTCCGGCAGGTAGCGCATTGTGCATAAAAACATCCCTAAAAAATGGAATACGCATACGTTTTGCCAACTCCACCAATTGCGCATCGGTAGTTATGCCCACAGGCATTTTTATTTTCTTTTCGACGTTTTTTTTTCCGTTTCGATATTCCCTGTCCGCGCTTGTATAGCGCGAGATAAAGTCCGCGACCTTCCGTGGAGCGATTATGACGTAGCAATTCCTGCAGCTGATGTTGCGCCGTCTTATTATCGTTTACGGCCTTGGCGATCCCCGCCGCTCCACCGGCTAGTGATCCGAGAACACCTAGCAGCGGAAGAAGTGGCAATATACCACCCCGTTTTGCCACCGGAAGAATCCACTTTTGCGATGCTCTCTCTGCAGTCCTTTTGCGTGTTTTTGTTTTCATCCCCATTCCGATTTTCGCCTTGGCTTTCATAGCTGCCCAAACAGCTGTAGCAGCGCCTCTTTCGCCCAGAGTCGAGTCTCGCGCAACGATGCAATTGTCGCGCTTTGTCAGCGAGTACGCTATCTGCCGCGTGCCTTTCGCTGAGGTCGTTGCTGCGCGAATACGCTATATCGTGTTCGCAACACGCTGTGTCCAACGGATTGATACCTTGATCGCCTCTAGCCAATCGTTTTGCCAGACGAGTTCTTGGACCGCAAAACTGATATCCCGGGATATGTAATTCGACAGGTAGCGCGTTTATCGCCCGATTTAACAAACCACAACATATCTTGACTCTCGTCGACGACATTCGCCACTGTTTTTAATCAGTGGTGCAGGACTGTCAATATGCGTTCGCTGCCAAGGGCGATTATAATGTTCCAGACACCGGCGATACTGCCGATCCTCGGAATCGGCTTTTATATGCTCGGGGAGTCTGTCCCACAACTGATCAATGTGTCTACCAAACTCGCGCAGTAGAATAATTTTTGGTATATATTTCAACTGCTCAGAGGTTATGTCTCGAATATCGCAATTATCCGACAGAACGAGAAGCATTTAGAATTCTGAAATGTTTTGCTTCGGCGCGAACCTATAAATAGGGCGCGTCGCCGCTTCGATGTATCAAAAATCATTTTCGCGGTTCGCAGCGAGGATGCGATTCGCGCGGCAACCTGCGACGATACGCGTGACAAATTTTGACAATAAATCGCAAATGATGTCCTCGAAAACAAGGCGCAGACATGGTAGCATGCTGCCAAACACCATACGCTGCCTCATTTGCGGTCCATCAAATTGTGGAAAGACCAACGTGCTGGTGAGCTGGTTGGAAAGTCCTCACGGCGTCCGCTTCGAGAACGTGTACGTGTATTCCAAATCGTTGCAACAGCCGAAATATCAGTATTTGGAGAATTTATTAACTCCGATAGATGAAATTGGCTACTTCACATTTTCGAATAACAGTGACGTCATCACACCGAGCGAATCGCTTCCGAATTCCATTTTTATCTTTGATGACGTGGCATGCGACAAGCAAGATACGATAAGGGAATACTTTGCAATGGGGCGCCACTCGAACGTTGACTGCTTCTATCTCTGTCAGACATATGCAAAGATTCCCAAACATCTTATACGCGACAATGCGAAACTGTTGATTCTGTTTAAGCAGGATGGTACCAACTTGAAACATGTGTACAATGATCATGTAAACACTGATATGTCTTACGAGGATTTCTGCGCTTTGTGTCGTAATTGTTGGCAGCTGAAGTATGGTTTCGTGGTGATAGACAAGGATAGCGCAATGTCCAATGGAGGTTACAGAAAGGGATTTAACGAGTTTGCCGTACCGTGAGATGGTCAATCATTGTCAACACGTCGGTGGGAAAGCAACGTCTGCGGTGCAACAATGATTGATATCGATAGTCTGGAGATTAAGGATCGCGAGAGAATAACGAAGGAAAAGGCAAGAACCAGCGAAGCCATTCGCAAGAAAAATCAGGCGTTGAAGACCGGCAAGGTGGAGGAAGATATCGCATTGGAGAGATACTTTAAACCTATTGTCGAACCCTTAAAACATATTGTGGAAAATACCGCAGCGGCAGAAGCTGAAATATTGCCGCTGATGAGCACAAGCGTTGAAAGGAATGAAACATTAACGCCTGAAAGAAAAATCCGGCTGAAATGGAACACATCGTGTAAGAGAAAGGGGAAACCACGCGCGTCATCGAATTATTCACTCGTAACCTCTACACCAGTTCAATCAAAGCGAAAACGGCAGACTGTAGCATCAAACGAGTCCCCGGTTCCTCCCCCAGTACAAAATACATTTCCCAGTGTACAATTGCTCACAACCAATGATGATGATGATGATGATGACGATGTTTTTGAAACTACTCCCGATGAGTCGTTTGCAGCATCTATTAGACAGCAACTTCAAACACCCGCCGGACAAGAAACGTTTCGCAGCCATTTGGTTCCCCTGGGACAAAAATATATGGACGCAATCATAAGTAGGGATAAGGAAACTGTCACAGACACTGTGTATGGCGTATACTTTGGCGATAGTAGAATGATGCTTGGGGATAAGACATTCGATATGGACAAGGCTGATAATATAATCATCGACGGTGTAAAATACAGAGGAACGCCCGGCCTTTACGAACTGATTTTCAAGAGAATTCCCGACGATGCTGTATACACCGATGCCGATAAACAAAAATACAAAAGTATACTGCTGGCGACGAATGCCTACAAACGCGGTCATTCTGCTCAATATCCCATATTAGGCAACAAGGGATACAAGTACAAACATGTAATTGCACCGCTACTCCCTCGTGTATCAACCAATAAAGCAGGGAAAGGTCTAACGGCGCCGCGAGTCATGGTGGTAAATGATAACAAGATCGATTACGTGCGCTGGGATGATCCCAACGAGCTTGTGGATCGATGCCGTTTGCTGGAAGCGTCGCGACAGGCGGGCAAAAACTCGCATGACAATGAAATTCTGTCGATTATCGAGGAACTCCACGAGGGAGGCTTCATTATAAATAAAACCGCGCACCGATGATGCGCACTGTATGCATTGAGATGCCGATCAATAAATTTGGAGTATCGCTCAAGAAGAGTGGTGCAGCTAGAATGGATTATTCCAAATGGAACGGTTTGCTTCGAAATTATATGCGAGACAACGCTCTTTGCGTGACCGGTGCCGACTTTGATGCAAAATCACGCAAGGTACGACGCATAGCTCAGCCGGTGGTCGATAGCGAAGCCGTCAATAAACTATACGTGGAAAAGAGCATTAAACTTTTGAGAGAGCAGCAGGAAGAATTAGAGAGGAAGCTGATCGTGTTTCAGAGAGAGAGAGATGCTGGCGCTGCAAAACAGCGTTCAAAAGATATCGCAGGCGTCGAATTCTATCCCGCAGCAACGCTGCGAAGGAGAATCATGCGAGGCGGTTGAACTTGTCACCGGACCGATTGGGCGCACATAATGCACGTACACGATAATTATCGCATCATTCGTGTCAAAGACACTTCTGCGATCAAACATGCAACCATCATCGAAATCCAAGAGTAAAGGAAACCATGGCCACAAGATGCGGCAACTCGTCGAGTAATTGCATGCTCCAGCTCGAAGACATTTCCCGCGGAGGCGAGTCATAGTGCGCGGATACGATGATCTGTGGCAAGCTGACGTTGTAGAAATGCGTCCATACTCGCGATTCAACCAAGGTCACCACTACATACTCACCGTCATCGATGTGCTGAGCAAGTATGCATGGGCGGTACCGCTCAAGACTAAAAGTGGCGCTGATGTGGCTAAAGCGTTTGCAAAGATATTTAGAGATCGATATCGGAAAAATTTGCAAACCGATCAAGGAAAAGAATTTTACAACGCCGATGTGCAGAAACTCTTGACAAAGCATGATATTAATCATTATTCGACGTATTCGGTGATGAAGGCCTCCGTCGTAGAACGTTTCAATCGAACTTTGAAGAACAATATGTGGAAACTGTTTACGCTCAATGGAACCTACAGATGGACCGATGCGCTATCGCGTCTACTTGCAGAGTATAACGCGCGAAAACATAGAACCATCGGAATGCGTCCTTGCGATGTTACCCCAGCGATCGCCGATAAGCTGCTGGCCACCGTATACAGCAACGTAAAGATCGCTGCTCCGGCAAGATTCAAGTTGGGCGAGTTCGTGCGCGTGAGCAAATTTAAAACCATCTTCGATAAAGGCTACACGCCGAATTGAACAACGGAGGTGTTCGAGATAGCCAAAGCATAGGCAACTAATCCCGCAACGTATCTGCTCCTCGATTCCTGTGGAAAACCTGTTGCCGGAGGATTCTGTGAACACGAGCTGCAACGCGTCACCGATCCTGATGTGTATCTAGTGGAAAAAGTATTGTGTAGGAAGGGGGATAAGGTATATGTCAAGTTGTTAGGGTTTGATAAATCGCACAATTCTTGGATAAATAAAAATAATGCATTGTAACATAATAATAATACATGGTTCAATAAATACAATGATACATATACATGTGAAAAATTTTATTTTTATGCATAATTCCACCATTTATAATGCTTTAATAAATATAATAATTTCCATACATATGCGAAGAATTTTATATTTTACAATAATTTCTATTTTACAATGGTACATTATAATGTCCCCAGGGCAGAGTGTCGGTCGAATCGGGTACGATATACTGCTTGTCGTTCAGTGGACTTAGAGCGATTTTCGATTCCGAAATGGTGTACACTTTGTGCAATTTCGACCGTATGCATGATTACCTGCGAACCATTTCGATCTTCCTGTGCAAACACTGCGCGTAGTCATCGAAAGTTATCGTCCTGGCTATGACGTTGGTCTTGACGCCTTTCGCCTTTTTCGTATCTTTTTTACCGTCTACGCGGAGCGCATACATTTTCGCTCTAAGACCTACGAATTCGGTCATTATCGCGCCGTTATTTTCGTCCTTCAGCAGCCCCGGAACCTTCTTATTTAAGCGCGGCATATTATATGGATTGTCGATGGGATAATCGGATGTGTCAAATCTATCGATATTGTGTTTCATGGTCTCGTAGATATCTTCACATTTAATGTGATAAATGAGACTGTCTGTGTCGGTGTATAGAATTTTACAATTTTGTCCGTGCAGGGGAGACATGTGCTCATGATGAAATTCATACAAACAAATTTTTGATATGTCCAGAATGCACATACCCACGTATATCGGTTTGTTGAATTTCACCTCGAGTTTTTGCAATTCAACGGCTATTAAATTTTCCTTAAAATCACTTCTGCTGTGGAAATTCTGTTTCGCGATCATCGCCTCCGCACCAAATCGCCCTTCCCAATGTGTTAAAAGTTTTATATCCACATGATTTTGCATATTTTCCATAGTTTTATCGAATACCGCATTGTTCATCAATTTGTATAAATTTTTTCAAAATCATTTGTCGCGCTTGTTCTAAACCGCGTATTGAGTTCGATGTAATCGCGGAGCCAGGGGGATTGAGCGAATTGATGCACGCGGTGTATCTTTGTAATACGAAGACCGTGATGCGTGCACTGCTGCAGGTTGCGATAATGGATAACGTAACGCTGCTTATCGTATACCGTCGCGAGTAACTTGTCCTGTCTGCTGCCAGGTGGTTTGGCACGTGTCGGGCAGAACGGTAGATCGACATGAGCGTCGTGCAGACGTTGCGGATATTCCAGATCTACCTCGAGAATGTATCCCGTGGGCGAATCGACAGCGATCGAAGACACGTTAAAATTTGCAACATCTTCGACCCATTGAAATTTGGCGTATGGCAGGGGTTGACACATTGCCCAGCCATACAAATTATTTACGTCAAAGTACATCAAGTACGATGACTGTTCCGATGCGTCGTAAGATGACATGTAATTGTTATTGGCATATGCGTATCTTCCGGAACTTTGATTTAAACCACCGCGTATACCGCGTTCGACAAACATGACCATATCGACGTCCTTGAGCAGTTCGTATGTAATTTTGGTATGTTTTAGCATGGCATCCCACGTGAAACCAGGTAATGTATAATAATACGCTGAATCTAATCCGTAACTCTTGATGCAACTTTCGCGAAAATTTTCAAAAATATCTGCCAACAACAAGACATCTGTTTTCAAATACAAATCGCTGTATTCGCCCAAGGTTCTAATGTCGAAACGCTGCCAGACAGTCTCGGCGTGCGCGTAATCGCTCTCGGACACTGTCTCGCCCGTTAACGAACTGTGGAATGACTCGCGCGGCGGTAAGCATGGTTCCTGCAGCTTGTTCGCGCAATCAAGGTATTCATACGGAAAGACACCCTTTCGCGTCAATAAATTGAAATCCTCGATGGATAATGTTTCAAATTGGGATCGTAAAATTTGTAATTTATCTGTGCTAAGAAAAGATGCTAATTTGTCGAGACTGGTATTGAGAAATGTGTACGAATCGATGAATCGCAATTTAATACAATTTCGCGGGTCTGATTCAGCCGTATCTTCGACATTTTTTGTGAATGGAATATATTTTTCTTTAGTAATGGGTAATACATCAACGTGACCTTCGAAAGCGGTAGCTATTTCCTCGATAATAAAATGTGAATCGTAGCCGGATAAATTATGAAAAACCATGGGGATGTAAAACGCATTTTTATAATTTAAATTGCACTCCGAATGTGCTGGGCCTCTAAACCGTCCGGATAGATGGCAATGATCGCGAATTCGTATATCGCTAGCCTCGAATGGCTCTTCGCAAATATGGCAATCTGTTGTATTGCGAAATGTCGTCCACTGTTCGCTAGTTAAATCCAACATGGGAACATTACTGGTCAGAACAGGTTTGGCAAAGTCTGCAAAATTTTTCAGTTCTTCGACGAACCATGAAACACAATCCGCGTCGCGGCGTGTTTGAGTGTTACTGATTGTGCGTGGAAGGATTCTTAGACAGGTTGGTAGAAATAACTTGCACTGATTTTAGCGTGAGAACACTTGTCCGCATTTATTCTAAAATACACTCGTGGTGAGTGTGTGAATGTTTATACAGAAAATTTAATTGAAACTGCTGTACCGAGTGCTTGTGCGTGAGTTTAAAATAAGACCTCGTGGCTTGCCACGAGGCGTCCGAACAATTATACTAATTGTTCGGAACGTGAGTGTCTAGTATGATTTTGAATCACTGAGTTTAACCGTGAGTGTGAGTTTTCAATTGTGAGTGATATGTGAGTGCGAGAACGAGACTGAAACTGAGAATTCAGAGTGACGCGTTTACACGACCGTTACAATCAATGTCGCAAGAGATATTGCTAACAATGGCTGACTTCCGTTCGCGTTTCTTCTCCGTTCTCTTGGATCGTCGATGCGGCGCGCTGATTGGTTCATCGATCGTCGCTGATTGGTCGATCGATGGGAGCTGGTTCTCGGCTCGCTCATCGACCAGCGTCGCTGCATCGCGGTCCGCGAGGTGCTGCGGTGAGTGTGAGTGTGGCGGAAATTGGAACTATTGCATTCCCAAACACGGCGACATCTATACATCGGTAGCGATGTATCGTACGAACAATGCATATAATATGCTATGCTGTGCATTTTATGGTGCTGGTACGCGTGTAATTTACTATTACCCCACCGATTGTCCTCCGTTTTCTCGATGATGCACTCGAGATCTGCTTACACCACGAAGGGGAGCCGCTCCTTCCTGTCGTGATTGCCGAAGTTGAGCAAGTTGTTGCCTTCGCTGGGCAGCAGAATGGCGCAGTGGTTCATCTTGCTGCAGTCCAGCGAATGAAGCTCCAACTCCTCGGCAGATCCGAAGTAGTGCATGCATCTGTAAACCCAAAATTTTTTTTATTTAATTTGTTTCGCGAGACATTTCAACATTTCATAAGTTTATATACGTACCGATCACAGATGAATGTCTTTGCCTTGTGCTTGCTCAGTTGCATGCCCACAAGCCTGGACAAGTCCTTGATTAGCACAAAGTGCCCTACATCGCCGAGCTCTTGATTCAGCGTGTAGAGCAGGTTGACGTGCCGATCCCTCTTTTGGCTGGTGAGGCGCAGTGGGAAGACTGTTGACCCTTTCTTCTCCTCGAAGCTGTACACGTTGATGGAGACGTTTTTCAGCCGTTCAAACTTCCCAATCTGCTCCAGAGACATTGGAAATTCAATGCCCTAGAGATTTAATATGGAAGCATATTCGGGGTATGAACTTGGACGGTCAACGTGACTGTTGGCAGGATGAAGAGCGGCGACCACTGCCCAAGCGAAACAGGCGTTGTCCGGGGATTGCACGCTAATCGTCGCTTTCTTCAGCGATATTTCCCGCGGCAACTTGTAGTGACACCCTGCGCGCAGCGGATTGTACTTGTTGACATTGACGGTCAAATTGAGGATTCTCGTCAATGCCCATCCGCTGTCGCGTTCCTGGAACTCTTCCAGCGATGCCAGGGTTGGTTCTATGACGCATCGCTGGTACCACTCCTGCAGATCGGATGTACCGAAGAGTTCACAGTTTCGGGTATTAATGCTTTTACAAGCATGCTTGTCACCTGCCACAAATTCACTGTTGAACACCGTGTTCACTTTGAGGTTTCGATGTTTCCTCAAAGGACCCCGCACATGCTCCAACACAATGGCCGCCGCATCCTGGAGGAAGTTGCGCGGTTCGATGTAATTCGAATTTAGCACGGCGCCAGTTAATACGCGGCTATCGAACGCAGTATCTATTTCGCGCCACAAAAGTCCCATGCTCGAATGTCCGGTACCTTCGCGCACGAAACGTCCGCGCAACGAATATTTCAGTCCTTCGAGCTGCGCGATTCGAGCAACCAGCGATTGTCGAACACCGATCGATAATCGAGGACGTTTCACTCGGCTGTGTTCTTCCAAAGATTCGATACACTCGTTGCACCGCTCTTCCCACGCGCGGTATTCTTCGCGTGAAATCAATCGTGCAGATTGATCTCGCAGTTGGCGTTCCACTTGCGCGTATTTTTCTATGATCGTAAATGGAATGTAAATGTAATGTATTATCCGCGCAATGTGTTACAACGATTTGAGGCTTTGTACAGTTTAGAGCATGCTTTTATGGTTGGTACCACGATTTGGTATCTCTGTCTAGGGGGTGTTCCCCCTTCCTCGAATGCATTGCATGTAAAAAACGATGATCGGTCCCAACATTGTTCGATGCAGTTTCCGCTGATATCGCATAATTCTTTCAATGTGTTAGCAAAGTGTTTGGAAGCGGTGCAAGGAAGCGATTAGAAATGAGCGAAGCACTGAAAAGCTGTTAGGCGCAGAAGGAGCAAGAGGACAGCTATACTTTAGACTTTCACGAACAACCACAGTTACTATTTGAATTTATGTACAAAGGCCGCAGTAAAAATATATACAATATTTACACTCAGAAACGTTTAAATGAACAATGAATCCCAATTAATTACGCAAGCAAGTTACCATGCAGTTGGGTAACTTGAGCGAAAGCACGTTACTGCAGATGAGTACTTTCGAAAAGCAAAGCGCGAGCAAGAGAAGCGCGTAAGCGAGTTCACATGTGCGTGTTTGTCGTAGCCGTGTCACTTAGAGAGTTGTCCTTCCAAGGAATAGCGATCTATTTCCTGGAAGGAATAGCAGTCCCCCTTCCATCGATTGTAAGGCGATGGAAGGGGCCGTGATCGACGCTCCACATGAGTCAGCGCGTCGTTGCCACTGCCTAATTATCGGTACGCCAACGGAGATGGCGTTAGCATGCAGAATTTCCTTAACACAATGATTCACGCGTATGACGTATTAGCGCGCAAGATCACCCGACACAGTTTCTGCTGACGCCGCATAATTCTAAGATTCGATGTTCCCAAAAGTATTATATTACATTCAGCACGTGTCGAGACTTTTATTCCGGTAAGATTGAAAAACATTACGAAAAAAATTGGTGGCTTTAGAATAAAATGTTGTGGTGGGGGGAAGCAATTACGCCTCTATTTAAGCCGGCTCCCAGACGTTATTCCATCAATCGCTCTGTAGCCTCACAAGGGAAGATCCCGAACCCGAAAATTCAAAAAATTCTGAAACTTTGTAAGTATGTAGGGGATTTCCTCCTGATTACGCGGCAATTTTTGTTTGCTGCCCAAATTCACTCGGAGGGGGTGAAATTAACCCTTGAAAATTCGGATATTTTCCGATTTTGTGTTATAACTCGCGAACTGTAAGAGATAGAAAAAAAGTTTTAAGACAAAAGTTACTTCTTGTAATTAGATCTATCATTTGGTAAAAAAATTATTTCACAGTTCACGAATTGTAGTACAAAATCGGAAAATCACCGGATATTCAGGGGTCAAATACACCCCCTTAGAGTGAATTTGGGCAGCAAACAAAAATTGCGTTGTAATCAGGAGGAAATTCCCTACATATTCACAAAGTTTCAAATTTTTTTGAATTTGCGGCTTCGGGATGTTCCCTTGTCAGTGACTTTGATGGACCAGGCAGCGCTACAAAAATTTACCGATACCATTAATGAAATATTCGCTGGGAGCCCAGATTATTTCGTTCCAATCATGCGAAATGATGGTATAGCTCCATGTGGGGAGAATATTTATTATGACAGGTAAGGCTTATTTTCACATATTCCCACAATTTTTATGCTTATTCCTAATATGAGCGGATAATTTCATAGCTTTAATTATTCTCTTAGTCCGCGCCGTGGATCTCGTATCATGGTCAGAAGATACGCATTAACATCCGTGGGTAGCAAGTATTTGGAAGTTGGAATCAACGTAGGACCTATGGCCGATGTAGAAGATCTTCTCGGTGACAATCATGGGAATCATCTCATATTACCATGGCATACATGGAATCTGCTATTCGACAGCCATTCATCCATCGAAGAACGTGCACAATTGTCTGAACCTGACTCGATGCAGATTGATGAGTTAATATTGGAATTTGTTCGGATCTTTGATTCACCGATTGTAAAGATGACACTATGTGATAATACACTGTATTTCAAACCGAATACAGTATCATTTTTATGTAATCTTGAACCATGTGTAAGCTATGTGTATCCGCGGTTGCATCAAACTGCGGAAGATGTGAAAATAAAATTTGAATGTTTTGTTAACGTGTTGCAACAGAGCGGTGTTGCCTGCGAAACATTAGATTCGCGTCGTGCTGCTAAAATCATACGCGATAGCGAATATTACGACGAGGATTATCTCGTAGATTGCGAACTCGTAGCATGTGCCATCAGTGATATTCTGGCTGATGCTCGTAGGAAGAAAAAATGTTAAATTATTATTATTCTATTTTATGTAACAATATATACATATTTCTTAAACGTATATTATGTCTCTATTTTATTTACCCTCCTTCTCTCCTCACCACATACTTTTAAGATTCGACGTTTTAAAATTATTATTATTTCTCTGCGTTGGGGAAAAAGTGTCTGTTGTTATGGAATAAAATTTCTGCTGACACCGCATAATTCCATGATCCGCGCCTTCTTCGCGCTGCCAAATGACGTCATCCCGCACGGCTGCTCCAGAGGAGTCAAATTACACGCGTAATCGCGCGATACGCTGCGACGCTAAGATTGAAAAAACATTTTGAAATACTGTTAGCTTTAGAATGCATGCGATTGTACCACTGTCTCTTTCCCTCCCCGAATTTAGCTTTAAAATAACTGTGCTTGTGCCGTCTCTTTCTTTCCCCGAATATGTGATTTGTAAAACGTCGATCTTTCCCGACATCGCTCGATACAATTTCTGATAAAAATTATTATTTCTCTGCTGCATATTGGTTCGTTAAATCGGTGTAGGCCAGGGGTGAAAAAATTTTCGGGGGTGGGCCAAGGTCGTTCCGTCCCTCGGTTAGGTATGAAAAAATTTCGGCTGTAGGTCATTCCCTCCCCTGAAAAATTTCTGACGGTGGGCCAGGTCTGGAGAGGTCTCCGCTGCCGCTTGCGCGCGCAACCAGTCTTCCACTTTCCACTGTCCCCGCGCCTAAAGTTCCCCCCACCGCACTCCCCCGCGCGCCCTCACTTCCACCGCCCCCGCGCTCCTCTCAGAGGACCAGGTCTAGAATCCCCCTTCCTATACTACTATCCGCGTCTCGTATACCTGCAGTTTTTTCACCGGTTTCCAACACGCGGGAGGGACTTGGATTTTCACGCGCTATATCACCCTCACCACTATTCTTAACGACACGCTTCCACCACTCAGTTGTCTTCGACACTCCTCCTGGACCCACCACTATTTCGACGGGTTCCATGGAGAGGGAAATTTTAATTTTCCTGCGAGCGACCACGACACCAGAATCAGAAATCAATACCTCTTAGTCAGAGTCACACAACTCGAGAACTAAAACACTTGCAGTCAGAGTCACAGGACTTTAGAACTCAGTCATCATTAAAATTGTACGCTTCAATAGCATTCATTGTACATCTGTACCTATTAGAAATATATTTGTTACGTATCAATTTATTACACAAAAATTCAGTGAGCTTTTGTGATATTAACCTATCACAAGAGCGCGGTATCGTAAGACCAGTCGTCGATAAAGCACGAAATGATCTTCCACGCCGCAACAATAACAATTCTCTAATAGGATCGCCGATGTTGGAACCAGAAATTGAATTACTTAAAGTGCAATGGCGGATGCCTCATGTGACGCTGAACGACGTTAATAAGCTATGGTTGCTACATACTTTGGAAAGTGGCAAAATTTGTTTTCAATCGTGGGATCTGTACGAGTATCCTCTCTTACAGAGCACGACCAAGCATTCGTGGGCCGTGAAGGCATCTGCGCAGCTGGAGAAGCCGCGATGCATTATCTTTGGTCTACAGACTAATCGAAAGAATGTGATGAGCGAAGATGTTACTAAGCTCGACAACTGCAAACTGATCAATCTAAAACTTTTTCTCAACTCGGAATTTTACCCGTACGATGACTTGAACTTGGACTTTGACAAAAATAGGCACGCCATCTTGTTTCATATGTATACGCAATTCTGTAAATCATATTATGGATATAGTTGCAACGAGGCATTATTCACCGTGGCCGCATTTTTACAATTTGGCCCCCTCGTCGTGATTGATTGCTCGCGACAAAATGAGTCGATCAAGAATGGTTCCGTGGACGTGCGCATAGAATTCGAATGTAGAGAGAATGTTCCTGCAAATACTACAGCCTACTGTCTGCTTCTGTACGATCGGTCGGCTGAATACAATCCACTGACAAACATGGTGCGAAAAATCATTTAAATTGTCGCGCTACTTGCTCGCCCTCTCCTGTGTCAAAATTGCATCGTGAAAATCGAAATGCTTTACGAGAAAGATCGCATTCTCCCGTCTGTCTTGGAAGCGAGTGGACCTCTAAATTGTACCGATAATGGCCATACCGACATTTGTTGACCTGCAAGGGTTCATCGTTGATGGAAGATTTGTCGTCAAGGAAGTGGCTGTCCTACGAAAGGAAACAATTCTCTCGCACTATATTTTTGGGAGTTCGATGCCCCAATATCTTCTTACGAAATCTGACAAATCAAGCATCTGGTGGTTGGTGGCAAAACATCATGGACTACGGTGGGAAGATGGAGACGTTCCATACAGTATGGCTAAACAGCTAATTACGAAAGCTGTTGCTGATGCGATCGATGAAGGAGATGACACATCCCATATCGTATACGTTAAAGGGCTGCTGAAACGCGACTGGCTTGCGGATTTCCTCGATGAAAATACGAGAGCGGACGTGATCATCGAGACACTGGACATTGACTACGAGGATATCATATCTCTAAATAAGCTAAATGTAGTTAATACTCTGCGATGTGGCAGACACGCAAAGCACTGTGCCTTGCAAAATGTATTTAAAATACTCAACTCGTGGTCTAAACACCAGAGAGAAATGCATAAATAAATATAATCAATTTTTAATGCATAAATGTTTTTTCTGCATCCATCCCCAACCTCCTGCATGTGATGTACGCTAGATTAAGACGATAGTTATAATTATGTAGAGTGGCTTGATAGATGTTTGATAGTTCAGAGTGGTACCATACACGATCAAAGTGGTACCATACACGTTCAGAGTGGTACGATAGACGTTCATTTGACGTTTGATACACGTTCGATACATGATCAAAGTGGTTCAATACACGTTCGATAGACGTTGAAAGTGGTACGATACACGTTCAATACATGTTCGATACAAGTTCAGAGTGGTACGATAGACGTTCATTTGACGTTGAAAGTGGTACGATACACGTTCGATAGACGTTCGATACACGTTCAGAGTGTTACGATAGACGTTCCATACACGTTCAAGTGGCATGGCCTAGTCGAATGATGTGGCCAAAGAAGAAGAGGAAGAAGACGAGTGCGAAGAAGAAAAAGGAGAGGGTGGTCAGTGAATAATTCGAAGAAGAGATGTGTCCAAAGAAGAAGAGGAAGAAGACGAGTGCGAAGAAGAAAAAGGAGAGGGTGGTCAGTGAATAATTCGAAGAGGATGCATTGCAGGAGAGGATGGTCAGCGAAAATACAGGTGGAGAACAAAGGCATTTTACTTTTGCAAAGCTATGCAACTTTGGGCATGGATCTACATGCGGGAGCTTGGAGATGCAGCGAGACCAGTTGTCTGTTAGTCGCGGCAGCGAACGGCTTGATTTTTGATACAGTATTTTTTGCGTGACACTTTCTTACTATGAGACTAACAAGAATCGCGCCGGAGTGGGATGATGAGCCGTGCGGGGACAACCCAGAGGTACGTACTTTAAAATATTTATCGTGATTAGCCTTTAAAAAAATCGAGTTCGATCAAATCAGGCGATCGTGCCAATATTATATCGATGTTTGTGTGTTCTACAACTCGCCACCACCGTCGTCGCCGCCGTCGATACCGCCGCCGCCTCTACAGGTATGCAATACTTTGGTGTTGTTTGGCATTTGATGTTTATTGTATTCAATGTATCCGTGTTATATCGATATTTGTGTCTTTGTTCTAAGATGCGCCGCAGCCTGCACCTCCACAGGTGTTGATGTGGTGGTCTGGGCCGGTCATCGGCCCCGTGATGGCTGCGCGATTGCGGCACCCATGTGTGCCGTACTGGCAATTGGGGCCCCGCGACGGCCGTGGTCCCCATCGCCCCCGTCGCCCCCGTCGCCCCCAACTGCTGATACGCCACCGCCACCGTCTCCGTCACCACCACTGCCATCACCGCCGCCGCCTCCCCAATAGTTTTTATTTTTTTGATATATTTTCTTTTGTTTTTTATTTTATTATTCTTAGTATTAATATTATTATTTTTATTTTTATTTTCATATTTTTTTCTTTTATTTTTCTATTTATATTTTTATATTTTTATATTTATATTATATTATATTTTATATTCCATTTATATTCTATTTATATTCTTTTTTAATATTCTATTTTTATATTCTTATTTGTAACAATATATAATCATTTTACATATATTAGTTCTCCATTTACTTACCATCCTTCTCTCCTCACCACATACTTTTAAGATTCGACGTTTCAAATTTATTATTTTTCTGCGCTGGGAAAAAAGTGTCTGTTGGTGTGGAATAAAATTTCTGCTGACACCGCATGATTCTATGATCCGCGCCTTCTTCGCGCCACCACATGACATCATCCTGCACGGCTACTCCAGAGGAGTCAAATTACACACTGTTGCGGCCGCAAGCAACGCGTCGCGCAGCGCGATTTGAATATGTGCCCGCTACCGCATCACAACAGCTGATGAGTCAGCCGCGGTGGCTTTGTAACGTTTTTGACCGCTAACGAGCTTCGCGGAATGCTCGCCAGGCGACCGTTAGTTCAAAGAACAGCACCGTCGTGACAACAACGCCGTTTGAACCCAAAAACCGTATAGCTAGCGCGGATTGCGCCCAGCATTTTTGTGCGACCAGTATCGCTACGCGCCCACGCGCCGTTTATCTGTATTGGTGTCAGTGCCTACGTGTTCTGTACGCTACTGTATTAGTGCTGTCCGGCGTCTGTGTTATCACAGAGTGACCATATAAAGAAGTGTCGGCCGTAAGTCGCTCGATTGAGCAGCCGTCATTCTTCCCTCGAGTCCACCAGAACCGGCAAGTTAAAACGCGATTGGCGAAAACACACACGATCGCGCGATACGCTGCGACGTTAAGATTGAAAAAACATTTTGAAATACTGTTAGCTTTAGAATGCATGCGATTGTACCACTATGTAGTGCCGTCTCTTTCCCTCTCCCGAATTTAGCTTTAAAATAACTGTGCTTGTGCCACTAAGTAATGCTCTCTTTTTCCCGTCCCCGAATATATGGATTGTAAAACGTCGATCTTTCCCGACATCGCCCGAAACAATTTCTGATAAAAATTATTATTATTTCTGCTGCCTGGCGGTTCGCTAGATCGGTGTGGGCCAGGTCTGAAAAATTTTCGAGGGTGGATCAAGGTCATTCCCTCCCACGGTTAGGTATGAAAAATTTTTCGCGGGTGTGCCAAGGTCATTCCCTCCCTCGGTTAGGTATGAAAAAATTTCTGCTGTGGGTCAGTCCTCCCTCTGAAAAATTTCTGACGGTGGGCCAGGTCTGGAGAGGTCTCCGCGGCCACTCGGCCTGGACTGATCCCCTCCACGATTATGGCTTCCCCACTCCGCGGCTAGTGCGCGCGCAACCAGTCTTCCACTCCCCGCTGTCCCCGCGCCTAAAGTTCCCCCACCGCACTCCCCGCGCGCCCTCACTTCCACCCGCCCCGCGCTCCCCTCAGAGGACCTGGTCTAGAATCGGCACGGACACACTACTAGTAATGTTTCGGATTTTTAAAATCGCGACCTCGAGCCCGAATTTGCAAAATAAAAATTTGTTTATAATTTTCAATGTTGCAATATTAATTTTTCTATCTGAAAAAAATTTATTCAGAAAGGCCGATCCTTCTACATTAAAATGCCGTAAGAGTCAACGAAATGCGATAAATAGTTTCCGAGATAAAAAATCATAAGTACAACCCATTTTCACGAAAATAGGCAAAAATCGCAAAATTCAAGGCCCTGTACTTTTTAAACAGACTCGAAATCGATAAAATGATGACTTAAACCCTCCCTAATTCCACGAGGACTACAACATATTCAAGTTTAAAAAGAATCCGAGACATCGAGGGAGAGAAGTGATCGATTTGGCGTGAAATGAACCTCTACTCTTATAGATTTCAGACCCTTCGGGGTCCAAACGCAAAATATACAGTACTTTCTGTCAGTAATATGTAACTGAGCTTGTACTTGATAAAAATAGTGATGCTTTTTGCTCATTGAAATACCCGTTTTACTTGTGAACATGCGCCGGACAGCGGGAACTTTTTCAATAGCTTCTTCCGGCGTAAAGTTCTTCGCTGATTTGGGGCATTTAATTTCTACAATACCCTCTCGACCGATGATTCCATCCGGTGAAGCTCCTAAGAAGGGGATGCAACTGTCGATGAAAATTCCACATTCTGCAATATTATCCTTATATTCATTCTTCAATTCTTCACGAGCAATTTTCTCGCGTTCTTTCCCGTATTCCACCGCGGGTGCACTAATTATCTTCGGATACAGATATGACTTCACTGCATTTGCGCAAAGCGTGTCAGGTCGGCGATGGCACACTTGTCCAATCTTGCCACTCACTGAGCATTTGCATATGCTTTTTCCGCTCCAGTTCATAAATTTCGGATGGCATGTCTGGTTTTTGTGCATTTTGTCCATAAGCAGAATCTTTCTGCGAGGGCAATTGAGGGCGCGGATGCAATAAGGGGACTAGCGCTCGAAAATTCGAAAAAGTATTATCCAAACACTAAGAAATATTGGAAAATTAAATGTTGTTAAACCGTATTTTAAAAAATATGGTGCTGAAAAGCTCGTCACGACACGCATGTTTTCTATTCACAGTTTGCTTATCCAATCATTACTATTCGAGCTAAAAATTATAAACAAAAAATTTTTCATCGTCCAAAATCATTATTTCTTCAAACATAAATTGCGATAACGTGAGTAAATATTAAGGGATCGTTATGAGGCTTAAAACATTACTTCAGAAAACTCTAGCGAAGCCGTAAAATGTATGCACAAAACCCTTACGTTAAAAAATGTAATATTTAATTAAAAAGAAATACTGGACATAACCCATGTTTTTCAACGTTCGCCGTTAAAAAGTATCGAGGTAATTTTGAGTTACATATAACTTGCAGCGACAAAGTTTTTCCTTAATATACAAGGAAGTTTTTCACCAATTTTCACACTGATTAATAAATAATTGTAGAAGATATGACGATATATATAAATGTCGCGCGCCACCAACAGTCAACAGCCGCGTATAATGCAATATTTAGCAGTTTTAGTACTCGCGTTGACAGTTGGCGCCGAGCGAGAATTATATATATCATCATATCTTCTACAATTGTTTATTAATCAGTGTGAAAATTGGTGAAAAACTTCCTTGTATATTAAGGAAAAACTTTGTCGCTGCAAGTTATATGTACCTCAAAATTGCCTCGATACTTTTTAACGGCGAACGTTGAAAAACATGGGTTATGTCCAGTATTTCTTTTTAATTAAATATTATTAAATTTTTTAACATAAGGGTTTTGTGCATACATTTTACGGCTTCGCTAGAGTTTTTTGAAGTTATGTTTTAAGTCTCATAACGATCCCTTAATATTTACTCAAGTTATCGCAATTTATATTTAAAGCAATAATGATTTTGGACGATGAAAAATTTTTTGTTTATAATTTTTAGTTCGCAAACTGTAAATACAAAAAAATGTGTGTCGTGACGAGCTTTACAACACTATATTTTTTAAAATACAGTTTAACAACATTTAATTTTCCAATATTTCTTAGCGTTTGGACAATTCTTTTTCGTATTTTCGAGTGCTAGTCCCCTTATTGCATCCGAGCCCTCAATTGCTTGCGTACATATCGCGCAGCCTTCGTTTCCTTTTGTTTTGCAGCTTTCTTTTCCTTTTCTTTCTTTTTCTTTTCTTCCATTTGGCGCACAACTTCGGGCGTTTTCTTCTTTATTACCGCATTCAATCGCGAGCGCACTTGGTTCGTGTTATACTTCACAACAGCAGCAGCACATCTCCCTGTATACGATCCTCTTTCGGCGAAATTTAATCTTTTTCCGCCAGTGTACTTAGCAATTATTGCGTTCAAACTTTCCGTAGCGTTATTATTGGTGTTATAAAGTAAGCTCTTCGCATGAGCTAACAGTGAACGAAGTATTTCTTTTACGTCCTGGTCTTTCATATGGGTCCGCATCAATAATCTTCTTATACACGCTGCTGTCCCCATCAGCAATCAGAGTTCAATAAACGAGCCCACGTTTTTCTATGCTAGTATTGAATCCTTCTACTATAGCATCGCTTTCCATGGCAGTCGATGCCGTAAAATAAAACTTTCTTCGCATGATAGCCTACTATCACGCCAACTCCAGACGCAGAATCGTAACATCCACTGTGGTAGGATCTCTTCATCCAGCTTCCGTCGGCCACAACGGGGATGTGAGGGGTCCCTGATACGGGAAGAACGTCGCCTTTTTCAATCGCCAAACGTTTTTCTTCTTCAGCCGCTGCTAACATCTCTTCTTCTGCAGCGGCATTTGCGGACTTGACGAATTCATCGTGATTCTTCACGAAGTCTCTCTTCGACATGCAACGTATGTTCACTCCCGCCAAAGTGTGTTCCAAGTGGGCATAGTTGCCTCCACATAAAATTGTTGCATTAACGGCGCCCTGATTGCAATCCACTTCTTCGGCTTCGTCCGATTGATTGCAGATTTCAGCTTTGTAATGGCATAAAGTGCACATTACGCTGAAGATGCTCTTGAAGCCACGCCGTTTCACACCAGGTATTCGTAGGTGTTCAATGCCACAGTCTTCCCTATCTTTCGCATGCTTACCTATTTTTTGCAATTGAGCAAGCACATTTGGGAAATTCATTATATCGTTGCTATTTAGGAGACGCGATTGCTCTTGCGGCTCGTTCTTCGCAACTTTTTCTATAACGAAGTTTTCTTCTTCGTTACTTTCTATATCAAATTCTTCAAACGCCTCTTCAGTTTCTCCCAAACTGGCCGTATCAGTATCTTTATCAGATGGCAAGTACATTATCTCTTGATGCGTATGATTTCGTCCATCGGATGTTGATGGTTCCTCTACTATACGTTCCCCGCCTACTTCTTCTAGATGTAGTTCTACGGTGTCGTCTGCCGTTTTTGCGCTTTCTTGTTTCTTCTTCTGAAGGGCTAAGGACGTTTTCTTTACGCGATTTACTTTCCGTTTCGATAATCTCTTTGCGTACGGACATAATTTTCGCGGACGAGACGGAAAATTATTGTCCATATCTTCTTGCACGTCGTGCATGTTCACATTTCCAGTGATACTCATTTTACACTACCCCAGAAAACACAACACAAACACAATACAACACAACGCAACACAACTCAAAATCCTTCTGCCCGTTACAAAAAAACGTATACGCGAACCGTGAACACGAAACGTGAATCCGAAGATTCGTCTGTGGTGCGTTCTGAAACAAATGGCGCTTTACAAACCAGCCAACGGCCAGGAATCTGCGAGCTTCAGCTACCGCTGCTGGAGGGGGAAACAACTACAGGAGAGTGGTGGTTATGTGTGCATGAACTGTGCCTGCGTCAGTCACGCACCCATAACCACTGCTCTTGTAGGTGTCCCCCCCCCCCCCTCCATCAGCGCTAGCTGAGGCTCGCAGATTCTTGGCAGTCAGTCCATTGCAAGTGCCACGAACAACGCCACGATACACGAAGTACGGACGCGCACAATTCTTGAAAAAATGTCGAATCCAGAAAATGTAAGTATTATATTGTATACTATTATACAGAGTGACTCTCTGGCTAGAGTATTCAAAGGCGATGTCTCCAATAAGCTGCGCCTCGCTGAGTTTCGTGGATTTCGACGCTCGCGACGAGATTCACTACGGCGTATTAAAAAATTCTTTATTCTTCATCGAATCGATATGGCAGTGATACCAATGAATTCCTGGCGTTCTCCCGATTAAAATCATGTCATGTAAATCGGACTATTCGAAGTTAGCTTGGGGCCATTTTCATTGGCACGACATCGATTGACGCCATTTTGGTAAAGATTTGATGAGAAATGCAGAACGTGGAATTCCTCACTTCCACGAATTTCAGCGAGACGCGGCTTATTGGCGGCATTGTCTTTGAGGCCTCTAGCGAGAGAATCACGCTGTACAATCTTAATATTTGGCATAAAATAATACATTCATCATTTCATTTCCAGATGAAAGATGACCTCCCGACGAGAGGAGAAAGTAAAGAGGGCGAGGAGAGAAAGGAGGAGGCGAAAGAGAGATAGAAGGAGGAGAAGGAGGAGAAGAAGGAGGAGAAGAAGAAGGAGACAGAGGACAAGCTGAGGAAAGATATGGCGAAGGTAAGTTATGTTGAATGTATGTGTGTTTCTCTGAAGTTTGTTTGGTATGAACGGCGAATATTTTTTGGATCAGAATATTTTTGGAATTCACTATATGAGCCGTTGTTTTTGAAAGTGGTATAAGTCCATTTTTTTGAAAAATACTTCACTATGCTAAGTGTAAAGGAGAAATAAGATTGAAATATTAATAAGTTTGTTATTATTAGTTATCTTAACGAAGTAATTTACTTTGCATACTAGTTTATTTATAAACTCATTATAATATAACGAAGTAAATAAGTAATGAAGACATGTATGTCTTAATTTAGTTATTATTTTTTACATTACAAAATACATTTCACAAAAGCCAACTTCAATTAAAATCTAAATTTCCAATTGCTATTGGTTATATTTTTCATAATATTTTATTATTGAAAGTGGTATGAGTCGATCTGTAGCTAAAAAATCGTGTATTTTCTTCAACATTTTTATTGATTGTTATTCCATAATAAAATTTAACAAGTGTATAGCTTTCAAAACATTACCCGATTTGATTAACGAATGCGAATATTTTTAAGTTGATTCAAACGCAAACCCTAAAATATCTCAATGTATGAATAAATGGACTTATACCACCTTCAAAAATAACAGTTTATATGTACGGTTAGAACTAGAAAATGTAATTTTTATGGTACTGTTTCAGATGAAAAAGGAAATCAAACGCCTCAAGTATCAGCCGCGGCGTGGGGAATGGCGCCGTAGAGGACGCCGTGGAGGTGGCAACCCCATTATTATTATTAATTTTTAATTTGTTTACATAAAAAATATATTATTATTCAATGATTGTTCATTTTGTTTGTTTTAATGTAATGTAAAACTTTCACATTTTCTATCGGATCGGCATGAACGTTTCAGTAACATACTGCTGAGATTTTCCAGAGGAAAATGAATTTAAACACGGTATAAATCGGATTATTTTTAGCATTATTAGATTAGAAATGTTACGCATTTATATTTAATTATGTAGTACAGTTCTAGAAATAATCCGATTTATACCGTGTTTTAATTCATTTTAATGTGGAAAATCTCAGCAGTATGTTACTGAATACTGAAAACGTCACGTTTTACATTTCATCAACACTGTATGCCTCTCCAACCGAGATTACAAGCCGCCGCCGAACAGCCCAAGTCCTCGCTGGTCGGGACCGGCATTGAGCCCGTATCGTGAACAGAGCCCTAATTCCGAGTGTTCGTTCTCGAGTCTTTCTGGCCAAAGGGGGTAGCGAGATGGGACACTTTGCGTGCGCGACCGGCGCGAACGCAAAGGATGGAGTGTCAGGCATCCGAAAGACGGAACGAGACAAAACATCAACGCGTCATCTGTCTCGTACCGTCCTCGCTCGCTTTCAGTGCCTCTCGCTCGCTCTCGCCTTCGCCGGACAAGAGTGAGACAGAAGTGGTGGGAATAGCGAAAAGTCCACATCGTGATCACCAAACCGAGCCCGCAACGAGACAATACTGTAGTATCTTTTATTTGAGTTTATCCAGATATTATCTTTGCCCATCTCTGTTCTCAAGCCGCTTCGCCGTGATTCATTCAAGCCTCCCTGACGACAAAATAGTAATAGGAAAAATGCGGCAACAGCGTGATGTGACTCTCCATACGTATCGGCAACTATGTTTTTCCTACATTTAGCGGCTAGCTTGGATTTCCACCGGTTCTGATGGTACATGGCGCGAATATACCATCAGCGCCGGTGACGGAGAATCCTTGAAGCTTCATTCTGTCATTTCTCGAGTCTGTCTCAGTACACGAGTCATAAATTCATTATTATTTCAACGTACGGTGGTTATTAGCATTCCAACGCACCAGACCACCCTGCACTGATATCTACTGGAGGCAACTATACTCGCAAAAACTTTCTTCTTGTCGATTCCAGGACGAAAGACGGTTGAAACGGTTTGTTTACTACATCGCGTATAGGTACACGCTTTTCCTAGCTTGTGTGAGCGTACGCACACATTCAAGGTCCGGAGAGACGGCAGCCTTAAGAAGAGTGGAGGGCAAGAGGCGCACATCAGGGACAGAGTGAAGAAGGTGGGGGTGGTGATGAGACAAGTCTGGGGAATTGGAAAGAGGAAGTTTGGGAAGGACTGGAGCAGGAGGATGTGGCTTTTTGACGCATTGGTATGGATGGTGCTGGGGTATGGAGCGGAGATCTGGGGGTGGAAGGAAAAAGAGGAGGTAGAGACGGTACAGGAGAGGTATATAAGGTGGACGTTGAGGGTGGATTGGCGAATGCCCGGATATATGACAAGGGAGGAGACGAAAAGGATGAAGCTGAGGACGTGCGCGGGAGGAAGAGCGTGGAGGTACGAGGAGAAGCTGGGCAGAGGAGAGGGGAGTGAGTTGGCTAGAATATGTTGGGAAGAGGTAGGGGAAAGGGGGAAGGAAGAGATGTTCGCATGGGAAAAAGAGAGGAAAGAATTTAAGAAAGAAAGGGGATGGCGGGAGGAAGGGGAAGGGGTAAGAGGGCGTGGGGAATATGAGGAAATGGAGAAGGAAGATTGGAGGAAACAGGAAGAAGAATGAAGAGAGAAGATAAGAGAGTCACGATATAACACCTGGTACAGAGAAATAAGGACGAGAGGGCTGCCGAAGTATTTAGGAGCAGGATGGAATGAGGAGGGGTACGGAAGAATAGCCAGATTTTGGTTGGGAAACGAAATGAGGGGAGGAAGGTATTGGGAGGAGGAGGAGGAGGAGAGGAGATGTAGGATATGTGGAGGAGAAACAGAGACGTGGGAGCACGTGTTGGAGAGGTGTACAGGGGAGGAAGGTGAGGGGAGGGGTATAGGGGAAAAGATAAGGGAAATAGTGGATGAAGGGGGCAAGAGAGAGGAATGGATGAAGAGGGTAGAGGGAAGGAGGAGGGAGAGGGAAGAAGGAACGTGGGAGATGGGCGAGGGAGGGAGGAAGGGATGAACGAGGGAAGGAGCGAAAGAAGGAATGGAATGAAAGAAAGGAAATGGAAGTCGAAGGCGGAGGGAAGGAGCTGCAAGAAGTTGCATTGTCACGTCCCGGGTGGAGATCTTTAGGACAATGTCATTGTGAGGTTGTATGGGAAGGTTAGGCACGAAGGCCAGCTTCGTGGTACAAGGGAAGAAGGGAATTCAGGCGCGAAGGCCAGCTTCGTAGCTCTGAGGGTGAGTATGAATTCAGGCGCGAAGGTCAGCTTCGTAGCTCTGAGGGTGAGTAGGAATTCAGGCGCGAAGGCCAGCTTCGTAGCACTGAGGGTGAATAGGAATTCAGGCGCGAATGCCAGATTCGTAGCTCTGAGGGTGAGTAAGATTCAGGCGCGAATGCCAGATTCGTAGCACTGAGCGACCAGGGGAGGTTTAAGTAAGAATCGCGCACCAGGGTGACACCCGTTAAGATCACTTGTGGTTTTTATTTAAAGCTTGATAATTGGATTTACCGCTGCATTAATATAAAAAGCTGCACGTAATATTTCCACGAAATACGTCTAGCCGAATGGTCGTACAAGACCTATGCGAAATTAAGCCTTGTAAACACTGTAAGAACTCCCGGCGTTCACGAACCAAGATCAGCTGTTGCAGCAGCTTGTTATGATTTAGAATATCTGTAACCAAAGGATCGATACAATAATTTGGAACGTTATTTAGAATAAGAGTGTTTATTCAGTTTTAAAGCACGAGTATAAGCCATGCGCTGTTGATGCGATAGTGGTTGGTTAATATAATAATGCGTTAGACATTAAGCATTAGCACATAAACATTTATATAATGATGATCGATAGCAATATATGTGTATGAACATGAGATACATAAGTATTATTGTGCGAAGAATAACGTTCGGAGCACGCCAGTTCGGGTTCGCGTTGATGGAAGGCTACGCGTAATTTAAGATTTAAACTTATTTACTTGGACTTGTACACTTAGGTTTAATACAATAAACTTGAAATTACAAAATAAACATTGAGCGTTAAGTTGCGGTCAAACACCCTCGAAAGAATCCAATCACTCCAGCACGCAGTGATTATACTAATTTTAGAAGGATTTGGCAAACAGTGCGCAGCGATTAAGCGCGAGGCGTAAGCGTTAAGCGTTAACTTTAGCGAGCACGCGTTAAGCACATTACGGTAGCACACCGAGACAAACACGTTAATTAGGCAAGCTGTGTAATTAGCAACGGTCGAGCGCAAGAAGACCGAGGAAATCCGCGCAGATTTCCGGGAAGCGAGAGTCCCCCTTCCATCGACCCGCGATCGATGGGACGGAGTCAATGATCGTCGCTCCACACGAGCAGGCAGGTCGCACGAGTTACGAGGCCGAAACGCGCGCCCAATCGGGAGATGGCGCTACGAGATCTATTCTCCTAACAATTATCAATAGACAGTAATATGAAATGTGATATGCAATAAGCAAGTAATAATAATACAAGGTTATTAGCATTAGCAATAATAATAATATAAAGAAATGAACATTAGCAATTAATAGTCAATATAAAGTGATATATCTTTGACAGTAGAGTCAATATAAAGCACTAAGCACTAGCAAAAATAATAATATAAAGTAATAAGCAATAATGTGAAATACAAAAGGCGTAAGCAATACGAAATAATATGAATGAGGATGATATGCACTGGTACGATAGTGTTTGATTCCAGAATTCGAGTTTTAATTTATTAGCGTATTTAGATTTAAGTAGGTATAAGGTAGACTTAGGATTTTTAGGATTAACTAGAATAAAGTAGGCGTAAGTAGGATTAAGTGGTTGTAATTTTAGAGTAGATTGTTTGTAAGAGTCTCCAGTTATTGGATAAGTGCGGAACACAAAACTTAACACACGCGAATGGTGTAAAACACAAGAATTGAGTGCGACTTTACAATCGAGTACGTTTTCCCGTTTCTCTGCTTCTCTCTCTCTCCCTCCCTCCCTCTCTCTCTCTCTCTCTCTCTCTCTCTCTTTCTCTCTCTGCCGGAGCAGTAGTGTAATTGAGTGTTTCAAGCAGGTGAATTCGGAACCGACTAACGAGAGCGCGATTCTCGCGGAGAACCGCGACGACCAGTTAAGAGAGGGGAGAGAGAGAAGCACATGAACATCGCATGGCATTCCAGATGGAGACGCGGTGATTAAAATCTTACAGCTAGATAATAAAACGCTATTTACAGAATGTACACGAAACAGATAGTTAATAATAATCGCGTACAGTAGGTGCCGTAGATGGGTAGTCCGTGGAGCACTTTCGAAAATATGTAATTGTTAACACTTGAGGTTTAGAGTTACTTATACGTTCCTAAAAGTTTGCGTAGAAAAGCTTTCGTAGAAGAGACCCTAGTAGCATTTTTGGTTGGCCAACGGTAGCCAACAGTTGGGAATTAGTTGGGATATAGTTAGCGTTTTGCCTACAAATTCCCAACATAGGGCCTATGGTAAAAAACTTACGACAGTTTGCCAACGAATATTCAATGTTGGGCCTACAATTATTATGGTTGGTTATATAACAAAAAATTACGACAGTTTGCCAACGAATATTCAATGTTGGGCCTACAATTATTATGGTTGGTTAATTAACAAAAAGTTACGACAGTCTGCCTACGAATATTCAATGTTGGGCCTACAATTATTATGGTTGGTTATATAACAAAAAATTACGACAGTTTGCCAACGAATATCCAATGTTGGGCCTACAATTCCTATGGTTGGTTAATTAACAAAAAATTTACAACGATGATTAAATGTCGTCTTACAAACGTCAGAAAATTTACTACATCCAAAAACCTGTTATTATATTCCAAGTTGTGATTTTTCTTTTCTTATTTATAAATACGTAATGAGGACGTCTGTCTTGAGACGAATGTGAAATTTTAAGGAATGAGTCTAAAGGTCGAATGATGATATTTTGTAGAATATTTCGCTTCATTGCGCAGTTTTTATAAACAATTAATACTAGTTATGTACCTAGAAATTCGAAGTGTTTATAAGGAAATGTGTTGGGTAAGTGCGAACAGCGGTTGCTTCGTAAGCGGAAAGTTTGGGTTCGATTCTCCTCACCGGGAATTTTTTTTTTTCCTAAACCAGGCCTGAAAAAGACGTGTTTAAGACGTCTTTTGAAGTTCTTCAAGACGCCTTCTGGACGTCTGTAAGACGTCTTTTGGAAAGAAACTGTTGGGCTTATAGAAAAAAACCTTCAGTTGGGCCTATGGAAAGAAACCTTCAGTTGGGCCTGCGTTGGTTACAATCGTTGGCCCATTTAAAAATAGCGCGACACTTCAACCGTTGGCCAACGGATAACACGTCATTGGCCCAACAAACTCCCAGCAAATAAATGCTACTAGGGGAGCTGCGGCCTCTGGGGACCGTGTATTTATATGGTTCGCAGGAATGTCCGGTATGAGGGGAATGCGCGGTATGCACTCATGTACAAAATATGCGTTATGTAATTGAATGTGTCGAGGACTCATGCGCGAAATATGCGTCGCAATAGAATATTCCGAAAGGGGTACTCAACCCATTGAATGGATTTTGGATGTTTTGATTGGAAAGGGGTGAGAGTGGCTTTGATTTGGTGGGTCGTAGAGAGGGGGTGAGACGTGGTCTCGTGTTAAGAGGGTTTTTGGGACGAGGGACTTGTTTAGATTTAAATGTGAGGGAGGAGATCGTGCCTCGTAGGGCGAAGAGGGGGAGGGGATTTCATAGTTGCCCATCTCGAGATGGGGACCGCTAAGATACATCGTCTAAATGGCCCGATGGTTGAGGAAAAGGGGTAAGAGTTGAGGTTTAGGGATTTTTGGCGGAGTTGTGGAGCGATTTATGGAGGAGACTTGAATTAATACCGCGCGAGAAATAGTGGTACGTCACAGCATCTCAATCGTTTGTTTTTCAAAAGAAATGAATTAAACAATATACATTTTCTTTATTTACACTATTTTATATTGCGGATATTAATGGCTTACATTAATATGCTTTTCACAACCTATGAAACACTTGACTAAAGGACGCTGAAAAGAACGCTAATCGACGCTTATGCACGTGCACGGTTATGAACGCTGATGAAGCTGATGGGCGATATACACCTATACACCATGCTATATTACTATGATTATTTGTGGTTAAGTCCGTCTTTTCGGTTAAGACAGGCCCACTTCTGCCAAATACATCGTATCGAGGGATAGGTTGAATTATTGCGAAGCAACTACGATTAACGGTAACAAGGAAGTCTATTCGTGAAGCTCACATGCAATCACTTTGAACCACTTTGAAAGGACGAGACACAATCAGACACAATAGCCGCTCACTCCTCTCCGCTACAACACGTTCCAAGGAGGCGCCGGGAGCGTCTCTCGTGGCGGCTCCCCACATATTCGAGCCAGCAACGCCATCTAGCATGCAATTCTCTCACTAAATTGAGTACAGCGCCGCCATACGGGCTGGGGCACAGCCGACTCTAAGGGCGGTATTCATAAACGTGTCTTAGTCTTAAGCAAATGCTTAAGCATGCGGCATCCTTTTTTTTCTTTTTCTTTTTTTTGACTTGGTGCAAAACCCCACGGATACCCCTAACCCTCGGGGGAGGGCCAGGGATTATGTGGGACTCGAACCCACTAAAACCACGAAGGTGACTAATCCTGGCGCGGAGAGCGCACACCCAAGGGAGGACTTGTGCGAGATCAAACTAGCGATTACATTCGCTTGTCCCCCCATGCATGCGTATACAGCTCCCCGCGCCAATGCCCCCTAATACAGGGAGGGCCCTTCCCGAAGGGAGTCGTGCGGGCGCGGACGCCACTGATACGGCGCCCCCGCTCACGCAGCCATTCTCCCCCCCCCCCCCCCCCGGGAGAAAACTCCCACATCTCCAACTCCGGGTGACGCTCGACGGGTCACACGCCCGCGTCACCCCTTCCAGGGTCGCTGCTTATACAAGGGCGGGGGCGCCCCCCGGCACCCACGACCCCACGACACCGCGCTTTTTATCACCCGGCCCATTCAACAGTTAGAACAAGGGCCGGGCGGGGGCGGCCGGCAAAACCACTCAGGGGGCTGCCCAAAGCCATGTGCACCCCGGGGGGAACCTTAGCGACGGCCAAAGACCAGAAGGGTCAAATCTGGCCGGTTCCCCCAGGCGAGCGCCTGGCAAAAGCTTTAAGGGCAGCCCAGATGCCGACTCGCCTCAAACGCGGTAGTCGTAAACTTGGGGGCGACTCAATTCGGTCGCCCCTAGGGGGCCCCGCAAATTTGGGGCCTCCCCACCCTTGCCTGCCGCTGCAGCCCCTGCACCCTTACTCGGTGCGGCCGCAGCGGTTGTGGCGGCAGGTTCAGCAGCCCATGCATTTGGGTCTGCTGAACCGCCCGCTCCCATCGTGACGGCCCACACCTCCCCCTGCAACGGGGGAGGCGGCCGGCACGACACACCGGCAGTCTTTGCCGGGCCTCACTTCCCGATCCCCACAACGGGGCCTATCCCATCTCGTTCTCCCCCTCCCCCCCCCCCCCCAACACACAGACAAGGGAAACACGCACACCCACACGCGCATACACAGACACACACAGGGACAGACAGAAACAAAACCAGGGAAAAAGGATGGGGGGAGAGAAGCGCACAGGCCCGGAGCCCAACAACACCGGGGGAGCGGGGCGACCTAAAGGCGCCGCACTGTCTCCCCCGACTCCGGGTCACCTTCTCCAGGCGCGTCGACGCGGAGCCGCGAGCCGACCAAGATGCCCCTGCCGCTCGCGGTCCCGTTCCGCCCCCTCCTTCTCGAGCATGATTTGCTCCGAGAAGAAGGAAACGGCCTCCCAACACGCCCTGTCCCCCGCCGTCCGACGCACGACCCTCGGCAGTGAAAGATCAGGGCCCAGCTGTTCCTCGAGGACCCGGCGATCGTCATGCCACTCCCGGCAAACGGCGAGGGTGTGGTCCGCCGAGTCCCCGTCGCCTGAGTCGCAACTGTGGTACCACGGCGTCTCCACCCGCCCTATGCGACACAAGAAGTCACCGAAGCAACCAATGCCGGTGAGCATCTGTGTCAGGCGGAAGGTAAGCCTGACGTAACTGCGCCCCACCCATTCACCGAGAATTGGCAGAAGCGCCCCGACGACGCGTCCCTTCCAATGTTCGGGGAAGGACAGCCACTCGATCCACTTGGCTCCCATGCGTTGCCGGGCCTGGCCCCACGCCCCTTCAGGTCCAGCGTCGACCGGCGGGATCTCCGCGCCACAGAGATCGTGGGAGGTGAAGTAAACCTCCGTCTCCATCTCCGCGAGCAGATGAAACGGAGGAGACCCGCCGAGCGCGGACAGCTCGGCATGTGACACCGTGCGGTAAGCCCGCACGAATCGGAGGACCGCGCGGCGGTGAACCTTAACCAGAAGTTCACGCCCTACGCAGCAGTCCTCCAGGTCGCCGGTCCAAACCGGTTGGGCATTGTTTTCGCCAATCACGTTTTAATTTTGCCGGTTCTGGTGGACTCGAGGGAAGAATGACGGCTGCTCAATCGAGCGACGTACGGACGACACTTCTTTATTAAGTCACTCTGTGATCACACAGATGTCGGACAGCACAAATACCGTAACGTACAGAACACGTAGACAATGACACCAATACAGAGAAACGGCGCGTGGGCGCGTAGCGACACTGATAAACGGCGCGTGGCCACCCGAAGCCACCCGAAGCACCACGTCGTAAGCCAAGTTCCATAGCAGGGGCCCCAAAACGAACCCCTGCGGAACGCCGCGGTGCACGGTATCCACTCCTTCCCCGTCCCGGCCGATATAAGAGACCACCCGGCCGCGGAGATAGTCCCAGATCAGGCGACGATGGTATAGCGAGACGCGATGATGTAGAAGCGCCCGCTCCATCGCCGCCCAAGAGACGGTGTTAAACGCGTTTGCGATGTCAAGAGACACCGCAACGCTCACACCGCCTCTCTCAACCGCCCGGCGAGACAGCGATCGTACCAACAAGATGGCATCCACCGTTGATCCCTAAAGCCGAATTGGCGGTCGGAAAGATCTGGGGCCGCGACTCCCAGGTGGTCACAGAGGCGGATAGCCAGAACACGTTCTAGCAGCTTGCCCGCCTCGTCCAGAAGACAGATCGGTTGGTACACCGAGGGCGACTCTGGGGGCTTTCCGGACTTCCAAAGCAGCACCAGCTTCGCCTCCTTCCAAGCAGGGGGGAACCTCCCTGACCTCAGAGCCGCATCGAATACGCGCCTGAGGCCAGTTTCCGGGGCGCTCATGGCGCAGGCCCATACACGCCCGGGCACTCCGTCTGGCCTCGACGCCGCGTTTTTGGCGCGCATCCGGGACACTGCACGAGCGAGCCCCTCCTCGCTGACCCCCGGGACATCCAGTATGTCGGTGCCCCAGGTTAGCCCTGGGTCCCCAGTATCGTCGGCTCCTCCCTCCCCAGGCACATAGAGAGGGGGAACAGCGCCGCCAGAACTTCTCTGAGAAACCGGGGATCGTGCCCCCCCCCCCCGCAACTGGGGCACCCAAGGTCCGAGTTTGATAGACACGGCCCTATGCGGGCGCCCACAAGGGTCCTCGTTGAGGGTCGCGAGGAACTCGTCGCATGAACGGGCTTTGGCCCGGACAATGGCTCCACGGAGCTCGCGGCGCGCAGCTCCCGGAGCTGGCCCTCCGTCACCCGCCGCGGATCTCGGCGGCGGGCATTGGTGTACTGGCGTCTGGCCGGCAGGTTGATCGCACGAAGATCAGCGATCTCCGCGGACCACCAGTACACCGACCTCCGACCCCCACCCTGTGCCCCGGCGCGCAGCATTAATGCGTCGCAAATAGATTGGAGCGCACCGCGCAACCAAAGGGCACCGGCAGTTCCTAACTTCACTACCCAACCTCTCTATCTTTCATTATTGCTATCCTCCTTTACGTTCAGCAAGGCTTTGACGCGAGACGCAGCTCTCGTGCCGTATTCCTTCAAGACTTCTCGATAGAATGAACTGTAGTAACAGCGCGGCAGAGACAGAGAAACCAGAAAATGTGGCAACTATGGCCGGTATTTATAGTCGTTGCTTAAGCATGTGCTTAAGAATGTCTTGACCAAGTCGGCCTTATTCGAATAAACTTAGCTTAAGACGTCATGTATTCATAGTGCGAACTTAAGATTTGCTTAGTCAAGAAAATGGTGCTTAAGGTTTGCTTAGTCCAGCAAATGCTTAAGCAAATCTTATATAATGTTCGGCAACTGTCGGTAGCTTTCCATTGTAGCCAAGCGGAATTACCCAATCAGGAATGACATTGAAAATACATCTTGAGTTTCTTTTCTCGCCAGGCGCTATTGGGAGTAGAACATTAGTATGCGGCACTAGCGGTCAGTACGCGAACTAGTAGTAATGGCCAACGCAAGTATACTATTTATTGCGGTGTACCAATTTCCACAGTTTCGACGAACTGTGTTACGAATTGAGTTAAAGAAATGTACAGATGCACACAACTGATTGTTCACGGGATCTACACTTAAGAAACAAATACCATTTAATAAAACCACTACACTATGTACACGTATTTACAAGCTGTTTATGTAGATATTTCGAAATATCTATTGTTTTATACTATATAAGCTCTAGTTAGGACACTTGTCCACTGCACCAGCGATCTGGCAACTTATTTAGATAATAGCTTTAATCGATTTAGAAAACCTCGCGCGATCGCGAAACGTGTGCTTCGTTCGATACTCGAAGCGAGAAGAAGGAAGTCTCGTCTCCCGGAATCCTCGTCAGGATTCCGGGAAGTCACATGACTCAGACTGACGTCATTAGCAGCTGAGTGAGCCACCGTAATTAGATGGGGACACCTAGAGATGGCCCACTCAGCTCCTTTGTAAACAGTGTCGTGTCGGCCCGCGGCCGAGTGCTAGAAACACTCGTCACCTCGTACGGGACATCGACGGCCCCCCCTCACTCCGTCTCCAACAAACTGTATGGAGAAAAAAATGTTGTGTAACAAATTGTAACACTACCATGAACAATAATTTCAATTTAAGTTTTCATAAAAGTGCCAAAAAGTGGAGCAACTAAAATTGTCCACATTACATGCTTTTACATATTCCAAAATTGTGTCTAAATGTATTGTCAACATTTTTACTGTAAGAAATAACTTTGAAATAGACTTTTATACTACTGGATCCATATAAACAAATAGTAAAAGGTATACTTTCGTCGTCCATATTTGTTATGGCCAACTAATGCCACCGTTCCCGCGGTGGTAGATTCGTTTGCCAATTCCATCTATTGTGGCGGTCTCGCCACCACGCCACATTCAATTTTGGTTAAAATCCCATAAAGCACAAATTCTTTATTAAATCTATAACGTTTCTGAAATTCTTCCTCATTACAGAATTCAAATGGGTTTTGTCCACCACGAATGTATCGTTTAGTAACCCTCACACGATCATCCAGTACATCATCAACAGTAGTGGGTTCGCATTTTACCTAACGTAGAAAAGTGAATTTTCTACGCGTAGAACAAGACGTAGTAAATAGCTTAACTTTACTACGTCATGTATTTTATGTATAAAATCACATTGTTTGAAAACCCGTTGCAGACTTTGGAACGCCATACCTGCATCAACATATGACAAACAACATGAGAAAAAGTGGACGACCAGAGCATAATTTCTGGGAAGAATTAAAATTCCAACATCAAATCCGAAGAATCGATGGCAAAGAGAGAAGAACTACACTGTGTTTAGTTTGCAATCAGGAGATATGCAACACATCTGTACAAAGATTACAACCACATAGATATGTAATTTAGTGTATTTCATTATTATGTATTATAATATTTAATTCACTTATGCTTAAATAGTCATGTTTTATTTATTTACAGATCTCATCAAATAATAATACAAACCGTACTGAATTCATTGCTGTATAGAGAGAACTCAAAATTGTTGAGAACAGTGCAGTTTATTTGAGAGATAATGAGTTGTAGAGAATAGAGGCGATACAATAGATATGATTTCGGCAAGTGTTGTCGAGATACTGCTGCTCTGTGTAACCGAGCACTCAGGTCGGTCACGAGAGCGTGAGTGTGTGTATGAGTGTATGGAAGAGTATGTATGTATGATGTCGCGAAAAGTAAATAAGAAGTCCATCAGCTGTTAGAGAATGTCCTGGTTGTCTTGTGGCTGATGTGAAAAGGAAAGAGAGAGAGAGAGAGAGAGAGAGAGAGAGAGAGAGAGAGAGAGAGAGAATAATAGAGAAAGAGAGATGGATAAAGAGAGAGAGAGATGATTCTGCCGAAACATTCCGCCCGCCTTGCCAATCTTAGTTAGATTGGCGATCAGTGAAATGAATCATCGATCGAATGCGTCGACACTAGGTGTTGTCCTCGTTGGTTGAGACTGGCAGTAAGATGAGCTTCACGATTGGCCGCCGATACACCGAATGTTGAGTCCGAACGGTGGCGACGCGTACGAGGTTGTCCTGGCCAGGATGCACGTCGGTCACTCTGCCGAGAGCCCATTTGGATGGAGGATATCGTTCGTCCTTGACGAGAACCAACGATCCAATCTTGAGGGAGTGGAATCGTTGCTGCCACTTCGTGATTGTTTGGAGGTGTTGGAGGTATTTGGTGCTCCAGCGTTGCCAGAAGTGGTCCAACATTTGACGTAGGAGTTGCCATCGAGAGAGTCGAGATATTGTCAGATCGATTAGAGTAGGTTCTGGGATCGCATTTAACGCAGAGCCAGTGAGAAAATGACCTGGAGTGAGCGCGGTCATGTCGTTCGGATCATCGGAGAGTGGACAGAGAGGGCGCGAGTTGAGGACGGCTTCAATCTGTGAGAGCAGCGTTGAGAATTCCTCGTAAGTGAGTCCGGTGTCTCCGATAACGCACTTGAGATGGAATTTAACTGATTTGACGGCGGCTTCCCACTTGCCGCCGAAATGTGGTGACGATGGCGGATTGAACTTCCATTTTGTGCCGTCATTTGCGAGGATGCTAGCGAGCTCTTTCATCTATTCGGATGAGGCTTAAAAAAGTTTCCGTAACTCCTTGTCGGCACCGATGAAATTTGTTCCACAGTCGCTCCTGAGCGTTCCGCAGATGCCTCGTCGACTCGTGAAACGTTTGTACGCGGCGAGGAACCCTTCTGAGGAATAATCGGTGGCTATTTCCAAGTGGACGGCGGATGATGAGAAGCAGATGAATACGACTATATATCCTTTGTAAGATTTGGCGCCGCGTCCTCGGAACGTCCGAAGGGTCAAAGGCCCGGCGTAATCGACTCCGCAATGGAGAAACGGGCGCGATCGAGTCGAACGCCGTTCTGGTAGCTGCCCCATGAGTTGTTGACTGATAGCGGCTCGTTGTCGAACGCACGGTATGCAGCGATGTATGAATGCACGAATCGGCACACGGCCTCCTACGATCCAATATCTACGTCGCAACGTAGCGAGAGTGACCTGCGTTCCTCCGTGAAGTGTGCGGTAATGATTATCACGGATGATGAGGGTCGTGAGTGCGGATTCTCAAGGTAAAATGAGAGGATGTTTCTCGTCATAGTCGAGAAGAGAGTTTCGGAGTCGGCCTCCAACGCGTAAGAGTCCCGAAGAATCAACGAAGGGAGCAAGTCGAAATAACGCGGCAGACCGCGAGAGCTGCGCGCCTTGCGAGAGTTGATGGATTTCATTCCCGAAGTACGCGGCATGAGTTTTCATTACCCATGAAAGTCGAACGGTGTTGAGTTCTTCGGGAGTAAATGGCGATGCTCGATCCGGAGTGCCTTGGATGCGTTTGAATTTGTGCACGGCTCGGAGACACAATGCCGTCACGCGAAGAAGAGTCCTGAGAGTCGAGAACCGCTCCACGAGAGCCCAGACTTCTGGAGGCTCGTCTTTATTAGCGATCGCGACCGGTGTTTTGCGAATTTCGAGCGCGACGTCCTGATCAAGCGATGGGTTCTATGATGGCCAAGATGTTGAATGTTTCCACAACCATGTCGGGCCGTTCCACCAAAGAGTGTCGTCTTTGAGTTGTCGAGGAGAGAGTCCACGTGATGCAAAGTCCACAGGGTTGTCCTTCCCTGGGACATGGTGCCACTGAGAGTTCGAGAGCTCCTGAATTTCCGTTACGCGATTTCGAACGTAGTCGGCCCATCGGCGGGCATCGCCGCGAATGTAAGCGAGCGCGACCGTGGAATCCGTCCAGAGATGAATCGGAGCTCCTTCGAGATCGAGAGTTTTTCGTACGTGCGAGATAATTCGAACTAAGAGGAGTGCAGCTGAAAGTTCGAGTTGAGGGATGGTCACTGGCTTTAGCGGAGCAACCCGAGTTTTCGCGGCGACGATTGTTACGCGAACATCGTCAAGATCTGCGATCGCGCGTAAGTAGAGCACTGCACCGAGAGCAACCTGAGACGCGTCCGAGAATCCGTGCAACTCCATGGCGCACGATGATGCGCGAGACCCGAACCATCGGGGCACTGAGATTAAAGAGACGTCTTGCAAATCCTTGTCGAGACTCCTCCAGCGGCATTCGAGTTCTTCAGGTAGCTGGTCGTCCCAGCCGAGCTTCGCTGACCAGAGTTCCTGGATGAAAATCTTTCCGCGGACAACGACAGGCGCAATCCATCCGAGAGGATCGAAGAGTTGAGCTACACGTGATAGCACGGTATGTTTGCTAATATGAGGCGGTTCGTCGCAGCTGCGCGAGGCAAACACGAACGAATCGGTGCGAGATTGCCAGAGAAGTCCGAGAGCGCGGAAGAGTTGAGCGTCTTCGAGTAGCACTAATGATGATTTCTCTCGTTTTTCTGACGGGATGAGTGCCAACAACCTTTCGTCACTGGCAGTCCATTTTTGCAGTATAAAACGTCCGGCCTTGAGACATTCATCGATTTGTCGAATTTTTTCTTGTGCATCTGCAATGTCGTCGGCTCCTGAGAGCACGTCGCCAACGTAAATTTCACGCTGGATGATGCTCGTCGCAAGAGGAAACCGCTGTTCCTCGTCGATCGAGAGCTGCCGAAGTGTACGGATTGCGAGATATGGAGCGCTTGCGAGACCGTAGGTTACAGTGCAGAGATGATATGAGAGTGGAGGATTTTCTGGATTGTCTCTCCATAAGATTCGTTGCAAATCCCAATCTTCGGGATGTACGCGAATCTGCCGGTACATTTTTTCAATGTCCGCAGAGAAAACGTGCGCGTAGCGACGCCAGCGAGTGATGACATCGGCGAGATCATTTTGAAGTTTCGGCCCAACATGTTGCAAATCGTTGATTGAGATTCCGAAATTGGTGCGATGAGAGCCATTAAAAACAACGCGTATCCTGGTGGTCGAGCTGGTCTCCCGCACGACTGCGTGGTGAGGAAGATAAAATACGCGACGCGGTGGAACGAGTGATTTCGGAACGCGAGCCATGTGACCGAGTGCTTCGTATTCGTTGAGAAACTCGGAGTACGCCGACTTCAGAATTGAGTTAGCAATGAATCTTTTCTCTTGTCGCGAGAGAGCGTATAACGCGGGTTTATACGAATCACCTAGATCTTCTGGAAGTCGTTTGAGAGGTATCCGGACGACGTAGCGTCCATCCTGCAGACGCGAGTGAGTTTCGATGAAGTGCTGTTCGCACTGGGCGTCTGCGTGGGACGGAGTACTGTTCGATTCAACGTTGGTTTCTTCTTGCGCCCAAAATCGTTGAACGAGATCAAGAAGGTCGTGATCGACTGAACACTGTAGTCCCTGAGCAGGGCGAACACTCGAGTCTGAGGTCGAGTCGGATGCGACGGATCCCGATAGAATCCATCCTAGAGCGGTTTGCTGAGCGATTGGGCTACCGGGGCCGCCCCGGCGCAACCCTTCTTCGAGAATCAGGCTGTAGACTTCGGCGCCGAGGATTAAATTGATTTGAGTTGTTGACAAGAATTCTGGGTCGGCGAGCTCGAGACCGTCGAGATGTGGCCATGGTTTCTTGACCACTCGGATAGAAGGCAGATAGGACGTGAGCTTCGCGAGCACATACGCACCTATCGAGAGCGAAAATGTAGGATTGACACGTGATGCGATGCTGAGATTCATAAATCCGCGAGCGACCGTCGACCGTTGCGCGCCGATCCCGTGGATTGGGAGTGAGACTCGTTGACGCGGCAAGTTGATACGTTGGGCGAGAGATTCTGTAATGAACGATACTTCTGATCCTTGGTCGAGAAGGGCCCTAACTTCGTACTGGTTGCCGTAGCATGACGTGACCTTGATGAGTGCTGTCACAAGCAAGACTGGCATGTACTTTATTGAGGACGTCAGAGCGACATTGGTCGAAGCGGACGCGTTCGAGTCAGTATCCTCGCGACGCGGAAGCGCGGATGCACTTGTTTGGCTCCCGGAAGCGATGGGTACGGATTGTTGCGATGGTGAGCTCATCCCCTGAGCGGCTGACGCGCGCGGAACTGGACCATTTGTCGAGTTGGTGGTCCGATGAATCGACGTGTGATGATGATTCCCACAGATTCGACAGCGTTTTACTGTTCGACAGTTTCGGAATTGATGCGGACCGAGACAGTTAAAACAGAGGTTCTTCTGTTTGAGGAAATCTAGCTTTTCTTCGACTGTTTTACCACGATACGCTTGACATGCTGATAAATAATGCGCGGCATTGCCATCGAGCACGTGAACGAAGATGAGTTTATTGCAGCGTTCGGAGAATGGTCGCTTTTGAGAGGCACGGTGATTTGGTGCGATTTCGCGCCAGATTTACTTTTTGTTGCTGCGGGAGCGGCCGAACGCGATTTTTGAGTCGCGGTTGCGCGTGTAAAACCCTCGAGAGCGTGTATCCGGCCTGAGATAACTTTTTGGAGTTCTGCGAATGTCGCGGGTTCTGTCGTGGCGCCGATTTGCATTTCCCAATCGAGTAGAGATTTCGAATCGAGTTTACGCGTCACGATGTAAACAATTATGTGGTCCCAGGCGTCTGTAGGACACCCAAGAGCGTTGAGAGCTCCCAGAGATTCTTTAACTTCGCCGATCAGAGCCTTGAGTTCGGTGGGCGATTTTTGAGTTACCTTTTGGAGTGAGAATAACGTGGAGAGATGCGTATCGATGAGCACTCGCTTGTTCTCGTAGCGGTCAACGAGTTCTTGCCACGCACGCGCGAAGTTGTCATCGGTGACTTCATACTTTCTTACGAGTTGAGCTGCTTCGCCGGTGGCACTCATGTTCAGATATTGTAGTTTTTCGACGTCAAGTATTTCCTGGTTTCTGACAATCATCGCTGAGAAAAGATCACGGAAAGGTCGCCACTCACAATACGATCCTGAGAACTTGGGCACGTCGAGTCGAGGGAGCTTTCTTGAAGTCGGTGCATGAGATGAACTTGGAGAACTTGATGCGGTGGACGAAGACTGCCCTATCTTGCTCTTGAGTTGATTGAGGTACGAGAGAAGTTCACTCTTTTGGTCGACATAGAGTTCTTCACATTGTTCATACTGCTGATCTGTGAACTACGGTAGCGCGGATCTTTCTTCAGCTTTCAAGGACGAGAGAAGATCGTGATTTTCTTGGAACTTCTTCCAATTACTGTCGAGAATTTCGAGTCTAGTTTGTATTTGTTCGGGGGTGCGCTTTTTGATTTCCAATTTCTTCACATTGGCAACGGCTCGACTGATCAGGCCGTATTGAGTGGTCTGTTTGTCAACAACAGCAGCGACCGTAGCCGACATTGTTCAAATCGTTTGTAACGTACTAGCACACGAATGTAACAACTTCGCGACACTCCCGAAGCACGATGAGCAGATTTTTACACAGCACGCACGTGCACGAATTACTTTACACGAGCGAAGATCACAACTGTTGAGAGAGCGCGCGAATGTAGACTTACGGATGCACTCACGTGGTGAGACGAGGCGAGAGCGCGGCGAAGGCAAGAGTGAGAGAGAATAACCGTTGACTCTTATCGCCGCACACACACGAGACTTTCTTTGAGTTTAAAGAACGATTTTGCACTTTTCACTTTACTGATACTGCACTATTCACAACCTCCGGCTCGAAGGACCATTAAATGTATAGAGAGAACTCAAAAATGTTGAGAACAGTGCAGTTTATTTGAGAGATAATGAGTTGTAGAGAATAGAGGCGATACAATAGATATGATTTCGGCAAGTGTTGTCGAGATACTGCTGCTCTGTGTAACCGAGCACTCAGGTCGGTCACGAGAGCGTGAGTGTGTGTATGAGTGTATGGAAGAGTATGTATGTATGATGTCGCGAAAAGTAAATAAGAAGTCCATCAGCTGTTAGAGAATGTCCTGGTTGTCTTGTGGCTGATGTGAAAAGGAGAGAGAGAGAGAGAGAGAATAATAGTGTTCGAAATTAAGCTGTCGGGAGCACACTGCGATGAGGTCGGAACTTTTGTAGGCGAGAGCGGAAGAGAATCGATCTTAAATTTAGTTTATTTACACTATGTACACTATATAATGGCGTATAAAGGCTTCTCATCAATGAGTGGACGAGCCTTGTTCTAGTTTATTAAGCCTGCACAATCCGTAAGCTTTAGAACCGTTTAGCGCGGTGCCGCAATCCGCGGTTTTAGATATAACTACCGGCAAGATGCACCCGATTCAAAGTAGCGAGACAGAAGTTAACGTATAGCGAGACTCGTAAAGGATGGGAGTTCAAACCACACTATCCCAGGAACCGACAACGGCTTCCGGGAACACAGATTGATTTCTCCTTCCATCGATCGCTGCTCGATGGAAGGGAGCGGTGATCAACGCTCCGCGTGAGCAAACAGGCCGTGCCGTGAATCATAGCCGTAGCGCGAGGTACAGCTCGCGAGATGGGGCTGTGGTGTCGCTTTCCAATACAAATAGAGAAAGAGAGATGGATAAAGAGAGAGAGATGATTCTGCCGAAACAATTGCGTAGTTGCAAAATTAAATATCAAACGAAAACAATAAAGATTTTTCATATCTATAGATTCAAATTTTTTACCATTTAATTCTGACATCTCAATCACCATTAACATTTCAGTATGTTGATTTATAAATAAAACATTTTGTTTCTCTGTTTTATTGAAAATATTCTATTGTACATTTATAATTATAAAGAAGCTAAAGGTTTCATCTTGAAATTTCGCGCATTTAGGCTAAAACCAATCATTAATGCGGCACCATAGTACCACGTGACCGTGTTCCCCGCTCCCCAAAGCTGCTTCGCTCAACTATTAGTCCGTCTCTATATTCCTATGTCCATGTCTTAAGTCAACTAAAACGTTGACTTGAAAATCTAACCTCAGTTTGCGAGAATAAGATCGCTTTATGCTCGAATAAGAAGTTCTTACTCGACTATGAATACTTACGTTCTTAACATGATTTTAAGAACTGACTATGAAACATGATTCAATAAGGATTGCTTGACAAAGTAAATACTTGAGTAAATGCTTAAGGCGATGCTTATTTGCCGACTGTGAAACTAGATGGGGACTTAAGCAAATGCTTAAGACGATCTTAATCTTGTATGTGTATCTATGTATATTGTTTTTTCCTGTATTTTTGCACAGGATGGCGTTTCAAGCTTATTTTCGCTTATATTACCCAACGAACTATAGTCCCTTTTTTTCCCTCCTCTCTCTAAGACCAGTTAAAACATATTCAAATACGGTAGTTACGATAGATCGGGTAGTAAAATCCAAATGAAAAAGTGTTGAAAGTGTTCTTCTTTGATTTATCAGTTCCGCACAAACTTAAATCTAATAAAATACTCCAATAGTGTGTACCAAGTATCAATTCCCTGATAACCAAATCAAGCGGCAGGATCTGCCGGCAACTGCGCTGTTGCCTACGTCCGCATTCAGCTACGGTTCTGCCGGCAGATCCGCAGCAGGTCCTGCTGCTCGCCCCTACACATCCAACAGCGCCATCTGATGACCACAATTGCCAACCAATTCCCTACGCGTGACGTCACATGGACCTACGCACCAACACAAGTGTATCATTATTGCTGTAGGTGTATCCCTACCCTCGCATAACCAGCAAGCAGAGTCTGTAGTCTGTTAAATAATTAATTCTACTTATTTCAAAAAGTATTTATTCGTTCTTTAATAATACAGGATTGGTGACTACAATTCATACAAAATAATATAAATAGCGCATATAAATCCGAAGAGGAGCTTTCAATATTTACATTTACAAATATACAATATACAATATCCCGTAACCAGTGGTACGTATTAGGGGCGATATCAGAAAATTTTAATTAATATTAAACTTTCGACTCCTTTTTAGTGTAGAATCATCATATTCTCTGTTGTGTTAGCGCTGAAAACAAATAGAACATTAGTATAAAATTAAACGTAACGTATGAATAAACAGGATACATGCGATACTTACTTCAGCTCCACCTCCACACAGTACACACCCTAGGCGATCACACATACTCCTGCGAACATTAACATTTATAAGAAAACTTGTATTAAATTATTATCTACGAAACAAGACGCTAAACATTCGCACTTCGCGCATAACCCTACCTTTCTGTCTTGCAGATAATGTAAATCTCGATTTCCGCGACGTAGATAATTGGAATTCCATAGTTAATTATTGAATTTAGTAGTTACGTTCGCTTTCTGGATACTTCGAGATGATTTGTCTGGATATTGATGTTAGAAATTACTTGGAATATTCTTCGGTTTTGTCGGCACTAACTGCCACTGCCAATGACTGCCATCTCAAATCTCGAAAACGAACGCAAACTGGACTAGAGTCTTGACCAATCACGAGTTTCGGCACTATGGCGCAGCCAATCCGAGTGTAGCCCATTGTACCGCCACATTGGTACACGTAGTACATCTACATACCGTTTTTTCAAAGTGGTATCCGTTGTGCTTGAAGACAAATGCTCGAAAAATATTCCACGCAATTCTAAGCATCAATATCTCGAAGTATCCAGAAAGCGAACGTAATTAGGGAATTGAATAATTTCCAATTATCTACGTCGCGGAAATCGAGATTTACATTATCTGCAAGATAGAAAGGTAGGGTTCTGCGCGAAGTGCGAATGTTTAGCGTCTTGTTTCGTAAATAATAATTTAACACATGTTTTCTTATAAATGTTAATGTTCGTAGGAGCATGCATGATCGCCTGGGCTGTGTGCTGTGTGGAGGTGGAGCTGAAGTAATTATCGCATGTATCCTGTGTATTCATACTTTACGTTTAATTTTATACTAATGTTCTATTTGTTTTCAGCGCTAACACAACAGGGAATATGATGATTCTACACTAAAAAGGAGTCGAAAGTTTAATATTAATTAAAATTTTCTGATATCGCCCCTAATACGTACCACTGGTTACGGGATGTATTTGTTGCAATATATGCGATTAGATTTGCGCGCTCATTCCCTTTGCAGGGATTGGATGTAAAGGTCACCAAACAACGGCGCGAGCGACCCGCGTCACTCACGCCTCTGTTTCCGGCGTTTTTAGTTTTCCTTGCTCGTAGCTGCCTTTTTATGTTCCGAGCGTGCACTCCTCGTGCGAGCAACCATTTTTCTTACCAAAGATAGTTTTCTTATATTTTATTCGTATAAGCTAAGTCTAAGTTCAACACGTTTCTAAGTTCCTCGCGCATGTGCGTGGATATTATAATAAACAACTATTAACCACAGACCAGTCTTTACTGTGATATCGAACGGCGTCCACACTTTCCTCAACAGGTTATGGGCCCAGGGGCCACGTTGTCGTTCGATCGAAATTCACGCAGCAAATAAGTGCGCAGATAACGAGAGTGACCAAGCTTCTCTTTCTTTATATATTCTTGGCCCGATTATGCAAGACCAAATGGATCTGAGGAATATAACCAAATTCGACGGTACAAACTGTTATGAAGTTGGTATGAGTATAAGATGGCGTCTAAAAAATGAGACACGTTTAAGCTTAGAGTATTTTCTGTATTATATTTAAATGTAAACACTTATAATAAAAGCAGTAATTAGTATTCCAAACATAATATGGCGCAGTCGTAAAAAAGTTAAAGGATTGAGGCAGAAAAAGTAAGGGATAGGAAGCCTTAAGAGAGTAAAAGGTTGAAAGGTTAAGTGGACCACGTGTTCGGGGACAAATAATGGATACAAAAATCCCGGCGCAGCTAGAGTTTAGCGGTAACATTGCGGAAAATTATAAAAGATACAAACAAAGGTTTGAAATATATCTGACGGCAAATGATTTTCAACAAAAGTCAGATGAGGTTAAGGTCGCAATGCTGCTCAATACAATAGGTGAGGAGGGCATTGAAATATTTAATAATTTTGATTTAAGTGATGTAGAAAGATAGAAGTATGATGTAGTAATACATAAATTTGACGCTTACCTTTTACCAAAGAAAAATATAGTATATGAAAGATGTGTATTTTATAAAAGAAACCAGGAAGTTAATGAGCCAACAGAAAATTTCCTGAAGGATTTAAAAAAGTTAAGTCAGAGCTGTGAATTTAGGGATGAACAAGATATGATCCGGGACAGGATTGTTCTAGGGATAAATAACACCCCTCTCTAAGAGCCGACCACCTTGACGTGGTGAGAGGGCTCTGGGGTAGCGGCGACGCCCGGCGTCGGGCGGTGCGAGCGGGATTCGTCCCTCTCTGACCGGATGGCGGGGGGTGCTGCTTCCCTGGCTAAGGGTTGGCTACCCCTGCAACGCGTGCGTGTGAGTGCGCGCTGCGGGCCCCGGGCTGGCCGGCGGTTCCCTGCCGCCCCTTCGCCTCGGCGAGGGGGTGCGCGGGACCCTCCGCCCTTCGCCTCAGCGAGGGGGTGCGAGGGACCCTCCGGCCGGCCCTGGAACTGTATCGCGCGCGCGCTATCGCCCCGCATACTAATCTTTATTTTATTTCCAGGTCGTGGGAAGGGATGGGAGGGCGCTGGTAGGGGTGGGACGGGACTCGCGGGGGTGGCGAAACGGCAGTCGATCCGCGCAGTTCGGCCGTCGTTCGGGAAGCAACCGCGGACCCCGCTCGGGGTGGGCGTGATTCGGGGAGCGATCGGTAGCGACCGCTCGAGGGGTTGGGTTAGGCCGTGGGCTTCGTTCGGGTAAGAACGCGTGCGTGATGGTCGCTGAGGGAAGGGAATCGTCGTAGGGCTTCGTTCGGGGTGGGACGGTGTCTCCTCGAGACGACGGGATCTCTCCTTCGGGATGGGAGAAGCACCGTACCATCGGATCGCCGCTGGGTGACACGGCTTCCGCGCGCGAGTGGCAGGCAGCCAAACATTCGAGTGCGGACTGCGCTGAACCACTGGGGGGTGGACGTTGCGCTGGGCGTATCTGGGGCATCGATCGCGGGGCGGGGAGAAAGTGGCTCGGCTTTCGCGCGCGGGTGGCAGACTCCCAAACACTCGTGTGCGGGCTGTGCTGAACCACCGGGGGTGAGCGCTGCGCTGCGTGGGGACAAGGGGGGATCCAGAGACCCGGGGAAATTAGATTTTATTTTCAGGTGCGGTCGCAACAGGACGGTTGGACAAGCTCTGCACGTCTACCGCGGACCCCGCTCGAGGAGGGCATGATTCGTGTAGCGTTCGACGACAGCTACGGTCCGTTCGCGATGGCTGCCAGGGGTTGGGTTCCACCGAACCGTCGAGGGGCTCGCGAGGGTGGGGGCGCGCTGCCGGTCAGCACCCCCTCCCGTGAGGGTGGTGTGCCGGGAAGGAGGGACGTCGCGGGGCTTCGATCGGGGTGTAAGCCTGCCCCCTGCTTTCCAGTTACAGCTTTGGGGAGAAGCGGGGGGTGGATGTCGCGCGCGACCGGCCCGCGGCTTCGCTCCGGAGTGTGTTGGAGGCTGCTGCGGGCGGGGGACAAGGGGGGCGGTTCCAGGGAATCGTTCGGGGTGGGCGGTGTGTCCCCCCGAGACGACGGAAATCTCTCCTGCGGGATGGGAGTAACGCCGTACGTCGGTTCGTCGCTGGATCGACTCGGCTTCCGCGCGCGGGTGGCAGACTCACAAACACTCGTGTGCGGGCTGCGCTGAACCACCAGGGGGTGGGCGTTGCGCGATCAAGGGACAAGGGGTGGGTCGCGATTAAACACTCGGTTCCTTGGAGCCAACAAATTAGGGGGGAATTACTTTTCAGGTGGGGATGGGATTAGATTAGAGGGTGTTAGGAACTTGAATCTCAGATTCAAAGCGATGGAGCGGGCGTGGGGTCGTCGGTGTCACTGCGGGCCCTGAACACGCGGTACGCGGTGGGCCTGAGTAGGGAGTCGCGTAATGGTGACCGTGAAAACGCCCCGGGGAGCGTACTGCCCTAGTAACGGCTCCTTGGCATCGGCACTTCGAGAGTCCTGTGACTCCCTCGACTCCGCACGGGCCCGCTACCTAGGAGTAGGTTTTAGCTGGGGTGCGCCCGTCGAGGCAAGGGGTTAGCTCAGGGAAACGGGGGGGAAAAAGCTTAGAAGTTGCCCGCCGGGCACTCGGTGCAGGTGCCCGGGTGTCGCGCGCTGAAGGGCGGTGGGGGTTTTGGGGGGGGGGGGGGTGCCGAGTGTGAAGTGGTCAGCATCGGCATCTTGTGTAGTGTGTCCGTTGGGAACTCGCTTCCTCGGGCAGGGGGGAAATTTTGGCGCGGGACATGGGATCTCGCGACGGTGAGTCGCTCGGGTTCGCCTGGGCAGTCTGGAAAATCTCCGGCAGACCATGATCCTTAGCTTGCCTATATTCCCGTGCTGCGAACCACCGTGGAGGTTTGGGGGGGAGGGGTGCCGCTCACCCTTGCTCCCAGTTTCCAACCCTCCCCGGGGTCGGGGGCGTCGAAAGACTTCCTCCACGTTAAAATAAAATAAATATGGGAGCAATCGGAGGGTCGACCAGTCGGTCCGCGATCGGCACGTTGCCGATCGCGGGTGGTCCCCGGCTGGTCAGTAACGATCCTCCAGACTCTGGAAGGGCGCTTCATCGGCTGTCGACTTGTCGGCGCATGGCTGATGGGGAACTCCGATGGGTTTCATGTTCTCTCAACCGGGTCGTCGACTCTGGTGGTACCCCCGGGCCTTCGGGTCGCGCGGGGAGGATCCAGAGTCAGCCCGGAGCGGGGAGCTTGGACGAAGTTGGAGGCCCGACCGGGGTAAATCCATGTACCGCATCTCCACGTGGTGCTCCTGGGGTCCCTGCACGACATAGTCGGGCAGGGGCGCAAACACGGAGATGGCATTTTTCTTCTACCCCTGTAATCGGACTCGTCCGTAGGGGTGTCCTCTCTGGCGGATCTATTCTGCCTACAGAGTACGACAGCAGTCCTGGAACGCTTCTAGGGCTGCGGTGCCCCCCCCCCCCCCCGCCTCAGGGGGGAAGCCCGGAAGCGTACCGCTTCCGGGAGTATCGTAACCCGTGGCGGTGGAACGACGACCCCTCGTTCGGGAGACTTGTCTCTCGCGAGGGTATGCGAAGCCACCACGGAACGATGATCTTGCCTTAGCCGGCTGGGTCGCGAGGCACGGAAAAGCCTCTATAAACAAACCCCCATCCCTGAGCCCCATTGGTGGTGCCAGGGCACGTGTTCCATCCCGGAGGGGCACGTGGGCGGAGCGGGTATGCTCCGTCTAACCAAGATCCGGCTGGGACATGCCGCCCCCAGTCTGTAGCCCGCGCCCTTAGGGGTCCGGGTACAATGGCTTCGCAACGGCAGGTCGCCTTTACCGTTGTAGGACTTTTACTAAAGCGACTTCTCGTGGGACAACTATAGAGAATCTTTCCCCCCAGGGCGGTGCCCTTTATACACCAACGGCTGACGACCGTATAAACCCGTCAACGGTGGACGGCCGTTTGATTCCGTCCGACACAGAGGACCGACGTTCGATCGCTTCGTGCGGGTCGTCGGCCTCAAACCAGGACCGGTTTTCGATCGCGGTTTCGCGGGTGGCCGGCCTGGAGGAGGGAGGGAAGGAGGACGAGAGCAGACGGGGCGTGCCCAGCGGGGGTGGCAATCCAGCCACTTCCCGCGACACGCGCCCCGGGGAGGGCGCGGACGGCGGCATCATCGCGGCAGGAGAGGCGTTTAACGTGTCCCCGCAACCGCGAGCCCGTCGCGCCAACGATCCATCCGGGGAGAAAGCCCGAGCTACGTGCTCGGGCGGTGGGACGGACACGCCGGGGGTGAGCTCACCCTCGAAGCGAGCCCCGGAGGATTCGAAGGTCAGGTGGGAGGACGCCCCGAGCGGGACGACCAGCGTCCCGCACCCACGAGTCGGCGAGGCTCCGCAGGTGGCACCGCGCATCGCCGGAGGTATGCCACGCGTGCGGAGCGTGCAGCTGATGACCACCCAGGAGGTCCGAGAACTTCTTGGCCTCCAGAAAGAGGTGGCGGAGATGCTGGGGCGGCTGGACACGACAGCCGTCACGGTAAGTCCGTCGCCACGGTGCCGATCGCCGGCGGAGTCCGTCCCGCCGACGACACCGGTGCCGAGCGTCGGGACGGCGGCCGAGCCCGCGTCGTATTGGTGCGCTGCGACGCGCCCAGCAAGGACGGCGACGATGACGTCATCACCATCTCGTCCGACGAGGGAGATGGTGGACGAGGCGGGCTCGCCGGACCCGGCGCTCCGGGGCGACGAGGTGCCCGGGATTGCCGCCGCTGCGGCAATGGACGTCGCTCTCCCGACCGCCGGGAGTGACAGCAACGGCGGAGAGCTCCTCGGCGCGAGTGCGGATCACACTCGCGTTGGGGGTGCCGCCGAGGGGGGTTGTTTCAACGCCCCCCGCTGTCGCCCGGTAGTGGGTCCGACGTGGGGCGGAGGCCGGGCTACGTGCCTGGCAAAAGAGGCCGGAAGCCCGGCGTCTGGACGGACCCGTCCAGGCTGTGCCCCGGGATGAAGGCCATCCCAGGCCGAGCGGAGCTCCGCAACTGGGCCGAGACCATGTCGGTCGGCGGTCTGGCGGGGCAGGCGTAGCGCGAGCTGGACGCGGTCGCGGCAACGATCGGTGCCGCGAAGCACGTGAAGTCGACCGACGTGCTCGCGATACGGATCGCGATTAGGCGCGCGTCTGCGGTCGCCGCGGAGCTCACCGGGAGGGCGGAGTTTCGCCAGGGAGCGTGGGAGCGGAGGTCCCACAAGTTCTCCACGCAGGTGCGGACCCTGACCGACTAAGCGCATTCCCTTGGGGAATGCCTGCATGTCAGGGAGCGGGAGCTCGAATTTCTGCGGGGCAAGTACGCCTGCTTGGAAACGCGGGCATCGCTCGCCGGGCTGGACGTCGTGGAGTCGGAGGCGTTGTCCTTCCGCCCCGGCGTTCCGTTGCCCACCCGCGACGAGCTCCTCCCGCCCTGCGCGCCCCCCTGGAGCGATTCTTGCATCCAGGTGGGGGTAGCACCCACTCCGGGACCCTCGTAGGCTGCGAGGTCGAGCCCCCTTCCTCCTAAGGGGAAGGCGGGCAGGGGAGTGAAGAGGAGGAGAGTGACGGCGCGCCTCTCCTCTTCCACCGAGGGCTCCCCGACTCGCGGCGCCGGCGCCGCGGCTGCTACCGAGCAGCCTTGGGACGCCGTGTTACGCCGGATGGAGGAGCTCGAGAGGAGAGTGGATGCCCGCCTCCTCTCCCTGGGCAGGGTCCTCGACCGGGGCGGGACGACGACGGAGCCGACGCAGCTCGCCCAAGAATGGGCGAAAATCGGCAAAACGGGGCCGGCCCCGGGCGCCGCAAAGGCGGCTCAAGCGCCTACGAAGAAGAAGGAGGGGATGCAAGGGGTCGAGGGAGCCTCGACTCCCCCCGCGGCTCCGCCGACCGACGGCTCTGTGCCGGGCGGCGCGGGCCGGGGAAGAAAGAAAAGGGGGGAAAGGGAAGAAGGGTGTGCCGCCGGCCACCCCCGCGAAATCGGGTGCCACGCCGTCGGGCGTCCCCCCAAAGGGTGGGGGAAAAGTGCCTCCCCAGCCCCCCGGCTTTCGGGAAGACGATTGCGTGGCTGGCGCGGGGGGGCTGCCGTGACTTCAGTGCTTCCGCTGCCTCGAGTTCGGCCACGCTCAGGCAAGGTACGGCAGCCCCGTGGACAGGACCCGCCTGTTCTATCGGTGCGGAGCGGAGGGGCACAGGGAGCGACAGTGCGTCGCCCCGCCGAAGTGCCCGCTGTGCGCCGAGCCGGGCCTGTCCATCGGCCACAGAATGGGCGGCGCGGCGTGTCGGCCCCCGGCCAGTATGCCGCCCAAGAGGCCCCGGAAGCCGGGGAACGGGAAAGGGAAGGGGCAGGGCGAAAAGGCTGCCGCTGCGTCCGCCGCGCCCGAGACTGCCCCCCCCCCCGCGTCTAACGCGGGGCCATCGGAGGCCATGGAGACCGACCCGTTGGTCTCCACCTCCGCGGCCAAGTCCGGGCCCAGCTAGCGGAAGGACCGGGAGGAGCCGGACGCGGCGGCGGAAGGGCCCTCCTCGCCAACGCTGGGGACGTCCCCCAGGGCATCGAAGAAGAAGAAGAAGGGGGGAGCAACCCAGAGCTCCCCTCGAGGGACCACGGCCGGTGGGTAAGGGGGCGTTCCTCAAACAGAGGAACGAGGTGCCCCCCCCCCCCCCCCACCGGCGAACATGGAGACGGGAGCGGCGGGCGACGCGAGCGAGGCGCAGGATCTGGCGCGCTCTGACGCCATGTCCTACGGGGGTGGGTCCAACCCGCCCGAGGGAGAGGCGGATGGCGCTGCCCCCCCCCCCCCGTAGCGGGGGAAGTATCCCAGCCTGAGCGGGATCCGGAGGAGGCCGGCATCGCTGAATAGTAATGCCACGAGTCCCTCCGATCCTGCTCGCCAACATCAACCACTCCATGCGAGCGCACGACCTGCTTGAGCAGGCTCGCGTGGAGTTGGAGGCAGGGCTGGTCGTCATCGCCGAGCCGTATTCGTTGCCGGACCGGTGCTCCCGGTCCACGAATCCGGATCGGCAAGTGGCGATGACATGGGGGTGGAGCGGGGAGCCCCGCCGTGCTCCTTCGCCCGGCACGGGCGGGGCTGGATGGCCGCTAAGTGGGGGGAATTCCTCGCGGTGGGCTGCTACTTTGCACCGAGGTTTTCCGTCCCGGAGTTCGAGGACCGGCTGCACGAGCTGGGGGCATTCATCGTCCCCCTGATATCTCAGCCGGTCGTCCTTAAGGGAGACTTTACGCTCACGCCGTGGAGTGGGGGTCTCCCAGGACGGACTCTCGGGGCGAGGTGCTGCTCAAGTGGGCGGAGGCAATGGGGTTCGTACTGAAGACCCCCTACGCAGTTACGACGTACCGCGGACCGCGGAGCGAGTCGGTGATTGACCTTGTCTGGGTCAACCCCGCGGCCGCCTCAAGGATGTCGAGCTGCTGGTTGGCGGAGGACGCTGAGATCAGTTCGGACCACATGTGCGTCATGCTGGCCACCTCCGCCGCCCCGCCTCCCCCTCGAGCGAACAGGCAGACCCCGCGCTGGACGCTCAAGCATCTCAATGCCGACGCGGCCCCACTCGCGTCCTCCGTCGTCGCCTGGCCGCCGTTGCCAGGCTACGTCCTCGACGACACGGTTGCCGGCGCGCTCTGGTTCCGCCGCGCGTTGTAGTCTATCTACGACGCGACGATGCCGCGGACCGGCGCGCCAGGTGGGGGTCGGAGGTCGACGTACTGGTGGACCCCGGAGATCGCGCGTCTCCGCGCGGAGAATCTCTCCGCCCGTCGCCAGTTCGTCAAGGCCCGCCGGCGCGATCGCCGGCAGGTCACGGAGGACCGGCTCCAGGAGCTGCGCTCCGCCTTTTCGGCGGCGCGCCGAGAGCTCCGTGGGGCCATTGCCCGGGTCAAGGCCGACTCGCACGACGAGTTCATCGCGATCCTCAACCAGCATTCGTGGGGGCCCCCGTACAAGGCCGTGTAGTAGTAGGGCTATGGGGATTCTAACTCAGGTCCTCTGAGGGGGGCGCGGGGGCGGGTGGAAGTGATGGCGCGCGGGGGAATGCGGTGGGGGGAACTTTAGGCGCGGGGACAGCGGGGAGTGGAAGACTGGTTGCGCGCGCACGAACCGCGGAGTGGGGGAAGCCATAATCGTGGAGGGGATCAGTCCAGGCCGAGCGGTCGCGGAGACCTCTCCAGATCTGGTCCGCCGTCAGAAATTTTTTCAGAGGGGTGGGGGGAATGACCCCCGAAAAATTTTTCATACCTAACCGTGGAAGGGACGACCTTGGCCCACCCCCGAATATGTTTTCACCCCTGACCCACACCGATCTAGCGAACCGCCAAGCGCAGAAATTGTTTCGGACAATGTCGGCTTTTTACGTGCAATCTATTGGAGGAAGGAGGTACATCGAAAGAGTTAGGCAGAGGTAGCACTACAGAGTTGTAAAGCTAAATTCAGAGAGGGAAAGAGACAGCAGTGGTACAATCGCATGCATTTTAAAGCTAAAATTTTTCAAAATGTTTTTTCAATCTCAACGTCGCAGCGTATCGCGCGATCTCGCGTAATTTGACTCCCCTGGAGCAGCTGCGCGGGATGACATCATTTTCGCGGCGCGAGTCATAGAATTATGCGGCGTCAGCGGAAATAATACTTTTGGAAACGTCGAATCTTAGAATTGAGGAGAGAAGGAGGGTAAATAAAATGGAGAAATAATATAAGTTTAAGAAATTTATTTTAAAATTAAAGCATGTAAAATAGAATAATAATTTAACATTTTTTCTTCCTACGAGCATCAGCCAGAATATCACTGATGGCACATGCTACCAGTTCGCAATCTACGAGATACTCCTCGTCGTAATATTCGCTATCGCGTATGATTTTAGCAGCACTGCGCGTATCTAATGTTTCGCAGGCAACACCGCTCTGTTGCAACACGTTAACAAAACATTCAAATTTTACTCTCACATCTTCCGCAGTTTGATGCAGCCGCGGATACACATAGCTTACACATGGCTCAAGATTACATAAAAATGATACTGTATTCGGTTTGAAATACAGTGTATTATCGCATAGCGTCATCTTTACAATCGGTGAATCAAAGATCCGAACAAATTCCAATACTAACTCATCAATCTGCATCGAGTCAGGTTCAGGCAATTGTGCACGTTCTTCGATGGAAGATTGGCTGTCCAATAGCAGATTCCATGTATGCCATGGTAATATGAGATACTTCCCATGATTGTCACCGATAAGAACTTCTACATCGGCCATAGGTCCTACGTTGATTGCAATATCCAAATACTTGCTACTCACGGATGTCAATGCGTATCTTCTGACCATGATACGCGATGCTCGGCGCGGACTAAGAGAACAATTAAAGCTATGAAATTGTCCGCTCGTATCAGGAATAAGCATAAAAAATGTCGAGAAGTTATGAAAATTGAGCCATACCTGTTGAATGTATTCTCCTTGCATGTAGCCATACTATTTTCACCCATCATTGGGACGGTATAATTTACGCGTCCAGCGTTTCTTTCGGCATTGATATTATACAGTTTTGGAACACTGTCTGTTCCGTCAAAAGTTGTTGCGACTGCTGAGCAATTGATGGAATAACGTCCGGGAGCCGGCTTAAGTAGGGGCTAGTTTCTTCCCCCCACCACAACATTTTATTCTAAAGCAGCCAATTTTCCAGAATGTTTTTCAATCTTAATGTCGCAGCATATCGCGCGATTGCATGTAATTTAATTCCCATTCACAAGGATAAAAGTCTCGACGCGTGTTGAATGTAATATAATACTTTTGGAAGCGTCGAAGCCTAGAATTATGCGGTGTTGGCAGAAATTGCATCGGATGATCTTGCGCGCTAATTCGTCATACGCGTGAATCATGGAAAGAATTATGCGATATCAGCAGAAACTGTATAGAACAGTGTTGGAACGGATCGTCGTTTTTGCATGCGATGCATTCGAGGGAGGGGGTACACCGAAAGAGTTAGACAGAGACGCCAAGTCATGGTGCCAACCATAAAAGCGCGCTCTAAACTGCACAAAGCGTCAAACACGTTGTAACACATTGCGTGAGAAAAAGCATTACATTTACACTCCATTTACGATCGTGGAAGAATTCGCACAAGTAGAACGCCAACTGCGAGATCAATCTGCACGATTGATTTCACGCGAAGCATACCACGCATGGGAAGAACGGTGCAACGAGTGTATCGAATCGTTGGAAGAATGCAGCCGAGTCAAACGTCCTCGATTATCGATCGGTGTTCGACAATCGCTGGTTGCTCGAATCGCGCAGCTCGAAGGGCTGAAATATTCGTTGCGCGGACGTTTCGTGCGCGAAGGTGCCGGACATTCGAGCACGGGACTTTTGTGGCGCGAAATAGACACTGTGTTCGATAGCCGCGTATTAACTGGTGCCGTGCTAAATTCGAATTACATCGAACCGCGCAACTGCCTCCAGGATGCGGCGGCCATTGTGTTGGAGCATGTGCGGGGTCCTTTGAGGAAACATCGAAACCTCAAAGTGAACACGATGTTCAACGGCGAATTTGTGACAAGTGACAAGCATGCTTGTAAAAGCATCAATACCCGAAACTGCGAACTCTTCCGCACATCCGATCTGCAGGAGTGGTACCAACGATGCGTCATCGAACCAACTCTAGCATCGCTGGAAGAATTCCAGGAATGCGACAGCGGATGGGCATTGACGAGATTCCTGAATCTGACCGTCAATGTCAACAAGTACAATCCGCTGCGCGCGGGGTGTCACTACAAGTTGCCGCGGGAAATATCGCTGAAGAAAGCGACGATTAACGTGCAATCCCCGGACAACGTCTGTTTCGCTTGGGCAGTGGTCGCCGCTCTTCATCCCGCGGAAAGAAATGCCGATCGTCCAAGTTCATACCCCGAATATGCTTCAGTACTAAATCTCCAGGGCATTGAATTTCCAATGTCTCTGGAGCAGATTTGGAAGTTTGAACGGCTGAAAAACGTCTCCATCAACGTGTACAGCTTCGAGGAGAAGAAAGGGCCAACAGTCTTCCCACTGCGCCTCACCAGCCAAAAGAGGGATCGGCACGTCAACCTGCTCTACACGCCGAACAAAGAGCACGGCGATGTAGGGCACTTTGTGCTGATCAAGGACTTGTCCAGGCTGGTGGGCATGCAGCTGAGCAAGCACAAGGCAAAGAAATTCATCTGCGATCGGTACGTATATAAACATATGAAATGTTGAAATGTCTCGCGAAACAATCAAATAAAAAATTTTGGGTTTATAGATGCATGCATTACTTCGGATCCGTTGAGAAGTTGGAGGCCCATGCAGTGGACTGCAGGCAGATGAACGACTGCGCCATTCTGCTGCCCAGCGAAGGCAACAATCTGCTCAGCTTCAACAACCGCTGCAGAAAGGAGCGGCTCCCCTTCGTGGTGTACGCAGATCTCGAGTGCATCATCGAGAAAACGGAGGACAATCGGAGGGGTGAGGAGGATCGCAAATAGCACACGTACCAGAAACATAAGGTTCGTAGTATCGGCTATTATATGCATTGTTCGTACAATACATCGCTATCGATGTATCGATGTCGCCGCGAAGCGGATTGTGTTTCATGGTTCGTCGAAGAACTGAAAAATTTTGCAGACTTTACCGAACCCGTCCTGACCAGTAATGTTCCCATGTTAGATTTAACTAGCGAACAGCGGACGACATTTCGCAATGCAACAGATTGTCATATTTGCGAAGAACCATTCGAAGCTAGCGATATACGAGTTCGCGATCATTGCCATCTATCCGGACGGTTTAGAGGCCCGGCACATTCGGAGTGCAATTTAAATTATAAAAATGCGATTTACATCCCCATCGTTTTTCATAATTTATCCGGCTACGATTCACATTTTATTATCGAGGAAATAGCTACCGCTTTCGAAGGCAGCGTTGACGTATTACCCGTAACTAAAGAAAAATATATTTCTTTCACAAAAAATGTCGAAGATACAACTGAATCAGAGTCGCGAAATTGTATTAAATTGCGATTCATAGATTCGTACAAATTTCTCAATACCAGTCTCGACAAATTAGCATCTTTTCTTAGCACAGATAAATTACAAATTTTACGATCCCAATTTGAAACATTATCCGTCGAAGATTTCAATTTATTGACGCGAAAGGGTGTCTTTCCGTACGAATACCTTGATTGCGCGAACACGCTGCAGGACCAATGCTTACCGCCGCGCGAGTCATTCCACAGTTCGTTAACGGGCGAGACAGTGTCCGAGCGCGATTACGCGCACACCGAGACTGTCTGGCAGCGTTTCGACATTAGCACCTTGGGCGAATACAGCGATTTGTATTTGAAAACAGATGTCTTGTTGTTGGCAGATATTTTTGAAAATTTTCGCGAAAGTTGCATCAAGAGTTACGGATTAGATTCGGCACATTATTATACATTACCTGGTTCTACGTGGGATGCCATGCTAAAACATACCAAAATTACATTCGAATTGAGGAGAGAATTTTAAGCGCGGTGGTTTAAGTCAATGTTCCGGAAGATACGCACATGCAAATAACAAGTACATGTCATCTTACGACGCCACGGAACAGTCATCGTACTTGATGTACTTTGACGTAAATAATTTGTATGGATGGGCAATGTGTCAACCCCTGCCATACGCCAAATTTCAATGGGTCGAAGATGTTGCAAATTTTGACGTGTCTTCGATCGCTATCGATTCGCCCACGGGATACATTCTCGAGGTAGATCTGGAATATCCGCAACGTCTGCACGACGCTCATGCCGATCTACCATTCTGCCCGACGCGTGCCAAACCACCTGGCAGCAGACAGGACAAGTTACTCGCGACGGTATACGATAAGCAGCGTTACGTTATCCATTATCGCAACCTGCATCAGTGCACGCGTTACGGTCTTCGTATTACAAAGATACACCGCGTGCTTCAATTCGATCAGTCCCCCTGGCTCCGCAATTACATCGAACTCAATACGCGGTTTAGAACAAGCGCGACAAATGATTTTGAAAAAATTTATACAAATTGATGAACAATGCGGTATTCGATAAAACTATGGAAAATATGCAAAATCATGTGGATATAAAACTTTTAACACATTGGGAAGGGCGATTTGGTGCGGAGGCGATGATCGCGAAACAGAATTTCCACAGCAGAAGTGTTTTTAAGGAAAATTTAATAGCCGTTGAATTGCAAAAACTCGAGGTGAAATTCAACAAACCGATATACGTGGGTATGTGCATTCTGGACATATCAAAAATTTGTTTGTATGAATTTCATCATGAGCACATGTCTCCCCTGCACGGACAAAATTGTAAAATTCTATACACCGACACAGACAGTCTCATTTATCACATTAAATGTGAAGATATCTACGAGACCATGAAACACAATATCGATAGATTTGACACATCCGATTATCCCATCGACAATCCATATAATATGCCGCGCTTAAATAAGAAGGTTCCGGGGCTGCTGAAGGACGAAAATAACGGCGCGATAATGACCGAATTCGTAGGTCTTAAAGCGAAAATGTATGCGCTCCGCGTAGACGGTAAAAAAGATACGAAAAAGGCAAAAGGCGTCAAGACCAACGTCATAGCCAGGACGATAACTTTCGACGACTACGCGCAGTGTTTGCACAGGGAGATCATGCATACGGTCGAAATTGCACAAAGTGTACACCATTTCGGAATCGGAAATCGCTGTAAGCCCGCACGACGACAAGCGGTATATCGTACCCGATTCGACCGACACTCTGCCCTGGGGACATTATAATATACCATTGTAAAATAGAAATTATTGTAAAATATAAAATGCTTCGCACATGTATAGAAATTATTATATTTATTAAAGCATTATAAATGCTGGAATTATGCATAAAAATAAAATTGAACCATGTATATGTATCATTGTATTTATTGAACCATGTATTATTACGTTACAAAACATTATTTTTATTTATCCAAGAATTGTGCGATTTATCAAACCCTAGCCACTTGACGTATACCTTATCCCCCTTGCTACGCAATACTTTTTCCACTAGATACACATCAGGAGCGGTGACGCGTTGCAGCTCGTGTTCATAGAATCCTCCGGCAACAGGTTTTCCACAGGAATCAAGGAGCAGATACGTTGCGGGATTAGTTGCCTGTACCTTAGCTATCTCGAACACCTCCGTTGTCCAATTCGGCGTGTAGCCTTTATCGAAGATGGTTTTAAATTTGCTCACGCGCACAAACTCGCCCAACTTGAATCTCGCTGGAGCAGCGATCTTTATGTTGCTGTATACGGTGGCCAGCAGCTTATCGGCGATCGTTGGGGTAACATCGCAAGGACGCATTCCGATGGTGCAAGTAGACGCGGTAGCGCATCTGTCCATCTGTAGGTTCCATTGAGCGTAAACAGTTTCCACATATTGTTCTTCAAAGTTCGATTGAAACGTTCTACGACGGAGGCCTTCAGCACCGAATACGTCGAATAATGATTAATGTCATGCTTTATCAAGAGTTTCTGCACATCGGCGTTGTGAAATTCTTTTCCTTGATCGGTTTACAAATTTTTCGGATATCGATCTCTAAATATCATTGCAAACGCTTTAGTCACCTCAGCGCCACTTTTAGTCTTGAGCGGTACCGCCCATGCATACTTGCTCAGCACATCGATGACGGTGAGTATGTAGTGATGACCTTGGTTGAATCGTGAGTATGGACGCATTTCTACAACGTCAGCTTGCCACAGATCATCGTATCCGCGCACTATGACTCGCCTCCGCGGGAAATGTCTTCGAGCTGGAGCATGCAATTCCTCGACGAGTTGCCGCTTCTTGTGGCCATGGTTTTCTTTACTCTTGGATTTCGATGATGGTCGCATGTTTGATCGCAGAGGTGTCTTTGACACGAATGATGCGATCATTATCGTGTACGCGCATTATGTGCGTCCCATCGGTCCGGTGACAAGTTCAGCCGTCTCGCATGATTCTCCTTCGCAGCGCTGCTGCGGGATAGAATTCGACGCCTGCGATATCTTTTGAACGCTGTTTTGCAACGCCAGCATCTCTCTCTGAAGCACGATCAGCTCCTCTCTAATTTTTCCTGCTGCTCTCTCAAAATTTTAATGCTCTTTTCCACGTATAGTTTATTGACTGCATCGCTATCGACCACCGGTTGAGCTACGCGTCGTATCTTGCGTGATTTTGCATCAAAGTCGGCACCGGTCACGCAAAGAGCGTTATCTCGCATATAATTTCGAAGCAAACCGTTCCATTTGTAATAATCCATTCTAGCTGCGCCACACTTCTCGAGCGATACTCCAAATTTGTTGATCGGCATCTCAATGCATACAGTGCGCATCATCGGTGCGCGGTTTTATTTATAATGAAGCCTCCCTCGTAGAGTTCCTCCATAATCGACAGAATTTCATTGTCATGCGAGTTGTTGCCCGCCTGACGCGACGCTTCCAGCAAACGGTATCGATCCACAAGCTCGTTGGGATCGTCCCTGCGCACGCAATCGATCTTGTTATCATTTACCACCGTGACTCGCGGCGCCGTTAGGCCTTTCCCTGCTTTATTGGTTGATACGCGAGGGAGTAGCGGTGCAATTACATGTTTGTACTTGTATCCCTTGTTGCCTAATATGGGATTTTCAGCAGAATGACCGCGTCTGTAGGCATTCGTCGTCAGCAGTATACATTTGTATTTTTGGTTATCGGCATCGGTGTATAGAGCATCGTCGGGAATTCTCTTGCAAATCAGTTCGTAAAGGCCGGCCGTTCCTCTGTATTTTACACCATCGATGATTATATTATCAGCCTTGTCCATATCGAAAGGCTTATCCCCAAGCATCATTCGACTATCGCCAAAGTATACGCCATACACAGTGTCTGTGACAGTTTCCTTATCCCTACTTATGATTGCGTACATATATTTTTGTCCCAGGGGACCCAAATGGCTGCGAAACGTTTCTTGTCCCGCGGGTGTTTGAAGTTGCTGTCTAATAGATGCTGCAAACGACTCATCGGGAGTAGTTTCAAAAACATCGTCATCATCATCATCATTGGTTGTGAGCAATTGTACACTGGGAAATGTATTTATTGGCGGGGGAGGAACCAGGGACTCGTTTGATGCAACATTCTGCCGTTTTCGCTTCGATTGAACTGGTGTAGAGGTTACGAGTGAATAATCCGATGACATGCGTGGTTTCCTCTTTCTCTTACGCGATGTGCTCCATTTCGGCAGGATTTTTCTTTCCGGCGTTAATGTTTCATTCCCTTCAACGCTTGTGCTCATCAGCGGTGACATTACAGCTTCTGCCGCTGCGGTATTTTCCACAATATGTTTTAAGGGTTCGACAATAGGTTAAAAGTATCTCTCCAAGGCGATATCTTCCTCCATCTTGCCGGTCTTCAAAGCCTGATGTTTCTTGCGAATGGCTTCGCTGGTTCTTGCAATTTCCTTCGCTATTCTCTCGCGACCCTTAATCTCCAGACTATCGATATCGATCATTGTTGCACCGCAGACGTTGCTTTACCACCGACGTGTCGACAATGATTGACCATCTCACGGTACGGCAAACTCGTTAAATCCCTTTCTGTAACGTCCCTTGGACATCGCGCTATCCTTGTCTATCACCACGAAACCATACTTCAACTGCCAACAATTACGACACAAAGCGCAGAAATCCTCGTAAGACATATCAGTGTTTACGTGATCGTTGTACACGTGTTTCAAGTTGGTGCCATCCTGCTTAAACAGAATCAACAGATTCGCATTGTCTCGTATAAGATGTTTAGGAATCTTTACATATGTCTGACAGAGATAGAAGCAGTCAACGTTCGAGTGGCGCCCCATTGCAAAGTATTCCCTTATCGAATCTTGCTTGTCGCATGCCACGTCATCAAAGATAAAAATGGAATTCGGAAGCGATTCGCTCGATGTGATGACGTCACTGTTATTCGAAAATGTGAAGTAGCCAATTTCATCTATCGGAGTCAATAAATTCTCCAAATACTGATATTTCGGCTGTTGCAACGATTTGGAATACACGTACACGTTCTCGAAGCGGAAGCCGTGAGGACTTTCCAACAAGCTCACCAGCACGTTGGTCTTTCCACAATTTGATGGACCGCAAATGAGGCAGCGTATGGTGTTTGGCAGCATGCTACCATGTCTGCGCCTTGTTTTCGAGGACATAATTTGCGATTTATCGTCAAAATTTGTCACGCGTATCGTCGCAGGTTGCCGCACGAATCGCATCCTCGCTGCGAACCGCGAAAATGATTTTTGATACATCGAAGCGGTGACGCGCCCTATTTATAGGCCCGCGCCAAAGCAAAACAGCTCAGTATTCGAAATGCTTCTCGTTCTGTCGGATAATTGCGATATTCGAGACCTAACCTCTGAGCAGATGAAATATATACCAAAGATTATTCTACTGCGCGAGTTTGGCAAGCACATTGATCAGTTGTGGGACAGAATCCCCGAACATATAAAAGCCGATTCCGAGGTTCGGCAGCACCGTCGGTGTCTGGAACATTATAATCGCCCTTGGCAGCGAACGCATATCGACGGTCCAGCACCACTGATTAAAAGCTGTGGCGAATGTCGCCGACGAGAGTAAGGAAAGGTTGCGGTTTGTTAAATCGGGCGATAATCGCGCTACCTGTCGAATTACATATCCCGGGATATCAGTTTTGCTGTCCAGGAACTTGTCTGGTAAAGCGATTGGCTAGAGGCGATCAAGGTATCAATCCGTTGGACGCAGCGTGTCGCGAACACGATATAGCGTATTCGCGTAGCAACAACCTCGGCGAAAGACACGCGGCAGATAACGTACTCGCTGACAAAGCGCGAAAACGCATCGTTGCGCGAGACTCGACTCTGGGTGAAAGAGATACTGCTGCAGCTGTTTGAGTAGCGATGACGGCTAAGACGAAAATCGGAATAGGGATGAAAACAAAAACCCGCAAAAGGACTGCAAAGAGAGCATCGCAAAAGCGGATTCTTGCGGTGGCAAAACGGAGTGGTATATTACCACTTCTCCCGCTGCTAGGTGTTCTCGGATAATTAGCTGGTGGAGCGGCGGGGATCGCCAAGGCCGTAAACGATAATAAGGCGGCGCAACATCAGCTGCAGGAAATGCAACGTCATAATCGCTCAATGGAAGGTCGTGGACTTTATCTCGCGCCATACAAGCGCGGACAGGGAATATCGAAACGAAAAAAAAACGCCGAAAAGAAAATAAAAATGCCTGTGGGCGTAACTACCGATGTGCAATTGGCGGAGTTGGCAAAACGTATGCGTATTCCATTTTTTAGGGGTGTTTTTATGCGCAATGCGCTACCTGCCGGAGGAGTACGTCGGAACGAGAGCGGCATCGTGAATTTGGACAACGTCGAGGGGTCGGGGACTCATTGGGTGGCGTATGCGAAGAGAGGGTGTCGAGCTGTATATTTCGACAGCTTTGGAAATCTTCGACCGCCCAGGGAATTGGTGCAATATCTGGATAAAGATGCTGTCAAGATTGAATAGAATAGAACGTCTTATCAGCAGTACAATCAGAGCAACTGTGGACAACTGTGTCTACGCTTTCTACAGACGATCGGCACCAAATTTAAGGATTGACTTCCCGCCGCTCTGATTCAGTACTAGTCGAGCAGGACAGCTCGGAATATGTCATTAACATTCACTCTAACCGGCAAGAGTAGTACCCTCGCGGTAAACTACTTTCCACCCATAGATTTGAGCAACGATGATTACGAGCTTGGTCTAACAACCTTTGAAACTTATCATAGGATACCGAATATTGACTCGAGTAACGATAAATTCTACTTCGCAGTAAACTATGACACCAACAACAACATCACTCGTGAATACATTGCGATTCCCCACGGGTCCTACGAACTAGATGCTATTGCCAAGTATTTGAGACAGCGATTACTCGAGCGGTATCCTCAAAATCTCGGTGGCAATGATGACGACAAGTATCCAATAGTGTTGCGGTCCAACAATTATACCATGAAAAGCGAGCTATACTGCTCGTTCGCCGTAGACTTCACAAACTCCAATAACATTGGATCGTTACTGGGATTCTCGACGAATCGAGTATTAGAACCTGGACGGTGGCACGAATCGGACGATCCAATTAATATCATGAACGTAAACATTATTCGCGTAGAATGTAGCGTGACCGCTGGTGCGTACAACAATGAGAAGCACGTACATACGATACATGAATTTTCTCCGAGGGTCCCACCAGGATATAAGATATCGGAAACGCCCGCTCAGATCATTTACCTTCCGATCACCGCACGGGTCATTACGGATCTAACGATATGCGTTGTGGATCAAGACGGACGATTGCTCAATTTTCGAGGTGAAGAGATTACCATCAGACTACACGTACGGCGACGACGACGATAATACGCGTGGTGCGAACGAAAGAGATGCTTGTGTTGAACGACATCAGAAACCCGGTTCATCCGAGCGAAATTGTTTGCAACAATAACAACAACAACAACTCTGATCGCGCTAAAACGAAGAGGCTCAGTGCTGCGAACATTGCATTTTTGAAATCACTGGGATTCATTGTACGCATTTAAGTCGAAAAAAATGGTTGACATTCTACGCATTGGAGGGAAACCGACGTTTGATCATCGCATCGTCAAGTTCCAGACTCACACATACAACCCGTACGTCAACACGTCGTTTGGATACAGTGATGAGATAAGAATACCTATACAGCATCAGGATTTATACACATTGCCGCGTGAAAGTTTTCTCTACGTGGAGGGGAAATTGACGATAAATAAGCCAAATGATGCATTAACGGTGACGTTGGGAAATAATTGTGTGGCGTTCTTATTTGACGAGATTCGATATGAGCTGAATGGCGTGGAGATTGACCGCAACAGAAACGTTGGAATAACTAGCACGCTTAAAAACTATGTATCGCTGACATCTGGCGAAGACAAAAATTTGCAGAATGCAGGATGGGGCTTGAGACGACGTAATGGGCCAATATTTAAAAATCATTTCAATTTTTGCATCCCGCTCAAATATTGGCTTGGATTTTGCGAGGGCTACAAACGCGTTATTATTAATTCGCGTCACGAATTGATTTTAATACGATCGCGCAACGACAACAATTCTCTAATAGGATCGCCGATGTTGGAAACAGAAATTGAATTACTTAAAGTGCAATGGCGGATGCCTCATGTAACGCTGAACGACGTTAATAAGCTATCGTTGCTACATACTTTGGAAAGTGGGCAAAACCTAAGCATTTGTTTTCAATCGTGGGATCTGTACGAGTATCCTCTCTTGCAGAGCACGACCAAGCATTCGTGGGCCGTGAAGGAATCTGCGCAGCTGGAGAAGCCGCGATGCATTATCTTTGGCCTACAGACTAATCGAAAGAATGTGATGAGTGAAGATGTTACTGAGCTCGACAACTGCAACCTGATCAATCTAAAACTTTTTCTCAACTCGGAATTTTACCCGTACGATGACTTGAACTTGAACTTTGACAAGAATATGCACGCCATCTTGTTTCATATGTATACGCAATTCCGTAAATCGTATTATGGATATAGTTGCAACGAGGCATTATTCACCGTGGCCGAATTTTTACAATTTGGCCCCCTCGTCGTAATTGATTGCTCGCGACAAAATGAGTCGATCAAGAATGGTTCCGTGGACGTGCGCATAGAATTCGAATGTAGAGAGAATGTGCCTGCAAATACTACAGCCTACTGTCTGCTTCTGTACGATCGGTCGGCTGAATACAATCCACTGACAAACATGGTGCGAAAAATCATTTAAATTGCCGCGCTACTTGTCCGCCCTCTCCTGTGTCAAAATTTCATCGTGAAAATCGTGATGCTTTGCGAGAAAGATCGCATTCTCCCGTCTGTCTTGGAAGCGAGCGGACCTCTAAATTGTACCGATAATGGCCATACCGACATTTGTTGACCTGCAAGGGTTCATCGTTGATGGAAGATTTGTCGTCAAGGAAGTGACTGTCCTACGAAAGGGAACAGTTCTCTCGCACTATATTTTTGGGAGTTCGATGCCCCAATATCTTCTTACGAAGTCTGACAAATCAAGTGTTCAGGAAAGCGGCATCTTGGCGCCCTCTTCCCGACCCGGCATTAATTAGACTTTGGCAAAGGCCTGCTTGCTCCCGTGAGGCGACGCTCGTGACCCCTTCCCTCGACGCGCGATCGATGGAAGGGGGGGGGGCTCTTCCTACCAGGAAATCGACCGCGGTTTCCTGGATCTGAGTCAGTCGTTAATTTGCTACGTTTAACATGCTACTAAAAATACGATAAGCTTGTATTGGTGTTCGCACTTCTCGTTGCTAAACCGCTTATTAACTCCTGTCAAAACGCTTTAATCGCCTGCTTACTGATTTACTTGCTTGGCTTGCTGCTGGATTGGAGCCGAATCCACGCTATAATCATATAGCTTAATCCTACCGCTTAGGAACAAGGGCTGTAGTGCTAAAAGCTTAAAACCATTGTAAAGAATTGTGATTCCAAAACGCTTTATTGTAGATATCTGTAAATAGTATGTTTAAGTTTTAAAACTAGTGCTTAAGACTAAAGACATTAAAGTAATCGCAACCTCCTCGCGAATATCCATTTACTGCGACGTGCGCTCTCCGTTAGTTATCTAACAATCGCCTTTAACTTCCTTGAGACGATCCTCAATTAAGCTTTAAACATCAAGCATCCGGTGGTTGGCGGCAAAACATCATGGACTACGGTGGGAAGATGGAGACGTTCCATACAGTATGGCTAAACAGCTAATTACGAAAGCTGTTGCTGATGCGATCGATGAAGAAGATGACGCATCCCATATCGTATACGTTAAAGGGCTGCAGAAACGCGACTGGCTTGCGGATTTCCTCGATGAAAATACGAGAGCGGACGTGATCATCGAGACACTGAATACTGACTACGAGGATATCAAATCTCTAAATAAGCTACATGTAGTTAATACTCTGCGATGTGGCAGACACGCAAAGCACTGTGACTTGCAAAATGTATTTAAAATATTCAACTGGTGGTCTAAACACCAGAGAGAAATGCATGAATAAATGTAATCAATTTTTAATGCATAAATGTTTTTTCTTCACCCATCCCCAACCCAACCTCCTGCATGTGATGTACGCTAGATTAAGATGATGGTTGTAATTATTATGTAGAAGTAGTTCGATGCGCGATCAAAGTGGTATCATACGCATTCTGAGTGGTACCCTACACGATCAAAGTGGTACCATACACGTTCATTTGACGTAGAAAGTGGTACCATACACGTTCGATTTATGTTCGATACACGTCCAGAGTGGTACGATAGACGTTCGATACACGTTCGATACACGTTCAAAGTGGTACGATAGACGTTCGATACACGTTCAGAGTGGTTCGATTGATGTTCGATACACGTTCAGACTGGTATGGTCGAATGATGTGTCCAAAGAAGAAGGGGGAGAAGATGAGTGCGAAGAAGAAAAAGGAAAGGGTGGTCAGTGAATAATTCGAAGAAGATGCATTGAAGGAGAGAATGGTCAGCGAAAATGCATGTGGAGAACAACGGTGTCTTACTTTTGCAAAGCTATGCAACTTTAGGCATGGATCTACGTGCGGGAGCTTGGAGATGTAGCGAGACCAGTTGCATTCAAACCGTCATAGCTACCAGCAGTCAGTCATTTGTTTCAAACGTGACATTTTTTGTGTAATGGGATTAACGCGGATAGCCCCGGAGTGCGGCCCCGAAGTATGTACATAATAATATTTTTTTACATTTATCACGTGTAACCGGTGAAATCGTGTTCGATCCCGCGGTCATAAATATTATATCAATGTTTCTGTGTTCTAGAACTCTCCGCCAGAATCACCGCAATGGTCCCCCGATTGGGGTGGGCCGGTGTGGTCGCCGCAACCGTCGCCGCAGCCGTCGCCGGAGCCTTCGCCGTCGCCATCGCCACCGCCTTCGCCGCCACCGCCTTTAGTGGTATGTAATACTTTGGTGTTGTTTGTGCGTTTGATGTTTATTGTGTTTAATGTATCAATATTATATCGATATTTGTGTGTGTGTTCCAGGACATACCACTGCATATATTCGGGACGTGGCTGGCGGGTCAGGAGGCTGACGCACCCCTGGAAGTGCGAATGCGGCGGTCAGGGCCGGTGATGGCCGCGCGGCTGCGGCGCCGATGGGCGCCTTATCCAGGGGGGTCCCTGCGACGACCGCGGCCTCCATCGCCGCCATTGCCCCCCTGGATCGACGTCAGGATGCGGCGACCGCGGCCCCCATCACCGCCACCACAGCCGTCGCCCCCATCGCCGTCGTCGCCTCCGCCCTATTAGTTTTTAGTTTTTTTATTTTTATTTTATTTTTTCTTCTTTATTTTTTTATTTTTTTTTTATTTTTTTATATTTTTCTATTCATATTTTTTATCTTTTTATATTGTATTTTTTCATATCATATTTTATATTATATTTTATATATTGTATTTATATTCTTCCTATTTATATTTTTATCTTTTTATTGTATTTTTTATATTATTGTTCTTTTTTATTATTATATTCTTTTTTTATATTTGTATTTATATTTATATTTTTATCTTTTTTATCTTTTTTTATATTCTATTTTATATTTATATTTTTATATTTATATTCGTTTTTTTTATATTATTCTGTTATTCTATTATTATTCTATTTTACATGCTTTAATTTTAAAATAAATTTCTTAAACTTATATTATTTCTCCATTCTATTTACCCTCCTTCTCTCCTCAATTCTAAGATTCGACGTTCCCAAAAGTATTATTTCCGCTAACGCCGCATAATTCTATGACTCGCGCCGCGAAAATGATGTCATCCCGCGCAGCTGCTCCAGGGGAGTCAAATTACGCGAGATGGCGCGATACGCTGCGACGTTGAGATTGAAAAAACATTTTGAAAAATTTTAGCTTTAGAATGCATGCGATTGTACCACTGCTGTCTCTTTCCCTCTCTGAATTTAGCTTTACAACTTTGTAGTGCTATCTCTGCCTAACTCTTTCGATGTACCTCCTTCCTCCAATAGATTGCACGTAAAAAGCCGACATTGTCCGAAACAATTTCTGCGCTTGGCGGTTCGCTAGATCGGTGTGGGTCAGGGGTGAAAATATTTTCGGCGGTGGGCCAAGGTCGTCCCTCCCACGGTTAGGTATGAAAAAATTTTCGGGGGTCATTCCCCCCCCCCCTCTGAAAAAATTTCTGACGGCGGGCCAGATCTGGAGAGGTCTCCGCAACCGCTCGGCCTGAACTGATCCCCTCCACAATTATGGCTTCCCCCACTCCGCGGCTCGTGCGCGCGCAACCAGTCTTCCACTTCCCGCTGTCCCCGCGCCTAAAGTTCCCCCCACCGCACTCCCCCGCGCGCCCTCACTTCCACCCGCCCCCGCGCCCCCCTCAGAGGACCTGAGTTAGAATCCCCATAGCCCTACTACTCCGTGTCTTTGAAACTCGGTCCCTGGGCGCCACCGGTCACGGAGGGCCTGGACCGCCGGTTCCTCGAAGAGGTGCTCGCAACGCTGTTTCCCCATCCCCCCGTTCATGGGGAGGGTGGCGTCGACGAGTCAGGGGATCCGTGGTTGACAAGGGGCGTCGACACTTCCGACGCCTCCGGGGTCAGCGATGAGGAGCTCGCCTCCTCGGTGGCGCGTATGCGCGAGAGGAGTGCGACTCCCGGCCCCGATGGAGTGCCTGGGCGGGTTTGGGCCTGCGCCATGAGCGCCCTTGGGGACGGACTCAGGCGGCTGTTCATCGCCGTCCTGAGAACTGGGATGTTCCCCCCCGCGTGGAAGGAAGCGAGGCTGGTGCTGCTCCGTAAGCCCGGAAAGCCCGCGGAGTCACCCTCGGCATACCGGCCGATCTGTTTGTTGGACGAGGCGGGCAAGCTGCTGGAGCGCGTCGTAGCTGCCCGCCTCTGCGACCACCAGGAGGCCGTTGGCCCGGATCTCAACGACCGCCAATTCGGCTTCAGACGGCAGCGATCGACCATGGACGCGATCCAGTTGGTTCGGTCGCTGTCGCGCCGGGCGGCCGAGGGAGGCGGTGTCGCTCGACACCGCCAACGCTTTCAACACCGTCTCCTGGGCGGCCATAGAGCGGGCGCTGCTTTACCATTGCGTCCCGCTCTACTTGCGCCGCCTGATCCGGGACTATCTCCGGGGACGGATGGTCTCCTTCGTCGGCCGGGACGGGGACGGGGTGACGGAAGTGCACCGCGGCGTGCCACAGGGGTCCGTTTTAGGGCCCCTGCTTTGGAACCTGCCGTACGACGCGGTGCTGCGGGTGGAAATGCCATCGCCGGAGGTCTCGCTCGTCTGTTATGCGGACGACACTGTGGTGGTGGCATCCGGGCAGTGCTGGGGAGCGGCGATCGGCCTCGCGGAGGAGGCGCTGCGACGCGTTATCGCCACGATCGGGACGCTCAGTCTGCGAGTCGCCTTCGCCAAGACGGAGGCGATATGGCTCGCGGACAAGGTTGGGACGGGTGTTCCCAACCGAGCGTCCCTTAGGATCGGGGACGCCTGCGTCGGGGTCGGCCGATCGATGAAGTATCTCGGTCTGACCCTCGACACCTACTGGCGATTCACGCGCCACTTCAGAACCCTCGCCCCCCGATTGGAGCGACAGGTGTTCGCCTTTCGGCGAATCATGCCCAATCTCGGGGGCCCTCACGAGTGTGTTCGGCGACTATACGTGACGGTCGTCCGGTCCATGGAGCTGTACGGCACCCCTATATGGGCCGGCGACCTCGAGGACTGTCGCATCGGGTGGGAACTCCTCGCGAGAGTTCACCGCCGCGCGGTCCTCGAAGCCGTGCGGGCCTACCGCATGGTGTCACACGCCGAACTGTCCGCGCTGGCTGGGTCACTCCCCTTTCACCTGCTCGCGGAGATGGAGGCGAAAGTCTATTCCGCCGTCCGTGCTCTCCGCGATGCTGGGGACCCGCCGGCGAACGGACAAGGGGTGGCGCGGGGCCAGGCCCGGCGGCGCATGGGAGAGCGGTGGATAGAGTGGCTCTCCCTCCCGGAGAACCGGGAAAGACGCGTCGTCGGGGCGCTCCTGCCCATTCTGAACGAATAAGTGGGGCGCGGGCACGGCAGGCTCATCTTCCGCCTGACGCAGGTGATCACCGGAGTGAGATGCTTCGGGGATTACCTGTGTCGCATAGGGCGGGAGGAGACGTCGCAGTGCCACAGCTGCGACTCGGGCGTCGAGGACTCGGCGGATCACACTCTGGCGGTGTGCCCGGAGTGGCACGACGATCGCCGGGTTCTCGACGACCACCTTGGAGGTTTTAGTGGGTTCGAGTCCCACATAACCCCTGACCCTCCCCCGAGGGTTTGGGGTATCCGTGGGGATTTCCTCCAAGTCAAAAAAAAAAGGGATAAATAACACTAAAGTACAAGAGAAATTATTAGGTGTCAAGGATCTAGAACTGGAAAAGGCCGTGGAAATGTGCAAAGCGGTGGAATTATTAAATGAAAGAATGAAAGAATTAAAAGTGGTCAAGAATGTAGAGAAAATAGAGAAGAAATTTGACAAAAAACAATTCAAGGAAAAGAAGGATCAAAATGGGGCAGAAAGGAAAGTAAAGCCAAATGGGGAAAATAAATTCTCATGTAGGAGGTGTTACAAGACACACGGACCGAGGGAATGCCCAGCTTTCGGCAAGAAATGTAACAGATGTGGTAAACTCAATCATTTCAAGGTGGCATGTAAAGTTAGGGTGGTACAGAGAGTTGAAGAAGATGAAAGCCCAGAAGAGGAAATGCTTGTTAAAGTGGTTGGGATAAAAATAGAAAATGTACATAAGGTTGAATCTAAGGAATGGTATGAGGTTATCAGTATTAATGGTCATAAGATAAGATGTAAATTAGATACAGGAGCACAAGTAAATATACTTCCATATTGTTTATTAAGTAAGATGAAGGTGAATAGAATTGAAAAGACTAATGTTATACTGGAAGCATATGGTGGGGTTAAGTTTAAGCCTGTAGGTGCTATAGATTTAAGATGCAAGGTGAAAGAGAAAGAAGTCTTGCAAAAATTCCTGATAATTAGAGAGGAAAGACTACCATTATTGGGATTAGAGGCGTGTATAAAATTGGAATTAATCAAAAGAGTAGAAAAGGTGGAAATGTTTGGAAGTAAAGAACAATTTATAAAGAGAAACAAAGATTTGTTTATAGGAACAGGAAAATTTAAAGAAAAATGTAAGATAGTGTTAAAAGAAGATGCAATACCGGTTGCAAGAGCACCAAGAAGAGTTCCATTGGCAATAAAAGGAAAGTTAAAGGAAGCACTGAAGGAGCTGGTTAAAAAAGGCATTATTGAGAAAGTTGAAGGTCCAGCGGAATGGGTGAGCAATCTGGTAGTAGTAGATAAACCAAATGGTAAGTTAAGGATATGCTTGGATCCGGCAGATTTAAATAAAAATATCAAGAGAGAGTTATGCCTGCTACCAACGCTTGAAGAGGTGTGTACAAAGTTAACAGGCAAAGACTGGTTCACAGTTTTAGATTTGAAGGAAGGGTTCTATCATGTGGAATTGGAGGAAAAGTCCAGTCAAATGTGCACTTTTAATTCTCCATTTGGAAATTATAAATTTAAAAGATTACCCTTTGGTTTAAGCCTGGCACCTGAGTTATTTCAAAGGATAAACCATAAAAACTTTGGAGACATCGAAGGAGTCATTGTATATATTGATGATATTTTAATATTTGGTGAAACGAGAGAAATTCATGATGCAATAATGAGTAAGGTATTAGAAAGAGCCAAGGAGGTTGGTGTAAAGTTTAATCAAGAAAAAGTCCAATTTAGGTCAAGGAAAGTAAAGTACCTGGGGCATATATTCTCAATTGAAGGAATGAAATTGGATGAAGAAAGGGTTAAGGCTATTGCAAATTTAAAAGGGCCTGAGAACAAAAAGGAAGTACAATGAGTGCTAGATATATTTAATTATTTTCGTAACTTTATACCAAAGCTAGCAGAGTATTCTGAGCCCATACGTGACCTGTTGAAGAAGGATAAAGGATTTACCTGGATAAATCATCATGAAGAAGCGTTCAGGAAGCTAAAAGAAAAGTTGGTGGAAGCGCCAGTATTAAGAAATTTTGATAACACAAAGGACATAGTACTACAGACTGATGCGTCAAGTAAAGGTTTAGGGGCGTGTATAATGCAAGAAAATAAACCAATATCCTTTGCGTCAAGAAGTCTAACAGAATCTGAGAAACAATATGCTCAGATCGAGAAGGAGTTTCTTGCAATAACGTATGCAGTGGAGAAATTTAAAAGCTATATTTGTGGGAAAAAAGTAAAAGTATTAACGGATCATAAACCGTTAATAGGGTTAATGAAAAAGAAAGTGTCTGATATTATATCGCCAAGGTTACAACGGATGCGGTTAAAGTTAATAAGGCATGACTTGGAGTTGCAGTATATTCCAGGAAAGCATATGTACGTGGCGGATTTGCTATCACGGGATTTCATTAAGGACAAAGTAGATGATGATCCAGAGATGGCTGAAGTAATCCACAGCGTCAAGGCCATTGTCAACATAACGGACGAAATGAAAGTAAAGTTCCAGACGGAAACCAATAAGGACGAAACACTAGGCAGGGTCAAAGTCTACTGTGAAAAAGGATGGCCAAAAGTAGGGATCAAAGAAGAAAAGGAACTGGTAGAATATAGCAACATAAGGAGCGAGTTGTTAGTGTTGGAGGGAATATTATTATATAAAAATAGACTGGTAGTACCAAAAACATTAAGGTTAGAAATGTCAAAATTAGGACACGAGGGACATTTCGGAATAGGTAAAACGCTGGAAAGAATGCAGTAAGCATTGTATTGGCCTAAAGTGTTAGTAAGTAAATGTAAAATGTGTGAGAAATTTAGACCATGTAAAGTTGCTGAACCAATGATGAAACGTGAGATAGTGGGTCGATCTTTTGCAAAAATTGCGGTGGATATTGCACAGTATGGTATATCCAATTATTTAATTATCATGGACTATTTTTCAAAATGGCTAGAAATTATAAAAATAAAAGATAAAACAGCGACAAGTATTATAGATGTGTTTAAAAGATGTTTTACGACGCATGGATTGTCAGAAGTTATAGTTGGTGATAATATGCCTTTCGCATCTTTTAAGGTTAAAAGTTTTACAGAAAAATTAGGCATAAAATTAATAACGTCAAGTCCGCATTATCCGAAAAGTAATGGCCAAGCGGAAAGTGGGGTAAAGATTGCGAAAATGTTTTTTAAAAAAGAAGTTGATTTAGATACTGCACTATTAAATTATAGAGCTACGCCGGTTACAGGAATTGGGTACTCTCCAGCGCAATTATTAATGGGGAGGCAAATAAGGACAAAAATGCCAAGTAAACAAAAAACTTTAAATAATTTTAAAAGAAATTACGAGAATATTCAGTCTAAGTTAGTAGAAAAGCAGGATAGAATTAAAAAGTATTATGACAGAGGAACAAGGTCTCAAGCTCCATTTGAAAAAGATCAAAGTGTAATGCATAGAAGGGGTAATACTTGGGAAAATGCGAGAATTATAGACAAATGTAAGGAGCCGAGATCATATTTAATTAAGTCGGAAGATGGTACAATTTTAAGGAGGAACAGTAGTTTCCTAAGAGAATCTAGTAATAAGTTTGTCAGTAAGTCTAATGATGCGTGTTTGAGTGATGAGGAAGAAGAAAATAGTACTATTGATATAAGTTGCGATGATGTGGATGCTGAGGTGAGTGTGTATGAGGATGCATCTGAAAGTGAAGTGAGAAATAGTAGCGGGACTGAGGAGATCAGTCAAGATGGTTATGTGAGTCAAAGACCAAAGAGAAGAACAAGACCCCCCTGCAGATTTAAAGATTATGTAATGTAGGAAAGTGGCGGAGATTATAACTGAAAAGTGAGGTGTTATGAAGTTGGTACGAGTATAAGATGGCGTCTAAAAAATGAGACACGTTTAAGCTTAGAGTATTTTCTGTATTATATTTAACTGTAAACACTTATAATAAAGGCAGTAATTAGTATTCCAAACATAACACAAACTTCCAAGTGTGGAAATTTCAGATAACGGCTGCGCTTATAGCCAGCGATCTTCTTGCCATTGCAACAGGTGCCGAAGCAGAGCCGGCGACTACCGAAACCGCCGAAGTCAAGACTGCTTGGATAAAACGGAATGCAAGGGCGATGTATTTGATTCCCTCAACGCTGGCACCGTCACAAATGGAATTCGTGATCACATGCGAAACGGCAGCCAAGATGTGGAACAAGTTGAGCGTGCTGCACGAGTAGAGGAGTGAGTCAAACAAACTTTTCTTAATGACAAAATTCCATGAATACCGCATGTTGTCAAGTGACTCAGTCGCGCAGCACATAACCAAAGTGGAAAACATGGCACGTCGCCTGAGGGACGTCGGTGAGGAGATCTCAAATGTGACTGTTGTAGCCAAGGTTTTGGGTAGCTTGCCATCGAAGTACGACGCTTTCGTGACCGCATGGGATAACCTTGATCTTGCGAACCAGACTTTGGATAGTCTGACGCTGCGTCTCATAAAGGAAGAGAGTCGATTCACTGTGGCTGATGAGACACCCAGTGCTCTTGCCACTGTTAATCTTGGACATGCCCAGTCCGGGAACCTTCAACCAAACGGTTCCCAGGTCGCGTGATCTCAGTCTACACAGAAGAAAAAGACAGTGGAATGTCATTTTTGCCATAAAAGTGGCCACATTATAAAGAACTGTCGCAAGAGGAAGCAGACCAATCAGAACAAGAATGTGGAAAATTCGGCTAATTTGTCTGCCTTCGTAGCAAATTCCCATGATGGGGCTTTCCTGCAGACGGTTTGCAGGGATGTGTGGTTGACAGACAGCGGCGCTTCGAGGCATATGTCTTTTCGTCGCGAGTGGTTTCGGGAATTTAAGCCGTGCGATAGAGAACGCATTGTTCTGGGCGACAATACTTCTTGCGAAGTGAAGGGCGAGAGCATAATATTTATAAGGAAAAGAGTCAATGGTAAGTGGTGCCCATTCAGATTGGAGAGGGTCCTGTATGTTCCAGACCTGCGCAAGAATTTGTTTTCGGTAGGAGTCTGCACAGAGAAGAAACTCAATGTCATGTTCAGCGACAACAAAGTAGAAATTTTTAAGGGCAAAGTACTTGTAGCTTTAATACACAGACCAGTCTTTACTGTGATATCGAACGGCGTCCACACTTTCCTGAACAGTATTGTATATTGTATATTTGTAAATGTAAATATTGAAAGCTCCTCTTCGGATTTATATGCGCTATTTATATTATTTTGTATGAATTGTAGTCACCAATCCTGTATTATTAAAGAACGAATAAATACTTTTTGAAATAAGTAGAATTAATTATTTAACAGACTACAGACTCTGCTTGCTGGTTATGCGAGGGTAGGGATACACCTACAGCAATAATGATACATTTGTGTTGGTGCGTAGATCCATGTGACGTCACACGTAGGGAATTGGTTGGCAATTATGGCCTTCAGATGGCGCTGTTGGATGTGTCATGTGGGGAGCGGCTGCCCCCTCCACAGGGGATTGTCCTGGGAGTGGGGAACTCGCCTGTGCCGGCAAGCGTTGCCATGCGGCACGCCACTTCGTTACGATCAGGCTTTGTGTATGGAGCTCTGCTCTTGGATATTTCAGATTCGGCTAACACTGATTAAAGTATATCGACCTGTAGATTGAGGTTAAGACTCTCTAATTGCGTCTAATATAAGCTCTACGGCGAGTTGGCCGGAAGGGTTATTTTAGTGTTGATTAAACACCTATTACTACCACGTAACCACGATCTTTATTCCTATCCTTCGGGATAGGTTAACCTGTTGCCGTGGGCCGAGGAGGGGTTCAACTTGGCTATTCAGCCGCCAGAAACCCTGCAGTCAGGCGGGCAGCAGGACCTGCTACGGATCTGCCGGCAGAACCGTAACTGAATGCAGACGTAGGCTGCGCCGCAGCTGCCGGCAGATCTTGCGCTCTACTGGCAAACTCTGCTGTCAATCTGCTGGCAGACTGCAGGCAGATTGCTATCAGGGAATATCAACAACAGTGGAATGTCATTTTTGCCATAAAAATGGCCACATATTCTGTTTATAAAGTGAATTTGACAATATTTTAACAAACAGTGGTATGTATTTATTTTCTTTTTTATGTAATAGTAAATGAAACAAATGCTGAAACACTTGATGAATGCAACATATGATTATTATTTTTGTAGAACGAAAATTGATGGAGACTATGCCAAAAAATTTCCTTAATTATGGTTCCAATAATATTGTTACGTTTCGCGGTCGGCATAATAGGAATTTAATGTGTAACAAGAGCAACAGAACATTCAACAGAAGTAATACAGTAACGGGTAACGGAATACAAGTTTCAATAGTTTGTGATGGCAATAACGGTACGTCCGCACGCTATGGCGATTGACTCCCGATTGACAGCTTGATAGGTGATCGATACGATCACCTTCTTCTCGCTGTCTCTTGTCTTCGTTGCGAACACCAGTGGGCCATGGATCTCATCCATATGGTGTCCGCAACACAGCCCTCCTTCCTCGAAGAGCGGTCGTCCCGATCGCGTCGCTTCCACTTCCGCTTGGTCTTCGTACCCTGGTCTGAGGAGGGGGTCGTGCTGGCTAGGTGGCCTCCCCAGACCGCCGCCTCGGCATTCGCCTTCCCGCCCCGAGGGAAAACCACCCAAAAACCTGGGGCAAGGCGTGGTACAGCGGGACTATCAACTTCTCGGTCTGCTTCGGCTTCAGTTTCCCTGTTTCGAGAAATCCCGCGACGTATCGATTTCTGCATGTTCCTTGACGAAACTCGCGCCAGCGAGTGTCCCTCGATGTCGCCTGCGGCTCCGAGTGTCCCGCGACGTCGCTTGCAGCTCGGATCGTCCCGCGACGTGGCTTGCAGCTCGGATCGTCCCGCGACGTAGTCCATGAAGGATTCCGGGCGTGTCCCTCGACGAAATGTTCCAGCTCCTTGTCCTACGATGTCCCTGGAACTCCGCCCCCACGAACGTTCCACGACAGATCCACCGCTCCGACGTTGTGTCCCCTCGGACTCGGCTCCCGGCCGAAGTCTCAGCCACGGACAGCCCCCAGGTTTCGTTCTCAATGTCCTTCCGGTGTCCCCGCTCGAAACTCCAATCCATCGATGGCTCCGGAGTCCCTTGACTTCCTGATGGCCCTTCCGACGGTCTGGTCCGAGACTCCTATCCCTTTCGACAGCTCCCTTGTAAAAGAGCCAAAGAGACATTAGCCTTCTCTTCGTTTCTCAGGGATCCGTTGGAGCCGTACGAGTCGGGGAGCCAGAGAGGGAGGCCGAGCACGCCCGCAGGGGGTCGCAGCTAGTCGCGAGCGTACGGGCGACCCAGCCCCCAGCCCAGCCACCAAACTCGCCAGCCCATCTTCGCTCTTCTTTCTTGATATCGCCTCCCGTTATCCAATCCTTGGCTTCCTGATGGCCCCATTCCTCTTCTTGGCCTCCGGTGCTGAACCAGGGGACCGTCTCGGTGCAGCTCGGCAACGACCCCGTTTCCGCGATGTCCCCTCCGACCGATCCGAGCGACTGCGTCGCCCGTCCGTCCGGTGGTTGGGGACACCATTTCCCGTTTGCTGTCCCTCAGTCAACCCGGACCTCCATAGAACAAGAATCTGAGTAGAGAAGCCACCAAGATCCGGGTCAGGAGAGTTAGCGGGGTGTTTTCACGTATGTCCACACCCCGCCGCGGACCACCACGCTATTGTGGCACATTCGGGGGCCTTGGGGTTGCATTCAAGCCGCGGGAGCAGTCCCCCGACACCTTGTCCCTCGTCGTGGGGTATCGTGTACCTGGAACAAACTCAAAAAAAGGGGGGCTGGGCTACGAAGGTAGCCTCCGCAGCCCAGTCCACTTATTAGCTTCGCTAATCTTCTCTCTTATTTCTTGACGTGTCCCGCGACGTCTTCATTCCTCTTGGAATCGTCCTTCGTACTTCGCAAGGCGGCGAACGTGTACCACCTTGCACTTCTTCTTAGGCGAACGCTGGATCCTGTAGATGACGTCGTTGATCCTGTCCACCACCGTGTATGGGCCTTCCCACTCCGTTTGCAGCTTCGGGCATTTTCCTTTGACTCTTCTTGGTTGGAACAACCACACTCGTTCTCCCGTCCGGAACTCCACCGCGTGGACACGACTGTCGTACCACGACTTCATCTTCGAACTATAGAGGTCCAGACGACGTCGAACAAATCCATGGATCTTCTTCATCTTCTCTCGGATCCATTCAGCGTATCCTTGTTCGATGTCTCCGTCCTCTTCTACTTCTGGAGGCAATCCTCTCCACAACTGCAGGGGCAAACGAAGTTCTTGGCCATACAGGATCATCGCTGGTGTCAATTGGGTAGCCTCATGTCGTGCTGATCTGTAGGCTAGGAGGAACATGGGGATCCACTCGTCCCAATCTCGCTGATGTTCTGAAACAAACATCGCGAGATATTGTAGCAACGTTCTATTCAAACGTTCTACCAGCCCATCGGATTGAGGATGCAGAGGAGTCGTCCGTGTCTTTCTGATCCCCAGCAGCTTCATCAATTCCTTGAACACGGAGGATTCGAAGTTTCTCCCTTGGTCCGTGTGTATCTCCAACGGTACACCATGACGACACACTACGTTGTGCAACAGAGCTCTTGCCACTGTGACAGCTCGCTGGTCTGGCATCGCGATTACTTCCGGCCACCGGGTGAAGTAGTCCGCCACGACCAGCACAAACCTGTTTCCGGCCTGAGACCTCGGGAGCGGACCCACAACGTCCAGGGCAAGCCTCTCGAACGGAGCTCCCACGTTGTACACTTTCAGGTTCCCTGCTCCCCTCTGACGTGGTCCCTTCTTCGCCGCACAGGTGTCACACCGCCGGCACCACTCTTGAACGTCTTGTCGACATGTAGACCAGAAGAACTGTTGGCGGATCTTTGCCAAAGTCTTGTTTACTCCGAAATGTCCAGCTGCTGGCGCATCGTGGAACTCCTTTAGCACTCCTTCAACCTTTTCTTGTGGCACCACCAAAAGCAACGATGTCGTTGTGCCATCGTGGGACTCCCATTTCCTGAAAAGCAAACCTTCATGAATTTCCAGCGATTCCCATATAGACCAGTAATATTTCAGCCGTGGGGAGAAGCGAGCAACGTCCTGCCAGCCAGGCCTCTCCCCTTCCTCCTTCTTTCTAAGGATGAAGCCGATTTCTTCATCCTCTTCCTGGCTTCGTTTCCACTCATGCTTCTTCTCTTCGGAAAATATCCTGTGAATCTTCTTCGTGGTATGCCCTTCCTCTTCTGCTTCTTTCTTCTCCAGTCGATTGCAGTTCCTACAATTTTCTTCGACACAAGGTCTTCTTGAAAGTCCGTCGGCGTTTCCATGGGCTCTTCCTTCCCGATGGCGAATCTCGAAGTCGTATTCCTGAAGTCGTTCGATCCAACGGGCGACCTGTCCTTCAGGGCGTTTGAAGGCATACAACCAGCGAAGTGCCGCATGGTCCGTTCTTATCAGAAATCTTCTTCCGTAGAGGTAGTGATGGAAGTGCTCGATAGATTTCACCACTGCCAGTAGTTCTCTTCGGGTGACGCAGTAGTTCCTTTCCGCTCTTCCCAAGGTCTTGGAGAAATAAGCCACGACTTTTTCTTGTCCTTCGTGTTCTTGTGAGAGGACGCCGCCTATGGCAAAGTTAGAGGCGTCCGTGTCCAGAATGAAATCCTTGTTGATCACTGGGTAGGCTAGCACCGGGGCTCCGGTTAGTTTCTTCTTCAGCTCTTGAAAAACTCCTTGGCATTCTTCGGTCCATTTGTACTCTTGTTTGGTCTCGGTGAGGCGATGCAGGGGTTTGGCGATACTGGAGAAATCCTTTACAAATTTTCTGTAGTACGTGCACAATCCTAGGAAACTTCTTAATTCCGTGACGTTCTTCGGCTGTGGCCATTCCGAAATGGCTTTAATTTTCTCCGGATCTGTCTTGACTCCAGTCTTCGTTACGACGTGTCCCAGATATTTTACTTCTCGGCAAAAGAAGGAGCACTTCTTGGGGCTCATCAGTAGTCCAGCTTGACGTAAGCGTGAAAACACTGTCCGTAGGCGTCCGAGCTCCTGTTCAAAGTCTTTTCCGTAGATGATGATGTCGTCCAAGTAAACCAGGCAGATCTTCCAGGTTAGATCTTGAAGTACGTCTTCCATCAGTCGCTCGAATGTTGCAGGGGCGTTGCAAAGTCCAAAGGGCATGACCTTGAACTGCCATAGTCCCGTTCCTACTGAAAACGCAGTTTTCTCCCGGTCCTTCTTGTCCATCGCGATCTGCCAGTATCCGCTCTGCAAATCCACGGTTGAAAACCACGATGATCCAGTGAGGGCATCCAGGGTGTCTTCTATCCGGGGTAGAGGATAGGAGTCCTTCTTGGTAATCTCGTTCAGGCGACGGAAATCCACGCAGAACCGTATGCTTCCATCCTTCTTCTTCACGAGGACGATCGGAGAAGACCACGGGCTCCGGGATTCTTCGATTACGCCTTGTGCCAACATTTTCTTGAGCACCTCTTCCACTTCTGCTCGACGGTGTAGGGGCAGCCTCCGTGGCGCCTGCTTTATGGGCTGGCAATCTCCCGTATTAATGGTGTGTTCCACACGTTCGCAATTTCCAATTTGGCTCGGATCCGTGGCGAAAACGTCCTGAAATGTGTAAAGCAATTCAACAAATAGCTTTTTCTGTCTATCTGTCAAACCTGATGAGCAGCGTGTGTACAGCTCCTCCAGATGCTGTGGGACGACCGTTTCCCTTTCTTCTTCTTGTTTCTTCTCCTCGGTCGGTACGCCGAGGCATATCTCTGTTTTGTCGGGAAGGCACAGCACATTCCTGGATAGATCTATGCTGCAACGATGCTTCTTCAGGAACGCTGCTCCCAAGATGCACTTTTCCACCATTTCGACGACGTAGAACTCCTCTACGCTCGAAAATCCGCCCACGTCGATCTCTAGGTTCTTCTTCCCGAACACTCTCATTTTCTCTCCGGTAGTGGAGCGAATGTCGAGTCTTGTCCGAGAGATGTCCTTCGACGCACACAGCTCTTTGTCCAGAAGGTTGACCGGAGAACCTGTATCTAGGATAATTTTACACGGTTTTCCACCGATTTTTCCACATACGTAGGTCTCGTCGGTCGAATTCCATTGATGCCCAGTCGCCTCCTGCATCGCCACACTCTTGACGACCGGGGGACTGTTCCTTCTGGTCCGGCGTCTCCCCCTTACGCCGTCCTCTTCCCGTTTCCCTGGTCCGGCTTCTTCGGGGGGGCTCCCCTGGTTTGGCCGTTCTTGGCCTTGAAACAATCCTTCTGAAGGTGGCCCATTTTTCCACAGAGCCAGCAGGTTCTCGGCGGGTTGTTCGCTCGGTCCTCTGTTCTGCTCTTCTTCGTCGGGAACCTTTCAAAATTGTTGGAGGGTTTAGCTTTCCGTTTCTCGGAATATCGTTCTCGCGATTCGACCGCGGGGCTGTGCGTCATCGACTCAACGGCCTCAATCTCTAGAGCTCTTGTCACAGCAGCTCTCAGAGTCGTGAAACCGCCGAGCCGCAGTTCCCGCTGCATTGTCGAGCTCGACAACGCCGTCACGAACTGAGACGCGGCGAGCTTGTCGCGTGTTTCTATCGGGCAATCAGCGAAAGCGGACTGCGCTAATCGCTCGATTGTGGCGGCAAGCGAGGAGATGCTCTCATCTCTCCGCTGTCTATGGCTCTGAAAGAGCACATAGTTTAGGTTCGACAAATTTTTCGCCCCGTAGCGGAATTCGAGTGCCGAAACCACATCTGTGAAATTTTCGCACTGGGTAGCGGAGAGCGTCGTGAGGACGCTCCTCGCTGAGCCCCCGAGAGAAGCGATCAAGGCCGTAGCCTTTTTTTCGCTATTCCAACCGTTAGCACGCGCGATGGTTTCGAATTGTACTCGATATTCCTCCCACGAAGTTTTGCCGTCGAAAATGGTCGGCCTCACCGTGTATCCCAAGTCGAGTACGCGGTATTCCGGGGATCGGGCGGCAGCGGACGCACCGACGGGGGTAGGGTAAATCGCGGGGGCAACACTATTTTCAACGGGTACTGCCTCCCCACCCCGAGGGTTCGCGCCGCTATTCATCGCGTCATTCCGGTTTAAAACTGAAGCGGCTACGACCTGTATCCGTTCCTCCAGCTTTGTGATCCGGGTCTCGAAGGCCGCCTGTGCCTGTCGGTCGGCGGTCTCCTTTTCTTCCCGGCGACGGTCCTCCCTCTGCCAGCGGGCCTCGTCTTCTCTCCGTTGCTCTCGCATTTGGCCCACAATGCTAAGTTGTAGGGAGGTGAACAGCTCCTGCATGGAAGTATCGTCCGTCGCTGTGGGTAGGAGATTCGCGGCGGCCGCGGACGCGCGAGTGGGCATCCCACTTCTGACACCACTGTTACGTTTCGCGGTCGGCATAATAGGAATTTAATGTGTAACAAGAGCAACAGAACATTCAACAGAAGTAATACGGTAACGGGTAACGGAATACAAGTTTCAATAGTTTGTGATGGCAATAACGGTACGTCCGCACGCTATGGCGATTGACTCCCGATTGACAGCTTGATAGGTGATCGATACGATCACCTTCTTCTCGCTGTCTCTTGTCTTCGTTGCGAACACCAGTGGGCCATGGATCTCATCCATATGGTGTCCGCAACAATATCATTTTTGGGGCCAATTCGATCGAGGAAACATAAGAAATTAGAAATTGCAGAACTTCAGATTCGTCACTGCTTAGGTACAACCTTGTATAGTCCCGCTGGTTTCGAGCGTCGAAGCCCACGAAACTCAGCGAGACACATGATTGTTGGTGAGCATCGTGTTTGACGACTCTAGCTAGAGAATCATTCCGTATAAATGCTAAGAAACGATAGTGTGAAGTGGCGTGTATTTCAATTGCACATTGACAATGTCGTAGATTCTAGGGTCTACAATATTAGCTCCATATTACGATGTTCTACACCAGGGCACTGTATTAATGAATTAAAAAATAAATGAATTGGTCAATTAGCTAAAATTAATGAACTCTGCATGATTTTAATGACGCCTAATTTAATTGCACTTACAAACTGAATTACTAATTGTAATTAAAAGAATACTTTTTGACGTGCAATATGAGGCTGCGCACGCAAATGGTTGGGCTCGGATTATCGGGAAAGACCTACCCACCCCACCGTTTTGCTTTCTCGCTGCGAGTGAGGACCTTCGGGCCCCAGTAGACCACCCGTTGACAGCCGAGAGCAATAAAACCGACGGGCCAGATAAAATGTTCATGTTTTTGGTAACTGTTGATGAAAGTATTACCAATGGAGTTTTTCGGGTTTCGATGAAAATGATGCCAAACATGAAGCAATTCGGTCCATTTTTAGTGAACGTAGTGTGCGTCCTAATCATGTATTCGTAAGAAAAAAATAGACCGAATTGCTTCGCGTCTCGACTCATTTTCGTGGACATAAACTCACCAATCCATCGGTGGTAACACTCTTATCAAGGTGTAATGAGAAATATGAACATTTTCATATTCAGTACTGGAAGACTCAAGTCGCCGACGACCGAGGGTCTCTCGCTGGTGCGCTATTTGACTCGCACTCGGTGTACGTCGTTCAGTCTACTTGTCAAGCGGTTCGGGCGAGGGCCCTGATAAATGTGAATTTATTTGGGAAACTAAAGTCGCGTCATTCGTGACACCTACTCGCGAACAGATATATGTATGTACGAGAAGAAGCAATACAATTTCCCGATGACTTGGAGCAACATTTCAATAGGTAAATGCATGAAACTGTCATCAGGAATTCCCAACCAAGTGATGCATACATATGTAAGAACTGACGAAATTCAATAATAGTTCGTCGTCTAAATTTCAGAATTAAAGTATTTATTTGACGTGAATATAAAGTTTGACAGGAAAGTCTTCTTCGATTTGAGTTCTATAGAAGGCTGACTTTCCTTCGCCATGGAAAGTCCCCTCTTGTCCTTCGCGCTGGCAATCATGCGACATCGCTGAGTTTCGTGGGTTTCGGCGCTCGAAACCAGCAGGGCCATACAATATTGCGCACTAAGCAGTGACAAATCTGCAGTTCTGCGTTTCTAATCAGATCTTTGCAAAAGTGACGTCAATCGTGTAGAAATGTTATATTTTCTGATTTATAACAGAAGAAATTGAACGATACATGAAGTCTTTTTTATAACGCTCTGTCGCAAAACAAAAACGCCCGTCTCGTCAGACTCTCGTCGATCGAATGCCCTTTTCGCTTCCTCTCCGCCCGGGACGTCGCCCCCGGACCCCCCGTCTACCTTTTTGCGTCTCCCGACGCTACAATGCATCGCCTTTCAATTGTTTGTCTCCGGTATCGCCGCGACGAATTATCGCCAATCACGCATCGTCTTTGAATCCAGTCAAGGCCGGGCGACGTTAAAATTCGCTCTCAATCGATTCTTCATGTTTTCTCGATCAAATTGGCCCCAAAAATGATATTATTCGGACCATAATCAAGGAAATTACGTGAAAATTTGTTTGCAGAATTGCAAGCCCGTTTCGTTAAAAAATAGTCCGATTTAAATTATTTTCTGTCAATTTAATCGGGAGAATGCCAGGAATCCATTTGTGTCACTTTCATATTGATACGATGAAAAATAAACAAATTCTGTTTTTACATAAGCGATGACACATCGCCGAGCAACGGCGATCTCGCGCGGCTCGGGCCATAAAGGTTCTCGTCGGTTATTTGAGCTCCTAAGATCGTATTCAGATATATTGGCCGGTGAGTTTCGTAAAGCGTATTCTCCCACCATAGGTAGCGCTTGCCTGCCTCGGTGCTCCTTTTCTGAACGTTTTTTGACTCACTCTCGTTCCATCTTGCTCTCGCCTTCACAGAACAAGAGTGAGCCAGAAGTGGTGGGGATAGCGCCAAGCTTCTGGCGTGTATAGGCCAAACCGAGCTGTCAGCGTAGAAATACAAACATCAGAATAGGTGTGCCTTAGCTCCGAAAAAATTCAGGAGCTTTATTGGTCAGAACATCGATTCTTTCTCGATAGCTTCATCTCGTATTGTTCTACGCATAGCTTCGTAACGCACACAACTACTACGCTAACAGTAAGAATAAATAACAGCCTCACGGCTACGTTCAGACGGAGCCGAGCAGCATTCCCGTTACCCCACCATACCCTTCGGTGGCCATGGAACTCCAACTGACAAATCCACGATCGTCAGATGGTGGTGGCTGATTTCTCCTCGATCGCTGTACGCGAAAATGAATCGACCGGCCAATATATCTGAATACGACCTTAGGATAAAGATACAATGAAAGAGGAAAAATATTCAAAGCCCAAGATGAAAGGCCTTCAAATATACAAAGAAAACTAATAAATACCCGAAGCTAAATAAAATTTTAGTTTTAGGGTACACGCACCCTCCCCCAAACCTCGAGTTGATCGGCCACTGGGGCCATTCGGAGGTATATTATTTCATTTAAATAATGTCCATCGCTGCATAGGACCGTAAAAAATTATAAAAAAAATCAGGAAGTCAACTGTTGACCGATTCGGAGACTTTTCTTTGTTATATGTTATATATAGTCTTCCAATAGTCGGAAGAATAATAATAAGAGCAGTAATTGCAAATAATTGGTGTAACTTTCACAATCCCAAAATATGATATCAGTAAATCAATATTTCCAGTATTAGTAAAAAAGTTCCAATCTCTCTTTTTTTATTTTAAATAATGTGGCCATATAATTATAACATAAATTTGACAGTGATTTCAAGTGATGTATGTGTTACAGTAGAAGCGTTAATTTAGTAAATGTACACAGTTCCCAGTAGTTCCTAGTCAATGTATGCCTACAATGCATATAACCTAACCTACAATCGTACGAAAATGACTGCATCACGCTTTTACTGTGGCACATGTATCCAGCTAACGCTTCAGTTTTGCTATGATTCCACGTTGGCAGTCCTCCCGAGTAGGCGCCATCTCGTATTCATTACCTCAACTAAATTTGTCACGTGACTTGCTCTGTATTATCGCCAATATGGCGGAATTCGTATTTGGGAATGCAGTTACGGGAATACGCTTTTCGTCCTTATATGAGCAGATTTTGAGCTGGGTGTGGTCTCATTCGAAAGAGGAAGGGTCAGTGCAGCGCGCTCTGATCATCGTTTGAGTCACAAAACTCTTTTAGTGACCTAAAAATACTTGGATTCTTGCGGGTGTATTTTGTCGACTTTTGCTCTACTTTGAACACTCATATTATTAGATATCAACACAATCTTGTCGAACCATGACCAGCGCGCGCTGCACTAAACCATCCTCTTTCGAATGAGACCTCGCCTAGCCCAAAATTCGCTCATATAAGGACGAAAAGCGTATTCTACTAAACCCATGTTTTGGGCCAGATTGTGTCGGTATACAGAGCGCTGCATTACCCGTGTCTACCTCCTTAAGCAACGACTATGAATACCGACCTTAAAGACGGCTTATAGACGTTGTGTGCTATCTGGGTTTATAGAACATAATTTTGAGTTTTGAATCCTTGCACAAGTTCCTTAAAGCTTCCATGCCGAAAATGAAAAGCTGGATCGACAAACGATGGAGATAGAAAGAAGTTATAACCATTTCAAATATTTCCTTTGAGAACGTTTTTTTCTCTATCTCCAACCGTTTCAAAGATACCCATGCAATTGGGTCAGTTTATATAAAATAATTTTCAATAAATTGGATTTATTTCTCTGTTCGATTCTTTCATGTATTCCCAACTAAATAACAATTCTATAGTCATGACACATTTGGGACAGTGGGATTCGATATGCGACCAACCAGTGACGCATAAATTTAGATTTCTGTAATTTTATGCGATATATCGATGTAAACGCGTCATGTCTTTCTGTGTGATGATAATTACAAAATACAAAACTTACACATTACATGAATGTATACAATGAAAATCGAAAGCAGCCGCGAAAAAGACAGTAACGATTAATCATTATTTATTAACAATGTAATCAATTTTCTTCTTTTGCAAATTATACAGTGAAAACTTTTTTTTAAATTATCCACCAAGGAAAGCTAAGGGAAAAGAGAGATGGAGAAATTTCTGTGTTTAGAAAACATTCATTGATGATTCATCGCGAGTGAAGCGTGAATATCGTTTCCAACGGCCTCGTTATTGATTCATGTATATAAAAGGTGAAAATTATGTTCTCTTTCACTGTAACATATTAGACACCCGACTGTTATTATTGTATAAAATTTTCAGGATTCATTATAAACTAGACTTGAATTTAAGCAATTAAAATATTGGTACTGCATCGAACGAATCTATCGAAACGTTCTTACTTGCCGTTATTTTTAAGCTTCGATTCGAGAAACCGTAAAAAATCTGAATAAAGTTCTTGTGTAAATGGAAGTGGTCGTTTATTCGAAACACAAGCAGCGAATTTACAATGTACTTTACAATGTATGCAGTTATATTTCATAGTGGAACTTGGTCAAAATTTAACAGCCCTCAGCAGTAAGGACCTAGAAACAAATTTTACATCAATTATATTCCTTAACAGTCTCAAATTTTTATATATTATTTTTGTTTCAAACACAAACACATTTCCCCTTAGAAATGCACATGCACCACTGCGCTTAAATATTATACATGTATCCCTTCCTACATTTTTTAAAAAAAAGTACTCGTGCTTCTAGATCAATAGAACGAAACGATTTAATTAATGTGCAAATCTGAACTAAAACGTATCTGTGTTATTTTAGAGATGACCAATTTTGTACATTTATGACCACTAGATGGGAACTCTATATATTCAAGTTAATTAAATGATTGAAGCCCAAAGCTCTCCGCTCTCGCCTCCACAAACTTAAAGCGAAATTTCTGAAATTGAACAGAAATTCACACGTGGGATTGCGTTTCGGACTCACTTGGATAACATGGCAATGGGCAACAAGGAGGGCAGCAGGGTTTTGGTGGTGGAGGAGGCAGAGGACACTTTGGCGGTGGGGGTGCAGGCAAAGGAGAGGGACAACAGGGACCAGGACACATGGGCATCTGACAACAGGGTGGTGGTGGACAAGGGGGTGGTGGGGGCGGCATTACAGATGGCAATTCTTCGATTCGCGGTGGTAACAAGATTTTACACGTGGGTGGAGGCAGTAGGATCGGGCACTTACTGGAAAAGAGATGTAGGCCGGTATTCATAGTCGCTACTCTTAGATGGGGGGGGGGGAATTTTTAGGTTAGATAAATAAATACATGCACTTGGATTACTAAATGAATCGCGTTACTTTTAATATCAAACTTATTAATAATGACATATAAACTTTGTATAAAAGAAAACTTCAAACGAACTAAACGACGTCATTCTTAAAAACTCAACCGCATCGTTACAACTTTCGAGAACGTGAGAGACATAGTATCGAGGTTTTTTTCGCTCCCGCCAGAGGGTTCCACCTATATCATATTCTAATACCCCTCCTCGATTATAAATTTGTATTTTAAACATAAATGAAAAGTTATAATCGTCCTACATTGCTTCCCTTTTTTTTTAACGAAGCAAAAAAAAAATAAACGTGTACTCAGTCTTATTCCAATAATAAAGAAACATTAAATCTAAGATTAAATCAATACTCTTTGATATTCAACTCAACAAGTTATCAACAAAACTATAAAATTTCTCTTTACCGAGACTCTTAGTCATTAAATCTGCATAGTTATCATTTGTACTTATGTAGTCAATAGTTATAATTTCCTTATCTACTAAGTCTTTTATATGGTGCGTTCTAATATCAATGTGTTTTGTCCTATCTGAGTTTTCATAGCTTTTTGTCATTGCGATCGCTCCTTTATTGTCCATCAGCAGCACTGTCCTGTCCACATGTCTCAGGTGTTCTCTTGTGCCTTTTAGATTTACCAACGCTTTTGCCGTCAATGCCGCAGCAATATATTCTGATTCTGCAGTAGACAACGCAACGCAGTTTTGTTTCTTTGAAAACCATGCCACAGGATTTTCACCATAGAATATTATTGCTCCGCTTACACTCTTTCTGTCTGTTTTGTCTCCTCCCCAGTCTGCGTCTGAATATGCGTACAGTGCTCTACTCCTTGATTTTCTAAATATCAAACCTTTATCCTTTGTCGCGTTCAAATATCTCAACACCCTTTTACCTGCGTTCCACGTCTGTTGACTCGGTTTGTCCAAGTATCTGCTGAGGTATGACACTGCATAGGTTAGGTCCGGCCTGGACGAGACTGCTAGGTACATCAGGCTTCCTATCAACTCCCTATAGGGAACCTCCATTTTTTCTTCTCCTCCTGTCAGTTGCAATCTACTCTCCATTCGTGTCCAAGCTTCTTTACACTCCTTCATGTCGAATTTTTCTAAAATCTTCTCGATCAACTTTGTTTTATACTCAATGTTTCTGTCTCTCTTGTAATTTCCATTCCCAGGAACATTTTCATTTTTCCCAAATCCTTAGCATTAAATTCCTTCTTCAAAGCTGTTACTGTACCTTCTGTATCACCGATGATAATTATATCGTCGACATATATTAACATCCAACAGTTGTCTTTATAATATAAACAATAATCATAGTCCGAACGGTTGTATCCCTTTTGCTTTGCAAACAAATCTATTCTTTCATTCCGACACTTGGGCGATTCTTTTAATCCATACAAAGCTCTCTTCAGCTTCAGTACTCTGTTCTCATTTTTGGTATTGGATCCCCCTTTTACACCAAGTGGTTTTTTTTATATAAATTTCTGACTTTACTTCTCCATTTAGGAATGCGGTTGGTATATCTAATTGTCTTATAATCAAATTTTCCTGCAAGGCTTTGGATAACATCATCCTTACCGTTGACATTCTAGCGACTGGTGCATACATCACATCATACTGATTGGTTTTTTGAACTTGAAATCCCTTTGCTACTAATCGTGCCTTTTTTGTGCCATCTTCTTTAACTTTAAAAACCCATCTTGTCTCTATCGCTTTTTGGTCTTTCGGCAGTTCAGCTTCTTCCCAGGTTTTTAATTTCTTCAATGCGTCTAATTCATTATTTATTGCCTCTTGCCATTCTTTGTCTTTAATTGCTTCTTCATATTGCAACGACCCATCTGTCTGGGTGATCATACAGTATGCAATATAGGTTTCATATTCTTCTAGATGTTTTGGTTTGTTTATCTGTCGTCCGAATCTTGTGTACTTCTCCTTTTTATTTACCTCTTGCTCTGGTTCCTCTTCTTTGTGCTCTTGCTGACTGTTGTCCTCTATTTCATCTTCTTCTTCTTTTTCCTTTTCTAAATTTCTATTTTCAGGTTTGGTCTCTTCCTGTTTTTGTTCACTACATATTGATTTATTTTTGTTCGTTTCTGTTTCAATTTCATCTTCGACATATTTGTATTTACTTTCATCAAATGTTACATCCCTTGATTCTACTATTTCATTCTCTTGAGGGTTCCATAGGCGATATCCTCTTTTACTGTAGCCCACAAACCTCATCAGTCTCGCCTTGGGTTGCAATTTGTTTGTCCTTACTAGATCAACCATCCACGCCTTACACCCAAATACTCTCAATTTTGAGAGATCATTCTGTCCGTGCCACATTTCTGCCGGAGTTTTACCCTTCAGGCAGGTGGTGGGTGAGCGATTCAATTCATACGCTGATGCTCTCAAGGCCTCACCCCACAAGTGCTTTGGCAGATTGGTTTCTGAGAATTTTGTTCTTACTTTGTCCATGAGTGTCCGATTCATTCGCTCCGACTTCCCATTCTGTTGCGGGCTATATGGCATTGTATATTCCATTTGTATTCCTTTATGCCTGCAAAAGTTTTTGAATGTATTTGATGTAAACTCTCCACCATTGTCCATCCTTATTCTGGCTGTCTTCAGATTTAATAGAGCTTTTAGCTCTTTTACGTACGTTTTCAAGTTTTCCTCTGCCTCGTTTTTTCTTTTCAGCAAGTACACAACGGTGAAGTGTGAGTAGTCATCAATGATGACTTGGAAATATCTGTATTCTTCTGTTGTTTCCGGTGTGAACGGCCCGCACATGTCGGTATGAATCAGCTCTCCAATCCTGTATGTTCTTTTTATATTTTCCTTGAAAGGTAATCTGCAAGCTTTCCCTTCGATGCATTTTTCACACTTTTCGTTGCTGTATGGTAACCCCAGCATCTTCATATTCCACCTATTCAGATGTCCCAACCTTTGATGCCAGATTTCAGCGCCCGACACCTGATGCGAGCTTTCGGTTACTAGTTCTAATCTTAAAGTGTACAGCTTGTTTGTCAGCTGTGCATGCATTGTAAAACCTCTGTTACACAACTCCAATCCATTTACATCTTTCTTTATTTTAAAACCTTTACTTACTATCTTTGACAGTGACAACAGATTGAATCTCAAATCCTCAACAATTAGAGCATCTATAGTTATTTCTCTATCTTTAATTTTTGTGACTAGCTGTCCTTTCATGTGTGCTGTCATTATCTTATTGTTTGCGACTATTATATTTATTGGTTTTGATAGTTCTTCTATTTTTCTCATATAAGATGACAATTCCTTTCTTACCAAATGCTCGGTAGCACCAGTGTCTAGGATGAAAGTTTCTAGTGTCATCTCCGTGTCAACCCCTAAAGCTACGAATGAAAGCAGCTGACCAAGTTGAGCCGTAGATGGAGGGGATCCTCTTCCTCTACTTACTCCTCTTCCATGAGCGGTAGTGTGTCCTCGTCCTCGAGGACGACTGCGAGGCTGCCCTCGTCCTCGTCCACGGTGACTGTTCTGTGTAAAGTCGTACGCTACATGTCCAGGTTTTTGGCACTTAAAACATATTATTGTCTTGAATGCAACTTCATTCTGTGATGGAGCATTCTCGCTGGTTTTTTTACCCAATTTCAATTCCTCGTCCAATAGACGGGACCTTACAAAGTCCAACGTGCAGTCTTCCTGTATTGTTTCGATTGCCGTTATTACTGTGTCGTACTTACTATCCAGTCCTACCAATAGGTAACATACTTTGTCTACGTCCTCAATCTTGACCCCAGTTGACTCTAATTCTCGCACCAGATTGTCAAATTTTAAGAAATATTCTTCCAGTGTCTCTGTGTCTTTGCATTTTAACATTAACAGCTTGCGTCTCAGGTGCAGTTTTGATACTACACTTTTTCTCTGAAACAGGTTTTTTAAAGTGTCTAACATCTCCTTTGATGTTTTTGCGTCTTTTACTATGTTTAGGTGCTTGTCTGTTACGCATTGCACTATAATGGATTTCGCTTTTGCGTCGTTTTGTAGGAATGTTTATAGTTCGTCCCCGCTCAACCCAGCTTGGGAATCTATTATATTCTTTTTTAATTGTTTTTCATCCAGCAGGCATTCCACCCTGAACAGCCAATTTCCAAAATTGTCGGCTTTCAGTTGCGGATAATCTCCCCCAACATTTTCTTCATGATATTCAGGCCTCTTTATCGTTTCTCAACACGTGGCCTGGGCCCATAACCTCTTAGATGGGGGGGGGGGGGGATTTTTAGGTTGGATAAATAAATACATGCACTTGGATTACTAAATGAATCGCGTTACTTTTAATATCAAACTTATTAATATTGACATATAAATTTTGTATAAAAGAAAACTTCAAATGAACTAAACGACGTCATTCTTAAAAACTCAACCGCATCGTTACAACTTTCGAGAACGTGAGAGACATAGTATCGAGGTTTTTTTCCGCTCCCGCCAGAGGGTTCCACCTACATCATCTTCTAACAGTTACTAATTCTTAAGATCGTCTTAAGTATGCGGCATCCTCTACTAACCTAGTAGACTAGTAAAGAATGCCGAATGCTTAAGACGATCTTAGGCCGGTATTCATAGTCGCTACTTATTCTTAAGCAAATGCTTAAGCATTCGGCAATCTTTACTAGCTACTAGGTTAGTAGAGGATATCGCATGCTTAAGCATTTGCTTAAGAATAAGTAGCGACTATGCATACCGACCTTAGTCTTAAGCAGTGATGCCAAAATGAGGACGGGTTCCCTCGAGAATTTCCCCCACCACGCACGCACACTACGCCGGAGCTGCGTGTCCGTGAGCTCGGCGCTTCGGACAATGTCGGGAAGACGAAAGAGAAAACGAATGTGTGTCTTTCTCTCTCGTTCTTGAAACGCTGTGATCCAAAGTGAGGTGCAAGCGACACGCGCCACGCGCGATCTTCTTGAATGCCTTGAGATACACTTTTCACTTTCTGACATATGTATAATACTCTTGTAATGAAAAAAAATGTGCAAAAAGTTTTGTTACGGAAATCACGTTTTAAGACCTCCTGATCACGTTTTGACTATTTCGAAAAGAGCTTTTTTTTAAATATCTCATATTTGTTAACACGCTTACGTTTAAACGGCAAAATGGTTTTCAATGAAACTTTATATTTAAATTTTACATTCTTGTCTTAATATTCTTGATCCGATTATATCGCGAAAAATGATAATTACCCGTTATGGTTCTTCGATTTTTCAGATATACGATTTAAATTCTACATAAAAAGCGTTAATAAAAATTCTTCTGTAACTTCTTTAACAAAGAAAAATGTATATTTATAATTTCTAGTTTTCATTTTACATTTTCGTACATTTTATTTGAACTATTCCTATTTTTCAAACCTAAAAATTAATTTTTTTAGTAAAAGATGAATATTTTGATACTGTACATTGGTGAACTTTCTTAAAATTAGAATCCACTCTTGGCCAGTACCGTGGACGCTGTAGCAACCTTCGATAAAATATATTTTTTCAGAGTATGATCTAAAAATCTAAAATCTAAACGTAATCACATTTCTCGATAGATTTTTCAATTATATCAAGTTGCGATAAAGAATCACGCACTATTTACAAATTAATTAGGCGCAGCGTGCACGCTACCGCTCGATGGAAACTACGGTAAAGTGGTGGTCTCTTCCATCGGGAGGGAAATGTAAACAATTGGTTATGCAAAGCTAACATTGCGATACATGTTGTACACTAAAATGTGTAAATTGGTACAAAGGAATTGTACAAGAATAGGAGGGAATGGTAACTGGTAAATGCATCTGTGGCAGTTCGATACTGTCACCATTGCTTTGCTGTTATTTCTTTTAGCCTTTTCTTCGACTTTTCTCCTTTCTGAATTTTTCTTACTATTTTACGATTTCCTATCTATTTTTCTCGTTTCTCGTTTCCAGGGTTCGCTCGGGCCTGGTTTTCGTCAAGTAGGTACATTTGACGGTCAGATCCGCACGAAACCAAGCGATTCGCGATCTATGGTCGCGTTTACTTTGTTTACGTGTCGATGCGTTTAGTGGGGGGTCGCGCAGTTGCGCTTCGCGCATTTAACCGTCATTTCAGTAGAAATAGAGATCAGGTGGTGAGTACTAGTTATTTGTTTCGCTCTGTCTGCATGTTTTTGGTGAATTCGGGTCTGTCGGGTGTAGTCTGTAATTAGTAGCCCCCTATATCTCCCCTTTTCTATACGCTAGCATTTGCTTGTTGCTTTGTATATAATATTTTTCCTACACATTTCATTTTTTTCGTGGTTACGATGGAAACGTTTGAGAAATCAGGTGAAAAGGCTACTCCTGTTTATCGGTCGTTGTGGGAAACGAATGAGAAGTTCCGATCGCGGATTAGCGAAGTCCCTAATGATAAAAGCCTTTTCTATTGTTCTGCATGCGAGAAAACTTTTTCTTGCGGCTCGTCAAGCGTTAAAAGGCATGCGGAATCAGCGAGACATAAATATTTATTATCTAAAAAATTCCGCGATTAACTATGCATGCTAAGGTCTTGAAAAGATTTTTATGCCTCAATGGCTTGAGGATTTCAAGCCCTGGTTGCATAAGGTCACCGATGATCCTTTTTCGTGTTTCTGTTCGGTTTGTAAAAAATCATTTGCTTGCGGCCTGTCGCAAATCCAACGTCACGCGGATTCCAAGTGCCACATAAAAAACTGCGAAAAAATGGAATGGATGTGAGGAAATCGAACGATTTCAGATCGCAATGCGAGGAATTGCCTTTGTCATTTGATGAACAAAAAAAGTCGCGGAAATTCGTTTTGCTGCATTAGTAGCCGAGAAAAATATTTCGCATCAATCCGCAGAGGCGATTCTTACATTTTTCCAAGACGTTGGGAAAAATCCTGATGTTTTGAAACATATGACGTGTGGTCGAACAAAGTGTTCTAGTATTATATCGAACGTTCTGTGTCCTCGGGAAACAGAGCGTCTTAGTCATGTTTTACAGAATTCTAAGTTTTCAGTATTTATTGATGAGACATCCGACTTTACCAATGAGAAATGGATGTCGTTTATTGTTCGGTATGTCGCACCGGAGACTTTGGATGTTCGGACGGAATTAGTAGAATTAATTAATCTTGACGCGCGAGAATGCACTGCCGATAAAATATTTACCTCATTTAGGAACTCCATGTGGAAAAAGCAAATTCCGTTCGAAAACATTCTTGCTTTGTCGTGTGATAACGCTTCTGTTATGACAGGGCGTCACTCGTCATTCAAGACCAAACTTGCAGAAATTCGCGGTGAAAAATTTTTGACCATGCCGTGTCCATGTCACTCCTCTGCATTGGTAGTGCATGCTGCACGCGCTACCATTCCCGAGGTCTGCGAGGAATTATTACGGAAAGTCACAACATTCATTTATAGCAGTCCCAAACGCTCGACCATTTTTCGCGAATTTCAGCAATGTGTTCAATCTACTGACCGCAAAATTTTAAAACTGTGTACTACGCGATGGTTATCGCGTTACTCATCCGTAGTTACAATTTTAGAAAATTGGAACAGTGTGTTGCACTTTCTGCAAGAATTGGTCGTAAGTGAGAAGACAAAGCCTGGGGAAGATCTGCTTATCATTGTGCAAAATCCAGAAGCGAAAGCATATCTTCTGTTTTTGAAATACGTTCTAGAGTATTTTAATGAGTTTAGTTTATTTTCTCAGTCGCAACAAACAAGAATCCATTTGCTTCAAAATAATGCCAAAACTCTTTTGTACAATATTTTACGTAATTTTTTGAAACCGCAGCTTTTGAAGCACATGGATTCAGTAAAATTAATAGATTTTTCAAGAGGCAATAATCAAATCGCATTTAATAGTATTCATTTAGGTCCGGATTTTGACACTTTTCTTTGTCAGTTAGTTGCAGAAGGCAAACCCGATGTTGTCCAAACCGTTCGAGAAAATTATATTAAGTTTTACATAACAGCTGCAAACGAAATTCGTAATCGATTGCCAATCGATGACGAATTTCTGAGCAAGTTATGTGCATTTGAGCCTCATTTGGCATTAGTAGATAATGACAGAGACACTTCCTTCGAAAGTGTTCTCTTTATTGCTCAGAAATTGGGCGGTTTCGACGAAGACGGTTTACAAAAAGAATGGTCGACATGGCACCTGAATTTTTCAAATAGAGACAAGCAGATGCTTTGTACATTAGCTTTTGATGATGTTTGGAAAACGGTGTTGTTAACGCGAAACGATCAAGGCTCATTTAAATATCCATGGTTGCAGGAATTATTAAATTCCATTAGAAGTCTTCCAAATTCAAACGCCGATGCTGAAAGATCGTTTTCCATGCTTCCCGACATAAAGAACAAGAAACGAAACCGACTTTGTTCGACCACCGTTAATGCCATGTGCGTAACGAAATCGGCATTAAAGGCGCACGGGAAAACAGCTCAGACCATGGAGGTAGATGACAAACATCTATCTCTCATGTCATCTGAGAATTTATATGCAACTTTTGCGAAGAAGCAAAAGAGTAGTTTACGTTTACATGCCGTTGATGGCCTCGCGGATTTTCCTTCTACGTCGGGTAATGCAAATTGGTGATGTCCAGAATATTATCAATTTCATCCATTTTCTATTTCATTCGATTTTTGGACATCGCGAATATGTAAATAGTTGTTCGATTTACCTCACGCAATTCTTGTTCTATCCTTGCAATAAATTCGCTTGCTTGCTGTACATATGATTTAACTTCGAGATAATTGTACAAATAAATGTATATTCTTAATTACATTCATTTTATATGTAACAATTATCTCGAAATTCTGTCGCATGTATTATAGTAAATTCCTCTGCGTGCTTTCTATCCTTTGGAAATGTAAACAATTGTAGCATTACTTATTTCAGGCTTACATCTCGTCAATATATCCAACCCAATTGATATATTTACGTGCTGCCTTTCTTTTCTATTTTTGTAATGTTTTTGTACATTTTAGTGTACAACATGTATCGCAATGTTAGCTTTGCATAACCAACTGTTTACATTTCCCTCCCGATGGAAGAGACCACCACTTTCCCGTAGTTTCCATCGAGCGGTAGCGTGCACGCTGCGCGTAATTAATTTGTAAATAGTGCGTGATTCTTTGTCGCAACTTGATATAATTATCGAAAAATCTATCGAGAAATGTGATTTTAGATTTTAGATTTTAGATCATACTCTGAAGAAATATTTTTTATCGAAGACTGCTACAGCGTCCATGGTACTGGCCAAGAATGGATTCTAATTTTAACAAAGTTCACCAATTTACAGTATCAAAAGATTCATCTTTTAATAAAAAAATTCATTTTAAGGTTTGAAAAATAAAAATAGCTCAAATATAAAGTACGGAAATTTAAAATGAAAACAAGAAATTATGAATGTACATTTTTCTTTGTTAAAGAAGTTACAGAAGAACTTTATTTAACTTACTTTTTATGTAGAATTTAGTTCGTATATCTGAAAAATCGAAGAACCATAATGGGTAATTATCATTTTTCGTGATCTAACCGGATCTTAAGACAAGAATATAAAATTTAAATATAAAGTTTCATTGAAATCCATTTTGCCGTTTAAACGTAATCGTGTTAACAAATATATGAGATATTTAAAAAAAGCTCTTTTCTAAATAGTCCAAACGTGATCAGGAGGTCTTAAAACGTGATTTCCGTAACAAAACTTTTTCCAAATTTTTTTCATTACAAGAGTATTATACATATGTCAGAAAGTAAAAAGTGTATCTCGAGGCACTCAAGAAGATCGCGCACGGCCGCGTGTCGCTTGCACCTCACCGTGGATCACAGCGTTTCAAGAGCGAGAGAGAAAGACACACATTCGTTTTCTCTCTCGTCTTCCCGACGTTGTCCGAAGCGTCGAGCTCACGGACACGCAGCTCCGGCGTAGTGTGCATGCGAGGTGGGGGAAATTCTCGAGGGAACCCGTCCCGAATCTGGCATCACTGGTCTTAAGCAACAACTATGAATACCACCCAAAAAGTGTACCGAGCAGTAGTGGCGACTGCAAATGCGTATGCCCAAAGACAAGCATCCCATAAAATGAAGGTTTGTGATAATAGCCATGATGAGATTTCAGATTTAGTAGATTATTTGACGTTGGGGCATTACTATTAGTAATACACTATGCGAACTCCCCCCCCCCCCCGTTTTAATGTCTCATACAAACCTCATAATTCCCTTCCATAGGGCACGCAACATTGCAGAAAAATCTGAGTAACATTTCCATTGCAATGTATCCATGCAAGATTCAAAATATTGCAGGAAATATTTCGAAGATGTTACTGTAACATCTCTATACTTCTTTGCAAGATTGCAGCAATGATTCTGCAATATTTCCAGCAGTAGTGTCGAAAATATAAGTTGCAATCATATTATTATATATTGCTGTAATAATGTATAATATATTAATATCATCATCACAACAAAATGAAAATGGTTTTACGCTGCAATGGCAGTAAGACAAAAAGCGAGGAAGTGCAGGGGTATTCGAACCGAAGACCGTAGTATCATAGTCGAATACTTTATTGGCGCAGTTACAACTTTTGATCGATAATATATGGCTTACGCTTATATAATGGAACTCTTCAAGCGTGCAAAATTTTAAACTTCGATTTCTCAAAAACGAAGGCTCATTTTGATAATCCCCATTAGAGTTTTGTAACGCTAGGTGTATATACTTATACTACAGCTTCCACCGAGTGTCATTCTAAATATAAAAATATATAGTATTCCATTTAAAAAAAATTAAATTGGTCTTCAAATCTCCTTAAGAATTTGCTATATAAAAACAGTATTTACACAATATAATGTCCCCCTCCGTACCAAACAACTCTCATAATAACAATTTTTCATATCTTCAACGGCTGACGAGATATTCTAGCGTATCCAGTTAGAGGAAACACTGTAGAATCCATGCTACGTCATGTACCTACATATTTGTTAAAGTACTTCAGAATATTGCTGCAATGTTTTCGCAATATTTTGGATGCAGCATTGCATGGTAATAACTTCACAATGATGCAGAAATATTGCAATGGTGTCTCACTATTGCAATATCGTAGCAATGTTTCTGCAATATTAAGTGCTGTATGGGTTGGTATACCTGGAATATAATGTGTATATGTATCTAAATAGTGGGATGAATTCAACACTTAGGAACAATAATATAAGTTTATATAAATATATGTTGAATTCCGTTTTGCTTCACACTTAGAACGAAATTAGCATTCCAGAAATTCTACCATGAATTCTAATTAATTTTATTCGACTGTTTATGAGAAATGATAGATATTTTATACATGAGCTTGTTGAAACCGTGTCAGTTGAATCTCTTGATGAAAACACTATTAGTTGCGTATCAGAACATAAGTTTGCTAGAATTCAGAAATTTATGAACTAACTATATCATCGTTTTTAAGTGTTGAATTCATCCCTTAAGTGGGTCCCACATATTAAGTTATACGCTGTGTACTCGTCGTCAATAAAAAAAGAATTTATTCTGTACGATTGTGACTTTAAAATTTATAAATAAAAAGCTCCTTATTATAGTTTTATAAAAGCTGCCATTTAACATCAGGAGCAAATGCAATATTTGTAAGTTTGATGGAACGATTGCAGTTCTTGAAAGGAAATTAAATACAAAAACTTTGAAAATCATGATGGACAGTAGCGTGCTAATCTGCGGTTGCGTTAGGGCAAATGAAGTAAGAGATTTGACATTTATTTACACTGTTATGCATTACAATATTTTAAAGGATTATTTAAACTATGAAACGCAAATCTGTTACTTTTGTTTTTAAAACAATAAATATATAGTCAGATCAAAATCTAACAGAGCAAAAGTGATCTATGACAAAGCTTTGGAAAATGAAAAAATAAAGAATAATGATCAAACGGAAAATGTACAAACCAGCAATCGATCGCGCAAACTAGATATTTCAGTTCCTCCATATCGTTCCAACATAATTCCCCTTTTTTGTTACTGCGGTTACAGCTCATTTTGAATTGAACATAGGGAATATGCCACTGCGTCTTAATTTACATATGTACTATTTTCCAAATTGAGTATTTGCTATGGTCTCTTTAAAACTTGATTAATTTTCAATTGAATTTCTTCATGTTATTTATCGAAATATAATTGTGTATTTCCCTTGAAAACCAAAGGGGACAACCTGGGAATAATTGCAAAAGAGTCAAAACCATGCGAATCGCTGATGGTAAGAAAAAAAACAAGCGGTAAAGAAACTGTAGTCATTTGTTTGATTTTTTATTACTATCAAGATTTTTACCTACAATACTGCTGTTAAATATTGAAACATGTTTGAATAATATCATAAACGTATATTTCAAATTTTTTATATCTTGCATTACTAGCAACGGTGAAAAATACTTATTATATTGAACAAAGGAGAAGAGCAATGAAAAAACTTACCATTAGTTAGAAAATAACTTAACAGGTACACCGAAACCTTCATAATCAATGAAAACTCGGTGTTCACAACTTATAATAACGCGTTCAGAAATTGTTCAATAATTTTGATTGAAAATTTTTTATTTTATTGCAACTTTTTGTCAATCTTGCAAAAAGGAAATTTTTTTATTACTATATCTCGTAGTTGCTTGTTTAATATAATATTTCCCATTGTAAAATGCGATATCCAAGAATTGTTTCATACATAATACTAATAAGCATTTACTAAAGAAATAAAAATTATGTGCAGTCCCTGATAACCAGATCTGAGGCGCAGAGCCTGACGTCAGATCCGTAGTCATCTGTGTCCGCATTAGGATGCGTTCTGAGGTACAGAGCCTGACATCAGGACCTGACGTCAGATGGGCAGCAGATTTGCAGCAGATCCTGCCGTTCGCCTGACACGTCTAACAGCGCCATCTGAGGGTCAGAATTGGCAAACAATTCCATACCCGTGACGTCACACGGCCGTTTCGAGTGTTTCTCTTCAAACACAACGGATACCTCTTTGAACAAACAGTATGTAGATGTAACACGTGTACCAATGTGGCGGTACAATGGGCTACGCTCGGATTGGCTGCGCTATAGTGCCGAAACTCGTGATTGGTCAAGACTCTTCGTCCAGTTTGTGTTCGTTTGCGAGGTCTGAGGTGGCGGTGGGCCGGTGGCAGTCACTGGCAGTGGCAGTTAGTGGCAGTCAGTGCCGACAAAACCAAAAAATATTCCACGCGATTCTCAGCATCAATATCCAGACAAATCATCTCGAAGTATCCAGAAAGCAAACGTAATTATGGTATTGAATAATTTCCAATTATCTACGTCGCGAAAATCGAGAGTCACATTATCTGCAAGACAGAAAAATAGGGTTATGCGCGAAGTGCGAATGTTTAGCGTCTTGTTTCGTAAATAATAATTTAACACATGTTTTCTTATAAATGTTAATGTTCGCAGGAGCATGCATGATCGCCTGGGCTGTGTGCTGTGCGGAGATGGAGCTGAAGTAAGTATCGCATGTATCCTGTTTATTCATACGTTACGTTTAATTTTATACTAATGTTCTATTTGTTTTCAGCGCTAACACAATACGGAATATGGTGATTCTGCAGAAAAACGAAGTCGAAAATATAGGAAATTTTCTGATATCGCACCTAACATGTACCACTGGTTACGGGACGTATTGTATATGGATTTATAAATGTAAATATTGAATGTTCTTCGTTGAATTTATATGCGCTACTTATATTATTCTGTAACGATTTTAAAGAATAAATAAATATTTTTGGAAATAAGTAGAATTAATTATTTTATGAACTGCAGAATCTGCTGGCAGGTTATATAGGGGTAGGGATACACCTACAGCAATAACGCTACATTTGTGTTGGTGCGTAGGGACGGCCGTGTGACGTCACGGGTATGGAATTGTTTGCCAATTCTAACCCTCAGATGGCGCTGTTAGACGTGTCAGGCGAACGGCAGGATCTGCTGCCCATCTGACGTCAGGTCCTGATGTCAGGCTCTGTACCTCAGAACGCATCCTAATGCGGACACAGATGACTACGGATCTGACGTCAGGCTCTGCGCTCTCACGGCAGACCCTGCTGCCAATCTGACGTCAGATTGCAGACATCTGGTTATCAGGGGTGATAAGTCTGATAATGAATTTTAAACCAAAGAAACTTTCATTTCGTTGAGGATTTTAATTAACAATATCTTAGCAACAATATCTCAAACATTACTAAACATTTTTTACCAAAATTGGACTCATAGTAAATAGAATCAATAAATGCTGTTAAATTCTATAAAACTATTTATCATATTACATATCATTTTTTCCTGACAGGGTCTATATTAGAGATATAGTTTTAACATTCAGTTTAAAGAAATTTTAATGCAATGCATCTGCCAGAAAAGAAGAGTGCTTATCGAAAATTAATGATAGGAGTAGCCTCAATTCTACCCCAAAAAATTCGTCCCATTTTCCTTCACGCTGCAAGTTGGAAAAATAATTTGGTGAATAAAATTTGTAAAAAAATTGGTTCATCCTTTCATAAATATAGGACCGACAACTATATTTTTTGGGGCACCAACGTTTAAATGGGCTTTGGTGATCGCAGGAATAGACGACCTTAATCCACCCCTAAGTACAATTTCTTTAACTCAAACTGCAAGTCTTATGATCAGTGGCGCTATATGGTCCAGCTATTTTTACATGTGTCGATATTGATATTAGAATATTGAGATACTAATTATTTGTCCATCAGATATTCGCTAGTAATTACACCAAAGAACTGTAATCTGTTCAGCGTAAATGCGTTCACAAGTTTAACCGGAATGTATAACTTTATAAGAGGGCTTCGATATAAAATGAAGCAGGACGAAAAATGATGTTTCACACAGAAGGTAAATAGAATGTCATGAAAACAAGTGGTTAGAAAAATATACTGTTATACGTGTTTATTTTAAAATATTATTTCACAGTAACGCTAACTATTCGAATGTCATCATAAGGCTTGTCAGTTTTTGGATTAGTTTTCACTTGGCTGATGTTTTGTACAACTTCCATTCCCTTTACTACTCTTCCAAATACTGTGTGCTTATTATCCAACCAAGGCTGCAAGAAGTATTAAATTACAATTACAAAACTCTGAACTCTCATAGCGTTGAAGTGTAATGAAACTTATGGCACAAAAGAATCTGGCTTACAGTTGGCATTAAAGTAATGAAAAACTGACTGCCGTTTGTGTTTGGTCCTGCATTGGCCATACTTAAAGTGTATGGTCTATCGTGTTTTAAATGTGGCCTAAATTCATCTTCAAATTCACCTCCCCATATACTTTCCCCACCGGTACCAGTTCCAGTGGGATCGCCAGTTTGAATCATAAATCCTTTGATTACCCTATGAAATACGTGTCCATTGTAATAACCATTTTTCGAATGAACACAGAAATTCTCCACTGTTTTTGAAACTTCTTTGCCGAATAGATTCAGATGAATGTCTCCAAGAGTAGTATGAATAATTGCAGTATCAAAAATCTTTTGCACATTGGCAGCTTCGGTAGAAGAAATGATATCCTCTTTAGATGGTCTTTCATTGAAAACATCTCTGTCGCATTCTTGACTTTTGGTGTCCTCTGGCTCCCTTCTTGTAAACATATAAAATCTATTCTTTTTATAAGCTGTACAAAATAGGGTGGGATCGGGACGATTCATTTCCAGTGTTGGATTTTCTGAGGCTTCCATTTCAACGGTTAGAGCAGCTGTAGTTCTCCTTGCTTTTCCCTTTGTTTTTTTTAAATTACACAAAAATTATTACAAAGAAAAATTTAACTACAGTGGTATAGGAATACTGTACTTTTTTATTGCATAAATACCTGGAATAGGGCTAGCTGCATAGGACGAATATTTTCAGGTTTTCCCATGATTCTAATACATCGATTTGTATACAAATTTACAAGCTTTACACCTAACATTGTGCTGTATAAAATCATGTAACCAGATTCATCAAAAGTTATGTTTCCCAAATTTGTTTCCGTTTTATCCAGCTCCCTTTCAACGGCCATTCTGAAAAATTCATAACTATCACAAAACTGACACTCCAATTTTTAATGTAGTTTTACTTTTAAAAGAAATTATACCTTCGCCCAAATTCCATATTAGGTAGTTGCTGAGTCATTTGTTGCAATTCAGAAAATCTTTGTAGCGTTTCATCCAATACCCTATATAATTTTCCAGTATGAAAATTGAAAACTCTAACTTTCCTATCTCCACTGAGGGAAGTGAACTTTTTGCCATCTGGTGACACTGCTAATCCACACGGATAAGTCTTATTTTTTGCAAATTCAAATAAATCTGTGTCCAGCTTCGAGTCAAATGTAACACATTTGGGAAACCTGTATTCCATTTTAGGTCCTGTCCAATATTCCAGAATTCCTGCTTTATCCACAGAAATGCATGTTTCATACACAGGATTGTACTGCGGACAATTAAAATTTGTATAAATATTATTATGCAAAATACATGGAGTACAATACTTATGATAACTTTTCTTACTTTCATAGCAACAACAGATTTAGTATGTAGTTTTTCAAACACGTGTAATGGTATCTCCGATCCTTGTCCATCGTAAATGAATATTTTATTTGAGTCTTGAGCAGAAATTGCAACAGCAGATATTGCATCACCAGGTGAATATATCCACTCGCAACAAAGTGGCACAAAATCTAGCTTTATCATATTAATCATATCTGAAATAAAATTTCAATTTATTGGATAATTAAACAGTAAGTAAACATCAGAATGTATTGGAATGTGTAATCACTATCCAACACTTACCAAAATTGATAACATCGAAAATTTTAATTGTTTTATCTAAACTAACTGTACACGCATGAACACCATTGCAACTAGCAGCCATAGACTGTATAGCCATCAGGTGCGCACGAAAATGTTTTACAAATTCTATGAGCTCTTCTTGCTTCTTCCAAAATTTAACATGTCCATCGTAACTACCAGTTACCACATAATTCGATCTGTATTAATACACGGGAACAAATTAAATCACAATTACTATTGGCGCAGGACAGGAATTAACACATTAATAAATATAATAATGAATACTGACTTTGTCACTAAGATATGAGTAATTACGTCTCTGTGCATATAAGATTTTTCATAACACTCGCAACATGGTAAGTTGTCTAAATACACTTGTTCGTATTCTAGAACTAAAATATACAAAGGAAAATTTAATGAAATGAATTTGTTGCATTAGGATTAACATATGAAATGTTATATAGAAGAAACTTTTGTATAACTCGTTTCAATAAATAATGCAACGTATACAGATAAATTCAATAATACTATTTTCTTAACTACATCTGTACACCATATAATTGTGATACAAACTAACTATAGAGTTTTACATTAAGTAAAAGAAAATGAGAAACTAGTTGAAGAGTATATGAACTTTATTTTATACTTTCATGTACAAAAATATCAAAACATCACAGCAGACTTGACAGACATAGCTTATATGTATGAACCTTTCTGTTTTTTTTTAGGTACAGCTTCTGAAGGTAGTGGTCCTACCCAATCATCCTCGTTATCACTTTCACCGTGTTCTCTTTTATTACTCGACATTCCTATAGAAACAAGAAAGAAAACTACGTTCCGAGAAATACCGACTTTATTTGGGATTAAGGTTAGGGATGTTCGAGTCCGATTCGATTCTTCAGAAAATCGAATCTTCTTTTGGTCAGAAAATCGATTTTTTGAATCGATTCTCTGCTGTTCGATTTTTCTGAGAATCGATTCTTTACCCAAAGAATAACCAAGAATCAATTCAGCGATTCAATTTGTCAAATGAACGTTGTACGGAGCGACAGCTCCCCTTAGAACATATACTACTGGAAATCTCATTCAGTGCAGTGATGCCAGAATGAGGACGGGTTCCCTCGAAAATTTCCTCCACCACGCGCGCACGCTCCGCCGGAGCTGCGTGTCCGTGAGCTTGGCGCTTCGGACAATGTCGGGAAGACGAGAGAGAAAACGAATGTGTGTCTTTCTCTCTCGCTCTTGAAACGCTGTGATCCAAAGTGAGGCGCAAGCGACACGCGCCACGCGCGATCTTCTTGAGTGCCTCGAGATACACTTTTCACTTTCTGACATATGTATAATACTCTTGTAATGAAAAAAAATGTGCAAAAAGTTTTGTTACGGAAATCACGTTTTAAGACCTCCTGATCACGTTTTGACTATTTAGAAAAGAGCTTTTTTTTTTAGATATCTCATATATTTGTTAACACGATTACGTTTAAACGGCAAAATGGATTTCAATGAAACTTTATATTTAAATTTTATATTCTTGTCTTAATATTCTTGATCCGATTATATCGCGAAAAATGATAATTACCCGTTATGGTTCTTCGATTTTTCAGATATACGATATAAATTCTACATAAAAAGAGTTAATAAAAATTCTTCTGTAACTTCTTTAACAAAGAAAAATGTATATTTATAATTTCTTGTTTTCATTTTACATTTTCGTACATTTTATTTGAACTATTCCTATTTTTCAAACCTAAAAATGAATTTTTTTAGTAAAAGATGAATATTTTGATACTGTACATTGGTGAACTTTCTTAAAATTAGAATCCACTCTTGGCCAGTACCGTGGACGCTGTAGCAACCTTCGATAAAATATATTTTTTCAGATTATGATCTAAAAATCTAAAATCTAAACGTAATCACAATTCTCGATAGATTTTTCGATAATTATATCAAGTTGCGACAAAGAACCACGCACGATTTACACATTAATTACGCGCAGCGTGCACGCTACCGCTCGATGGAAACTACGGGAAAGTGGTGGTCTCTTCCATCGGGAGGGAAATGTAAACAATTGGTTATGCAAAGCTAACATCGCGATACATGTTGTACACTAAAATGTGTAAATTGGTACAAAGGAATTGTACAAGAATAGGAGGGAATGGTAACTGGTAAATGCATCTGTGGCAGTTCGGTACTGTCACCATTGCTTTGCTGTTATTTCTTTTAGCCTTTTCTTCGACTTTTCTCCTTTCTGAATTTTTCTTACTATTTTACGATTTCCTATCTATTTTTCTCGTTTCTCGTTTCCAGGGTTCGCTCGGGCCTGGTTTTCGTCAAGTAGGTACATTTGACGGTCAGATCCGCGCGAAACCAAGCGATTCGCGATCTATGGTCGCGTTTACTTTGTTTACGTGTCGATGCGTTTAGTGGGGGGTCGCGCAGTTGCGCTTCGCGCATTTAACCGTCATTTCAGTAGAAATAGAGATCAGGTGGTGAGTACTAGTTATTTGTTTCGCTCTGTCTGCATGTTTTTGGTGAATTCGGGTCTGTCGGGTGTAGTCTGTAATTAGTAGCCCCCTATATCTCCCCTTTTCTATACGCTAGCATTTGCTTGTTGCTTTGTATATAATATTTTTCCTACACATTTCATTTTTTTTCGTGGTTACGATGGAAACGTTTGAGAAAACAGGTGAAAAGGCTACTCCTGTTTATCGGTCGTTGTGGGAAATGAATGAGAAATTCCGATCGTGGATTCGCGAAGTCTCTAATGATAAAAGCCTTTTCTATTGTTCTGCATGCGAGAAAACTTTTTCTTGCGGCTCGTCAAGCGTTAAAAGGCATGCGGAATCAGCGAGACATAAATATTTATTATCTAAAAAAATTCCGCGATTAACTATGCATGCTAAGGTCTTGAGAAAGATTTTTATGCCTCAATCGCTTGAGGATTTCAAGCCCTGGTTGCATAAGGTCGCCGATGATCCTTTTTCATGTTTCTATTCGGTTTGTAAAAAATCATTTGCCTGCGGCCTGTCGCAAATCCAACGTCACGCGGATTCCAAGTGCCACATCCAAAACTGCGAAAAAATGGAATGGATGTGAGGAAATCGAACGATTTCAGATCGCAATGCGAGGAATCGCCTTTGTCATTTGATGAACGAAAACAAGTCGCGGAAATTCGTTTTGCTGCATTAGTAGCCGAGAAAAATATTTCGCATCAATCGGCAGAGGCGATTCTTACATTTTTCCAAGACGTTGGGAAAAATCCTGATGTTTTGAAACATATTACGTGTAGTCGAACAAAGTGTTCTAGTATTATATCGAACGTTCTGTGTCCTCGGGAAACAGAGCGACTTAGTCATGTTTTACAGAATTTTAAGTTTTCAGTATTTATTGATGAGATATCCGACTTTACCAATGAGAAATGGATGTCGTTTATTGTTCGGTATGTCGCACCCGAGACTTTGGATGTTCGAACGGAATTAGTAGAATTAATTAATCTTGACGCGCGAGAATGTACTGCCGATAAAATATTTACCTCATTTAGGAACTCCATGTGGAAAAAGAAAATTCCGTTCGAAAACATTCTTGCTTTGTCGTGTGATAACGCTTCCGTCATGACAGGGCGTCACTCGTCATTCAAGACCAAACTTGCAGAAATTCGCGGTGAAAAATTTTTGACCATGCCGTGTCCATGTCACTCCACTGCATTGGTAGTGCATGCAGCACGCGCTACCATTCCCGAGGTCTGCGAGGAATTATTACGGAAAGTCACAACATTCATTTATACCAGTCCCAAACGCTCGGCCATTTTTCGCGAATTTCAGCAATGTTTTCAATCTACTGACCGCAAAATTTTAAAACTGTGTACTACGCGATGGTTATCGCGTTACTCATCCGTAGTTACATTTTTAGAAAATTGGAACAGTGTGTTGCACTTTCTGCAAGAATTGGTCGTAAGTGAGAAGACAAAGTCTGGGAAAGATCTGCTTATCATCGTGCAAAATCCAGAAGCGAAAGCATATCTTCTGTTTTTGAAATACGTTCTAGAGTATTTTAATGAGTTTAGTTTATTCTCTCAGTCGCAACAAACAAGAATCCATTTGCTTCAAAATACTGCCAAAACTCTTTTGTACAATATTTTACGTAATTTTTTGAAACCGCAGCTTTTGAAGCACATGGATTCAGTAAAATTAATAGATTTTTCAAGAGGCAATAATCAAATCGCATTTAATAGTATTCATTTAGGTCCGGATTGTGACACTTTTCTTTGTCAGTTAGTTGCAGAAGGCAAACCCGATGTTGTCCAAACCGTTCGAGAAAATTGTATTAAGTTTTACATAACGGCTGCAAACGAAATTCGTAATCGATTGCCAATCGATGACGCATTTCTGAGCAAGTTATGTGTTTTTGAGCCTCGTTTGGCATTAGTAGATAATGACAGAGACACTTCCTTCAAAAATGTTCTCTTTATTGCTCAGAAATTGGGCGGTTTCGACGAAGACGGTTTGCAAAAAAAATGGTCGACATTGCACCTGAATTTTTCAAATAGAGACAAGCAGATGCTTTGTACATTAGCTTTTGATCATGTTTGGAAAACGGTGTTGTTAACGCGAAATGATCAAGGCTCATTTAAATATCCATGTTTGCAGGAATTATTAAATTCCATTAGAAGTCTTCCAAATTCAAACGCCGATGCTGAAAGATCGTTTTCCATGCTTTCTGACATAAAGAACAAGAAACGAAACCGACTTTGTTCGACCACCGTTAATGCCATGTGCGTAACGAAATCGGCATTAAAGGCGCACGGGGAAACAGCTCAGACCATGAAGGTAGATGACAAACATCTATCTCTAATGTCATCTGAGAATTTATATGCAACTTTTGCGAAGAAGCAAAAGAGTAGTTTACGTTTACATGCCGTTGATGGCCTCGCGGATTTTCCTTCTACGTCGGGTAATGCAAATTGGTGATGTCCAGAATATTATCAATTTCATCCATTTTCTATTTCCTTCGATTTTTGGACATCGCGAATATGTAAATAGTTGTTCGATTTACCTCACGCAATTCTTGTTCTATCCTTGCAATAAATTCGCGTGCTTGCTGTACATATGATTTATAGAGAGAACCTCGAGATAATTGTACAAATAAATGTAATGTTCTTAATTATATTCATTTTATATGTAACAATTATCTCGAAATTCTGTCGCATGTATTATAGTAAATTCCTCTGCGTGCTTTCTATCCTTTGGAAATGTAAACAATTGTAGCATTACTTATTTCAGTCTTACATCTCGTCAATATATCCAACCCAATTGATATATTTACGTGCTGCCTTTCTTTTCTATTTTTGTAATGTTTTTGTACATTTTAGTGTACAACATGTATCGCAATGTTAGCTTTGCATAACCAATTGTTTACATTTCCCTCCCGATGGAAGAGACCACCACTTTCCCGTAGTTTCCATCGAGCGGTAGCGTGCACGCTGCGCGTAATTAATGTGTAAATAGTGCGTGATTCTTTGTCGCAACTTGATATAATTATCGAAAAATCTATCGAGAATTGTGATTACGTTTAGATTTTAGATTTTTAGATCATAATCTGAAAAAATATATTTTATCGAAGGTTGCTACAGCGTCCACGGTACTGGCCAACAGTGGATTCTAATTTTAAGAAAGTTCACCAATGTACAGTATCAAAATATTCATCTTTTACTAAAAAAATTCATTTTTAGGTTTGAAAAATAGGAATAGTTCAAATAAAATGTACGGAAATGTAAAATGAAAACAAGAAGTTATGAATGTACATTTTTCTTTGTTAAAGAAGTTATAGAAGAATTTTTATTAACGCTTTTTATGTAGAATTTAAATCGTATATCTGAAAAATCGAAGAACCATAACGGGCAATTATCATTTTTCGCGATATAATCGGATCAAGAATATTAAGACAAGAATGTAAAATTTAAATATAAAGTTTCATTGAAATCCATTTTGCCGTTTAAACGTAATCGTGTTAACAAATATATGAGATATTTAAAAAAAAGCACTTTTCTAAATAGTCAAAACGTGATCAGGAGGTCTTAAACCGTGATTTCCGCAACAAAACTTTTTGCACATTTTTTTTCATTACAAGAGTTTTATACATATGTCGGAAAGTGAAAAGTCTATCTCAAGGCACTCAAGAAGATCGCGCGTGGCGCGTGTCGCTTGCACCTCACCGTGGATCACAGCGTTTCAAGAGCAAGAGAGAAAGACACACATTCGTTTTCTCTCTCGTCTTCCCGACGTTGTCCGAAGCGCCGAGCTCACGGACACGCAGCTCCGGCGTAGTGTGCGCGCGTGGTGGAGGAAATTCTCGAGGGAACCCGTCCTCATTCTGGCATCACTGGCTTTCACATCAGCCTTATTACTTATTCGGTCCGGATCTTACATACAGTTAAATACTCATGTAGTATGAAAATACCATTTTGGCTTTTTGTCGAATGGGCCTTCGTTTTCGAGATATTATAATTTAAAGTTTCTAACGTACGTAGTAAACCAATTATATATATAGTAACCTACACCTAAGAAAGTTCCGTGGACACAACGGTAGCGCGTCAGATTGTCACCAGAGTAGCTTTAGAGTGATGCCCGAGCTTCGATGCCAAGCTAAAATTTTTTAAATTGAGACGGGTATAATACGAGACCTAAGACCTTTGGCTCATGTATTTTGCTCAGTGGTGTAATAGCAATTTCACCGATAAATAAAACCGTATTCTTACCAACGGCCATACTGCGTCTGTAAAACACCAGTTCCCGTCTTCAGTCTCTGATCCGTGCTCGTCCGAGTTCTCGATCGAGTAGCAACATACCGATTTACTGATTTCTGACTATAACTATACATTGCATGATTATATGCGTATATATATATATATATATATATATATATATCACGGGTATCCAATTGTATATTATAAATCATAAAAGTAAAAATACACAAAGTAAAAGAAGAGAGTGTGCAACAGGTGAAAACCTAACCCCACACTCGCGTGGCGTTTCCATACTTCAGGATTGCTAAATCACAGCAACGGGCTACCTCAGAGAAGAATCCGGCAACGGATCATTATAATGAAGGACTGGACTTCAGTTCCCTAGTCGAAAATCCTCTGAAAAGAAAGTGGACTAGGCAACCTGACACAATGAAGCCGAACAAAAAAACAATCATAGCTCCTATTGGAACATCCAATAGGTTCTCTGTTCTGCAAAGTACAACAGACATGGAAGTGGACGAAGGCAATGCACATAAAGATCAAACTCCCATAACACAAAAAGAGGGTAAGAATACAGTTAAAAAACTTCCTCCACTGGTCTTGCATGGTAATGTGCATGACCATCAAAAATTCGTTACACTTATTAAAGACATAGTTGCGAACAGATTTCACGTCAAATATTATGGGGACACGGTGAGTGTTTTTCTCCACAACTTAAATGATTATGAAAGCCTAAAGAAAACTTGGAAAGAAAAAGAAATGAATTTCCACACATATACTAGGAAAGAAGAAAAGAAAAGGGTATATGTAATCAACGGACTACATTCAGAAACAACCACAGAAGAAATAAAAGAAGAACTCCAAGCACAAGGAATCAATACAGAAAAGGTTAATATAATGAAGGGAACCAGGAGACCATTGTTTATGGTCACTGTACCAACAACAATAAACTTGAAGCATCTGCAATCGAAAGTACAACATTTATGCTACACAAAAATATCTTGGTGCAACTACATTGTGAAACGAAGAATCACACAGTGTCACAACTGTCAGGAATGGGGACATTCAGTAACCAACTGCTTCGCAGAATCTGTTTGTATGAAATGTGCTGGAAAGCATTGTACCAGAAACTGCAGAAAGCCAATAACAGAACCAGCAAAACGTGTCAACTGTGGAGAAGGCCATCCAGCTAACGCAACTTCCTGCGTAGCATATAAAAGCAGAATCTCCTGGCTGGAAAAGGAAAAGGAAAAAACCTCAGTTATGACACAACAACAAATAAAATCAAAACACAGCGGTAATGAGTCACATACAATTGACATAAGAAGTGGGGTACAATTTCCAGAACTAAGAACCACACAGCAAGCCAAAATAACAATGGAACCTCTCGTGTCGCATAATGCTTGGACAAAAAATCTGTCCATGAGTATGATACAAAGTAAAAACAGATTAGAAGAAAGCACAGAAAAGATCTCGGAGCTTGTACAGCTAACAGACGAAATCAAAAAATTAAATGAAACCATCAACATCACAAAAATGCTGCATACAGTTAAGCAATTAAATGCAAACCTTGCCAATTGTCACACAGGCATTGAAAAATTCGAACAATTTGTCCAATTCTGCCAACAGCTGGACTAATGGCACAATTAAAAAGGGCACCAATAAAAGTATGTAGCTGGAATGCTAGCGGAATCAGAAACAAAATAGGCGAATTAATAAACTTCTTGACAAGACATAGAATTGACGTCATGCTAATAAATGAGACCAAGCTTAAAGAGGCAGATAAATTTAAGGTAAAACACTACACAATCATCAAAAAATGCAGACAAAACTCAGCAGGGGGGGGGGGGTAGCAATGCTGGTAAAGCAACATATACCCTATAAAATTATCAGTTCAAACTTAAAAACAGACATAGAATATGTGGGTATTACTTTGGAAAATGGTGTCAACATCATCGCAGTTTACAACAACCCAAGAAATTTTGTTACAGAAGAGGATATTCAAGAACTGATGAAAGTAGGTAACAGGGTAATTCTCATTGGTGACTTGAACGCAAGGCATAAAGCTTGGAACTGTCATATTGCAAACAAAAATGAATTAACCATTTATAAATACGCACAAGACAACAACTGTGTAATTTTATACACAAATGAACATACACATTATCCAATGAATAATATGACACCGACAACAATAGATATTGCAATAAACAAAAATGTACGACTCGTCTCACAACCCATGGTAATAAACGAATTAAGCTCAGATCATAGGCCAATATTATTTACTTTGGGTGAAGCGGTAAGGAAATTACCACCAAAAATGGTATATTCGTACAAAAACACAGACTGGAAAATTTTTAAAAACACATTGGACCAAAACATGACAATGAAAAACAAAATTATCACAACATCAGAACTCGAAACAACAGTGCAGGACTTCACCAACAGCTTACAGAAGACTATGAATAATGTTATCAATAAGAAAAATATAAATGCTATAAAGGACGACCTGCCCAATGATATAATTGATTGTATCAAAAGAAGGAACAAAATTCGTAAAATTTGGCAAAGAACAAGACAAAATCATCTAAAAACTCAGTATACTAGATTAACACATATGATCAGTAAAAGAATAAAAGAGCATCGTAACACAAAATGGGAAAACAAATTAAACAGTTTAAATCCCAAGGATAACTCGCTATGGAAAATGACGAAGGCACTCAAGAAACCATATAAATTTATACCAACGCCACAAGACAACAACAATACAGCAACAACGGACAAAGGAAAAGCAGAACTACTGGCAAACCAATTCATAAAGGCTCATTCCATAGATTTAGTGCATAACACACACGAACAAGAACAAATAACAGAAACCGTAATGGACTACCTGTGGGAACATGAAGCGGAAACAGAAGATTGGAAAAAATTCATTACCTAACCCAAAGAGGTGGCAGCCATCATTAGAAAATTACCATCGTTGAAAGCACCAGGAGCGGATCAAATTCAGAATATAGTTTTAAAACATCTAAGCCGGAAAGCCATAGTGCAACTCATGTACATCATAAATGCTATGTTCAAAATGAGCTATTTCCCACAACAATGGAAATTAGCACATGTAATTCCATTATTAAAACCAGGTAAACCAAAAGGAATGCCAAGTGGCTATAGACCCACCCTGATAACCAGATGTCTGCAATCTGACGTCAGATTGGCAGCAGGGTCTGCCGTGAGAGCGCAGAGCCTGACGTCAGATCCGTAGTCATCTGTGTCCGCATTAGGATGCGTTCTGAGGTACAGAGCCTGACATCAGGACCTGACGTCAGATGGGCAGCAGATTTGCAGCAGATCCTGCCGTTCGCCTGACACGTCTAACAGCGCCATCTGAGGGTCAGAATTGGCAAACAATTCCATACCCGTGACGTCACACGGCCGTCCCTACGCACCAACACAAATGTAGCGTTATTGCTGTAGGTGTATCCCTACCCCTATATAACCTGCCAGCAGATTCTGCAGTTCATAAAATAATTAATTCTACTTATTTCCAAAAATATTTATTTATTCTTTAAAATCGTTACAGAATAATATAAGTAGCGCATATAAATTCAACGAAGAACATTCAATATTTACATTTATAAATCCATATACAATACGTCCCGTAACCAGTGGTACATGTTAGGTGCGATATCAGAAAATTTCCTATATTTTCGACTTCGTTTTTCTGCAGAATCACCATATTCCGTATTGTGTTAGCGCTGAAAACAAATAGAACATTAGTATAAAATTAAACGTAACGTATGAATAAACAGGATACATGCGATACTTACTTCAGCTCCATCTTCGCACAGCACACAGCCCAGGCGATCATGCATGCTCCTGCGAACATTAACATTTATAAGAAAACATGTGTTAAATTATTATTTACGAAACAAGACGCTAAACATTCGCACTTCGCGCATAACCCTATTTTTCTGTCTTGCAGATAATGTGACTCTCGATTTTCGCGACGTAGATAATTGGAAATTATTCAATACCATAATTACGTTTGCTTTCTGGATACTTCGAGATGATTTGTCTGGATATTGATGCTGAGAATCGCGTGGAATATTTTTCGGTTTTGTCGGCACTGCCTGCCACTAACTGCCACTGCCAGTGACTGCCACCGGCCCACCGCCACCTCAGACCTCGCAAACGAACACAAACTGGACGAAGAGTCTTGACCAATCACGAGTTTCGGCACTATAGCGCAGCCAATCCGAGCGTAGCCCATTGTACCGCCACATTGGTACACGTGTTACATCTACATACTGTTTGTTCAAAGAGGTATCCGCTGTGTTTGAAGAGAAACACTCGAAAAATATTCCACGCGATTCTCAGCATCAATATCCAGACAAATCATCTCGAAGTATCCAGAAAGCAAACGTAATTATGGTATTGAATAATTTCCAATTATCTACGTCGCGAAAATCGAGAGTCACATTATCTGCAAGACAGAAAAATAGGGTTATGCGCGAAGTGCGAATGTTTAGCGTCTTGTTTCGTAAATAATAATTTAACACATGTTTTCTTATAAATGTTAATGTTCGCAGGAGCATGCATGATCGCCTGGGCTGTGTGCTGTGCGGAGATGGAGCTGAAGTAAGTATCGCATGTATCCTGTTTATTCATACGTTACGTTTAATTTTATACTAATGTTCTATTTGTTTTCAGCGCTAACACAATACGGAATATGGTGATTCTGCAGAAAAACGAAGTCGAAAATATAGGAAATTTTCTGATATCGCACCTAACATGTACCACTGGTTACGGGACGTATTGTATATGGATTTATAAATGTAAATATTGAATGTTCTTCGTTGAATTTATATGCGCTACTTATATTATTCTGTAACGATTTTAAAGAATAAATAAATATTTTTGGAAATAAGTAGAATTAATTATTTTATGAACTGCAGAATCTGCTGGCAGGTTATATAGGGGTAGGGATACACCTACAGCAATAACGCTACATTTGTGTTGGTGCGTAGGGACGGCCGTGTGACGTCACGGGTATGGAATTGTTTGCCAATTCTGACCCTCAGATGGCGCTGTTAGACGTGTCAGGCGAACGGCAGGATCTGCTGCAAATCTGCTGCCCATCTGACGTCAGGTCCTGATGTCAGGCTCTGTACCTCAGAACGCATCCTAATGCGGACACAGATGACTACGGATCTGACGTCAGGCTCTGCGCCTCAGATCTGGTTATCAGGGTAAGTATTAATCACACATACAGGGTCAGTATTTATACCTGCGCAGGTAGTAAGTAGGTTTTTAGCATAAGTTTTCCTACATAATAATAGACATTAATGGCAATAATATTGTACCTGAATATATGTATCCCACCGCAATGTGTATACGCTCCAAAGATTAATATTATTTCTGTATTAGTTATAATATCATATGGGCATCTAAAAGGTAGAAAGGGTAGGTAAATCTTTCAGAGATAGGAACTACAGAAGACTGAATATGGAAGTTAAGAAATATAGTACAACGTTTATTGTCTGTTTATATTTTATACATGTTAATCATATGTAAATAAATGTTCTTGAAAAAAAAAAAAAAAAAAGAGTAGCTTTTGGGGTTCATGTTCCCCGCGACTCTGTACCACTCTATTTTTCTTTTTTTTTTAACAATTTTTTCCGTGGAAATATATTTTGTGGATATTACGTATTATATGGTGAAAATACGGCTTTTTTAACGGCTATCCCACTTCACCTGCTCGACAATCGCAGGCGTCGAAAGTTTCGGAATGAAATATATTTTCGCAGTACAAGAATATGATAATATATAAAAACACCGGTGAAAGAGATGATTAGAATAATATGTTATGTTATAAACGCATTTTTAATTAACCTTAAAATTTGCGTAGAGTAATATGTAACGTATATGATACGTAATATCCACAAAATATATTTTCACGGGAAAAATTGTTTAAAAAAAAAAAGAAGTATGAGAAGAAGTTGCGAAGAGACTAGAACCCCGGCCGCCCTCGTGACAATCTGTCGTGCTACCATTGTGTCCACGGAACCCTCTTGAGCGTAGGTTACTATAGATGGTATATATCGTGATCTTGATTACTACGTACGTTAAAAACTTTAAATTACAATAGGTATCTCGAAAAAAAAGGTCCATCGACAAAAAGCCGAAATAGTATTTTTTCTATTTTACTACATGAGTACTACGACTAGCATTGCCACCCGTACTTTAAAATAAAGTATCTTACGTTATTGACATATTTCAAAATAATAACAATTACTCTGTAATGCTAAAAGCAATAGAAAATATGTTTGAAATAAATAAAAACTAATAAGATTAAAATGTACTTTTAATTTGTTGAACGAACTTTTTTTTTATACCCCACGAAAGCAAATGTACGTTATTTTTCTGTAAAAAAGGTGGCAACCCTAACTACGACCCCCATATACTGTTGTTTCAAAAGCGATTTCCACATCCGTGGCGTCCCCTTGTTAGTTTCCCGGCTAAAAATCAATGAAATTCAAAAAGCCCGCGGCAGAATGTGTCCGTATCTGTGCCAAAAGCGGGCTCCTTAAAAAACAAATGAGCAGCGGAGGAGCTCGCCTCATCTTGCACGAGGTGAGAAAGAGCATTCTCGACGTAACAATGGCTGAAAACGTAAGTAATAAATTATTAATATATTCATGATTCGTGAGATTTTTTCCTCACATAAATTTTTATTACAAGCGGCGTATGATAGAAGAAAGTCATACATCTAGTGCAAGGATACGTATTGTTCAATTGCAAATTGAATTGGAAATTCGGATTATAAAAGTAAAAATTACATTACATTACATTATATATATTACATTACAAAATATATTTCTTGTCATTACTTCACGAACCTTTCCATTATTATTCAATACAAAAAACTGTAACGTATTATAATATAACATTATTTTGTGAACTATTCGCAGTTGTAAATAGTAGTAACACAAGAAGATATTAGACACGTTGAAGCATATTCTAATAACTTATAACATCAACGATTATAAATATCAAACATATCTGAGTTGAATATAAACGAACATGTAAAGTACAACATTTTGAATGGCTTTAGTAGGCACTTTGCCTATGTTAACAATTAATGGAAGTAGACCGTAACTGTATAGCAAGTAAGTAATGCAACAAGAAGATATTAGACACGTTGAAGCATATTTTAACTTGTAACGCTAGCAATTAGAAAAATATGAAACAGATCTGAGTTAAAATATGCTTCTATGTATCTATGCCCACTGATAATTTACGTAGACAAAGTGGCTATCAAAAACTTTCATAATGTTGTAGTTTACATGTTCATTTACATTCTACTCAGATATGTTTGATATTTATAATCGTTGATGTTATAAGTTATTAGAATATGCTTCAACCTGTCTAATATCTTTTTGTTTTACTACTAGTTATATGTGCGAATCGTTCACAAAATAAAGTTATATAATACGTTACAGTTTTTGTATGATATTGTATGATTAAATAATGGAAAGACTCGTGAAGTAATGGGAAGAAACATATTCCGTAATATAATGTAATTGTAATGTAATGTAATGTAATTTTTATACTTTCGCATTATACACTATTTCAATTTTCAAATTTTTATATTTCCTAATTTCCAATTTGCAACTGAACAATACGTATCCTTGCGCTACATGTATATATATCTTTCTTCTATCATACGCCGCTTTTATGAACTCTTGATTTTTTTGCTAATTAATTGTTTATTCATTTTTGTAGGAAAATGAGCACGACTTACTCGATGGTAAATATTAAAAATTTATATACCAACATTTATTTAAATTTATTTTTCCAATCATTTAATGAGGAAATTAATTTATTTAGACATTGACGCCGAACTGGCCGATTTCAATATGGCGGAACCGCCACTGGCTCCGGCTCTGCCGCCGCCGCCGCCACCGCCACCACCACCACCACCACAAGCACCAGTAGCGAGCCCGGCCACGGCCAATGGTAAATATACATACATATACACATTTTAAGAAGTTATATGCTTTTAGAATGATTGAAAATATAAGTCTAAATTTAAATACTAATAAATTTATTGTTTATTACTACTAATTACAGGACCGTACGTAGCGCGCCATGCGCGGAGCGGATGGAGGGTGAGGGCACAAAAGCAATCATCGAATGCCATACAGATAATGATGACCCAGGCCCTCACCCTCTGGATCATTATAGAAACCCAATACAGTGGCCGGGGCCGTGGCGTGGACCGGGGCCAGGGCCGTGGCGGTCACCATTAATAAAATCGATTCGGCACCGGCCACGAAAGGAAACGGACTTGGAATCAAAAGTGTCCATAATATTTTTTACACTTACCCGTAGATGTATTTCATACCGTATATTTCAATGTCAACGAAGATGTACAAAGATAATACATGTGATAGTATTCTTATACTACCTACGCTAGTTATTCTTTTAACCAACTTTTACTTTCACTGTCAAATATACATGTACTTGGCGTAATTTTTTTACTTTTTTGAAGTTTTTTTGTGGGGATCTCACTTCTTTTTACAAAGATAATTTGCATTGGGAATGACCTCAGATAATTTTTAATATTATATTTATTATTATCTTCTATTTTTTGTGATTTTTTATTTGTCATACTTTACGAATACCACTCCTGTGTGTATGTCGATGAAAGGTAATAAATTTTAGACTAGAGTGTTCATAAAAATAAATTGATTTTATACCCGCTGAATAAAACTCAGATGAGACTGCAAATATGTAGATCAGTTGAAAATAGTTGGAACATTTTTTTATTGTTGGATAAATTAATGCTGCGTACACGTATTGATCGTCTTGTTACTTTGTGGCAATTCATTTTCTTCTCTGAAAAAATTACAAAAGTAATTTTGTGGTGATTTTACACATTTTGTAATGTTTATTGATAACGATAATTTTTTCATCCTCGGGATTTTTTTTTAAATATATCGTATTGTCATCCAAACTACGCACGCCTGCAAAGCATCAAGACAATTGGATTGGTGGAATTGGTTTAAATTTGAATTTTCAGATATAAAGCAAGCATACAAGAAGAAAACAGAGGATCGAAGCTGAATAAAATCATTTAATTAATATAATATAATAATAGTATTATATGTTTCAATAAATAGTTCTCTGACGCAGATCACACTGCATCATCTTCTGCTTCGATTATATGTAAATATATAAAATCCACATTTTAGTTACAACTTAAGGGGGTAGACACGTCACGTGACCCGGCCGATTTGGAAGGTCGGTATTACAGCAGGTTTTTCCTGCACAGAAATGGTAATACCGATAGATACGCGGCTGCCTGGTGAACACGAGAGGGAGCTGTTAGCTATTTCCATATTCTATTCTGAATGTGGGAAGAAATTCTCAGCGTTTGCGTTGTACTGGTAAAAATTTAAACGGAAAGTCCGCTGGTAGTGCAAACGTAGAAAAATTTATTGTACATTTTAATTACTTGAAATGTGCTTATGCTACAATATACTACGTTGGCAGTAAGGAACTATAAGTGAAAAGAAAAAACTAGATGATGAGGGGATGCACCCAGAAAATGAAGTTTCTTAGCATTTTTTAATTAGCAAAACACTGAAGCAGAACCTGAATGTTATATACATATTATAAGATAATTAAACGTCCTATGCAGAAAGAAGTTATTGAACAAACATTACACATAAAATTGTGTTGGTGCAATAGTGACTTTAGATTGCAATTGCTTAGTCGATAGCTTTTCATATGCGCTAATGCATTGGCCGGTGCTATTTCGACGTTGTCATCGATTATACAGAAACAGAATTTGTTTATTTTTCATCGTATCAATATGAAAGTGACACCTATGGATTCCTGGCATTCTCCCGATTAAATTGGCAGAAAATAATTTAAATCAGACTATTTTTAACGAAACGGGCTTTCAATTCTGCAAACAAATTTTTCACGTAATTTTCTCAATTATGGTCCGAATTATATCATTTATGGGTCCAATTTAATCGAGAAAACATAAAGAATCAATTGCCGTCACTTTCGCAAAAATCTGATTAGTAGTAGTATCGTTTATTTGTTTCCCCTTGGGGATTACAATCCTTTTCCATCTCCGCTCTTCCATACATTCGCCTTAACCTAATCCTTAACCTATGCCTTAATCTACTCCTTAAACCTATTCCTTAAACCTACACGCTCCTAACCCTCGCTCGCCCCCTCGCCCGCTCTCCCCCGTCTCGCACGCCGCCTTCCCCCCCTTCCCTATCCTTTGACCTCCGCTTCCGCACGCCCCCACTCACTCTCATTCCTTCCTCTCTCATTCCCCCACTCCTTCTCCTCTCCTTTCCTCCACTTTCCTCATCCACTTCTCCCCCCCGCCCTCGTCATCCAATACCTCCCCTACCCTCTCCTGCCACCCTCCTTCCTCCCAACCCATACATTCCTACCACACATGCTCCCATGTTTCCTCTCCCCATCCGCGTACTCTGCATTTCCTCTTTTCTTCCTCCTCCCAATACTTCCCCCCCCCCCTCATCCCATTCCCCAGCCTAAATTTCGCCACCCTTTGCCACCTGCTTTCCCCCATCCCTTCCTCAAGTATCCTGGCACCCCTTCCCCTTTCACCACCCTATACCACCTATTATATCCCGACTCTCTAATCCTGTTCCATCTTTCCTCCTTCTGCATTCTTCTTTCCCTACCCACCAATTCTTCCCCCCTCAGCTCCCCCCTCCCTGCATTCTTTCTATCCCCTCTATTGTCCACCCCCTCTCCTCATAGTATTCCTTCCTTTCCTTTTCCCACCCTCCCAGCACTTTCCCCCTCTTTGCCCTTCCCTTAATCTTCTCCCAACATCTCCTTGCCAGCTCCCCCCCCCCCCCCTCCAACTTCCTTTCATATCCCCACGCCCTCATCCCCGCCTTCCCTCTCAACATCTCCCTCTGCATCTCCTCCCTCACCATGTATCCTGGTGTACACCTTTCCACACCCAACACCCACTTCAAGAACCTCTCCTGCAACCCCTCAATTCTGTCCCGACACTTCCACCCCCACACCTCAGCCCCATAGCTCACCGTAGCCCATACTAACTTTTCAAACAACCACACCCTTTTTCCCCAATCCTTCCCAAACCTCCTCTTCCCTATCCCCCATACCTGCCCCCTCACTGCTGCCCCCTTCCTTACCCAGGTACTTGAATTCCTTTACCTCCTCCACCACCTTTCCCTTCCACCTCCACGTCACCTTCTTCCACCTCCCTCCCCCCTTTCTACACCTCATTACCTTTGTCTTCCCCACGTTCACCTGCAGCCCCTTCTTCTCCAGATATCTCTCCATCTTCCCTATCATCCCTTTCATCCCCTCCTCGTCTTCCGCCAGCACCGCAATGTCATCCGCGTATGCCAACGTATACACCTTCCTTCCCCCCACCTTCACCCATCCCCACCCCCCTTTCTCCAACTCCTCGTCCATATCTGCCAACAACAAAGTGAACATGCTGGGGCTCAACGGGCACCCCTGCCTCACTCCCCTAGCCGTCCAGAAGTCCTTCCCTTCCTCTTCTCCCACCCTTACCCTACTTACTGTCTCTTTCAACACCTCCTCACACCTCTCCACTAACCCCTCCCTCACTCCTCTCTCCCTCATTGCCCTCACTAACAACTCCCGGTCAACTGAGTCGAATGCTGCCTTCATGTCGAGGAACAGCACTACCAGTCTCCCCCCTTTCCTTTCCACCTGCCTGTTAATTAAGTAATTTAGCACATACACCCCGTCCATGCACCCCATCCCCCTCCTGAACCCCGCCTGACTCGGTGGCAATATCCCCTTTTCCTCTACCTCCTTTCTCAACCTTTCCGCTAACACAGACGCATACACCTTATATGCTGTCTGTGTCAGCGTTACTCCTCTGTACTCTACCCTTTTTCCCACCCCTTTTTTCACCACCGGTACTAACACTCCTACCCTCCACTCTTCTAACCACCCCTCCCCCTTCCATACCCTATTACACACCTCCCCCAGCCATTCCTCCACCTCCACCCCCGCAAAAATCTGATTAGAAATTGCAGAACTTCAGATTCGTCACTGCTTAGTGTGCAACATTGTATAGCCCCGTTGGTTTCGAGCGTGGAAGCCCACGAAACTCAACGAGACACATGCTAGACTCTAGCTAGAGAATCACCCCGTATAAATGCTAAGAAACGATAGTGTGAAGTGGCGTGCGTTTCAACTGCACATTGACAATATCGTAGATTCTAGGGCCTAGAATATTAGCTCCGTATTACGTGGTTCTTCAGCGGAGCATTGCATTATTGAATTCAAAAATAAATGAATTGGTCAATTAGTTAAAATAAATGAACTGTGCATGATTTTAATGGCGCCTAATTTAATTCCACTTCCAAACTGAATTACTAATTGTAATTAAAAAAATACTTTTTGACGTGCAACATGAAGCTGCGCACGCAAATGGTTGGGCTTGGATTATCGGGAAAGACCTACCCACCCCACCGTTTTGCTTTCTCGCTGCGAACGAGGACCTTCGGGCCCCAGTAGATCACCCGTTGACAGCCGAGAGCAATAAAACCGACGGGCCAGATAAAATGTTCATGTTTTTGGTAACTGTTGATGAAAGTATTACCAATGGAGTTTTTAGGGTTTCTCGATGAAAATGATGCCAAACATGGAGCAATTCGTTCCATTTTTAGTGAACGTAATGTGTGTCCTAAATCATATATTCATAAAAAAAATAGACCGAATTGCTTCGCGTCTCGACTCATTTTTGTGGACAAAAATTCACCAATCCATCGGTGGTAACACTCTTATCGAGGTGTAGTGAGAAATATGAACATTTGCATATTCAGCACTGGATGACTCAAGTCGCCGTCGACCAAGGGTCTCTCGCTGGTGCGCTATTTCACTCGCACTCGGTTTACGTCGTTCAGTCTCCTTGTCATGCGACTTGCTGAGTTTCGTGGGTTTCGACGCTCGAAATCAGCGGGGCTATACAATGTTGCACACTAAGCAGTGACGAATTTGAAGTTCTGCAATTTCTAATCAAATCCTTGCGAAAGTGACTGTAAGAATAAATGAAGGTCAATGAAAAGCTAAGCCAATACTGATGGAATTATCATATATTCTTCACAGAATATAGCTTGGGCCCCAATCGTCTGTCCGTTTCAAAGACTCAGTGGAGACTGCCCGTCTGTTCAAATCACGGGCCCAGTTGTTTATAGGAACAGTAGACAACCGGCGAGGGCGTCGCTATTTCGGGGTGGTCGCCGTAGCCGTGGCAGCGTAAGCAGATCCACGATGCCTCGACCAGCCTTCTCCGCTCAGCGCCGAATTATCTTACATGACGTCAATCGATTCCTTATGTTTTCTTGATCAAATTGGCTCCATAAATGATATAATTCGGACCATAATTAAAGAAATTACGTGAAAAATTTGTTTGCAGAATTGAAAGCCCGTTTCGTTAAAAATAATCCGATTCAAATTATTTTCTGCCAATTTAATCGGGAGAATGACAGGAATCCATTTGTGTCACTTTCATATTGATAAGATAAAAAAATAAACAAATTCTGTTTCTATATAATCGATGACACATCACCGAGCAACGGCCATCTCGCGCGGACTCGGGGCACAAAGATTCTCGTCGGTTATTCGAGCTTCTAAGGTCGTATTCAGATATATTGGCCAGTGAGTTTCGTAACGCGTATTCTCCCACCATACCGTTTGCCTTCCTCGGTGCTCCTTTTCTCAACGTTTTCTGACTCGCTCTTGTTCCATCTCGCTCTCGCCTTCGCAGAACAAGAGTGAGCCAGAAGTGGCGGGGATAGCGACAAGCTTCTGGCGTGTATAAGCCAAACTGAGCAGTCATCGTAGAAATACACACATCAGAATAAGTGTAGCTTAGCTCCGAAAAAATTCAGGAGCTTTATTGATCAGAACATTGATTCTTTCTCGATAGCTTCATCTCGTATTGGTCTACATATAGCTTCGTCACGCACACAACTACTACGCTAACAATAAGAATAAATAACAGCCACACGGCTATGTTCAGACGGAGCCGAGCAGCATTCCCGTTACCCCACCATACCCTTCGGTAGCCAAGGAACTCCAACTGACAAATCCACGATCGTCAGATGGTGGTGGCTGATTTCTCCTCGATCAGTGTTCGTGAAAACGAATCGACCGGCCAATATATCTGAATACGTCCTTAGGATAAAGAAACAATGAAAGATGAACAATTATGCGAAGCCCAAGATGAAAGGCCTTCGAATAAACAAAGGAAACTAATAAATACCCAAAGCTAAATAGAATTTTAGATTTAGGGTACACACACCCTCCCCCAAACCCCGTGTCGATCGGCCACTGGGACCATTTGGAAGTATATTATTTCATTTAAATAATGTTCATCTCTGCATAGAACCGTAAAGAATTATAAAAAAAAATCAAGGAGTCAACTGCTGACCGATTTGGAGAATATACAATAGTCGGAAGAATAATAATAAAAGCAATAATTGCAAATAATTGGTGTAACTTTCACATTCTGAAAATATGATATCAGTAAATCAATATTTCCAGTATTAGTAAAAAAGTTCCAATCTCTCTTTTTTTATTTTAAATAATGTAGCCATATAATTATAACATAAATTTGACAGCGATTTCAAGCGATGTATGTGTTACAGTAAAAACGTTAATTTAGTAAATGTATACAGTTCCCAGCAGTTCATGTATGCCTAAAATGCATATAACCTAACCTACAATCGTCCAAAAATACATACATTGACTGTATCACGCTTTTACTGTGGCACATGTATCCAGCTAACGCTTCAGTTTTGCTATGATTCCACGTTGGCAGTCCTGTGGGGAGAAGCCATTCTCCCACTCCGCGGATTGTGCGGAGTGGGGAGACTGCGCGGTCAGCGTGCGCTGCCATGCTCGGCAGCGCACTTCACTTCCTTGAGTGACTTCGTCATAGAAAGTCACGTAGACTTGTCGTCTACATTCCGACCTCGTGGTCTTATTCGGACATTGTTTGGCTATCGCTATATCTACGTGTGTGACTACACGTCCTGCGCTTATGCGCTCAAACGATTATTGTACGTCGTTTCACTCACGCTCGAGATCGCCTCTGGCGACTCCGGCGTTCCGTCTAAAATACATTCCATATACTCAGTCAACGGTGTGACTTATTATCCAGCATATTCCCATCAGCTACGGGAGTAGGGCCGTAAGGGGGAATAACTTATTTCACCCGTGAGTACACGCATGCCTATAGTCCTCCCGAGTAGGCGCCATCTCGTATCCACTAGCTGAACTAAATTTGTCACGTGACTTGCTCTGTATTATTGCAAATATGGCGGAACTCGTATTTGGGAATGCAGTCACGGGAATACATTATTTGCCCTTATATGAGCAGATTTTGGGCTGGGTGAGGTCTCATTCGAAAGAGGAAGGTTCAGTACAGCGCGCTCAAGTCATGGTTCGACGAGATTGTGTTGATATCTAATAATATGAGTGTTGAAAGTAGAGCAAAAGTCGACAAAATACACGCGCAAGAATCCAAGTACTTTTAGGTCACTAAAAGAATTTTGTGACTCAAACGATGACTTGAGCGCGCTGTACTGAACCTTCCTCTTTCGAATGAGACCTCGCCCAGCCCAAAATTCGTTCATATAAGGACGAATAATGTATTCTACAAAACCCATGTTTCGGGTCAGATTGTGTCGGTATACAGAACGCTGCATTACCCGTGTCTACCCCCTTAACGTAGAACTTATATATATGTCGGAGAATACCGAAGAACGAGAGAAAATAAATTAAATAGTGAATGAACTTAGTTGGGATGTATCGTTTATTTCATTACAATGCCTACACAGGGTTGAGCAAATAGATAGTCGATCTTTATACTCTATGGCCGATGCAACTACTAATGACAACACGAAGTCATGTATGATCGAATTGCGAGATTGACTTGGCGCCAATCGAAAACGCAAGCGTCAGACTGTGAGTGGGCGCTTGAATGTAGTCTCGGAAGGGAAATAGGAGTGGTAGTTTAGCAACCGAAAAAAGGAAGGGATTGGAATAGATATCCTGATCGAGAACGGTTCTATTTTCCCTTCCTGAGAATTCATTAGTTTTCGATTTCGATAGAATTATAGTTTACAGTTTACGTTGAAGTAATTTCTTGAGTATTCTTTGTAGTTGTATTGTTCAAACCTTGTTAAGTTCAAATATAAAAATGAGACGCCTCACGAGGAGGAGAGCTAACGGGGGTAACGAATCGCTCCCGGAGACTTCATCACTTCCTCGAGTTCCGACATCAGAAGTGGGATTATCCCAAATTCAAGAAATGCACCAGCCAAGCAGAGATTCTCAGCAACCTGATGGAGATTCTACCGAAGTTCGTCCTGAGCCCGACCTGCAACCAGCGAGGGAAGGCTTTCTTCGGCAGCTACTGGAAGTTCAAAATCAAAATATGAAGAATTTAATTGATGCGATTAAGTCTCCTATTCGAAGTGAAATATCCTTACCTATATTTAATCCTGATGAACCGAATTCCGACCCGAAAGCGTGGTGTGCCACCGCTGACCTATGCTTGTCCGAGCGGAATCTACGAGGCGGAAGTTTGGTGATGGCGATCTCTAGTGCAATGAAGGGAAGTGCATCAAAGTGGCTTTCTCAAGTCACATACCCTGAAATAACGTGGATACAATTTAAGGAATTGTTCTTAGCCTATTACAATTGCTATGAAACGACTGCGGCGACCCTAATTGACGTGTTCAATGGACAACCTAAGGAAGGGGAGTGTTTGGCTGCATATGCGGCGAGACTGATGACGACGCTGACTCTACGTTTCCAAGGTTTAAACATGGAGCAGATCGCAGTGGCAATGGTTTTGGCGCATACCGCCCAATTCGATGGACGTCTTCAGCGATTGGCGTTCACAACGGAGATTGATTCGCGAGACAAGCTACAACGAGAATTACAGGCTTGTTCGTTTTTAAAGAGAAAGGCCACTGTTGTTCCTTCGTCTACGTTCCAGGCTGCAATACCTTCTGCGTCAACTAAGGAATTCCCATCTACTAACAAGCGGTTCAGATCTTTTGTTCAGCCCAAAAGCATGTGCTTCACCTGTGGAAAAGCTGGACATCGAGCTAGGGATTGTCATCGCAAAAAGAAGTCATCGTCTACGAATCATGATTCGTCTTCTGGGGCATCGAGGGGACCTCCGAAGGATGCTGTGGTGAGCTGCTTCAGATGCGGTGAAACCGGCCACTACGCTTCTAGATGTCCACGTAGAACCTGGAGCAAGGACGCCAGGAACGTACCAGAAACCTCGACGAGCACTATGCAGCGACGCGTTGACCTTTGTACCATAAGCAATCCTAGCGGACGTTTAATTCATAAGGGTGAGTCATTTCTGTATCATTATGACTCTGGTGCCGAATGCTCTCTTATGAAAGACAGTCTGGCTTCTAAATTTTCCGGAAAACGCTTTCACAACGTTGTGGTACTCACAGGTATAGGACAGACGTCAATATCCAGCACCATCCAAATTTTAACCGAAGTACAGATTGATGATTCGGGTTTGGAAATACTTTTCCATCTGGTTCCAGATGATTTTCTAAAAGAAGCTATTCTGATTGGGCGTGAAATTCTTGATCAGTGTTATAGTGTTAGCATGACGTCGGATAAGGTGATACTATCGCGCTGCAAAGACGTAAATGCGTGTGAGGTCAAAAGAATAAACAACGATGAGAGCAAGTTTTGCAATATTGACACCGAGGTACCGGTAGGGAATAGGACGCAATTGATTGAAATACTGAAACGGTATTCGGAATCGTTTTCACAAGGAGTATCTAAATCCCGAGTAATTACCGGACAACTGGAAATACGACTCAAAGACCCCTCGAAGATCGTCCAGCGTAGACCATATAGATTAGGAGTAGAGGAAAAGGAGGTGGTCCGTAGCAAAGTACGAGAGTTGTTGGAGGCTAAAGTGATTAGGCCTAGTTGTTCTCCCTTTTCTAGTCCATTCCTATTGGTAAAAAAGAAAGATGGTACAGATCGTATGTGCGTAGATTATAGAGAATTAAATGACAATACAATCACCGATAGATTTCCTCTGCCACTCATCGCTGATCAAGTAGCCAGGATTGGTTGTGCCAGATGGTATACTTCCCTTGATATGTTAAGTGGTTATCATCAAATCCCCGTGGAACCTAATTCAATAGAAAAGACAGCTTTTATAACTCCTGAAGGTCAATGGGAGTACTTAACTATGCCGTTTGGTCTAAAAAATGCTAGTTCCGTCTATCAACGAGCCATAATGAAGGCTCTGGGAGATTTGGCATTCTCTTTTGTTGTATGCTACGTTGATGATGTCCTGATTCTGTCAACCAGTATAGAAGAAGGACTAACACGTCTTCAATTAGTACTGGAGGAGTTGACGAAATCAGGATTCTCATTGAATATAGCGAAATGTTCCTTCCTCAAAAGAAAGGTTGAGTTCTTGGGGTATGTGGTCGAAGATGGAGAAATACGCCCTAATCCACGTAAAATCGAGGCGTTGACTAAATTACCACCACCCGAAACCGTTACGCAATTGAGACAATTTATTGGTTTAGCTTCATATTTCCGACAATTTTGCCCTAAATTCTCTCAAACGATGGCCCCGCTATTTAAACTTACTAGCAGTACAACGAAAGCTCTTACGTGGAGTCATGCGCACGAGGAGATACGACAAAGAATTATCGCACTATTAACGACCGAACCCGTATTAATGATCTTCAATCCAGACCTTCCGATAGAAATACATACGGACGCTAGTTCGGAGGGCTATGGTGCGATGTTGATACAAAAATTGGGAGACAAGCAGCATGTGGTCGAGTATTTCAGTCGACGTACGTCTTTAGCTGAATCGAAGTATCACTCCTATGAATTAGAAACTCTGGCAGTTGTTAATAGTGTAAAGCATTTTCGGCATTATGTTTTGGGACGAAAGTTTACGGTGGTTACCGATTGTAACTCGGTTAAAGCTTCTAGGAATAAAAAGGATTTATCTCCTCGTGTACATCGTTGGTGGGCATTTCTACAATCTTTTGATTTCGATATCGTCTATCGAGAAGGCAGCCGTATGAAGCATGTGGATTTCTTATCGAGGAATCCTCTTCCTATTATGGCCAAAATAGTCACTACGCCTGTCGAACAAAAGCAAATAAATATTGCAGAGCTATCAAAAGACTGGCTGCAAGTTGAGCAAGAAAAGGACGAGGAAATATCAAAGATCATGTCGGATCTTCGAAATGAAATCCTACCCGAAGAAATTAGGAAGACTTATGAAATTCGTTCTAATGTTCTTTGCCGAAAGGTGCAGAGGAATGGTCGAACACGTTGTCTGCCAATTGTGCCGCGTGCATTCAAATGGTCGGTTATCAATAATATTCATGAATCAATTATGCACCTGGGTTGGAAGAAAACATTAGAGAAGATTTATGATTATTATTGGTTTCAGGGAATGTCAAAGTACGTGCGCAAGTTTGTAGACAATTGCATAACATGTAGGATTTCAAAACCTGCCTCAGGTAGAGTCCAAGTAGAATTGCACCCAATTCCTAAGCTTCCGATTCCTTGGCATACTATTCATTTGGATGTATCTGGCAAATTAAGTGGAAAAAGCGAAGTAAAGGAATACGTATTTGTTCTTATAGACGCTTTTACAAAATTTGTCTTACTCACTCATTCCACTAACATTAATAGTGGTAGTAGCATAAAAGCTTTGAAATTCGGTGTTGCCTTATTCGGGGCCCCTCATTGTATAGTTGCTGATCAGGGACGCTGTTTTGCCAGCAAGGACTTTTCCGATTTCTGTGTTAGTCACAATATTAAACTGCATCTGATTGCTACTGGAGGAAGTCGAGCTAATGGACAAGTTGAGAGGGTCATGAGTACTCTTCAGCAGATGTTGACTTCCGTAGAGACAAGCAGGGAACGCTCTTGGCAAGATGCTCTTAATGACATTCAGCTTGCTATGAATGCGACGGTCAATCGAGTGACTAAGGCGACTCCTCTGGAATTGATGATAGGAAAAATTGCTAGGCCTTTAAGCTTAATGGTAGCGGGAAACAACGAAACAATGTTGGATGTACAAAATCTAAGAGAGCAGGCGAACCAGAGTATGATGAGAAATGCCAGAAGTGACAAAGAACGTTTCGATCACAATAAGGCGATCGTACAAAAATATTCAGTCGGGGATTACGTTTTATTGGAAAATGAAAAGAGAAATCAGATGAAGCTAGCCGCGAAGTTTAAGGGACCTTTTAAGATTATTAAAGTTTTGGAGGGGCATAGATATTTACTCAAGGCGTTAAATTCTAATCGTACGTATAAATACCCGCATGATCGCGTCAGAAAGGCACCGGATCATCAGGTTCCCAATGATTTGGAGGAGAGTTTCTGATGAATCAGACGACACATAAAAGGACTCTGATTAAACAAAGACTAGACACGAAACCACTGATAGCTGATCGCACCACACGTTGTAGCGTTGTGGCGGGGATCGTTGTGTAAAAAAAAAAGAGAGAGACTCACGAATTATTGACCGTACTGCACGCAGAGGGGCGAAGCAGTGCGAGGCTGTGCACAACCGAAGGACTGAGTTGTGTGAAAGCATGCGTAACAGGGTTACTGTTCGCATGGCGTGTATATCAGGGTTACTGAATACACGTGCGGTCGGAAGACTGCCGAAGTGAGTAAATGACCGAAGGACTGGCACTCTAAACACTCAACAGACCGAAGGACTGGTCTGGGCGTCAGTGGCGATGTGTGGTTTTGTTGTAATGTAGAGTCGAGTGTCGGGAAAGTTTGAGGTTAGACTGAGTCCATGAGAATTCATTTGGGAACTTTTGATCGGTATATTTCGAGTGAAACTGTAAAGCATTTAAAAAAAAATAGTCTTACCTGACCAGCTGGCTTCACCTCTTTCTCTTCCGTAATCTTCTTATCAGGTTGACCGAGCGCAAATACTGCACAAACTCTGTTGATTGTCAAGTTCAAGCACGTGTTCACACTCGACTGCGTATCTATTCTCAACCTCGTGTACGCCCGCGGGCGGGCGTAGGTCAAGATGGCCGTGTCGGAGAATACCGAAGAACGAGAGAAAATAAATTAAATAGTGAATGAACTTAGTTGGGATGTATCGTTTATTTCATTACAATGCCTACACAGGGTTGAGCAAATAGATAGTCGATCTTTATACTCTATGGCCGATGCAACTACTAATGACAACACGAAGTCATGTATGATCGAATTGCGAGATTGACTTGGCGCCAATCGAAAACGCAAGCGTCAGACTGTGAGTGGGCGCTTGAATGTAGTCTCGGAAGGGAAATAGGAGTGGTAGTTTAGCAACCGAAAAAAGGAAGGGATTGGAATAGATATCCTGATCGAGAACGGTTCTATTTTCCCTTCCTGAGAATTCATTAGTTTTCGATTTCGATAGAATTATAGTTTACAGTTTACGTTGAAGTAATTTCTTGAGTATTCTTTGTAGTTGTATTGTTCAAACCTTGTTAAGTTCAAATATAAAAATGAGACGCCTCACGAGGAGGAGAGCTAACGGGGGTAACGAATCGCTCCCGGAGACTTCATCACTTCCTCGAGTTCCGACATATATATATAGAAATAAAATGGCATTTTGCTATTATAAGTGTAGAGACTACAAAATGTGTCCGAAGGAGGTGAGAGCGTATGGCAGAAAGCCTTGTTGCAGGAAATTTAAATGCTATTGGTAATAATTCAGCGAAAATGAACGAAGGGATCCAATATTTTCAACACACAATTTATTGGTTTTGGAATAAAATTAGTTTAATATGTTTATTGGTGAATTGAAATATTGTTAATGGGAACCTAATGAATTAATGAATAGCGTGGCAACTACTGTGGATTTTATTAAAGTATTACAAATGTCTTTCACAAAAAATTGAAAAGCATCAAGGGGTGATGTGTTTTCAGCATATTTTTTCTTCACTAATAAAAACTCTAAATTAAAAATAGTTTTCTGGTATAAAAATATCTGACAATTTAAATGCAATTTGTTATAATATATTATTTTGTACATACTTGGTACAAATTTCCAGAAACTTATGCGAAAGGAGATGCTTCTCAGTCGAACCATCTCCGGACAACTTCCAAGTCTGTGACTCTACATAAGAAATCTATTTAAAAAATTTTGGCGACTTACCTTATTAATTGAGACAATAATTCAGTCTCCTATGTAGTGTAAAAACTCGTGACATTTAAAATTCGGACAACGTACTTTATTTGACACATCACTTGGTAGGTTATAAAATTCAAAATAGTATATGTACAATGACCGACGACGATCCCTGCCGAATAATCCCGAGAGTCGACGAAAGAAGAACGAACATGTGTTGGCTGAAGGTGTGTGTGTAACGCGTGTATACATAAAGAAGAACGAACATATGTTGGCTGAAGGTGTGTGTGTAACGCGTGTATACGTATTATGTGGACGAAAATTTGGCTTGGAGAATCAGGAGAAGAATCAGGAGAAGAATCAGGAGAAGAATCTGAAGAAAATCTTTCGGATCCGACCGATTCAGGAGACGATATTATGATATCTCGGTCATGCGTGGACAGATTTTATTGAAATTGGTCTTATTTGAAAGCCTATATGCAGTTTACATAAGAAAAATGCCTTTAAATTTAGAAAATATTGCAGGCGTGATGAGATATTAATGAAATAAGTTTTAGGTTAGGTTGGAATAGCCGGGGGACGAGTAAAGATACACGGTAGCGACAGTCGACATATATACAGGGTGTTTTTTCATGTACTTGGCGTCGAGACGCTACCGCGTCTCTAGATCTTGAGGCACTCAAGAAGATCGCGCGTGGCGCGTGTCGCTTGCGCCTCACTTTGGATCACAGCGTTTCAAGAGCGAGAGAGAAAGACACAAATTCGTTTTCTCTCTCTTCTTCCCGACATTGTCCGAAGCGCCGAGCTCACGGACACGCAGCTCCGGCGTAGTGTGCGCGCGTGGTGGGGGAAATTCTCGAGGGAACCCGTCCTCATTCTGGCATCATTGGAGGGAACCCGTCCTCATTCTGGCATCACTGGCTCAAATAACCGACGAGAACTTTTATGACCCGAGCCGCGCGAGATCGCCGTTGCTCGGCGATGTGTCATCGATTATGTAGAAACAGAATTTGTTTATTTTTCACCGTAACAATATGAAAGTGACACAAATGAATTCCTGGCATTCTCCCGATTAAATTGACAGAAAATAATTTAAATCGGACTATTTTTTAACGAAACGGGCTTGCAATTCTGCGAACAAATTTTTACATAATTTCCTTGATTATGGTCCGAATAATATCATTTTTGGGGCCAATTTGATCGAGAAAACATGAAGAATCGATTGAGAGCGAATTTTAACGTCGCCCGGCCTTGACTGGATTCAAAGACGATGCGTGATTGGCGATAATTCGTCGCGGCGATACCGGAGACAAACAATTGAAAGGCGATGCATTGTAGCGTCGGGAGACGCAAAAAGGTAGACGGGGGGTCCGGGGGCGACGTCCCGGGCGGAGAGGAAGCGAAAAGGGCATTCGATCGACGAGAGTCTGACGGGCGTTTTTGTTTTGCGACAGAGCGTTATAAAAAAGACTTCATGTATCGTTCAATTTCTTCTGTTATAAATCAGAAAATATAACATTTCTACACGATTGACGTCACTTTTGCAAAGATCTGATTAGAAACGCAGAACTGCAGATTTGTCACTGCTTAGTGCGCAATATTGTATGGCCCTGCTGGTTTCGAGCGCCGAAACCCACGAAACTCAGCGATGTCGTATGATTGCCAGCGCGAAGGACAAGAGGGGACTTTTCATGGCGAAGGAAAGTCAGCCTTCTATAGAACTCAAATCGAAAAAGACTTTCCTGTCAAACTTTATATTCACGTCAAATAAATACTTTAATTCTGAAATTTAGACGACGAACTATTATTGAATTTCGTCAGTTCTTACATATGTATGCATCACTTGGTTGGGAATTCCTGATGACAGTTTCATGCATTTACCTATTGAAATGTTGCTCCAAGTCATCGGGAAATTGTATTGCTTCTTCTCGTACATACATATATCTGTTCGCGAGTAGGTGTCACGAATGACGCGACTTTAGTTTCCCAAATAAATTCACATTTATCAGGGACCTCGCCCGAACCGCTTGACAAGGAGACTGAACGACGTAAACCGAGTGCGAGTGAAATAGCGCACCAGCGAGAGACCCTCGGTCGACGGCGACTTGAGTCATCTAGTACTGAATACGAAAATGTTCATATTTCTCATTACACCTTGATAAGAGTGTTACCATCGATGGATTGGTGAGTTTATGTCCACCAAAATGAGTCGAGACGCAAAGCAATTCGGTCTATTTTTTCTTACGAATACATGATTGGGACGCACACTACGTTCACTAAAAATGGACCGAATTGCTCCATGTTTGGCATCATTTTCATCGAGAAACCCTAAAAACTCCATTGGTAATATTTTCATCAACAGTTATCAAAAACACGAACATTTTATCTGGCCCGTCGGTTTTATTGCTCTCGGCTGTCAACGGGTGGTTTACTGGGGCCCGAATGTCCTCACTCGCATATGAGGCTGCGCACGCAAATGCGTGCGCAGCCTCACATTGCACGTCAAAAGTATTCTTTTAATTACAATTAGGAATTCAGTTTTTAAGTGCAATTAAATTAGGCGTCATTAAAATCATGCAGAGTTAATTAATTTTAGCTAACTGACCAATTCATTTATTTTTTAATTCATTAATGCAGTGCCCTGGTGAAGTACATCGTAATACGGAGCTAATATTCTAGGTCCTAGAATCTACGACATTGTCAATGTGCAATTGAAACACACGCCACTTCACACTATCGTTTCTTAGCATTTATACGGGGTGATTCTCTAGCTAGAATCGTCAAACACGATGCTCATCAACAATCATGTGTCTCGCTGAGTTTCGTGGGCTTCGACGCTCGAAACCAGCGGGACTATACAATGTTGCACACTAAGCAGTGACGAATCTGAAGTTCTGCAATTTCTAATCAGATCTTTGCGAAAGTGACGTCAATCGATTCCTTATGTTTCCTCGATCGAATTGGTCCCAAAAATGATATTATTGGAACCATAATTAAGAAAATCACGTGAAAAATTTGTTTGCAGAATTCAAAGCCTGTTTCGTTAAAAATAGTCCGATTTAAATTATTTTCTGTCAATTTAATCGGGAGAATGCCAGAAACCCATCTACCACAAGTGCAGGGTAGAGGAGGTACCACTTCCATGACGCCGACCGGGCTATTGAAAATGCGCAGGCTGGATGCGCGTAATTATTATTTGGTCCCCTCCTCGAAGAGACAGACAATATAACCTATGTATATGCTATATAACAATAAATGTTGAGCGGCTATTTCGTCCTTTTGCCCTACATTTGTGAACTTTTTATTATCCTTCCGAAACATTATTATTACGCCGCAACAGTATCTTTAGGAAATCGGGTATAGCACATATGTAGGTTATATTTTCTGTCACTTCCAGGAGGGGACCACATAATAATCACGCGTATCCAGCCTACGCATTTTCACTAGCCCAATTCAACATCCAACACAATTTTATATATAATGTTTGTTCATAACTGCTTTCTGCATAGGACGTTTAATTATTTTGTAATAAGTGTATTTCATGTTCTGTCTCAGTGTCTTGCTAATGAAAAAATGTCTAGCCTAACAAACTTCATTTTCTGGGGACATCCCCTCATCTATTTTTCCTTTTCACTTATAATTCCTTACTGCCAACGTAGCATATTGTAGCATAAGCATATTTTAAGTAATTAAAATGTACAATGAATTTTCTACGTTTGCTCTATCAGCAGACCTTCCGTTTAACTATTTACAAGTACAACGCAACAGCTGAGAATTTCTTTCCTTATTCAGAATAGAATACGGAAATAGCAAACAGCTCCCTCTCGCGTGCATCAGGCAGCCGCGTATCTATGGGTATTACCATTTCTGTGCAGAAAAAACCTGCTGTAATATCGACCTGCCAAATCGGCCAGGTCACGTGACGTGTCTATCCTCTTAAATTGTCAACTATTATATCTGTAGCCTTCTCCATGACCTCTTTGTTTCGAGGTCCTGCATTGCTGGTCGTGTATACGGTTATATCATCCGCGTATTGTAATATTTCAACATTTTGCCTGTTTACGTTTTGTGTTATGTCCGCTGTATATATGTTATATAGGAGTGGGATTAATATCGCTCCTTGGAGTAATTCTTTTTTTTGTCTTCCATTTATCGGTGGATTGTATACTCTTATACACTTGATTTCTCTATCCTTGATCCATTCCTCTATGTATTTTTTGATATTTCGTGGGCAGCCCTTCTGTTTTAATGTATTAATCAAAACCTCACGTTGTGATACGCCGATCTTACATCTAGGAAGGCTGCTAGGGTTTCTTCACTTTGTTCCCATCCTATTCTTATGTCTGACGTTAGTATAGTCTGGTTATCAATCGTTGACCTCCCTCTTCTAAACCCATTTTGATTTTGATCCATAATAGTATTTCTTTCCGCCCACCTCATCAATCTGTTATTCACTATTCTCTGTAATATTTTACCCAAGCAGTCTGTCAATGAAATTTGTCTGATTGCTTTCTTGTTTGGTTTGTCTATAAAGATGATTATTGCCCTCTTCCATTCTCCTGGTATTTTCTGTGTCTTCCATATTTCTTCCAGTAGTTCTCTTAGTATCTCTTTACACTCTTCTGGTAGGTTTTTGTATACTTCATAATCCAGTCCGTCTTCTCCCGGAGCAGATTTAGCGTTGGCCCTGTTTATAGCTGTCTCTACTTCCCGCATGGTGATTTTCTCTTCCTCCGCATTCGCGCTTACTTCCCTCTCCTCCTCGCGTAGTCCATCCAGCAGGTTTATTTGGTTTGGATCTTGTAATATCTTCCTTATTGCTGCCTCCTCCTGTTCTCTTCTTTCCCTGATGTTTGTTACATCCTTGAGGTTAGAAAGCCGTTTTGTAGCCTCTTTACCTTACTCCATATTTCTTTCCCGTTTGTTCGGTGATTTATCTATTTTACCAAATCGTCCCAAGACTTACCCTTCTTTTCCCTTATCATATCCTTCATTTCTTTCTCTTTTTCTTTAAGTGTTACCCAGTTTTGTGTTTGTTTTTTACGAAATTGTTGGTAGCTCCCCTTCTCTCCTCTTTTGCTCTTTCACATTCTTGGTCCCACCATGGGACTTGTTTTCTATTTTTTTGTTGTTTTCCTTCTTTCTCTCTCTCCCTCATTACCTTCCTCTGTCATGCCTCTCCCTTTTTCTCCCTCTTCTGTCATCCCTTTTCCTCTTTCTTCCCTTCTTGCGTTCCTCATCTCTCCCCTCGTCGCATGTCGCAGAGCTTCCGTAATATCCTCTATAAAAACCCTGTATTTGTCTTCTACTTCGCTTTCTTCTCCCATTCTTTTCCTTGTTTGTTCAGACTCTCGCATTTGGTATAATTTAAAATCTGTCCAATTGACCTTGTCTTTTTTGTATATTCTAGTGGTGTACCTATTCTTTTCTATTCTTACCGGTGTCTTGAAAATCTCCACGCTTATTACCTGATGGTCAGAGCCCAAGGTTTCCCCTTCCTCACTCACTTCCGAGTCTTTGTATATTTCATATGTTGCTATGACTAGATCAATATTTGATATGTTGTATGCTCCCGATCCGGTTCTAGAATTGGTTTTAGTATTTACAACAAACATGTCTTGTTCTTGTACGACTTCTGTCAGCGTCATGCCGTCCCTATCCTCTTTATGGCAGTTCCATTCTTTACTATGTACATTGAAGTCTCCCATTATCACAGTCTCCCTGTCTTGTCTCCTGTTTTCAAAAAGTTTGTTTCACTCTCTCTTATTTAGTGGTTTATTTGGTGTCTGTACACCAGGATAATGTCTATTTCTTTGCCCTCTGTCTCAATTGTAATCGTCATTATTTCTGTCTTGTCCTTCGCCTATTGTATATTCTTCCTTCTTTCTGCCATTATATCATTCTTTACTATCAAGCATAACCCTTCTCCTTTTTTTTGTTTTCTCTATCCTTCCTATGAACATTATATCCTTGTACTTTCAGCTTATCCGACCTTGTGAACCATGTTTCCGTGATTCCTATTATGTCGTAATCCCAGATTATATTTTTTAATTCCGCAGTCTTATTTCTCAGGCTTCTAGCGTTCCACACCGCTATTTTGCAGTACTCTCTTGTTTTCCGCGTTGCTCCCTGTACTGTACCTTGTTGCATCTGTGGTTGTGATTGTAACTGTAGTTGTTGTTGCTGTTGCGTCATTTATTGAAGTAATATAAATGCTAAAGTGTTTGCTTTTATTGCCGTTTACTGTTCTTCTGTTAATCTAGTTTATTGTTGTACAGGTACTTGTTCTGATTCCTGTTCATGTTCTGGTTTCTGTACTTGTTCTTCAACTTCGTCTAAATATTCTACTTCATAGTCTTCTTCTCCCTGTGTTACTGTTGACCATCCTGATTCATCCCCCATTTCTACCTCTTCCTCGTTCATCTCTGTTCCATTGTTACTATCTCCTCCCTCTTCTTCCTCCCTTTTCCCTTTCATTTTTTCATTTTCTGCTCTCTTCTCTCTCGTCCCTAACTCTTCTCTCCTTCCTCTATCCGGTCCTTTCTTCTTTTCCTCCGATTCGTTATTTTGCCCTTCCTTTTCTGCAATCTGGTTAATCTTTCCTTTTTATTTATCATTCTTTTTTTCCTTTTCCCTTACTACAGTGGTTTTTCTTCTATTTTTCCTTTTTTCCTCTCCTCTTCTTCCTTAAGTTCGCGCTTCCATTTGTTTACTTCGCTTTTCCTCTTTGCCTTATCCTTTATGTTTTCTGTTGTGTTCATATTGTATGTCTGACTTTGTCTACCATTCTACACTTCCTTCCGGTCCGGTCTGTGTATTTCCGTTGTCCTCCTTTTTATCAATTCCATCTCCATTATATTTTCCAAATTCTTCTCCTTTAATAGGTTTATTAGTTCTTTTATTCCTTTTAGTCCTTTTCTGTTGTTGATTGTTGATTTGTTCTCTGCTCCCTCTCCTTTCTTCTCTGGAACCAATCTTCTGCTTTTCCGTTTCTCTATAATTTGTCTTCTGCTTTTCTGTTTCTCTCGGGTTCCTTTCTGCCCCGTATGCTCGTTCCTGTATTTTTGGTGCGTAGTGTGCTGTTTTCGTATTTGTGTTTATGTCTGTTTGTGATTGTCCCATCCATCTTCTATCTTGTCTCTCTTGATCTTGCGCCCCCTCCTTTGTCCTTACCATCGTCCTCTCTTCGCCTATTTGAGTTTTAAATCCTTCTTCGTGGTTATTAAGTACCCTTCCTCTGTATCCTTTCCTGGTTTTTTCTTCTCTTTTTTTCTCTCCTCTCCTTGCATTTGCTTTAGCTGGTTCCCTCTATTCACTGCTTCCCTGTACTTTCCTATTTCTCTCTCAATAGGGTATTCCAGATTTTCCCAGTACTCCGTCCTTTGTTTTTTTTTTTGCAGCGCTGGGAAGTTTCTTCCTCGCACTCCTTCTTCTTGTTGCTCTTCCTCCCTATCTGGGTTGTACTCTCCCAGTTCTGTTCTTCTCAAAATCTCCTGCGCCGTGTAATATGACACGTTTTTGTACGCCACTATTTTTTTTATAGCGGCTTCTCTCTGATATGTCGGACACTCTCTGGCTGTGCTGATACGACTTCTTTTACAGTTCAAGCACCTGGGGCTCTCTGCGCAGTGCCCGTGCTGTTTTTCTGTGCATATGAAACACCTTTTATCACTTGTTCTACACACCGCTTGTATGTGCCCGTATCTCAGGCACTTATAGCATTGTTTGACCGATTCTACGAACGGGTCTATTCTAAGCCATACATGGCTATACCCAATCAGCAATCTAGTTGGCAACGAGTCTCCCTGCATCGTTATTAGTATAGCCTTGCCCTCTTCCCACGTGAGTTTTCCTTCCCTTACCTTCCTCTTCCTTAACCTCTCTAATGAGAATGTTCCCTGTTTCTCTTTTATCTGCTCTCTTAGCCCTTCTAGCGATCCATCCCACTCGTGAATCACCCCCTTCCTGACGCTCTTCCTTCTCGGGATCTCCGCCTTGCACGGTATTCCTTGACCCTGACCCTTCATTATCATCTCATTCGCCCCCTCTCTGCTCCTCGCTGTCACCTCCGCTCTTCCATGTCCCACCATCCTGATCCCTTCTATTCTCACTCCTGTTTCCACTACGAATCTTTAAATTTTAATAAGGTTATTTTTCTTTTTAGTGGTTACTTGTTCCTTATTGAGTGTTATTGTGATTATGTATTCTCCACTTTCTAACTCTTTTTCGTATAACTCACCACTTGTCTCTATTTCTCTATTGTTTTGTGTCTCGTTTTCGTTAATATATATTTTCTGTTGCTCACCTCTTTCCATCCATTGTTACTACCCTTTGTATTTCCTCTCCTTGAAATTTACCTTTCTCATCTTCTTTATTTTCCTGTTTTTCTTCGTACCTGTTCCTATTTGTTACTTCGAGTCCTTTGTCTGCTTCTTCACGTACATTTACTTTCCTATCTCTAACTCTATTCGGCGTATTGTTGGCCGCTTCCTTTGATCAGTCTTTTTCTCTTCTGCTTCTTTTATGATATCCTCTCCCTTGATTCTAACGCCTCTCTTTTCCACTTTCCTACTTTCTAGTCTAGTTTCTTGCACGTCCACATCCATTTCCTATTCTGCTTTTTCGTCTAAGAAATTCAATACCTCCCACCTGTTGTTTCCCTTATATTTCTCTCTATCTGCTTTCTTCCTTTCCCTGCCTTTAAACCCCTCTACATTTTTCCTCTTCCTCGAGTTCTCTTCTTTCGTTCCTACTATGTGTTCTCCTTCTCCTTTTTCCATCTTCTCTTTCTTTTTTGACTTACATGCCAATTCCCCCTCGCCCCTAGGCCGGTCGTCTACTTCCAGGTCTTTTTTAGGTTATCTCTATAGGATAGGTATTTAACCTATTTCGACCTTTTCCGGCATTTCCCTTTTGTTATCGCTTCTTTTCTCCCTTAATTCTCCTTCACCCCTTTCTCTCCACTGTCCGCTTCCCTTAATTACTCTGTTTATACCACTTTAAAACCTATTTGACTACTCTATTTACTCAACAACACGTCCTCCGCACACGAGCCATCTTCCCATCGTCTCTCGTCATCTGGTGGTAAATGTTGCATTAGTATACACCAGTATTCTGAGAGACTTGCAAGTGACAGATTAGGTGTTTGTACGTTTGCGAAAGAGAAGATTTTCGAGCAAAAGAAGATTTCGAGTAGAAGTGAATATTATTTCGAATTCGAAGTTGTAGCACTTTATCGGGCATATTACGTAGTTTCTTATACGCAATAATTTTGATGACAATCACTCGCGTGGTTTGTTAGAGCGATCACCATATTGAAACAGCGCGAATTCCTAATTTCGTCCCCAGGAGGTGTCCTAATTTCGTCCCCGGAACTCTCATGGAAATTGAGATCAATTTTCTACAAATTTGTTATTTGAAATAAAAAGAGCTGAAACATGAACAGTTATAGGAGTGAATTATCTTTTATCGGTTTTCAAGCAATTTTAGTAGAAATGTTTAATGTTTTGTAGATGCCGAAACGAAAACAGTGGAATAAGGAGTTCATGTGAAAAGAAGACGTTTATTTGCTGTGATTGCTTGCACACATAAACTGTAAGATCGCTTGTATCAATAAAAAAAAATAACTTTTCAATTTATTTGCTGTTTTACAAACATTTCCTGGGGGGACAAAATTAGGAACACTTTTTTCAGATCTCACATTTTGCACGTTTTCACATTTTATTTATTATCTTGTATTAACATGGCATAATCACATTTTGCGTTTCGTGGATACATAGAGAAATGTTCGAAGAAAATTCATGTCAAGTGCCAGCTCATTCTAACATTTTATACACCCTGTACAGGGTCAAATACAAATGGGGGACGAAATTTGGGCCCCTTACCCTACCAAAAAAGAAAAGTTCAAAGCTAAACGGGGGGAGGGGGGGGGGGAATAAAGCCGTCCCTTATTTCTTTTTTTCTTTATTTATGTACACGATGTTTGTTGCATTGTCTGCTCGAATTATTTGTATTGCTTAAAAAAAGAAAAAATATTATTATTCTTATAATTATTACTAAATGTAGAAAATACCGATTTGTAATTAGATTTTAATGTTAATTAGATTTGTAACAGTCATTTCACACATTCGACTTTTCTTCTCGATAAATTTTAAAAGTGTTTTCATAGGCATTAGTCGACGCAACATTCTGTTTCGAGTTTGTTGTAAACTTTTAATTTTTGTTTGTTGGTTTGCAATACTCCGTTTTGACAGCTTGAAAGCTATTTTATCTGTCCTAGGTGTAGCGAGATGTGGCGATCTAATGTCACCAAAGTAACGAAGATTATGTACAGGTGTAACAGGTGTTTCGAAAGATTGAATACTCTTACAACTCAGCGGTGTAGAACTTCTATTATTGAAATTGGCACTTCTATTATTTATGCACTTCTTCCTCATAATAGATGGCACAACGTTGTGCTTAATAATTGAGCCTCTAGCTAGACAAATTATATCATCTTTTTGGAAATGATTCCAACACAGTTTAGTAGCAGTGTTCAAAACTTGTTAATCAATGCCGCAAAAAGCTAGCCACTTCTGGCGAGATTTCTCATTTTTCGGCAATCTATTTAGAAGGAATGAAATTAATATTACATTTGCAAGATGAACAAATATCGTACAAAAAATGAACCTAAAGGACAATGTTAAGCCGCAGAGAGGATTAGTGACCTACGAGCCTACAGCGTATGCTATACACCGTTGGAAAGATCTCGCCAAGACGAATCGATTGATACCATTTTTAACTTCGAAATCAGATAGGATCACCTCGAAAAATGGCCTCAAAGTTCGAGATTTTGCGGTTTCGAACAAAAGAAATTGGTAGTAAAAGCCCATCCGGCCCGAGGAACCTCGGGTAGGCACCTGAAGGAAAACAGAGGAATGTAAGCGATACTCCAGCAGGCTGGAGCGGCAAATGTGCCTCATGACCTTCATTTCAGGGCCGTGTTGGGCCTGCGTTTGCCCTATGGGCCCCTTTCCTAATGTCCAGTACGAAATTGCCAATGGATTAGTGGTCCATGGGGCAAACGCAGGCCCAACACGGTCCTGAAATGAAGGTCATGAGGCACATTTACCGCTCCAGCCTGCTAGAGTATCGCTTACATCTCTCGATTTTCCCTCAGGTGCCTACCCGAGGTCCCTCGGGCCAGATGAGCTTTTACTACCGGTTTCTTTTGTTCAAAACCGCAAAATCTCGAACTTTGAGTCTATTTTTCGAGGTGATCCCGTCCGATTTCGAAGTTAAAAATGGTATCAATCGATTCGTCTTGGCGAGATCTTTCCAACGATGTATAGCATGCGCTGTAGGCTCGTAGGTCACTAATCCCCTCTGCGGCTTAACATTGTCCTTTATCACATACCTGTGTGCACGACATACTTTAATTAATTTAATTTATTAAGTATTACATATATTTACTTACAAATAATAGGAAGCCGATTTACCTCGGATACCGCACAGCACGCAATATCGATTTGGCATTCTTTAATTTCAACTAGGTATAACCGTTTTTCAAAAGGTAAGTACAAGCGTAAAAAAACAATAATCATAGCAACCGCGGATCGTCGCCGGCGATATCGGTGCATGCGCATTACGGGCGATTGTGAATCCATACTTCTCTCTCTCGCACCAGTTCGCACTATGATTTCTCTCTCGCACGATGTTGGTGGGCAACTGGATCCACAGGAAACACAGACCATGAGACCTCCATGTATATATGCTCTAAGGAAAAACGTATCCAATAGTCGTTGCATATTTCAACGCCAATTAGGGGAAGAACTTTCTTTGCCAAGCATACAAAATTAGTCCTCGAATGCCCAAATACCACGACATTTGTCTACCACAGGCTTGGGAATTAAGTGAACTTTGCGCCCCCGTGGCGGCCTAGCAGCTTGGAGCGCCTCAGGCCCGTACCATATGAACCACGCGTGGCGTATTAGAGCGACATTGTATCAATAGGTTTCCACATCGTCCCAGAGAGCACGATTGTCGATGCGTTTGTGTTTTGACAACACGCCACGCGTGGTTCATATGGTACGGGCCTGAGGCGCTCCAAGCTGCTAGGCCGCCACGGGGGCCAAGACGCGCAGCGGGAGAAAGGAGGCGTTGCCTCTGAAAATCGGCCGCGAAGTTCACTTAATTCCCAAGCCTGGTCTACCAAATTAACAATAAAATGACTGTTACATGGGTCAACCACAACAAGCAACGATACTCCCATCTTCCAGTGGAGTGTTCTAGACGGGAATCAGTGACTTTGCAGTGCCCTAAACCATGCTAATGAAATACAGTAGAATATTAGCGTCGAAAAAAGGCCAACCATGATAAGCTATTTCACAATCGAATCTCGATCGGCCACAATCGTTTGAGCCGTGTGTACTACGAGATGCAAGCGGAAGAAAAAAAATTACAGGATCGTGTTATGTATGTCAGGGTAGTCCTTCGGAGAAACGTAGGAAAACACGCAAATATTGTCAGAATTGCCTACAACAGCGCTGTCCAAGGTCGCTCCCGCGGGAGATTGGGGTTCTCCCACTCTCGTCCGCGTTGTCAGGGATACCGCGCGACACTAACCGCGAAGATGCTAGCGAAGATGCTAGCCATGACGGGCTGTCATGGCAGCCTTTGTAGTGTCGCGCGGTCTCCTTGACAACGGAAGGCATGCTGTGCGAGAGAAAGATTGGAAGGGGAAGCAGGCGCGTGAGGGGCCCCTACGCTGTACAGCGCTGGCCTACAACCTATTTGTGATGAGCATGCAGAAACAATAACAAGATGTAATAATTGTCCGTTAGTTACCTAATAATTAAATGTAATTTAGATAGTAAATAACTAGTTTGTATCTAAATAAATAATATGTTAGTTAATAAATAAATAATCTGTGCAGGTATTTATATTTCACCTAACTATATCTTACTTCATATGGGTACCCCGGTTATAGAACTAGCGTATAAACATGTTTGAAGCCTGCATACTTAATACTTTTTGAAAAAATCTTTATCTGGAAAACAGATATGAACGTAAAAATGTCGAAAGAATGGGGATCTAGAGCCATTTTGAAATATTCCAACGGGAACATAATAAATTTTAAACGTCAATGTGGAAATAGGTACCCCGGTATCTGGTATAAACATGTTTGAAGCCTGCATACTTAATACTTTTTGAAAAAATCTTTATCTGGAAAACAGATATGAACGTAAAAATGTCGAAAGAATGGGGATCTAGAGCCATTTTGAAATATTCCAACGGGAACATAATAAATTTTAAACGTCAATGTGGAAATAGGTACCCCGGTATCTGGTTATTGACATAAGGATTAATGTTTTTTTTTTCAATTTTTTCAACTTAATTGTTTTAAAAATAATTTGGAAACTGTTTATTTATTAGTTTATTTAATGCTCTTTAAGTGATTTAAATCGCATGTTGGAAAAACTTCGTTTCCGGTTATAAGGAAAAGTCAAATAGTATTATTAGAAATTGTGACAAAATATACAGTTTAGTTAAACATTATTATTCGTTTGTTACGTACGCAGACCTATATGTGATTTTTAACCCTTCCAGGTGTCCGGAATGCACGTGACCCGACGGGGTCACCGTTTCCTGCAATGGTGTGGTGCAACCGAATTCCCACGAAAATCTAATATTCAATTGAAGGCATTCATGTCCCCACTACTGTATAGCTGAATTTCATAGTATAAAAAGGCCCACGAATCCATACTCGGGGACCCGTTTCAAGTCTAGTACGCATAGACAAAAGAGACTTACGGGATCGGTTAACATTCTCCTTCAAGTATTATTTCAACTTAAACCATACAGTACGTAGAGCTGCTGAAAGTTGTTATAATTATTAAACTCTTTGAGACCCCCGCATTTCTCATTGAGACTCCCGCGTAAAAACCAAGAGGTGGACTTAGATACTGCGGCAAATACTTAAACAATTGTAAAGACCGAGCTTATATAATATAATTAGTTATTTCTTACTCAGAGTTCTTTTATTTGAATTTAATTATAATCTGAATTTCCTCTTCGAGATAAACCCATATAGATACACTTTTACCGCCCAAGGTGTATCGCATTATAAAGTTACGAGGCTAAATTAACATTTCCTAGTGGTTTCCGGTGTTATCCAGGCATCGGTTCGTCCACGCTTTCCAACCTCTACACGGCTCCAGGCACAGCCACCGGTTCGTCCGTGAACATTTACCTTCCTAAAGTCGTTTTCAGATATATTGGCCGGTGAGTTCGGTTTCGCGAGCAGCGCGCGAGGAGAAATCAGCCACCACCACCTGACGATCGTGGATTGGCAGTTGAAGTTGGTGGGCCCCCGAAGGGTATGGTGGGGTAACGGGAATCCTGCTCGGCTCCGCCTGAACGAAGCCGTGTGGCTGTTGTTTAAGGTCTGCGCACACATATCAGTTCCGTGTCAGTACCGTTCCGTCGTGCCAGTGGTAAGAAGAAGAGACCCTCTACGCCCCTCTTTTTCGTACCACTGGTACGCCGGAACAGTACTGACACGAAACTGACAAATGTGTTTAGACCTTTATTCTAACCCACCGTGCGACGACCAGGTGTAGCCCGACAGAGAGTGAGAACGTAGAGAAAAGGAGTACCGAGGCAGACAAGCGGTGTGGTAGGAGAATACCCCTCACGAAACTCACCGGCCAATATACCTGAAAACGACTTTAGTGGCTCCCGGTGTTAGCCAGGCACCAGTTCGTTCACGAAAACCAACCTCCTTATAACGGCTTCCAGCGTTAGCCAGGTACCGGTTCGTCCGTTACTACAAACTTCAACAAACTCAAATCCTCGGCTTCGCAGCCGCAAATCGTATTGGGCTCAGCCTCAGCTCGTAACACGTTACCAATATATACATAAATATTTGTAAAAACCCTTTGTAATACAATAATAATACGATGGATACGAACGTATATACGTAAAGTGACGTAACGCTGACAGTTTTAAACTGAAGGGGGAAATGATTTTTGCATGATTCTGTAGAGGAAGGTGTGCTGAAAATATTCCAATTGGTTAGAAGGTGGCACTCAGTGGGACTTGAAAGATATTACTTGTCAATTGTAAAGAATTGATAATTTGACAATTTTCTTTATTTCATTGAGCATTACCTTTTGAAATTATGAACAGTAATTTTTAGTTAACAGTGTTAATTTTTAACGCAAAAGAATGCTCTTCATTCTAGAAACAAAACGAAGAGAAAATATTAAACAGGGTCGTCAGGGCATCTCTAAGAAGGAAGCAGTTTTTTCTGATGAAAAATGTTATCTTCAAAATGTCCAACTTTAAGGAGGTATTGCACCGTAGACACTCGTTTTTGAAGGTGACATTTGGAAATTAATTCTGAAAAGCCTATCGCACTTACAGGGCTGGGGTTCCGCACACTTATTTAGTAGTGTTTGAACTATCAATACAAATTTTTCCAATGCATTATATTGAAAATTGTACAAGTTACACGCCGAAGCGCAGGTCATGTCATCGAACACCGGCCCCATCGGGCGCACGAATTGCGGCCGTCCCAGTCATCTGAAACGAAAGAACCAAAGATTTTTTTAATCTATATGAGTTTAGTTATCGCCCCTAGTCGTCCTAACCAAGTTTGAACATTGTTCCCGAAATCGCAGCTGTTTAAAAATTGATATTAGATTTTTTCGATTTTTCTTGAACTAAAACAAGTGGGGGGGGGGGGGGGGGTTGTATTGAAACTATTGATTTAATTTTACTACAGGCTATGAGTACACATTTTGAATGTGTGTCAAATTTTAGCTCAATCGGTCCAGTAGTTTTTGAGAAAAATGTACGCCCGATCTAAAAAATTTGTTTCAAGGAAAACGCATTTAAACTTTTTCATGCAGTTACGACCTATACGACTAAAGTTACGGTAGATAACGACTAATTTCTGTAACTTACCCCTAATCTGCTATAACCAGGACCGTAGAGGAAACCTTCTTCAGCTTCAAAGAACTCATGTTGGGCAGCTCTCTCTTCTCTGCTGGCAGTCATAGCCTCTTTAGATACAAGGGTCGAGGGAACAATTACGTGCCACGCTGCGGCCTTAAGCCCCTATAACTCTGGGAGTTCTACGAATTTCACCTTAATATTTTAGGGACATATTTTCGACCAACCCCAAACTATTAGAAAATCAACAAAAAAAATCGGATTTTTGGGTGTAATACCCCCTTAAGGGGTCATTCCACTGTGATCGGCCGAAAAATTAAGCCATTTTTAAAGATTTTTTTCTCCGTAGATACAACATATAATGAAATAATTTTTTTGCTATTTCTTAAGCTACTCTTATATTATACAAAAAAATTAAAAGAATTTTTTTAATTTGTTTCAAACCTTTAAACGCGATTATCTCAAACCGACATTTTTTTAACTGGTGCAGGTGATTACAAAAAAAACTATTTGACCAATTAGTCTGAAATTTTCACACGTTATTCAGCACATCAGTGGGTATCGTAAGAACCTCGGAAACCTTTTTGATTAACAATTTCATACTTTTTGCGAAATATAGCATCGTCTTTGCCCAGAAACTTTAAACGCGTTTTCGACTAGTTGTGAATGAACGGAGGTTCAGATCGACTTGAAAAAATTACAGGATGTGTAAAACATATGCTATTTCGCGCCAAACCTCTGATATGGTCCGTAAAAATGCGAGATTTTCGTAAAAAAATTAAAAAGCTATGGATTTTTAGTAGGGCACAAACACGACCGAATTTTTCTTGAAATAATCGCCGTTTTTCGGCCACGAACTTAATAATTCTGTTTTAATTTTAGTTTTTATTGGTTCAGCGTGGAACTACGGATGTCACAAACAGGAATCACACCTTCAAATTGGATTACGTCACTTTTTAAGACCAATATTACCGGAAAACCACAGAAGAACGTTAAAATGTTTACCAGTCAGCACCAACATTTTTAAAGCATATGTATATTTCATACCAACTTTTTTTTTTTCTCTATGATAATAATAAACATTGGGTAAAAGGATACATCTGGATTTGCTTTCATTTTTTTTACAAATATATTACGAAGAAATTGTTTTTTTTTTCACAGAAACCTACTGCCTACTCAGTCCCCGTAAGGAGGATACGAGACCAGTCGATTTTATGTTTCGACTTGATTGAAGTCATACGGGGTGCGAGTGGTATGGTAAACCTTTCGAAATAGTGCAGCGCGCGGCATGATTACCTGAAACGGGGCGCAGCGTTGCCTTTGAGTCGAAGGTTTCGATGGTTGATTGCAAAGTTAATTTTGATCATACCATCCTAGGAAAAAAACTTATTTTGTAAACAGTAGGCTAGAAATATGGTCATATTTATTTCGAATTTAAAAACATATGGTCTTGCGGGCAAAATTGGCAAAATAAGAATTTGCTTATATTTTTTAATGTTACAAAAATGATTTTTCAATTTCATAAAATATTATGTAAATAGGCAAAATCATCTAAATTAAAAAAGAAAAGAATGAATGCAATACGATAAATAGTTGCAAAGATAAAAATTTCATGAAACCCGGTTTCATAAAAATATGCAAGAAGTAATCAATTTACAACTGTTTCTGAAACAAATTCGGAACCATCAAAATAATAACTAACTCCCTCTAATTTCACATGGACTGGGTACATCCATTGAGCTCTAAACAAACTGGAGAGTAAACAGCAGTGGGAAGAAATAGAGGCGACAACGGTCCGAGGGAAATAGGAGATAAGCGGTGCACCTATCCTTCTTCCTATTATCCCTCTCTATCTATGTTATGTTGTATGCACTACAGCACTACAGCCATTGAGATAATACATACAGCTCAATATCTATAGTCTGTTTGTAAGACAAAGATAGGTTCACCCGTTATCATCCCTCTTTCTCGGTCCGGCCGCCATTGCTCTGTTCACTCTTCAGTTTGTTTAGAGCTCAATGGGTACATCATGTTTCATTTTGATCAAAATTCCTGACATCGACGTCAAAAAGTGATCGAGTTTGGCATGGGATCATCTTCCCGCTATGTTAGTATTCGCCATTCGAAAAATAAAAGCACATAAGGTCGTGTTCAGATATATTGGACGGTGAATTTCGTGAGGGGTATTCTCCCACCATACCGCTTGCCTGCCTCGGTGCTCCTTTTCTCAACATTTTCTGACTCACTCTCGGCTTCGCAGAACAAAAGTGAGCCAGAAGTGGTGGATAGCGCCAAGCTCCTGACGTGTAGGCCAAACAGAGTTCTGTAGCGTAGAAATACATACATCAAAATAGGTGTGCGTTAGCTCCGAAAAAATTCAGGAATTTTATTGATCAGAACATTGATTCTTTCTCGATAGCTTCATCTTATATTGGTCTACGCATAGCTTCGTAACGCACACAACTATTACACTAAGAATAAACAGCAACCACACCATACGGGCGTTCCCGTTGCCTGCCCCACCATTCGGAGGTTTCTCCTCGGGGAGATTTCTCTCTCCTCGATCGCTGCTCGCGAAAACGAATCGACCGGCCAATATATCTGAACTCGATCTTAGTATTATATTTGTAATATTGAAAACATCGTAAATATTTGCAATTTCATTCATTATATCAATTGGTCCAAAAATTCAAATTCTTGTACAATATGCATATATTATAAGTGGTGAGAATTTTATTAACATTAACGTTTTACTTTTGAAAAAACTTTTGTATTATCAGCGATTAACAAGTGCAAACTTCAGAAAATTGACTGTTGTTCTCTCCAAAACAAATTGTTAATCCTTAAAACTTATCTATCATTAACTTTGTGTATTTATAACTAAACATTTTATTCATAAAAATATAAATTATTTATGAAGATTATTTATAAAAATATTTAAAGTAGGTATTTATAAAATTATCTATAAAATTTAATAAATTTAGAAAAAGGAGTAAATGTTTTTTTAAAAATCTATACTATTATATAAAATTGAAGTTGCATACTTTGAAATGCGGTTTCTGCAGTAAATATGAACTGTAGCCACAAGTATATTACATCACTTTGTTCGTCTTGACGAGAGGAAGGTTCTAACGTTTTTATTTTTTTTTTTTAAATAATGATTTTTAAATAATAGTAGTTTGCGCCGCGACCGCTTCTCGCTTGCGAAATAGCACCGCGGCGGGAATAAGTGGCCGAGGGCTCGATCATTCAGGGCTCTTGAGTACCGCTCGCATTCGCCGGCATTTTATTACAGACTCCATATTTTGTATACTCTAAGGGCCTATGCACACGGCGACTTTTTGTAGTGATACAGTCGCGATACAGTCGCAAAGAGGTCGCGATGCTAGCGCGATGCAGTCGCTGCTCGTCTACCTTTCCACACGTGCGTAGCACAGTCGCGATGCAGCAGCGATACAAACGCGCGTCTGCCCGACTGGTTCGGTGTCTCGTGAAGACGTCAATAGTAGCACAATGGAATCGGTCGAGACAACACTGCTTACGTTGACTTTATTACTGCTTTTAAAAACACAAACAAGGAATAAACTTTATTGAATTAATAACCTGGAATTAACTGAATACGCGCGTTTGCATCGATACAATCGCTGGCAATTGTATCGCTGCAAAAAGTCGCCGTGTGCATAGGCCCTAACCGTCTAGAGAGAGGATTTATAGATATTATCTTAAAAGGAAGGAAAAATAAACAGCAGTAACAACTGCTCCGCGAGCCATCGTCGCACCGTTCTCGGAATTGCCGTGGTCATCCTTTTAAATACTGCTTCGCGACATTCCCAGTCGTTTTTATTTTCATTTTTAAATTTTAATTTAAATGAAGAACTGTTGTCCTATCTTACCAAATATGTTTCCTCATGTATTCGGAAATAATTACCTTAACGACTTAACCCTAAAACGATTTTTAAATGTTGTAGTATCGCAGTCTTCACTTTCTCCACAAAATGTTCTATTCTTTCAAAGACCTGAACTATATCAAGCGGTTTATGACATAGATGATTTACAGATAATTTATGATGGAGTCGTAGGAGAAGCCGCTGTTGGCCATTGAATTTGCGTTTATTATCGGCATGCAATAAAGACCGTTGTTGTGACCCAACCGCCACCCAAGCGTAAGGACACCGCGACATTCCGATTGCCACAATCGAACGGCCGAAATCCGGCACAACCGCGTAAGGATTCTCGGAAACGCACCGAAACCCATAAGCATTCGGCGAAACCCCCGAAAGCGGGTCAAAGACGGAGACCCCGATGGTCCCCGCTTCGCCCTGATTACAGTATAACAATGATGACGAGCAAAGCGAGCTCAGACTTGATACAGACTTTATACAAGATGCACGCCTGATTAGGCCTAGTACCAGTGTCACCCAGATCGGGACAGAATAAACTTGTTTAAACCTTACGGTGAGTTCCAACTCTTTAACCAGCAACGATCCCCTACCTTCGGTTCGCAACCGAATCCTACCGTCCCGGCATTCTTACCCGAACCCTTGGAGCCCGTTGGACGACGACCGTGAAGGACGACCCGGAGCACCCCGAGATTCTCCGCCAGAATCACGACCCCAGGCGCCTTGACACAACAAACTTGGTGGCAGCAGTGGGATAACTGCCAACGTAAGGAACAAGCCTGACCGACGGGGACAGCAGGACTTAGCGGAGACAACGATCCACTCAACAGTAGGGCAACCCACTTCGCAGTATTGACGGACGTCAGCAGAGGACGCCGCCAGGAAATTCTACTACTCACACAGAGACGAGCGATGCATCACCTGTTCTACGTGCTGTAAGTGCGAAATACCACTCACAGCAAATTCAATTCAGGCTGCACGCCGCTATTCTCAAGCGCCGAGCGAAATCACTAGATAAGAATATCGAGCGCGATTTAGAGTTAACCGAGCGAAAGTAAATTCTTTCGCCTAGAGCAATTCGCCGAAGTGCTCCGCGTAGATTCTGTAAAGTACGTACGCCACGACCCACAGTGGTTCCAAATCGCTAAAAAGCGGCAAACCCCTCAAAACGTACTTCAATTTAGTCAGAAATCGGTGCTCGCGGGTTTTTGGGGTCGCTGATTATGAACCTGACATTGAAAATTTTTAAAACAAAATGGCGAAACCAATATGGCCGACGCGTATATCAGAAACATATCAAATTTGATCTGAACTTGGCACCCTACAGTTTTCGAGGTCGCTGATTACGAATCTGAAGTCAAAATTGCAAAAAACCAAATGGCGGATCTAATATCACTGGTTATAAAAGTTGTTTTTGAGTTAATTTTTGTGAAAATTAATTATTTTCCGATTTTTTTTACTAAAAAGATATAATTAGAATGTCGAATTTAATATGGCGACGTTAATTTCAAAACTTTTTTAAAAATTATTTTAAACATTTTATTTTTTCCGATTCTAGTGAAAAAAACTCAACATTTCTGCGTTTAGTAAGTCACGTAATTCAAGTATATTGTCGAAAATAATAAAAGAAAACTATGGATTATAAGTGTTGTTTGAAATAACGAATGCTGTTTTATTCATATACTAAATACAATTAGCATTTTAAATTTAAATATCTTAAAAAACCGCAAATTTTTTCAATTGGATATCATACCTGACATGTTATTTTGTATCAAGAAACTTGTTACAACGTGACACTCGGTGACACTCATCTTTGTTTTCCTTCCGTTTTATTAAAATATGACTTAAATTTATGACACATTGAGAAGGGAATTACAAGGGTAAACTCAAAGATATTTTACTTTGTTTCTGTGGAAAGATTATGTTTATAACACCTATTTTAATAGTAAACTGTTTCACGTATGGATCTTTTCAGATAAATTTTCTCTGACACATTAAACATGCTCCCATTTTCAAGACATTGCATGAAATTTCGTCAACTTTGACGGCCTATATCTCAATAACCAATCAATATATTTAAGAAATTCAAGCGGCATTTGATGCACTGATATATATATACAACAAATCTGCTATAATAGCAAAAAGGTACTATATACTTCGAAAATTGAATTTTGGCCAGCTTTTGGCGATTTGGGATCACTGTGCGATCCTTCGACGAACCTCTCTTCAACGAGACATTCGAAGCCCTTCGTGAAATTGGAGATCGTACGCGGCTTGCTCTAGACGTAGAAACTAGCGAAGAACGTAGCATTCCGACCGTACTTCCGACTGCGGCGAGTTACGCCGGACACTTAACCGCCAGGAGACTATACCCGTTCGACGAGTTTGATTATAATTTAATTCCGAGCGGAGAATTAGAGACCGACACCAATATGCCGATCACTCCCACGGCAACCGCGAGCGAGAACGCAATCCAGAGTCCCGCAGGAAGCGGAGACCGACTAGCGAACATAGAAAGACTACTCGTGGGAATAACCACTTTTCTAGCTAGCATAAATGATAAAATGAGGGAAACCGACGATCGAATGTTAGCAATGAACGATAGGTTAGGAACAGTAGAAGCAAGAGAAGGCCCACTACAGGATTCGGTAGACCGAGAAATAGAGAGACTAAGGAAACAATGAATACTACGCACGCCACTCCCGGCCCCTCAGGCAGGACTACGGACCACTTCGACAATTTTCGCGGTCTAGAGGAAACAACCGAGGCGCGCTAGTCTATTCGTTCCAACTAATTTCGAGACAAACGATCTATCGTACGCACCGACCGGAACGGGCACTAGAGAATTATTTCACACGATAAAAGCCTTACCCCTTTTCGACGGAAAGGACCCCAAGCAATTACCCGGGTTCCTGATCGCCTGCAAGTACGTGTACAACTCCTACCGAACGGTGGAAGAAAAGGTCTAGATCCTACGAGGGATAATTTCAATGCGAATTGGGGGCGACGCTCTAGAGGAAGTACAGACGCGCCACGTATTGTCAATACAGGACTTAGAGGGCGTACTGACTTCAGTTTACAAACCTACACGTACAGTCTCAACTGTACAAAGGGAACTGCTATATAGTAGACGGGGCACCAATGAAAACGCGCATCAATACGGAATTCGAGTATCTAAACTATTAAGGCTGCCGTCTCAAGTTTGTTATGGTCCGAATCGATCGAAGCGTCCTCAGTAAACAGACGGACCGTAATGAAACTACTGCGGTCGATAAAAAGAACTTATACAGAGGTGACATCTCTAGGTACTCTATGTAGATGAATTTTTGACGCACAGTTGCCACATTTTCTGTTCTCCCGTCTCTGTCGCGCTGTAGCCACAGCTCTTTCTATCGAGAAGTCTTGAAGGAATACGGCACGAGAGCTGCGTCTAGCGTCAGAGCCTCGCTGAACGTAAAGGAGGATAGCAATAATGATAGATAAAGAGGTCCGAGAGTGTAAGAAGGAAAGATGGAAAGATACCAAACCTGACACAATTTGAACTGTCATTATCAACGATATTACAGATAAAATTTATTTGCAGAATTGAAAGCCCGTTTCGTTCAAAGTAGTCCGATTTAAATTATTTCCTCGCTGAACGTAAAAGAGGATAGCAATAATGAAAGATAGAAAGGTTGGATAGTGAAGTTAGGAAACATGTCAATGAAACAATACTAATTTGCGATGTAATATTTTGTATAATCAATGTGCAATTTCAAAGCATACAATTTGAATAAGGTACATCACCTAGGTGTAACACGCCGATCGTAATGAAATCTATAAATGCTATAGTTCTTTTAAAAACATATGACGCTTTCTTTCTTATCTAACTATACATCAAATGATCTTTTTTATCAACAAGAATTTGTCTGTTGTTTAAACACAAATTTAATAACGTAATCATTTTTTTAAAACATCAATTCGGACAAAAGTATATTTCAATTTAATACTTTTGTACATGGTTTTCTTCGGAATTGTTATTCCACGATTGTAAAAATTTATCAATATAAACTAGAGATCAGTACTAACAATACGTATATTTTGGAATGTCTCGTTAAAAGATTTTATTCAGCTATGATCCCCTGTTTGTTTGTATGTTTGATTCAAATCTGGAAACTCAATTTTAATCCACTTCCAACCATCCAATTGTCTTGAAACTTTGCAGGGGTGCGTAGCTTGGATGATAATACAAAATTATGGAAAAAACCTCCAAGGGGGTGAAAAAATTACCCAGTCACCAATAAATAATAACCCATAACCACAAATCCAATCGACTTAAAATCAACCACTCGCGTTCTTTACGAACTTTTAGCACTGTAGGGTTCAAGCAAACTGTTAAACTGCATACAGCAATAAAAGATATTTGTAAAGAAGTTTGAGCTGTGAAATGTAAATCCACGAAAACTAAAAACTTGAAAATAAAAAAATGTATAATAAACGATTTTATTAAAAATGCATTAAAAACTAAAAAAATAATTATTTTCTTATACTACAATGAAAATGAATTTAAACACGGTATAAATCGGATCATTTTTAGCATTTTTAGATTAGAATTGTTACATTTATATTTAATTATCTAGTACAGTTATAGAAATAATCCGATTTATACCGTATTTGAATTCATTTTAATGTGGAAAATCTCAGCAGTATGTTACTGAATACTGAAAACGTGACGTTTTACATTTTATCAACACTGTACGCCTCTCTAACCGAGATTACAAGCCACCGCCGAACAGCCCAAGTCCTCGCTGGTCGGGACCGGCGCGGCGTTGAGCCTGTATCGCGAACAGAGCCCTAATTCCCAGTGTTCGTTTCTCGCTTCTTTCTGGCCGAAGGGGGGAGCGAGATGGAACGCCTTGCCTGCGCGACGGCCGCGAACGCAAAGGACGGAGTGTCAGGTGTCCGAAAGACGGAGCAAGACAAAACATCATCCCGTCGTCTATCTCGTACTGCCCTCGCTCGCTTTCAGTGCCTCTCGCTCGCTCTCGTTCCATTTCGCTCTCGCCCTCGCCGGACAAGAGTGAGACAGAAGTGATGGGAATAGCGAAAAGTCCACATCGTGTACACCTAACCGAGCCCGTAATGAGACAATACTGTAGTATCATTCATTTGAGTTTATCCACATATTATCTTTACCCATCTCTGTTCTCCAACCGCTTCGCCGTGATTCATTCAAGCTTCCTTGATGGCAAAATAGTGATAGGGGAAATGCGACAACAGCGCGATTCGACCCTCGATACGTCTCGGCAACTATGTCTTTCCTACATTTATCGGCTAGTTTGGTCTTACACCGGTTCTGATGGTACATGGCGCGAATATACCATCAACGCCAGTGACGGAGAATCCTGGAAGCTTCATTCTGTCATTTTTCGAGTCTGTCTCAGTACACGATTAATAAATTCAGTATTATTTCAACGTACGGTGGTTATTAACGCTCAAACGCACCAGACCACCCTACACGGATGTCTACTGTTGGCAACTATACCCGCAAAAACTTCCTTCTTGCCGATTCCCGGGCGAAAGTTGTAATTTACGGTTTGTTTACTACATCGCGTATACGCAGGGCCGACGGAACCATTATGCAAGTTACGCGTTGCATAAGGGCGCCAGTCGAATGGGAAGCTAAAAAACTATATCGCACTCTTATTAATAAAGGAATCCAACCCCCACATAAACGAAATGTACACCCCGTAAAGACAAATCATATTAAATAGAAAACAGGTGCAAAAATTGGGGAGCACCAAAAATTTTCTTGCATGAGGCCGCCAACTAACCTCGCGTCGGCCCTGCGATACGTCACGCTGGTGCTACGTGCAGCGGTACACCACTAGCGCCACCAACGGAGAAGCCTTGAAGCCTCATTCTGTTAAATTTTCGATTCATAAATTCATTAATATTTCAACGTACGGTGGTTATTAGCATTCAAACGCACCAGACCACCCTGCACGGATGTCTACTGAAGGCAACTGTACACGCAAAAACTTCCTTCTGGCCGATTCCATGGAGAAAGTTGTAATTTACGGTTTGTTTACTACACGCGTATACGTACACGTTTTTCCTAGCTTGTGTGAGCGTATGCACACATTCAAGGCCCGCTGATACGGCCCCCTTAAGGGAGCTAATAGCGATCGGAATCGACGATAAAGCCAGTCTGATACAAAAGACCACAACCGTGAAAGTATTAAAAAAACAGACATTGATTATATTCGACGACGGACTTCGCGGCGGCCTGAAGGTCTTAGTTAAATCGCAGAAATCCGCCGATTTGCAAGAAGCAATCACGATAGCCATAGACGACGAGCGATCGATCACCAGACGACCAGCAACGCGCGGGACAAACGCCTCTTCGAATAACTATCAGAATAAAGGCAAGACAGCAGCACGGTACTGCAACAATTGTAAACGATCGGGGCACGACACTAAGGAGTGTTGTGTCCCAACCGACACCCCAAGCGTAACGACACCGCGGCATTCCGATTGCCACAATCGAACGGTCGAAATCGGGCACAACCGCGTAAGGATTCTCGGAAACGTTCCGAGACCATCAGCACATAGTGAAACACCCAAAAGCGGGCCAAAGACGGAGACCCCGATGGTCCCCGCTTCGCCTCGATTACAGTATAAGAATGATGTACGAGCAACGCGAGCTCAGACTTAATTGAGACTACATGGAGACTTGATACAGACGCTGTACAAGGTCCACGCCTGATAAAGGCATAGTACCAGTGTCACCCAGATCGGGACAGAATAAACTTGTTTAAACCTTACGGTGAGTTCCAACTCTTTAATCAGCAACGATCCCCTACCTTCGGTTTCCGAACCGAATCCTTCCGTCCCGGCATTCTCACCCGAACCTTTGGAGCCCGTTGGACGACAACCGTGAAGGACGACCCGTAGCACCCCGAGATTCCCTGCCAGAATCTCGACCCCAGGCGCCTTGACACAACAGGAGTGTTGGAAGAACAAAGATAAGAAGTGTCCGAAAAAAAAATTTCCTTCAGAAAACAGTCGGCGAGTGCAACCTGTAGCAGCCAAAGAAAAGAGCGAGAAATCGACAGGGCGTAAGTCAGAGGGTCACCGACCGGCCTCTGAGGAAAAACAACAGTCCCGAAGCAAAAACGCTGATCGCGCGCATTCCACGCAAGGCAGCCGCGATAGCACAGGGTCGCCGAAACGCAACTCACCGTCCCGAGAAACCGCGAGATCCTTCCGTATGATAAAAATAGGATTCCTTTCCAAGGGTGCACACACATCAGATAGGATAGAGGTAGAAATAGAAGATAGCAAGAACGAACAAACCGTAATGCTAATCGATAACGGGGCAGAAGTATCTCTAATCGTTAAGAGAGCTCTCCCGGACGAAGTCATAATAAGAAACAGCGACGTCCTTCTTATTTCATTCTCAGGGAAAAAAACGAAAACGCTAGGGAAAATAGATGCCACATTTTACATAAATGGAAAAAAGTAATACATCCTTTGTATGTGGTAGAAGGAAATACCTTAACAAACGCGGACGGGATACTAGGAATAGATTTTCTCAAGGATAACGGAATAACCATAAGTTATCCCAAGCAGAGCTTACTAATAGATGAAAAACCATGGAAAACTTTAAATAGAAGCATGGAAATAACTATACCCGCTCGCGCACAACAATTAGTAATGGTCCTAACGGATAGCATTCTAGACGGGATAATAGAAAAACAGCAGTTAGCTGATGGCGTATACCTAGGAGAAGGGTTAACGAGACCCAAAAAAAGGAGAATGCATGGCCTGTATTATGAATACAACCGCAGAAACGAAGACAATAATCGTGTCGCGAATTCAATTGAGCGAAATACCGGATAACGAAATAATTCACTGCAGCGATAGCGCCGCAGCTGTTCGGGCGTTGACCGTGAAAGAATCGCTGACTACGCGCATTGCCCGAGTCATAGATCAGGTAGACCGCGAGCACATGAATAAAGAAGAAAAGGAATCCATGAATGAAATATGCAAAGAGTATCACGACACGTTTCATCTACCGGGAGATCGACTAACGATGGCCACCGTAACCGGCCACCGGGTCCCTGTACAGCGCGACATGGCACCCTGCAATGTCAAGCCGTATAGATTACCCGACATCCACAAGCGGGAAGTGCAGAAACAAGTGGAGCAGATGCTAAAGGACGGCATCATCTGACATAGCTCCAGCCCGTGGAACGCACCCCTATTAGTGGTATCTAAAAAAACCTGACCCCGAGGGAAACGTCAGATACCGCGTAGTAGTCGACTATAGGAAACTCAACGAAGTCACCATAGGCGACTCATTCCCACTACCTAATATCACGGATATACTAGACCAACTGGGGAAAGCGCAATACTTTACCACCATTGGCGTCCGGATACCAGCAGATTCCGATGGAAGAACGGGATAAATGCAGGACAGCGTTTTCAACGCCATAAGGCCACTACGAGTTCAATCGCATGCCCTTCGGATTAAAAAATGCACCAGCGAGCAATGAACGCTGCGCTTATCGGATTACAGGGAATAGACTGTTTCGTCTATCTTGATGATATTGTCGTCTACGGAGCAAATTTAAAGGAACATAACACGCGACTGCGGAAAATTCTGGACACCTTTCGCAAATATAACTTAAAACTGCAACTGGAAAAATGTGCGTTTTTTGCGAAAAGAAGTAGGATTTTTGGGACATATAATTGCTCCTGAAAGGATCAAACCAAACCCCGAAAAAAACTAAGGCTGTAAAAGAATTCCCTGTTCTAACTAAATTAAAGGAATTACAAGCATTTCTAGGGCTAGCAGGATATTACCGTAGATTCATTCCGGAATATTCAAAAATAGCTAAAACCCTATCTAGCATCACAAGCAGCAAAGTCGAATTCGTCTGGACAGTCAAGCAACAAAACGCCTTCAACACACTAAAAGAGGCATTGACTACGGCACCCCTGTTAATTTATCCAGATTTCACAAAAGAATTCATAGTAACGACTGACGCATCCGACGTAGCAATAGGTGCAATAGTGTCACAAGGGAAGATAGGTGAAGATAAACCAATTTCATACGCGAGCCGAGTATTAAATAAGGCCGAACGAAATTACAGTACGACGGAAAAAGAACTGTTAGCCATCGTCTGGGCGGTCAAACACTTCCGACCGTACGTCTATGGTACCTCATTTAAGGTAGTTACAGACCATAAGGCACTTGTATGGTTATTTAAAGTACAGGACCCAGGGTCCAGATTAATAAGATGGAGAATTCTACACTCCTCATATTAAGGGGTCATATACGTTTCTCGACGCTAAAATGTACTCAATGTTTACAAGCAATTTGTGGACAAACTATTAGGCCGATTGGTTGAATTCTTTTTGTAACGTAAAAGTAGATGTTTATACAGCAGTAAATATGAATGAAGATGTATAAATTGTTAAAAATTTGGCGTCTAATTGCATTAACGCAGAATGGTTTTTTTTTATACTGCCGCAAACGGTGTGCATGATTTAACTCGTACAAGTAATCTGAAACAAAAATTTGCGATTTATTTACACTTATTGAGATCATAGTTATCGGTTGACGAGGGTTTTTTTTGAAAAACACGATATTCTAGCAGTAGTAACGATTAGAAGACGGAGATCATGATTTTCGTAAAAAGAACCGCACATTTTTGTTTGTTATTAAGAAATGGTTTATTTTATCGGAAAAAGCCCTCGTTGACCGATAAAGGATCTTATTTAGAATATGTATGTAAAAGATAAAGTTAATCGGATGAACAGTGGGGCAGATATTGTGCACACCGTCATGAGAAATGTTGTTTCGAGAAAAACGCGTTTAAAAGTTTAGAAGAGCTTTAAAGTTCGATAAAATAGAAATTTTGTAACTTACTCTTAATCTGCTATACCGGCACCGTAGAGCTTTCCTTCCCTTGCAATGTAAGCCTCCTCTGCATGCAGTCTGCTTTGTCTTTTACGAATCCTTCCTTCTTTTGTCGCTTGCTGAACTCTGAGTTCACCAGTCGAAACACGCTGCGCATCGACCTCCTGGCACATCCGGTACACTGCAGTGCCAATGGTAACATTTAATGTCTCTAAAATTTTTATTAAAGACATCTGGCCTTCATTGAACATTACTGTTGCAATGTATGCGGCGATTTCAGTGATTATGGAACCGCTATATGTCTCTTTTGGAGCAACTTTCCATATGAGGGCATTCAGACTCTCATTAGAATTTTGAGTGTAACCACCGACACATCTAACAAGCAAATCATTATTGCTTAGGTCTTCGTACACAGGACGAATAGCATCTTGTACAATTTGATGAAGAGCAGGTTTATGTCTATAAACCTTCAATTTGCTGGTCGCGTACGCTCGTTGCCACGAACACCACGATTGTTCTCCGGTTGGGCAGTAATGGTGCTGCGGTTTGTCATCCCTTGAAATTTTGTGATAATATGTCGACCAAATAGCATTCCTCATTTCTTCGACGGAATTGCTGTGTCTCCTGATGGCTAGACCGTAGTAAATCTGTAATTCGTCGATCAATTTTCCTGTAAGCATTCCCTTTCCTCCGAGACCTTTATTCGTTTTCTTTATTGCACGAAGACGAGTTCCCATCCGCTTTTGCACGTGGTCTACACATTCTTTTTTAATAACCGGTGTATCATACGGATCTGCTAGCAGAATACCATTGAACGTCTTACTATCCCCGTCTCCGATATAATATGAATATTTGATTCCGTGCAATTCAAGCGATCGCTGAAAAATTTCCTGTATCCCGTTTACCTCCATCTTCCCTGCACTCCCTTCGTGATTGGCGCTACACTCGTGCTCTTTTTATTCCAATCTTCATATTCGGCGGTGTTGCTCTTTTTCTCCCAATATTCGCAGGTCTTGCAATAGGCTGATTTTATCAGCACATCTACAACTTTCCCTGTCAAATTCCCAATAAGTGTTACCACGCCGAACAGGGAAGAGAAGCCACGCTTTTTCCAGGTCCCATCTCCGGAAACAACAATTCCTGCATCATCCGCGAGTATTCCTGCTTCTCGAGTAGCTGTTCTCTCCTCAATCGCAGCATTCTTCAATGAAGCATCAGTAACGGCTTTTGTCGCAATACGAATGCTTCGTACTATAGCATCGTACGTCGATTGCGCTACTGGTTTTGGCAAGTCCATGAGTCCGCAAAACTTTCGCATACCATATTGTCCGAGTCCTAACACTCTCATTGCAAACACGAAACGTCTGTTTATCTCGTAAGCCTTATCAATTTGTGGGCACGAAGAGATATTTCGAGAATTACATTGATCACATTGTACTACAATCTGAAAGCCAAGGCCCCCAATTGCAGCTTCAGTAAATTTCACTTCCTCTCCACACGTTTTGCACTTCACGTATGCACTAATAGCCGTAAATACGGCATAGAAGTTTATAATTCGGTACCCGAATGCTGAATCTATGGTTACTTCATTGCACTTCGAATTTTTCAACTTTTTCGCCGATGCACTTGTCGTTTCTTCGTCGGAACATATTTCCCGTTTCGCCGGAGGTCGTCTTTTTACCGGTCGCGAAGGTCGTCTCGAATCAGTTTTTGACCCTTTTCGGTCTACGCATGAACGCCGTTTTATCATTTTCTTGACAGCTGAGCACAAGTTGCTGGTCAGAAACAAACTGAATGCGCTAAATTAGCCGCGTAAAGGAGCAGTGGTGGACGCCTGGCGCGGCCGCCGCGGAAAAACCATGGGTTTTCCCCGATCCGCGGGTGTATCAGCCCCTAATTCACGCGCATCATGGCGAACATAGAATTCTCTATAACTTTAGGTCGTGGGCATCATGGATACATCTCTCCACACCTCTCAAAATTCAAATCAAACAAGGGCATTCGACGCTCTGACGCACTGATCTGTGAACCGGCACGACCAGTTCCATTTAAACAGCTGTAACTTCGCCAATAATTCGATTTTCGTGTTCGTTCTGGGTTCAAAATGTTCCCACGATGTGCATCTTTCAATATATGTAAAAAAAAAATGATTTTTTGAAGTGGAGAAACGTATATGACCCCTTAATTAAAGGATCACCTTTAGGAGCCAGAAAAATAGGGGCAAGTTCACATGGTCATAACTCCGGTAAAAATAGTCGTATCGATATTTTGAAAACATAGTTTGAAAGCGTGGAATCTCTACTTTCAGCTACTTTGTTTCAAATTTTAGATGCATTGCTTTTCGGCAAAGTTATAGCAATATAAAGAGCACTTGGTCAATTTTTTAGATTTTTCTTCAACTTTGCGATGTTCCACGTCGTGCATGAAATTTTTTTTCACACATTCCATTTGCACCTATCGAAAGCGACTACTTTTCTGTGTAAATAGAGGGTAATTGATTTCTTGTATGATTTTTTTTGGCCGAGTTATTTAACTTTGAAGCAAAAATCGTTTTTCTTTTCTTTAGTTGCTTCTAGCAAAGTGATGCAATCGTAGAACGTTCCTGAAAGAAACAATAGAAAGATCAAACTTTCCTCTTTAAGACGCATCTTCGAGTTTTTCGATTCGGTTAAAATTTTGGTCTCTGATGTCCTTTCCAAAATATGCTTAAAAATTGCACAAATTCCATTTTCTCTTCAACTCGCTGTATCATCGCAAGGGATGATCGGAACATCAATGTCTTAAGCTCATTTTAAAGCGGAGAATCTGCCGATTCTTTTGAGTTCCATCGGAACTCGCTGCGATAATTCTTTACCTGTGGCCTTTATGTTTGAAGTTACAGTTTCGGAAAAATAAGGCTACAATGGTAATGTGCCGGACTGTCGTTCCCGCGATGGCGATCGGCTCTTGTTTCTATCCCCACCCGCCTACTTACATAGGCGAAAGCGAGTCGAGCTACGGCGACCTGTAAACACATGTGCAGCTCTCTGATGCTTCAACTTCGGCTACTGCCAGATACCACTGAATACGTTGTTAATATGCCACGGCGCTCACTTACCGAAATGGAAGTAATACGTGTCATTACACTTTTATAGAATGGTTCTAGTCAACGACAGGTTGCTCGTGAGATGGGCGTAAGCCAATCCGTTATTAGTCGAGCACATTCTCGATTTTAGCAGACTGACCTGTTCGGTTGACAGGGCCGCAAACGTGAGACAACCGCGAGGGATGATAGAAGTATTGTAAGACATGTTCTTCGACACCGTGATGTATCTGCAATAGATGTGGCTCGTAATACGATGAATCGTAGGTTGCAACGTCCTGTTTGTACGCAGACCGTCAGAAATCGGCTTAAAGAGAGGTGTTTTCGTTCCCGTCGACCAGTACGCGTTCCTATGCTAAACAGGACTCATAGGAGGTTGCATTTAGACTATGCTCGCCGTTATATGCGATGGAGACAGATGCATTGGTCAAATGTTTTATTTACGGATGAATCCTGATTTTGTTTACATGGTAACGATAGGCGTGTACGTGTCTGGCGCCGTCGTGGGGACCGGTTTCACCAGAACTGTAACGACCCCATTGTTGCTTACAATGGCGGTTCGATAATGGTTTGGGCCGGTATATCCAGGTTTATCCGAACACCGTTGGTCGTGGTACCACCTCCTGGATTAACTTCTGAACGGTATGTGGCTGAGATACTCGAACCGCATGTCCTTCCAATACGCGCAAAAATTGGGAACTGATTCATTATAATGCAAGACAATGCTCGTTGTCACACAGCACTATTTACACGACGGTTTCTTCGAGAAAACCGCATTGCCGTGTTACCTCATCCTCCTGTAAGCCCTGACTTGAATCCGATCGAGCATATCTGGGACATGCTTGGTCGTCGACTGCGCCGATACAATCCTCGTCCCACAACTCTGCGACAGGTACAGGCAGCATTACAGGAAATTTGGCGCAGATTACCTCAACGTCCAATACGTCGCTGTATTAACATGAGACAGCGATTGCGGGCTGTTATCCAAAATCGCGGTGGTAATACACCATATTAAGATTTTGAATTACCTGCGAATCCATCGATTCGCCCCCACCCCCACCACACAAATACACACACACACACACACACGCACACGCACACAAAAGAGGCATAGATCCGACCGAGCAACCTCCACGCGGTATGTCTTGGGTGACGCCAATGCCGGCGGTACTACATTCACGGCTGTCACGTGGCCACTGAAACCACAGCTTTTTCTGAAACTGTAACTTCAAACATAAAGGCCACAGGTAAAGAATTATCGCAGCGGATTCCGATGGCACTCAAAAGAATCGGCAGACTCTCCGCTTTAAAATGAGCTTAAGACATTGATGTTCCGTTCATCCCTCGCGAAGATACAGGGAGTTGAAGAGAAAATGGAATTTGTACAATTTTTAAGCATATTTTGGAAAGGACATCAGAGACCGAAATTTGAACCGAATCGAAAAAGTCGAAGATGCGTCTTAAAGAGGAAAGTCTGATCTTTCTATTGTTTCTTTCAGGAATGTTCTACTATGATTGCATCACTTGCTAGAAGCAACAAAAAAACGATTTTTCTTCAAGGTTAAATAACTCGGCTAAAAAAAATCATACAAGAAATCAATTACCCTCTTTTTACACAGGAAAGTGGTCACTTTCTAGTGGGGCGAATGGAATGTGTGTAAAAAATTTCATGCACGCCGTGGAACATCGCAAAGTTGAAGAAAAATCTAAAAAATTGACCAAGTGCTCTTTATATTGCTATAACTTTGCCGAAAAGCAATGCATCTAAAATTTGAAACAAAGTAGCTGAAAGTAGAGATTCCACGCTTTCAAACTATGTTTTCAAAATATCGATACGACTATTTTTACCGGAGTTATGACCATGCGAACTTGCCCCTATTTTTCTGGCTCCTGGAAGTGATCCTTTAATTAATGTGAGGAGTGTACTAGCCGAATATGACTACGAAATCATACATAAGTCGGGAAAGAAAAACACCAACGCGGACGCGCTAAGCAGGAACGTGCACGCGTTGCAAAACGACGAAAAAAAGACAAAACCAACCGAGGTTCACGATGAGGAAACGAAACAGCAAATTCTTTACGAATACCATTGCACGCCCACAGGAGGACATCGAGGTATTCAGAGGACCACAAAACGAATAAAGCAAAACTATAAATGGCCAGGGATGAATAAGGATATTGAGGAGTACATACAGAAATGTAGCTTCTGCCAGAAAAATAAATTAGATCGAAAAACTAGGGCTCTAATGGAGATCACGGATACACCGAGAGAACACTTTGAAAAGGTAGCATTAGACATTGTAGGGCCCCTGCCGGAAAGCAAACAAGGAAATATCTGCATATTAACCTTCCAGGACCTCCTGACGAAATTTAGCAAGGCAATCTCTCTGCCAAACCAGGAAGCAGCGACGGTAGCTGAGGCAGTAGTCGAAAAAATCATTTGTGAATACGGCATACCCGAAAAAATATTAACTGACCAAGGGACGAACTTTCTCAGCGAAGTGTTTAAAAATATATGCAAATTACTACGAATCAGAAAACTTCAAACAACCGCGTATCACCCAGAGTCAAATGGAGCATTGGAAAGATCGCATAGAACCCTAGTGGAATACTTGCGACACTATATAGACAATGACCAGACAGACTGGGACAGATGGCTACCCTATGCAATGTTTACCTATAATACAACCCCATATACCGCGACAGGTTTTACGCCATACGAACTAGCCTATGGAAAGACGCGTCACTACCGACCGCGTTAAAAAGTCCGCCTAAACGAACGTACAACTACGAGGACTACGCGCAACAAACAAGAGAACGTTTAAGAACGACAAATGAAGTAGCAAGGGAGCGACTTCAGCAAGCGAAAGAGAAATCAAAAAAGGAATACGATAAGAAAGCGCGTGAAGTAGAACTAAACGTAGGCGACAAAGTGTGGCTCTACGACGAATCCATACGTCGAGGAAGATCGAAAAAATTAGACAATAAATGGGTAGGTCCGTATCTAATAATGGAGAAGAACTCGAAAGTTAATGAAACAATAAAAAAGGGAAGGAAAACCCTACGCACACACGCGAATAGACTAAAACATTTTATCGAATAAGGGCAAAACGAAAAACGTCTCGGAAAAATAAACGAAAACGGAAATGCAACAATGAGTCTTAACCACTACATGTGGGAGCAAGGAATTGGCAAGAAAGGGAAATAAACGGGAATACACAGATATCTGCTAAAACTAAGTATATTCAAAAGGTATGATTGCATATATTATAAAAAATAAAGAGAGTATATATGGGTTATAATAAAGAGAGGAAATAGAAGAGGGGCAGCGTCACATGTCCGACTCGCCCCAGTCCTCATCCTCCAGGTAATACCGGCCCCAATCTTCTCTCTATAAACAAAAAGGAAAGAAACATGTTAGATCAAAAGAAATTAGAGGAGGAAATGTGGAAAAAGACACAACCACTTACTTCTTCGTCCATCCGAGGCAATCCAAAAAGACGCCGCAACCCGAAGGTATCACACGTAAGGGCCCACGAAGGGTACCCTTCCTCCCACAGGGTATCGAGGAAATACCTCTGGAGGCTCCGCTCTCGCCGGAGCGAACACATCTTCTGAATGGATATATATCCAACAATGCGGCGTTCAGCGAACATCTGTCAATAATAATAGGAGAATGGCAGGTAATAATCACAACCCCAAAAGGGAAAACTTAGTGAGCAATACTTACGGCACGGAGATCCTCGGAGTACATTTTATGAAACTCTATACGCACAACAAACTTGGTTGATTAAATTAAGCAAAATTCACGAACAAACCGATATATATAGTAGGCGCGAATTAGTCAAAGTAGGAGGGGATAGAATCCGCCTTCATTGTTGCAGGATGACCATACTGGCGGGAGGCCTAATCGAAGCGGCGCCGACTGACGGTCAGGCTTCGTATACAATATCACCGATCAAGCATAAAGCAGGAATCCACTTTACGCACATCGGAGAACTACACATGGTAACCGATTCATGGAAAATCGTAACCCATTTAAAAATGGACACTCTCCTCGAGAGAAATCGGCAGCTGGTCTCCTACGTAAACGAGATACAGCGCCGGTGCGAAAACGAAATTGTAATCCAACAAACGTGTAGGGATAATCTAGACCCACTACGTAGAAGAGCGGAAAAATTGTATAAAAGAATAGATCAGGTGTCGAAAATGCTGACTTAAGTGCCAGATAGGCGACGAGGGTTAATCAACGGAATAGGGACCTTAGCCAAAACCATATTCGGGACTATGGACGCCGACGACGCCGAACAGATTAACAACCACTTGTCGCGACTGGACGGATCACAAAATACATTGATGACCGCCATGAAAAACATAATCCAAATAACAAATAATACGTTACATCACTTACACAACGCGGAAAAAACGATACAGCGCAACGAAGAAATATTAGCAAAACAGACTAGACTATTACGTGCGCGGATCGAAACAACCTCACTACAACAAACACGAAGGAGCTGACTTAGTAGATCATTTCGTTACGTTAAATGCCCTACTGACCGACCTGACTCAGGACGTAGACGACGTGTTGCAATATTACACCGGCCTTAAAGGAGGCATCATCAGCACAAACACGTAATGGCAAGCGCACAAATCAGCAAGTTATTATAAACCGCCGTACAGCATCTCCGAAATGGACTCACGTTTCCGATAGCACTAAACTTAGAAAATACTAACGTGATCGAGAAATTGTCATTTGACTACGTTGATAGCAGTAATAACTGTCCCTTTAATCTTTTTGCAAACGTTCACAGTGGTTGAGGCAACTCCAGCCCCGATCCACGTCCACAATAACACATACGCGTTGTTAGTGATAAGAACACCGATACTCGTCATTGACACAAGCACCAATCAATACGTGCTCACCGATCATGACGAGCTAAAGGGATGTAAACGAGTAGCCGCACAATATTATTGCGAACGACCAATGCTTGCGCACAACGTAAATGACGACCTCGAGGGCGAAGCAAGCCTGTGGCTGCAACCCTCGGATGGGTTCCCAAAAAATTGCGAGATAAAACACATCGCGGCAAACCACACGATGTGGATAGACACCTCGCGCGCGGACACGTGGATTTTCGCGGCGCACCAACCCGAGACACTGACTATACAATGTAACGAACGACAACCCGAACCCGTCGACATAGATAAGACAGGAATTCTCAGAATTACGGGAAATTGTAACGTCCGAAGTAAGGATGTAGTACTAAAAAAGCGACAGACGGCGTATAGTCAGGACTTCGAACTGCCAACGGCACCGCGATACGACATAATGGCAGCGATAAACGCGACACGAAGGGGCGAACCAACGCACCCACTCACGCGTTTTCAGTTAAATAGGCTTCTAAAAAATCCATCCGAATTCTCAGCATTGTATAATCAACTCAATCAGGTAGAAAGCGATCTAACCAGCGACAACTACCAACCAGGACTAGCGACCTGCCAAATTGTACATCCAACAACGACGACTATCGTACTAGTAATCTAGAGACGCGGCAGCGTCTCGACGCCAAGTACATGAAAGAAAAGACACCCTGTACTACGTACATATAAAAGACACCCTGTATACATAAAAGACACCCTGTATATGAATGTCGACTGCCCCTGCCATGTATCTCCATTTTCCGAAATCCGAAATTCCGAGCCCTGCATATATATCTCGTATCGACTGTTGCTACCGCTATCCTTTACTTGTCCCGAAAATATTCTGAAACTTATTTTATTATATCTCATCACCTCTGCAATATTTTTTAAATTTAAAGGCATTTTCCTAATGTAAACCGCATATAAGCTTTCGAATAAGACCAATTCCGAAAAAATCGGTCCACGCATGCTAGAGATATCGTAATATCGTCTCATGGATCAGTCGAAAACGGTAAGAGAAAATTCTTTTTCTGATTCTCCAGTCTCGAAATTTGTCGACATTTTTCCAGTCTCGAAATTTGTCGACATAATACGTATACTACGCGTTACACACACACACACACACATACCTATCAGTTTCGCACACATGTTTCGTTCGTCGACTCTCGGGATCATTCCGCAGAGTATATACCCTTATATACCCTTATACTCTTATATACCTACCCTTATACCCTTATACCCTTACACCCTTATACCCTTACACCCTTATATACCGATATACCTTTATACTCTTATGTACACTAATGCTCTTATATACCCATATATCCTTATATCCTTATATCCTTATTCCCTTACACCCTTATATACCCGTATACCCTTATACTCTTATATACCCTTATATACCGTTACATCTTTTACCCTTATACAATTTACTCTTTACCCTTATATACCCTTTACCCTTCACCCTCGCACCCTTCGCCCTCGCACCCTTCGCCCTCGCACCCTTCGCCCTCGCACCCTTCGCCCTCGCACCCTTCGCCCTCGCACCCTTCGCCCTCGCACCCTTCGCCCTCGCACCCTTCGCCCTCGCACCCTATACCCTCGCACCCTTTGCCCTCGCACCCTTCGCCCTCGCACCCTATACCCTCGCACCCTTTGCCCTCGCACCCTATACCCTCGCACCCTTTACCCTCGCACCCTTTCCCCTCGCACCCTTTACCCTCGCACCCTTTACCCTCGCACCCTTTCCCCTCGCACCCTTTCCCCTCGCACCCTTTACCCTCGCACCCTTTACCCTCGCACCCTTTACCCTTGCACCCTTTACCCTTATACCCTTGCACCCTTTACCCTTATACCCTTGCACCCTTTACCCTTACACCCTTTACCCTTATACCCTTCACCCTTACACCCTGTACCCTTGCACCCTTTACCTTGCACCCTTTACCCTTGCACCCTTTACCCTTGCAACCTTCACCCTTACACCCTTTACCCTTACACCCTTGTTGTGTGCTGTGTGGGAATCAACTTAATAAATATAATAAATAATATAAACAACAAATTAAAATATGAGTTCATTATAAGAAAAAAAATAAAAATCACATTTTTTTTAATAATAATCTCATATTCTTATTTTCCCCCAATAACCACATTTATTATAAAATGATCCTTAATTGAAAATATAATTGTAATAAACAATCAATTTAAATTAATTACAGTAATAGTTATATTATCTAGATTCATCATTATCTGAAGATATCTGAACCAGGGATCGGTGGACTCGAGCTGTCCCTAGACACCTACAGGAACGGTGGTAATGTATGCGTGAATTGACGCCAGTGCGAAGCCAGCCAAGTGGCGACAACGCGAGGCGAATGTGACGTCACATGCTTACGTTACTACAGCTTGGACTCGGTGCTAGCGTAGCTTCGTCCGACTCGAGCCACTTGGCTGGCTTCGCGCTGGCGTCAATTCACGCACACATTACCACCGCTCCTGTAGGTGTCTAGGGACAGCTCGAGTCCACCGATCCCTGATCTGAACTTTATGAACAATAATATCTAGAGACGCGGTAGCGTCTCGACGCCAAGTACATTTTTCGACACCCTGTATATGTCGACTGTCGCTACCGCTATCATTTACTCGTCGCCTGGCTAATCCAACCTAACCTGAAACTTATTTCATTAATATCTCATCACGCCTACAATATTTTCTAAATTTAAAGGCATTTTTCTTATGTAAATCGCATAATATTAAAAATGATCTGAGGTCATTCCCAATGCAAATTATCTTTGTAAAAAGAAGTGAGATCCCCATAAAAAAAACTTCAAAAAAGTAAAAAAATTACACCAAGTACATGAGAAATCAAATACATCACAAAAATAGAAGGTAATAATTACAAAATAAAAAAGATGTGAAATCAGAATGAACTGCCAGTACATAAAAATGCTTTCCAACTGCGCTTTAGATGACACAACTACATATGCACAGCTAAAATTCCATTACTCATAATGGCTATATATACAAAGAAAAAATGTATTAAATAATATTAAGCAGATATATTTTTACGCAAATAAATATTTTAATACGAATAAATATTTTATTCAAAATACTTGGCGCTGCGCAACCGAAAAAATGTTAATTCTCTTACAATTAGTATTAATAATTTACAATTACTCCCTTACAATCTAAAATACATAAACATATACATACACATATTAAAAACGCAGTCAGAGTTATTCTACATATATTTAATTCTAATGTAATACGTAGCATATGCACACGCACACACACAGTTACGAACGCACCCACAAGTAAGAAAAAGATTGATGCAATTTATACATGTTTATTCAGTTTAGCAACACCAATTCGGGGCGCAGCGCCAAGTATTTTGAATAAAATATTCATTCGTATTAAAATATTTATTTGCGTAAAAATAAAGCTGCTTAATATTATTTAATACATTTTTTCTTTGTATATATAGCCATTATGAGTAATGGAATTTTAGCTGTGCATATGTAGTTGTGTCATCTAAAGCGCAGTTGGAAAGCATCTTTATGTAATGGCAGCTCATTCTGATTTCACATCTTTTTTTATTTTATAATTATTACCTTCTATTTTTTGTGATTTATTTGATTTTTCATGTACTTGGCGTCATTTTTTTACTTATTTTAAGTTTTTTATGGGTACTTATCATACTCGTCATGTATTTATTAAAACGTAATTATCAACTGCGCCGAAAATTACAAATTCCCACACCAGCAAAATCGCAGGAACCGAGAAGAGCAGCATCCAACCCTCACGCAGCGATCACCAAAAAACCCGCCGCGGACAGTGAGTACGCCGGCTTTGACGATTTAGGGTACCGGGAAATTTTGTAAACCGTCTTGCGAAAAAATCCCCTAGGCATCCTTTCCTCAAGGGGGGGGGGATGTTGTGACCCAACCGACGCCCAAGCGTAACGACATCGCGACATTCCGATTGCCACAATCGAACAGCCGAAATCCGGCACAACCGCGTAAGGATTCTCGGAAACACACCGAGACCCATAAGCATTCGGCGAAACACCCGAAAGCGGGTCAAAGACGGAGACCCCGATGGTCCCCGCTTCGCCCCGTTTACAGTATAAGAATGATATACGAGCAAAGCGGGCTCAGACTTGATATAGACTTTATACAAGATCCACGCCTAATTAGGCCTAGTACCAGTGTCACCCAGATCGGGACAGAATAAACTTGTTTAAACCTTACGGTGAGTTCCAACTCTTTAACCAGCAACGATCCCCTACCTTCGGTTCGCAACCGAATCCTACCGTCCCGGCATTCTCACCTGAACCCTCGGAGCCCGTTGGACGACGACCGTGAAAGACGACCCGGAGCACCCCGAGATTCTCCGCCAGAATCTCGACCCCAGGCGCCTTGACACAACACTGTTGAGGTATATGACAGTCTTAATCGATCACTTACAAGGGGAGTCCACGGTGAGGTAGACATCGATTTTGAATGGCCTTGGCACGATGGATCTATGTCGAAAATAAGTAAATATGTGTCCGAGCGTTTGTGCCATTGGGCCTTAATAACAGAGATAATTACATGTAAATTATTAAACATTTCATAGCGCCAATGGAAAGCATAAAAGCCATAACCTTAATTTAAGAATATGCCGTGGAGCGTTCGGTAAGACGTCAGCGTGGCGTTGTTGCGGTCGTGAGTTCGTTTCCGCCTGTGTCTATATATTTTTTTCATACTTTATTTTTTCACACTTTATTTTTTCCACGCTGTATGAATAGTGAGAAAAAAAAGGTAACGGTAGTAACGTTCACCAATTCTTTTAAATGTATAAATACAATTAATTTTTTTTTTTAACGTGGGGAAATCTTCAAAAGACACCCCGACACCTCCAGAGGGGAATCCCCCGAAGGCGCCAGGGTAGTGTGGGATTTTTACCCACTAAAACCCCACGGCCACCATCGTTATTATATAATAGTTCTTATGTTATAGATATATTAATTATTCAGGAACAGTACTGCGAAGTCTTATCGAAGTTTCCGGTGGTACCCCATCGCGCGATGGTGGCCGTGGGGTTTTAGTGGGTAAAAATCCCACACTACCCTGGCGCCCTCGGGGGATTCCCCTCTGGAGGTGTCGGGGTGTCTTTTGAAGATTTCCCCACGTTAAAAAAAAAATAATTAATTGTATTTATACATTTAAAAGAATTAGTAAACGTTACTACCGTTACCTTTTTTTTCTCACTATTCATACAGTGTGGAAAAAATAAAGTGTGAAAAAATAAAGTATGAAAAAAATATATAAACACAGGCGGAAACGAACTCACGACCGCAACAACGCCACGCTGACGTCTTACCGAACGCTCCACGGCATATTTCTTAAATTAAGGTTATGGCTTTTATGCTTTCCATTGGCGCTATGAAATGTTTAATAATTTACATGTAATTATCTCTGTTATTAAGGCCCAATGGCACAAACGCTCGGACACGTATTTACTTATTTTCGACATAGATCCATCGTGCCAAGGCTCATCAAAATCGGTGTCTACCTCACCGTGGATTCCCCTTGTTAGTGCAAGCCAATTTGGAATCATTACAATTTTGTATCCGCAACATACGAATATTGTTTTTAAATCCCACGTAAATCAACCGGATCTGTACTCATGTGGCGTTTTTGCAGCTGCTTTCGCCACCTCCTTGGCTTTGAAAAGAGATCCGTCTAATGAAAATTATATTATTGATACAAATAATGTGTGTTTAACAAATAGTTTCATTTGGCTCAAATTTCCTACAACTCCATCACAAATTATCACATTCACTGCTCCAGCCTCCTAGAAAAAATTGGTCAACCTCGCCATAGAAATTTATATAATACGGAAAAACTAAATAAAAAGCGAAAATCAGTAATTGGTAGAAATACCTCCAATAAGAAACGCATTTCAAAACATCGATATTCTAATCAGTGTTCTAATAACGAATTATTTCAACTCAATAACGTTTCCATACCAGATAACATCACAAAACTTGATTGGACAACAAAGAGCATGTCCGCATATTGTTATAATCCCAAAATTATGTACAAAAATGATGCATCTATAAGTTTAGGAACATTTGATGTACTATGTGTTCACTGTTCTGCTAAAAAATGGTCTGGGGAAAAAATTCCAGTTTTTGCTGTTCCAGTGGGACAGTAAAATTACTTAAAATTCTACAGTCACAAGGGTTTTTTAATCCCATCATAGCGAACAAAAACATGTGACGCCGAAACTAAGTCTTTAAAAATAAAAATTGACCTCGTACCGTGTCTTGAAGAAGCGGTAGATCGAATCTGCTCCAATTTTTGCTTCAACTGCGTCACAAACTGAGACATATTTATCTTTGCTCCCTCTACGAGAAGCTCCCCAGGAAGGCGAATGGGCTCGACATATACCATCTCAGCCGCCGTTGCACCGATGTCTTCTTTAAACGTTGCTCTTATTCCCAGCAACACCAATGGAAGGGGTCTCGATCCAGTGGTCACTACCGTGACATTTGATGGCTGCTTTTAACTGCCTGTGAAGCCTTTCCACCATACCATTTGCTTCAGGGTGATAAGCCACAGTACGCAAATGCTTAATCCCTAAAGACTGTGTAAGGGCATTAAACAAGTACGATTCAAATTGCCTTCCCTGATCAGCCGTGATGCGTCAAGGTACTCCGAATCTTGCGATCCAACCTTCTATGAAAGCTCGGACCACCGTCTCAGCTGTCATACAGCTGCCCAACGAGAATACCTGTCGACACATGTTAGACAATACGTATGCCCTCTTGAAATAGGCAAGGGTCCAACCAAATCTATATGGACATGCTCAAATCTTCTTGATGGCATGGGGAAACTCCCCATAGGTGATTTCACATGCCTCGTCACCTTAGATCTCTGGCATGGCACACACTTCCTGGACCACTTCCTGATGTCCTTTTTCATTGCAGGCCAAATATACCTCTCCGACAACAGCCGTAATGTAGCTTTCACTCCTGGATGTGCCAGATTATGTATTGAATTGAAAACCACTCTTCTATGGCCCTCTGTAAGGAAAGGCCCTTCCGGTTGAGATATCGCAATAAAAATTTGCACCAGTTTCCAGAATATATACCTGTTTAATTAACAACCCGGTATTACTGCTATTTCTCAGGTCCTTCAATTCCTGGTTTTTCTCCTGATCTTGCACTAGCGCCTGGTACTCTAAGGTTTCCGATATTTCTGTTATTCTTGATAGGGCGTCTGCTACAGAATTGTCTTTGCCCGATATGTGCCTGATATCTGTTGTGTACTGTGCTAAATAACTCAAATGCCGGAACTGCATCGGAGTACACTTTTCAGGCTTCTGCGAAAATGCAAAAATTAACGGTTTGTGATCCGTGAAAATCACAAAATTCCGTCCCTCTAACATGTGCTTAAAATGTTTAACTGACAGGTATGCCGCCAACAATTCACGATCATAAGCACTGTATCGCACCTAAGGTGCATTCAACTTTTTGCTGAAAAATGCCAACGACTACCAAAGTCCATCCACCTTTTGGTTTAACGCTGCCCCCACTGCAACACCGGAGGCATCGACCACAACTGCCAACTCCGCATTGGGGGATGGGTGAGCCAAAGCTGCTAAAGCTGCCAATGCTCCCTTCGAGTCGCTGAATACCCTGTCTGCCAGGTCTGACCATGCCACTGCACGGTTACCATTCCTGCCGCCTTTAATCAGTGCCTCTAATGGCGCTAAAATCTTTGCCGTACCTTGTATGAATCGTCTATAAAAATTGACCATACCTAAGTAACGGCGTAATTGTTTAACTGTATTGGGTTTCTTAAAATCTGTAATAGTCGCCACCCGGTCCACTGGAGGCCTTGCCCCATTCTTGTCCACTGTATACCCCAGGTTCCGACCTCTGCGTCGGTCACGAACGATCTCTAGTTCGTGACCTCAAGAGAGGTCGAACAGAAAAATTCCTTACGGTGCCCAGCAAAGAGTCAAGCGTGGTACTTCGACTTCCCCCGTAATCCGGCCGCCCTGTGGCCTGCACAGTGGCTAACTGGAGGTGTATCAAGCTCACTCCATCTTGCTAAGCTTAAATGCTACTATAGAGCACTACTAAGACCTTATCAAAGCTGACACTATCTGTATACCCCAGGAACGTCACCTCACTTGTGCAAAAGGTGCTCTTGGCAACATTGATAACAGCTCCGTACTGCAGCAGGCGTGCGAAAACCTTTTGTAGATGGTCATAATGATTTTCCTCGTTATCAGATGCTATGAGTACATCGTCTAGAGCCTTATGTAGACATAACAAAAATCCAAACCCCTGAGAACCTCATCCATAAATCTCTGGAATGTCTGTGCAGCATTCCTAAGCCTGAAGGTCATGTATTTAAACTCATACAATCCAAATGGAGTTATCATTGCGGTTTTAGGTATGTCGTCCTCGGCTATTGGAATATGGTAATATGCTTTCACTAAATCTATTGTGGAAAATACGGTTTTACCGAATAAACTTTGTGCAAAATCCTCTATATGTGGCACAGGATAATTATCAGGGACTGTCCTTGCATTCAAAGCTCTATAGTCGCCAGAAGGTCGCACTTCCTCTTCCTCCTTATTAGATGATTTTTTAGGCGTTTTCTTTGGCACCATATGTAATGCGGACGACTAACTACTTTTCGAGGGTCTTACGATGCCCTGCTGCAGCAAATATTGGAATTCCTTTTTTGCTATTGCTAACCGATCTGGGGCGAGTCTTCTCGCCCTACTCTTGACAGGCGGACCAGAAACGGTTGTGATATAATGGACAGTTGAGTGTTTAGGTGGCTCAGCCTTAGGCGGCGTCCTTGTAATTCCAGCATATTGCTGCAACAGATACTGCACTCTCAGATTCTAGTGCGCCACAGATTTTATAGAGCCAACAATGTTTGCTACTTTCCCTCTGGCTGAAAGATTGGTAACCAAATCTAACAACCGGCAATTCCTCAAATCAACGAGCAGACCATAAAAAATCAGAAAATCTGCGTTTATTATTGGCCGAGTGACATCTGCTACTGTAAAACGCCAGTGAAAACTGCACCTCAATCCCAAATCTAGCTCAAGTGTGAGCTCGCCAAACGTCGCAATAGGCGACCTATTTGCCTCAAACAGTGTGCAGTCCGCATTACCTTCACGGTTACCGCACCGTGTCTCACACACACTCACATCCGCCCCGGTGTCTCACAAATATGCAGTTTTAGATACCCTCTCAGTTACAAACAGACGGCGTGTTACGTGGGCCAGATCCTCCGCCGTCGAAATTGTCTGGCCCTTTAATTTTCCCCTTTATAATTACACGGAGGAATACACCGATGGGCCTTCTCTGCAAATTTCCAGTGGTATCAGCACTGTCCGCCTCTCTTTTTGCTCTGAGACCGTTCCCTGCCTTTTTGGACTCCCCTAGCAAGACTTTTGGAAAATCGTCGTCTTCCTCCAGCACGACTTCTACCTAATTCTTCAACTCTGCGCATTAATTCTTCTATGCGCGCTTTGAGGCCCGAATTTCCGCCATTTGCATCTACCGCCGCTACACCACGCTGCGGCGTCAACTCGTAAATTTTGTCCGCCAAAATGGCGGCTTCTTCCACAGGTGTCTTTTCCTGCATCGCCATGACGGTTTGAACCTCAGCCGGCAACCTGTTGCACCAGATTGTCCTTAATAAATCTTCTGGTACTGAAGCACCGGCCAATCTTTTTAGGTGTCTCAGAAATTGAGACGGTTGCCGATCGCCCAATTCCTCTTTCTCGAGAAGCTGCATTAGTTTTTGTTCTTGCGACTCGGATAAACGCATGATTAATTCAGCTTTTAACTTATCATATTTACCAGAATTAGGGGGGTCGGTGATTATATCCGCTACCTCTATCGCGTAGCGACCTTCCAATTTTCCCACCACGTGGTCAAACTTTGTCGCATCTTGGGTTATCCCGGTGACTAGAAATTGCGCCTCTACTTGCGCAAACCACAAAGCGGGCTGCTCTGCCCAAAAAGGTGGGATTTTAACGGAAATTCCCGCAGCTTCGTTAGGCATTCTTTCACCGATCACGTCGGGGTCACCAATTTATAGGTACGGGAATATATATGAAGGTCTATAAAGATAAAGGCCCCACTGGTAACGATAACAATTTTATTCTTTCCAACTCGACTGACTCTCTTCGAGAACTGTGAAGAACTGGCGGGTCCTCCTAGCTCACTCCTTCATACTGGAGCCGCTCGGTGGCGCCACAATCGGGTCGTCACTTTCGGACGACGCTTACCCACTAGTGTGAAATACCCTAGACGTCGCCGTGATATCACCACAACACCAACACAATTCTTAGGGCGGTATTCATAAACGTTTCTTAAGCAAATTCTTAAGATCATCTTCTAGAGGACGATCTTATTTCACTTAAGACATCAAGTATTCATAGACGTTGCTTAAGATGAGCTTAAGCATTTACTTAGAATAAGCAATTGCTTATATCTTATAAGCACTGCCTTTATAAAGAATTTGCTTAAGACAATGCTCATTCACGTTCGGAAACTTTCGGAATAATTCTGTTAGCACAACCAACGATAGAAGGATATTCCGTTCGTTCCTTGATGGGCGACAGAGTAGGGGCTCGAACATGTGTGTGAGCGTCGAGAACTCAAGATTATCTGAGGCAGTGAGAACAACAGCGGACTAACCCGCATTTTTTCCGAAATTGAGTTAGTAGCAATAACGTATTCCAATAGGCTCTACTAATCACATAAAATAGGAAAACAAAGGAGGGTGTTAAGAAATGCCCATTTTTGGCATCGCCTGGAAATGAAAAATTCATGCAGGATCTTTTAGAGTGTCTCCCAAGGAACAAAAAATGTCCTTATCACTTTCCCGAGAAACGATGGGAAAGTTGTCAAAAATACGTTCAAAGTATGAATGTGATGATAACGGAACTTACGTATACTTTACATTTCGTCGTCTTCTTCTTCGGATATCGAACTGTCCTCGAAATAAGTAGTAAGGAACTCAGCAGGCAGATGAATTGAAGCTTGAAATCTAGCAAATCCAAAGTACCATATAATCATGGCTACATGGGAACAGCACCCAACAACGCGTGCTCCGACTTTGCATCCACATGAGTGTGCAAGTATGGCTTCCAGTGCGGTTTTACTTTTATCAATTAGTACATATACAAAGTATTTTAAACTATTTGAGTGTCGTGAATGCAGTTTTATTTTAAGTAAAATGGCGTTAATTGGTTCCACATCAATCTGGTATTTTTGAAAATCAATATTATATGATGGTACTGCAACTTGAAATTTAAAATCTCCGCTGTCATTTATATGGTCGGCGTAATAACCAGGTGTTTGCTTCATTTGGTATGTTCCGCATGCGTATAAGCATAGATCTGTGTAAGTTAATCTAGGGAAAAACTCTAATTCTGTAACTTCCATACGTTGGAATTGTGCTCGCTTTATATTCATATTTTCCGCTTGAATCAGTTGTAATAAATGATTACTTCTGTTCGAATATTGCAAAATTCTATTTGTAATTAAATGATCAAGGGATGTAGATGGTGATGTAAATGTTGCATTTAAAATGGCACAAGTTATTTTGAAGTCGTGGAATAAAGTAGATAACGTTGTGTTTTGGATGCTTCCAGCAAAATACTTAAAACGACTTTTTATGCGTCCATTAATTACTTCTACGATGTAACGATTTTTCGTAATGAGTCGTGACTGATTCGCTTGTTCAACTGTTAGTGGTTTTCGTGGTGCATCTGCAAAGGATGGCATTTTAGCAATGTATCCTCTTCTGGTTATTTCCTCTATAGAATCTCGAAAACCACGATCCACAAGGAAAATATCACCCGGTTTAAATTGACTCCACGTATTGGAATCTGACAACAGTTCATTTAATATTGATGCATCATTTTTTGATCCTGGATATGGTCCCCAAACATTTGCTATGTAGCCATCTGTACAAACCGCCATCATAGGTTTAATTAAATTCCTATGTTTGTGCCCACAATACGATAAACGTTGGAATATAAAGTTAGAACTTTTTTGAATGAACAGGTAGGTGCCATCGAGTACTAATATCACTTGATTATTTGTTGGTGCATGGAGTTGTTTAGCACAATCCGTTTGATGTGTAATTAATTTATTTCGGTCATTAAATGATAACAAATGGATGTTGCAATATCTTTCCAATAAATGCTGTCTTACAGTTTCACAGTAATTACTTGCTGTTTGTCGTGTAATAAGATAACGTTTTACTATTTCTTCAAATGTGTAACCGTGATGTAACCGCGATAGATATATTCCAACTGCAAATTCACTGTTTCGTAATACATCTTGAACAGAATTTAGAATGTTAGAAAACTGTGAATGATTTAATCCTGTCTCATACAGTTCCTCTGCCATTTTTGTAAAACTCACTCTTGTTTCCATCTTTTTATTCCTTTCTTCTAACACTAGATTTTTAAAAGTCTTAAAAACTGCAACAACTTCCTCGACAGATAACGTTACCGTTGTATCATATGTAGTGAAATCCTCTGGAATTAAAAAACTATCTTTTTCACCATGTGTACAACAAAGACGTGCGTTGTATGGAACAAAAATGTCTTTCTCTATATATATTAAGACACTCTTCTCTACTTACAAGAAAAGATCCCGAACCCGAAAATTCAAAAAATTCTGAAACTTTGTGGATATGTAGGGGATTTCCTTCTGATTACAACGCCATTTTTTTTTGCTGCCCAAAATCACTGTAAGGGGGTGAAATTAACCCCTGAAGATTCGGCTATTTTTCGATTTTATTTTGTAACACACAATCTGTAAGAGATAGAAATAAAGTTTCAAGACAAAAGTTACTTCTTTTAATTAGATCTATCAAATCGTAAAGGTTTTATCAATTGTTTAAACAATTAGAAAAAAGTTATAAACAAAAATATGAATGTTTTCTAAAATTCGGATTTTCACGTGAAATCTGAACTGGATGTTTAAATAATTATGAAACAGCATAATCCATATTTTTTTTCCATACAATTTCAACTGTTGTTGTATCGCGGAACTGTGCTCCGCGACAATCGAAAAACTTTTGGATCCCATTGTAACGTACCTTAAGCTGCACGACGAGCAATGTTTTTCTAACTTTTATTAGGAAATAATACGCGACGCGTAGTAAGAAAGTAATATAATTTATATACTTTTGTCTCCAATTACACATGGGGAAATTATATCAGGTGGAAATAGAGGAGAAGAAGGGAACTGTTAGATATAACTTATCCTTATTAGAACTTTTTATTTTTAACATAATTATCGAACTTTTCTCTTATTTGCTTACCAAAGAAGCGAGACAATGCAGGCGTTTAATAAGCGATTTAAGTATAGTTAGGTAACCTTGAAAACACTTGTGTGATTATGAATTATTCTTCATGGTGATGAAACTCTTCAAAAAAATGTTGAAACATAAATATTGCTTACACCACGCACATCGTATGATAGCATAATTGCCGCATATGGAACAACGAGGTGGATGTATGAAATCTTGTAGTGAAAAAGCGAAATCTACTGGATTTTCAAACTGATTTGGTTTCTCAACAATATATCCACTTTTATACCATGCGTAAGCAAACACATCGTGATACTTTGGTGATGAAAGTTGATTATGAATAAGAGACTGTAATTTAATGACATTATTCCTTGCATTTAGCTGCACATCGTAATTAAACAATAATACAAGGTCGGAAAATTTTCGTACAAAGCTTTTCCATATCCGGAAACCATATACATCAAGCGGTTGTATAATTCCTGTAGTTTTTTTTTCGGTATTGTGAATATTTCCACATGTTGATTAGCTGGTATACCGTTTGGGAATGTAGATGGACAGTGACCAGTCCACGAATCCAATAACAAAACGCTTCGAGATCCCGCATGTGGTAGATATACGTTTGTTAACCATTCCGTAACCAGTTCACCTGTTAACTTTCCAAATGTGGACGCCTGTATATAAACATTCCACGGTCGAAACAAAGATTATTGTACACGTGGACCAAAATTACCATCCTTTTCCTGCAGAACAATAAATAGCGGAGAGAGTAGTTTCCCAGAAGCTGATATTGTGGGGAATATGGTATAGCTATGTGTAGTAGCGGATATAGATTGTATGACTGCTGTAACACTTTTGGTTCCTTCTTCAGCTAAAGTACGGCCCGAATGTAATTCTAGATTGAATCCGCTTTCATCAGCATTGAATGTATTGTTTGTTCCGATATCTCTAATACGAGGTTTTACATTATTCACAAAAGTCGAAGCAATTTCATTTAATTGCGTGGTATCTGTACCGTATGATCTGGTAATAAATTTGTTCACTTTTCTTGAAACTATTTTATACGTTCTCTTAAAATTCCAGAACCAATGTTGAGATGCTTTAAAATTTTCCAACCCTGTCTCTTCATTAGCTTGTAAGGCCCATCTTCGAAGGTCCAAATCATGAATAATGGCATGAGTTTCAATCCCGTCAACAAACTTATTATACACATATTCAGAAATTTGTAACAATTTTTCCCGACGTGTCCCTCCCCTGTTCACCGTTTCTTCCCATCTAATGAAAACAAGGCAATTTTGCATAGATATGAAACAAATAGATACGAAGCACCTTAACATAACAGTACATCCTTTACCACTCACCTATACAATTGATATACGGATGAAACTTTTCGAAATTTATGTTGGACAGATTGTAAAGAAAGCCGTCTCTTCTTACCACTTTTCCAAAATGCAACAGCCTCTGTTTTATATTCTAAAGTCACAATACCTCCTTCTTCTGGTATACACTGCTCTTCTTCGAACTCTATCGGTTCTAAAAGTTCTTCGCGTGTAGGCACATATATATCATCCACAAATTCTACAGAATGTGGTCTAAACGGTTCCAAAAATTCTAATGTAACATCAGCTTCCATTGAAAATGATGTGTCTTCTTGCGATTTAATAAGCATGTCTTTTATTATGTCGTGTAACTCCATTTCTCTATTATTAATAGGCGTCTCATTATTATTCTCAATTAGGAATGTTGTCATAAGTAAACGAATTACATTTGCAGGATGTATGGGAGCCATTTTCAACACTACACGTTTGTTACACCGAATCAACGTACATTTACTGTTAACATCTATACTTAAACTACAATTAACTAGTATTTCTTATTGTTAATGAGTCTTTACTCTTCAAATGCCTTCGATACTACTGACAATAATAACGAGTCGAAGCATTTATTACTTTTGTCGTCAGGACAAACCTATAGAACTGATAATACCTATCTTATACGTATACATATGGCATATGTGTATGTATCTTACTTTATATATGTTTTGACAGTGATATGTCTTACTAAAATTGATCATCTTTATTTTCCTTGCAAATAATGTATCATCCGATAAGAAATCTAATATATGTATTCTCATTATTAATGCTCGAGAGAACAATAGACATGAGATAATACTTTGATGGGAGACAAAAGTAGGTATATATTCACATCACACAAGTGTTTTCAAAGTTATCGAACTATACTTAAATCGTTTATTAAACGCCTGCATTGTCTCGCTTGTTTGGTAAGCAAATAAGAGAAAAGTTCGATAATTATGTTAAAAATAAAAAGTTCTAATAAGGATAAGTTATATCTAACAGTTCCCTTCTTCTCCTCTATTTCCACCTGATATAATTTCCCCATGTGTAATTGGAGACAGAAGTATATAAATTATATTACTTTCTTACTACACGTCGCGTATTATTTCCTAATAAAAGTTAGAAAAACATTGCTCGTCGTGCAGCTTAAGGTACGTTACAATGGGATCCAAAAGTTTTTCGATTGTCGCGGAGCACAGTTCCGCGATACAACAACAGTTGAAATTGTATGGAAAAAAATATGGATTATGCTGTTTCATAATTATTTAAACATCCAGTTCAGATTTCACGTGAAAATCCGAATTTTAGAAAACATTCATATTTTTGTTTATAACTTTTTTCTAATTGTTTAAACAATTGATAAAACCTTTACGATTTGATAGATCTAATTAAAAGAAGTAACTTTTGTCTTGAAACTTTATTTCTATCTCTTACAGATTGTGTGTTACAAAATAAAATCGAAAAATAGCCGAATCTTCAGGGGTTAATTTCACCCCCTTACAGTGATTTTGGGCAGCAAAAAAAAATGGCGTTGTAATCAGAAGGAAATCCCCTACATATCCACAAAGTTTCAGAATTTTTTGAATTTTCGGGTTCGGGATCTTCCCTTGTTAGTCTTCTCAAGACGCGATCTGATTGACATCCAAAAATACATTTACTAGAAATAACATTACGATTAATATTTAAAGTCACAGATGAATTTCCTATAGCACTTTGTCCAATGTTTTCTTCAACAACACTTTCTTCGCTAACACTTTGTGTCGACGAACTAGGATGCAATACCACTATTCGTCAGACCAGTAATAATTCTTACGTGCGAGTTTCTTGAGAGACTTTTCGCAACTTACACAAATCTTCTCCATTTTGCATGCACTATTATATCGAATTTGACAAAACTGTAACACTGACTTGACACTCACACTGTTCGAAGCTACAAACCAGACTAATGAAATAAAAGCCACAACGTACGAAGCAAAGCTCTTATCTCGAGTTCAATCTAAACTGCAGCATACGATCCTCACCATAAACACATTCCCGATACGTCGCGACGATGAAAGGTTGCGATATAAACAAGAGTTCGATCCCAGAGCCAAAAAAGAAAACAGATCTGATTCTTTTAGTTACAATATCTCTTTTCTTTGATTCGTCACAACTTCCATTTATTCCTATGTAGCAATGATTATATACTTCCAGTTTGTTCGATTACTACCCTTAATTCATTTGTCCGTTAAATTAGTCAGTAAGATTTATTAGTTTCAATTAATGATTCTTATTAATCATTTTTAAGACGCATCGATACTGTCGATTAAGATACTTTGAACCGGGTGATATTTTCCTTGCGGATCGTGGCTTCGATACTCTGTAGTGGAAACTCGGAAACCATTAACAGTTGAACAAGTTAATGAATCGAAATTCATTACAAAATATCAATATACTGTCGAAGTAATCGCAGGACGTATAAAAAGTCGTTAAATATTTCGAGGACAGTTCGATATCCGAAGAAGAAGACGACGAAATGTAAAATATACGTAAGTTCCGTTATCATCACATTCATACTTTGAACGTATTTTTGACAACTTTCCCATCGTTTCTCGGGAAAGTGATAAGGACATTTTTTGTTCTTTGGGAAACACTCTAAACGATCCTGCATGAATTTTTCATTTCCAGGCGATGCCAAAAATGGGCATTTCTTAACACCCTCCTTTGTAATGTGGGTTGGTCCGTTGTCGCTGTCACTGCCTCATATGTTATATTATTCAACGATGACGGGGGAACAGTTTATCGGAGAGTCTCCGGAATGGCGAGGATAACCTCCCGCGGTGCCTTACAATGACTTCAAGAACAACGTAATTCGGAGCATAATGAAGGAAATTAGATGTAAAATTTATTTATATAATAAAATAATATATAAACCCAACCACTAAATTGATGTAAAATAAAAATAAAAACACCTCAGATAGTAGAGACTCCATTTAATTATAATTTATTTTGTACATAATTGTAGGGGAAAGTGGGGTAAAACCAGGTACGCGGGTCAGACCGGGTACCACTGTTTTTCTAAGACAAGAGCTGCGATATGCAGCCAACGTATGGTGTTACATTAGGGTAGACCTCACGACGGAATGAGATCAATCGTAGAGCAAAGACCGTCGTAGTTTTTCATTTAGAGAAGTTTAAAAATTTCGTGTTGAAAAGTTCCAGTGTTGCGTTGGTGAATTGCCTTTTTTATACCACTTGAATTTAAAGAATCGATTACGGTAAGTACTGCATTGTATTCTGTAGACTTTTCACAGTATTTTGCCGTTTTACCCGGTTCTTTATCGCATGTTGAAGTGTAAATATTTAATGTTCAGTAAATCACCTCATTTGGGGCAAAACCGGGTATTTCATTATGGGGAAAAACCGGGTACCCGTTTTCGCCCCAGGTTCTATGTATTAGTCCAGTGACATTAGGATCTGTTTTCGGAATAAATCCCATCAAGCTAAATTTTGATATGGGCCTTTATTTGGTCGTTTTAAACAATATGTCAAAAGTCCCCATCAATCCGACCGCCGCTAAAAATTTTACAGAGGGTTGAAAAAAATAACTGTTTTTCGCGAATATCTCGTTATATAGCAGTTTTGCGACAAAAATAGTTATTATACAATTCATAGCTTAGGAAATTCTCTACAAAAAAGGTGCTATGAGTTTTTTTCGTAGCAGTAATAAGAACGTCAGCATCAATGGAGATAGCATATATAAAGCGAATAGAAAGAACAAGAGTAGGTTTATTGCTATGCTGTCTCAAAAATTGGAAGCTGCCAACATCAACGTGAAACACGCTCAAGACGATGCTGACGTTGAAAGACCGTTGTTATTTTTTCAACCCTCTGTAAAAATTTTAGCGGCGGTCGGATCGATGGGGACTTTTGACATATTGTTTAAAACGACCAAGTAAAGGCCCATACCAAAATTTAACTTGGTGGGAATTATTCCGTAGATTGGGCAGATTTCCGCCTAATTTCACTGGACTATATGGCATAAATGTCTTAATTATATGTATAGGTCAAGTAGACGATCGCAATGGCCATGCCCCGTCCGCTAACCAAGCGATCACTTAACAACGAGGAGAACAAGGTAGCGCGAAAACAAACGAGCGAAAAGATATTGTAACGACGCGCCGCACACGGAACGGTCGCTCTTCTGGTAAACCGACATATTAATACGTTTTTATTAACCTTTCCCGATTCTCTTACAATCAGTTAAACTCTTACAATAGGTAAGTCCATGAACGTGTCTTGATAAATCCTAAACAACACTGTGAAAATTAGAAACTTATTTTATTTTATTTTAGGTTCTTACCTACCTATTTTCAAATAAAAAATGCCCCGAAACTATCAGAGGAAGAGTCAAAGACAGAGCTGGTCTGAGGAAAGTATGGCTGGAGCAATCCAAGAAGTAATGGGAAAAAAAATGGGATACAAAAAAGCGTCATTGTCTTATAATGTGCCTCAGTCTACTTTGGAAGATAGAGTGAAAAAAGCTCGAAAGGACGATTTATCTGCTTCAGAAGCTGCTAGAAAAAAGTTAGGTCATTACAAGACAATTTTTTCAGAGTCCCAGGAAAAAGAATTAGTAAATTACATATTAATCTTAGAAGAAAGATTATTTGGACTTAACGGATTTACAGCAACTAGCTTTTGAAATAGCAGAGAAAAATAATATTTCCCATAATTTTAATAGAGAGAAAAGGAGAGCCGGGAAAGACTGGTTATATAGTTTCCTTCGAAGGAATAAAACATTGTCATTAAAAACACCTGAGAAAACATCCATTAGTCGTGCAATTGGCTTCAACCGTGTTGTTGTACAGCAGTTTTTCAATTTATTACAATCGATTTATGAAAAATATAAGTTACAACCTAGTAATATATACAACGTTGACGAAACCGGGATTATGACAGTGCCCAATAAACCTTCCAGGATATTAGCTCGCCGGGGGAAAAAAACAGGTGGGCTCCTTATCCTCTGCTGAACGAGGAACGCTTGTAACAGCCGAGATCTGTATGAATGCCGCTGGAAACTATATGCCTACCATGTTTGTGTTTCCAAGAAAAAGAGCGAAACCAGAATTAATACATGAAGCACCCCCTGGCTCTTTCGCAGTTTATCACGAAAGTGGCTGGATCCAGAAAAATACATTTATTATTTGGTTTAGGGAATTCATAAAGTTCTCAAATCCCACAAGTGAGAAACCAGTGCTTTTATTGCTTGACGGGCATGCGTCGCACATTAAAAGTATAAAGCTGATTGAGCTTGCTCAAGAAAATAATATTATCATTTTATGTTTTCCTCCACACTGCACCCATCGTTTGCAACCACTTGATGTGAGTTTTATGGCTCCATTGAATACTTATTATGAACAAGAGGTTCGAAAATGGTTAATTTCTAATCCTGGACGTTGTGTAACGATTTACGAAGTTGCCAAATTATATAAAGCAGCTACCATCGAAACTACCATTCAAGGGTTCAAAGCAACTGGAATATTTCCTTTCAATAATGATGTGTTTCCCGATTACTTATATGCGCCTTCAGAAACTATAAACAGAGACCACCAGGAGATATCAACAGCTGAAACAATCCGAGTCATACAGGAAGTCCGGTCATCAACACACGAAGACATAGAAATCCAATCGACGTCTAAAGACAGGGAAATTTTACCATCGACGTTTAAAGACATGGAAATTTTGGCATCGACGTCTAAAGATATGGAAATCTTACCATCGACGGCTAAGGGTGCTGAGTCGTCAATAGTTACATTTTCCCCCGAAATAATCAGGCCTATTCCCCAAGCAAAGGAAAGAATAAAGAGAAGCAATAGAAAAAGAGGCAAAACGACAATAATCACCTCGGAAGAGTATAAAGATCAGCTTGAGCAAGAAATTGCTGAAACCACAAAAAAAATAAAACAAGAAAAGTCTTGTAAAACCAGGGGCGTAGTTAACTCTAGACTACAAAAAAATGAAGAAAAAGATAAAGTAAAAATGCAATTATCTACAAAGGAACCTTACATATTTTGTGACGAACTTTTCATTCATTCCAAGTCCAAGGAAAAGTGGATTCAATGCATTGTCTGCCACGGGTGGGCTCATGAGATTTGTACAAGTGTTGAGGAGGGCGACGAGACCTTTATTTGTGATTTCTGTACACTGAATAAATTAAAATAAACTGATATACAAATTAATATTTATAAAAAACCTTCCTTTATGGTTTCTAAAATAATAGCAATAAAGATTTTATAATTATATCATATTTTATGCATATTTTAATAGGTACCCGGTATTACCCACACCTATGGGGTAAAACCGGGTATTTGCATACTTTCGAGAAAACTTGTTTTCCTGTGAGCCAAATAGTTTTTTCATATAAGAATTCTCATTTTCTGATTCTGTAAGGTCCAATTAAGATTTCTAGCGGTGTCCAAAGTTTATTTTGCCGTCTGACTTTATGCTAGCAGGAAAAATACATTAGGTATCCGGTTATGCCCCACTTTCCCCTACGGTTGTCATATCTTGCAAGTTCTTCATAGATTTTCGGTAGAATACCAAAAATTACAGAGTCCTTGCAAAAACGAAATCGCCTTTTGAATTTCTCTGCATCGTACAATTCATAAGGATTTTGCCCGTCACGAATATATCTTTATTTATCCTGTTACATGGGCCCTTCTGGCCCATCTCGTGCTTGCTGTCCTCGCGTCGCTTCTTGTCGAATAGGCGATTCAGCGGAATCGCCTCGCGCGTGGCAATCACGTTGTACCGAGCTGCATATCGACAGCCGTGAGGACAACGTGACTGCTGACGGCCCGGGCCGGAATATTTCCTAAGAGGCAGTGACCGCCGGGTGCCGACGGGGCGATCTTTTCCCCCAATCGATATCGAAAACGCGAGGCGCGGCCTGCAACGGCGACACTTCGGAGTGGCATTCGATTTTGAGAGCTCGCGTTAGGAAGTCACGACGAGCCAGCGGGCCGTCCAGATCTCGCTACCTCACCTCCGCGTGAATACCGCGAAGCCCGTCCGTCCGAGCAGGAGGAGCGCAAGGGTAACTCCATCCGACACACCGAGAACGGCCTAGCCGGGAGAGCCCTTACGCGCCGATCCGGGCCGCCGTAAGACCGCGAAGACGTCAGAAGGAACGAGAAAAGCGACACGACGTACGCCGAGTGCGCTGACTTCTGTGTGCTACCCGAGAGCACAGCGAGCGACCACGACCTGCGCGCGGGTCGTCAACCCGCTAGCGTCAGCGGAGACGGAGCGCCGTCTCCAGGGTATGTAACCATTTATTTGCTTTATTAAGAATATACTCTATTTTATTGTTATCCACCTAATCCCTCCGAGTACCATTTTATTCACACCCCTTACCTTTCTCTCCCCGGCAAGCATAGTCAAGGTGGGCTTTAGCCCTTTGACAAAAGCAAGAACCCTTTAAATCATCTCAACCGCTCGTGGTAAATTATTGAAAAGTCCCTTCAGGACGTAACAATCCTATTGGCCTCTATCGTATCATCATTGCCATCGTCAATATCGTTAATATCGACATTTTCAATGTCAATGTTGATGTCAACGTCAATGTCCAATAAATCCATTTTTCACTTCGATTTCGCTCACTACTTGCTTCCTTTACGTAAGTAATGGCGGGTAATGGCCAATAGGATGCAATAGAATGGTCTTAAGACGTCGAAAACGTTGTCTTGAAAATATAACCTGACTTTGCGAGAATAGGATCGTCTGAAGACTCGAATAACACCATCTTAAGCAAATGCTTATGACACGACCTTAAGCATTTGCTTAAGTCACGTTTATGAATCTAGGCGGCATCTTAAGCAAATGCTTAAGACGATCTTAAGAACATGTGACGTCATACAAGCATTTACTTATTTGAACAAGATCTTCCTCAAACAAATGCTTAAGCACGACCATAAGATCATCTTAAGTCACGTTTATGAATCTAGGCGGCATCTTAAGCAATTGCTTAAGACGATCTTAATCTTAAGACACGTTTATGAATACCGCCCTTATATAAAAGATTTTAAATCTGCTTTAGAAAATGTCCCAAGTAATAAGTTCGCAAAAGGTTTTAAAATTAAAATTACAGCCGAACGTAATCCAGTAGGACAGCATAAAGGTTGTTTTAACGTTCTACTAACAAATGAGATCGCTGTGCTACTAGACGGGAATCATTTTGGAAATCGAGATATCATCTTGCATAGTCGCGGAGGTTATCTGAAACGAATCAATGAACTGCATCGTTCATATGATCCATTACAATATCCTGTAATGTTTCCTTTTGGAGATGATGGATATTCGATAGATATTCCTCAAGCTATTAATTCTAAGAAAACGGTTTCGTGTATGTCATTTTATTCTTACAGACTAATGATTAGAGATGATTCATTTAATCAGATTCATCTTCATCATTATAGAAACCTCCTGAATCAGTACATTGTTGATGTTTATGCGAAAATAGAATCTGAGAAACTAAACTACCTCAAATATAATCAAACAAAGTTAAGGGCAGAAAATTATATCCATCTAAAAGACGCGGTAGCTGCTGACAAAAATCCTGAAGATATAGGGCAAAAAGTAATATTACCAGCAACTTTCGTGGGAGGACCCCGATATATGCATGAAAGGACGCAAGATGCGATGTGTTTCGTTCGGAAATATGGCAGGCCCGACCTTTTCATTACTTTTACTTGCAACCCTAATTGCACAGATATAACATCCAATTTATTTAAAAATCAAACAAGCCAAGACAGACATGATATTGTTGCCCGCGTTTTTCATTTGACACTCAAAAAATTATTGCATATTTTAATTAAGGATAAGGTTTTTGGTTCCGTTAAATGCAACATGTAGACAGTGGAATGGCAAAAAAGAGGGTTGCCTCATGTCCATCTTTTACTGTGGTTAGACATTAAAATTCAACCAGAAAAAAATAGATTTAATTATTAGTTCAGAAATACCTGACCCAACTTTAGACCCTATATTGCACGAAATTGTAGTCAAACATATGGTTCACGGTCCATATAGATCTCTGAACCCTAAATCACCTTGCATGGTAGATGGACACTACTCAAAGAATTACCCTAAACAATTTTTAAAAGAAACCAAAACAGATGAAAATAGTTATCCACATTATCGTAAAAGATCCAAAAAAGATGGTGGTCTTTCTATAGAATTAATAAAAAAAAACACGAAACCATACTCATAGATAACCGATGGATTGTCCCATACTGTCCTATTTTGTCCCGATGTTTTAATGCTCACATTAATGTTGAATATTGTGTGGAGTTGTTTCTTCTCATTATTATTTGTTTCATTCTTTTGCCGATAGATGGCGGCTTCCGAGCCCAGACGTTTTCTCCTAGGTAGAATGCCATCTAGTTGATATATATTTTCTTTTGGGGTCTTCTTCATGTTTTTTCTATGGTCAAAAATGTACGATGAAGACGCACGTGTATTTTGTTCTTTTCTATAATATATTATCATTATACGTTTCTTAGATATAATAATCTGTGTGTGAACATTATTTTCCTCCAACAATTGGTAGCAGAGCGTGGTTACCATAATGGCAGATAATTGGAATCTCACAAGTGTAGAGCCACTCGACGATACAAATTATTTTGTGTGGAGTGAAAAATCGAGGGAATCTTAAGATCTAAGAAATTATGGAAGAGAATAATAGATGTGAAGCCACCAAAGAAACCTGAAGAAGGAGAGACTGACTATGACGAAAAATTCAAACAGTGGAACGAATGGGATGATGATAATTATGCCACGAGAACAGTGATAATTAATACAATGTGCAAAGAACAATTGTTGAGGTACAGCAGCGAAAAAAGTGCAGATAAACTCTGGGCATTAATTAAACAAAATATGGCAGCCGAGACTGAACAATTGAAAGCAAAGTCACTGAGTGAATTGTCAAATTTAAGAATGAAAAGAGAAGAAAATGTAGATATCTTTATGAACAGGGCCGAAGCCTTGAGAAATCAGTGTGTTCAATTAGGAAAAAACATTGAAGATTATGAACTAAGAATGTATATTTTGAGAGGACTGAGACAAGAATTTGATCAAAATGTACGAGTATTAGAAACCCAAAAGGATGTAACCATCAGCGATATCAGATATGCATTAAAACAGGAAGAGTTGCGTAAAGAAAGGAGAAGAGAAGAAAAACCATCAAGAGATCAAGAGAAAGTAAGAAGAGTGAAGGATAAATCACGGAACGACATCTGTTGTTATAACTGTGGAATGAAGGGCCACATGTCTAAAGAGTGTTACAATAAACTGAAATGTTTCAATTGTCAGGGGTTTAACCATACATTGGCAGAATGTAGGGAGCCAAGAAAGAATATGCCATCACGTGGAAGAGGATACAGAGGAAATTTCCAAGGAAATTCTCGAGGAAGATCAGCTGGACGAGGTCGAGGACAAAGTGAGGTTACGTTGCCAACATCTGAAGAAGCTGTGAAGATAGCAAGAGAAAAATCACGCGTGAGTAAAGCAGTAGTCATTAAAGAAGAAATAACTGAAATAAATAACTGCGACAAAGATTATACTTGGTTATTAGACTCTGGTTCTACAAGTTATATGTCATATGATAGGAAGATATTTGACAGACTAGAAGAAGATGAGAGACAGATTTCATTAGCAGATAAAGATGGAAAGAAACTAATTTCTAAAGGTATTGGTGAAGTTGTAATGAAACAATCATCAAGTAAAATAAACTTGCGGCTTAAAAATGTATTATGTGTCCCAGAATTAAATACGAATCTTCTATCAGTAGCAAAACTCACTGACAATGGTTATGATGTAAAATTCAATAGATACGGAGCTATAATTTATAAAGAACCAAATGATATAAAAATGACTGCTGTGCGTGTTGGAAATGCGTACTATACAAAATCAATGATTATGAGTGATGAGATTGCAGCAATGACGGAGAATACAGATATTTGGCATAAGAGACTTGGACATGCCAATAAAAAAATTATCGACGAAATGAGAAAGGAGGATCTAGTGATAGGTATGAATAAAGAAAAAGTGAAGATACAATGTGAGCCATGTGTGGAAGGAAAAACACGTCAAAAAACTCATTATAGATTGGAGAATAGAAGAACAAGTGAGATTATGGAACTATGGCACATGGATTTGATTGGACCAATAAGGCCAGCATCACGTGGACAAAAAAGGTATATTTTTACAATAATAGACGATTATTCAAGAGTTATATTTGTACAATTATTAAAAGAAAAAAACGAAGCTGCAGAAGAATTAAAGAAACTGATAATATTGAAAGAAAATCAATCAGGATTAAAGTTAAAGGCAATACAATCTGACAACGGGAGTGAATTTATGGGAGGAAATTTAAAAGAATGGTTAGAAAGAAAAGGTATAAAGCGTAGATTGAGTCTTCCACGAACACCACCATGCAATGGTGTGGTGGAAAGGGCAAACAAGTCTATAATAGAAACAACAAGAACAATGATGTCTGACTCGAAGATGCCATTAGATTTCTGGGCAGAAGCAGTATGCACTGCTGTGCATATTAGGAATAGAGTTAAATCTAGAGTACATGATAAAACTCCATATGAAATGTGGAATAAAAGAAAACCGAATATAGGATATATGAGAAGGTTTGGATGCATTGCTTATTTATTGAATAAGAAGGGATCAAAAAGGAAGTTTGCCCCAGAAACGACAAAAGGAATATTTGTAGGTTATGAGATGAATAGTACGTACCGTGTATATATTCCGGAAACTGGGAAGATTCGGAATGAATGCGATGTTAAATTTGATGAAACCAGAAGAGGTTGTGAGCTATTATATAGTAAAAAACTTGAAAATCAAGATGATAATGAAAACTTGGTGATAGTAGGATTGAATAGCGAGAACAATAATGAAGAATCACTTGAAGAAATTTATGAAGAGGAAAACAATGAACGAGATGAAGAGGAAAACAATGAACGAGATGAAGAGGAAAACAATGAACGAGATGAAGAGGAAAACAATGAACGAGATGAAGAGGAAAACAATGAACGAGATGAAGAGGAAAACAATGAACAAGATGAAGAGGAAAACAGCGAATATGAAGACGCAAATATGGAAGATTCATATGATGAAAATAATGGAAAAAATGAAAGTAACAATGAATTCAATACTGTTGAAAAACAAGAAACTATGGAAATACCAGTAGAAACAATTGAAGAAAGAAATAGAGGAAGGCCAAGAGGAACGACAAAGGGAGTAATGCAAGTGAGAAGACATCTTGAACAAGAAGAGGAAGACGAAAGATATAGAAAAATAGAAGTGAGGAGATCTGAAAGGATTAGAAACCAGCATGCAATGAGAATTCAAGACGAAGAAATTCCAAAAACGGTAGAAGAAGCAAAGAGATCCAGTAAGTGGGGACACTGGAAGCAAGCTATGGATGAAGAAATGGCATCAATGAAGAAACATGAAGTCTAATGAAACATGATGTAATATTTCGTCCCAAAAAGAAAAAAATAATAAAATGTAAATGGGTATTTAATATAAAACAAGACCCTATCTTAGAACAAGAACAACGATACAAAGTTCGATTAGTTGCGATGGGGTGTGGGCATCGCCCAGGATTTGATTACGATGAGACATTTGCACCAACAGTGAGAATAGAAACAATTAGGCTACTGTTTAGCCTCTGTACAGAAAAGAAGAGGAAGATGAAGATATATGACGTCAAGACTGCATTTTTACATGGGAATTTGAAAGAAGAGATATTCATGGAATTACCAGATGGATATAAAAACAATATAAACAAAGTGTGTAAATTAAACAAGAGTATATATGGACTCAAGCAAGCGAGTAGATGTTGGAATGAATTTTTAACTGGGGTGATGCTGGAGAGTGGGTTACAACAGACCAAAGAAGATCCATGCCTGTTCTATGCAAAAGAAAGTAATGATTTTTTATATTGCGCTGTTCATGTGGATGATATGCCGACGATATCTAGTAGCGACGAATTTGAAAACAAATACATTAACCGAATTAAGAAGCATATTGAAATAAAGAATCTCGGAGAAAAAGAAACTATTCTTGGAATGCAGATAGAACAGAAAGAAGATAAGATATATGTACACCAGAAGAGATATATTGAAAAATTGCTAAAATTATATAAAATGACTGATTGTAACGTAGTGGGATCACCTATGGACATTAATCAGAAGATGGATGAACATGAAGAGAGCGAAATATGCAATATTGGAACCTATCAAGAGTTAATGGGACGCCTAATGTACTTGAGTGTGACGACAAGGCCAGATTTATCTTTTGCCTTGAGTTGTTTATCGCAATTTAATCATGAACCAAAAATGATGCACATGACTGCATTAAAACGAGTGCTCAGATACTTAAAGGGCACGATTGATTATCGTTTAGAATTTGGAAGCAAAGATTCAACAAAAGGGGTTGAATGCGAGACGGATGCATCGTGGGATAGGACCAAGGATGCAAAATGTTTTAGCGGGTTATTACTATACCGAAATGGAGATTTAATTCATTGGAGGAGTAGAAAACAGTCAACTGTAGCGTTATCTTCAACTGAGAGTGAGCTGGAGGCCATGCTGGAAGGATTAAAGAAAGTAACCTGGAGCTGCGATATATTGAAGGAGATTGGACAACAACGGAGCTTGACTAAGGAATTGAAGTGTGACAATTTGAACGCTGTTAGACTGGCGAATGGAGGAAGTTTTAAGACAAAATCTAAGATACTGAATAGGAAGTGTTACTATGTTCGAGAAGCAGTAAAAAGACAAGAAATACAGGTAAAGCACGTATCCAGTGAAATGATGAAAGCGGATTGCTTGACAAAGCCATTGAGTGGGCCAGCTTTGTTAAAGAACGTGAAGAAATTTATGAACACTGAGAATCGATAAAAACAAGGGAGCTGATTGTGGAGTTGTTTCTTCTCATTATTATTTGTTTCATTCTTTTGCCGATAGATGGCGGCTTCCGAGCCCAGACGTTTTCTCCTAGGTAGAATGCCATCTAGTTGATATATATTTTCTTTTGGGGTCTTCTTCGTGTTTTTTCTATGGTCAAAAATGTACGATGAAGACGCACGTGTATTTTGTTCTTTTATATAATATATTATCATTATACGTTTCTTAGATATAATAATCTGTGTGTGAACATTATTTTCCTCCAACATATTGTTCATCAGTTAAATCCATTAAGTATATCTGCAAGTATATTAACAAAGGCTTCGACCAAGCATGTTTTTCGGTTTTGGATAAAAATGACGAAATCGTAACTTATCAAACAGGTAGATATATATCCACATCAGAAGCTATCTGGAGAATATTATCTTTTAACATACACGACAGATTTCCTGCAGTGATACATTTATCTGTTCATCTAGAAAATGGCGAAAGAGTTTATTTTAATTCGGAGAACCTAAAGAAAAAAGTTCAAAATCCTCCTAAAACAACTCTTACAGGATTTTTCGAATTGTGTGATAAAGATGCCTTTGCGAGAAGTCTTTACTACTTCGGAATTCCTTCATACTATACACGGAATGGCAAACAATGGACCAAAAGGAAAAAAGGAGATTCTGTAAAGGGTTTTCCGGACATAAAAAGGGATGCTGCCATAGGTAGGGTCTCTACAGTTCATCCTAATAACTCTGAATGTTTTTACTTACGAATGTTATTACATAATAGAGGTAGCTTGCAATGCCCTACCCAGATAGACTTTGATGAAAATTCATGAGATCGTCCTGAGATGCCGAAATGAATTTATCGAAAATTTGAAGCAATGTACAGTAAATTCTGTTTGAATAAATATATAACATCAAATTTACCCAAATTTTACATCGTATCATGAGTTAAATTCTTAATCATGCAATGAACCAATACATTTACTACATGTTTGATCAATATTGCTACATCGTTAGACTCATGTTAATTTACTAAATATGACTAAAACATATGTTGTAAATATAATGTAAAGTGATGATGGCAATTTGCAATCATTGTAGATTGCCGCATTGATTGCTGCAAATTTGATTCAAATATGATCCCTATTTTTCAATGCACAACTGTAGGTAAATTTTGCTCAAATATAAGGTAAATAGATGACGGTCTGACGCGGGAACGTTCGCAATCCGCTTTCGAGAATGATCGGATAATTTCGTATCGATTCGGGATTTTTCGGGATACGACTGTATAGATGCTGATCGTTCGGGGCCTGATCTTCGGGCAGCCATGTTGGTATTGAGTCGTATACGAATTTGTCACGTTTTTTCGTTGATTAGTTCATTTTCAGTATTTAATATATGCACTTGTGTAGTGCAGATGAGAAATAGTGTGAAATCATTTTTGAGATAATTGTGTGTATTGAAGAAATAAAAGACCAGGTAAGTTATTTATTATCATCTTAGGCCCACTTCGACTAAGTTCAGTTATCTTTAAGCAACGGTTAAACCCAACCAGCAGTCAGTTAAAATATGTAACTGTCGCTTGAACCTGTAACTATTGGTTAAAGATAACTGGATTTGGTCGAAGTGGGCCTTAAAGTAACAAAATAAATTTAGTAATTATTGGCATTTGCATACATAACCTGTACTTTCATACTTCCAGAAAAATGTTTATAATATTAAGTATTGTAATATTTATGATGGCATATGTATTCATGATCCGTCACTACCAAGGAAACAAAAAATCTAAATCTGCTATAGTGCAACGCCGTCAATCAAAGCAAAGTTCTAGAAAGAGTGAAGTAGCATTGTATGAACGTTCTAGAAATAATGTTCAATGTATTACCTCAGCAACTTTGAATTCCCCTGATGGAAATATAATTAGCAATACTGCAAATATCTTTCCATCTAATGGTGATCAATTCAATCTTCAAGAGATTGATGCAAATACACATCAGCAGACAAATTATTATGAAAATAACGATGATAGCTTTGATGAAATATGTAATGATTTTGATGATTGTTGCGTAGATGAAACATCAAGTGATGATGATCATAATGAACTGTGGCAGGAAAAAGATAGCTTAAAACAATTTCAGAACAGACTTGCTGCTTGTTTTGTGAACACTAATATCAGTCACTCGCAAGGCCACAAAATACTTTCTGTTTTACATTCTCATTCATGTTTTCGCCTATTGCCTAAAAGTATAAAAACATTATTACACACTCCTCGACAACCTCTAAATACAACAAAAATGGGTGTAGGTGAATATTTTCATGTAGGTCTGCAGAAAGGAATAATTAAAAACCTGGAACGTCTTTCTCCAAGATCTTTAATGTCAATAGACTGTATCATATTGGATATTCACATTGATGGAATGTCAATCCATAGAAGCAGCAATACGCAGATATGGCCAATACAGTTCAAGATTATAAATATTCCTGATGAAAAACCAGGAATAATAGGTGTATATGTTGGTGTAAAAAAACCTGATAATTCAGTCGAATTTTTGAATGATTTCAATCACGAATTTTTAGCTATTTCTGCTGAAAATGGGGTGAAATGGAAAGGAAAATACATTCCACTTTACATCAGGGCATTAATAGCAGATGCACCTGCTCGTGCATTTATTTTAAACCATAAAGGGCATAATGCTGCCAGTCCATGCTCAAAGTGCAAAGTGATTGGACAGTCCATTCAAAGAACAATGTGTTTCTTATCCATTTTCAATGAACCTCGCTCTAACATCGAGTATTTATATGCAACTGATCAAAATCATCATTTACGAAATATGGAATCAGCCCTTGCATATTTGAATTTCAACATGGTAACTCATGTACCCTTTGAGTATATGCATCTCATCTGTTTGGGAGTCATGAAAAAATTTGTCACTGCCATTGTTGAGAAAATTTATAAGTGCAAAAAATTAACAGAATTTGATGTTCAGAAAATTTCAAACCGTCTACTTACGATACAATCATATTGTCCATATGAATTTGCACGTAAACCACGGTGTATTGAAGAGTATGTTCATTACAAAGCCACCGAATTCAGGCAACTACTGTTGTACGCTGGTCCCATCGTATTTCGCAATATACTGGAAGAGGATCCATATACACATTTTCTGTTAATTCATTCGGCTTGTCTAGCATTATCAAAATCACAAGTATGTGAAGCTGATTTAGAGTTCGCAGAAGTATTTCTTAAAGTTTATATGGAATGCTGCCAACATATTTATGCAGATACTTTTGTCACATACAATACCCATGGATTATTGCATGTAGTATCAGATTTACGAATACTTGGTAATTTGGACAACTATTCAGCATTTTGTTATGAAGATAATTTGAGTTTCTTTCGCAAGTTTTTGCGAAAACCCAATCAACTTTTGCAATAATCCACTCGAGGAGGAAGAAGCCCCGAATTAAACCACTCCATAAACACACTAAAGGTCCATTAACAGAGAATTATAGAAATTCAACTGTAGAACAATACAGAGGACTGCATTTCGAATTTCTTCGGTTAATGTCAAACAACCATCGTGATGACTGTATCATATTAAAATCTGGACACATATATAAAATTGTGAATATCATCAAAACTTCTCCATCTGATAATTTTGCCCTTATTGTAAGAAAGTACAATTATATATGCAATTTTTTGGATATCCCGTATTGTATTTCATCAAACTTTGTGGGAGTTTATATTTGTGGCGAATTATCTGCTGAAATATCATCAGTAAATTTAGATGAGCTCCAAGCGAAATGCTACAGAATGCCATATTGGGAAAATAATTATACGGTGGAAGATAAGTTTGTCGTCATGACACTGCTTTCACATGTATAAAGTATGCATAAAGCACAAATGATCATTGTTGAATGATTGTATTATATTGCATATTTATTAAGTAAAATTTTGTATTTCAGATAATTAATAAAAAACATGGATCACCAATCAACACATCATTAATTTCATCGAAACACTTCACTGCAGTATCTTTCACCAAGTGCAATAACAGCGGTTCCCCTTCGTCACACAGATCAGCTACCAATTTCAACAACACCATTAACGTATACAAATTTGCCACCTTCTACAACCGTTGGAATGAATAATAACATTGAATATTATAATTTTCAAAACAAAATATTACATGAATTAAATGAATTACGAAGGTAAGTTGGATTTAACAAATTATTGAGTATAAACATTTCTTAGCAGTATTCTATACATGTTTTATTGTATTATAGTAGTGTAACTAAGCATAACGAAGAGGTGATATCTCTATTAAGGAAAATTGATGAAAAACTTGATTCGAAACAATCGATCGATGAGAGTAATATATTTGAAATACCTCAAGGTTTTCCTTTACATAAAATTGACGATTTCAATGCATTTGAAAATGCTCAACAAGTAAATCATGATGTATTGGTATGCACATATATTTATATTTTCATTATCATATTGTGATAACAATATCAATTATTTATATATGTACATATGTATACATTCATGTATATACAGCAGAGACATTTGGAATTTGTTGGTGGCCAAAATTTGAAGGACTCGTTACATAATTTTATTCGCGTAGCTATGACGAGCGAATTAGCCACAAAATTTTCATGGACAGGAAAAAGTGGCAGTAACCAACCAAACATTGCATTATGCAACACCAAATTAATGCGAATATTTTTGAGTAATACGTATTACTCAAAATACATTTTGTTGTTGAAATAATACATTTGCCAGAATAGGTATCATGTTTACTCATATTTACATTAATTTAATATTCAACAGGAACAGTACGGAAAATCGAAAGGGTTAAAAACTTCACCAAGGATGAGTTTATTACAAGTATGAAAGACGTGTTAAGATCATACAAACAATTTTTCAGAAATACGCGAAATGCAATAAACCGGAGAGTTCGTCAGCGGATAAGTGAGGATGAACGTGCATTATTTGATAATGAGGAGGATCTTGATCAACCACGTCAAGAAAATAATCAATATTGAAATAATTATAAGTATCTAAAATAGAAGTATAAGTAAATGTACAAAAATAAAGAAAAGTTTATGAAAGCAGCAATTCTTACATTAATTGTATTAACGATTTAATTAACTCATTAATCGGTAATACATATATATCTACGTATAATATACAGGGTGTTCGACTACAAGTGGGAAAAAATTGAAGGAATGATTCTAGACACCAAACTAAGACGAAGATCAAGAGTAACGAAATTGTTAAGAAACAAAAGTTTGATTGTTTACCGCAACTTCGTTACTCTTGATCTTCGTCTTAGTTTGGTGTCTAGAATCGCTCTTTCAGTTTTCTCACACCGGTAGTGGAACACCCTGTATGTGTGTACATATATATATGTTGGGGTTATTGAATAAAACAACCTGCCACGCTCAATTGTTGGGAATATAAAAATGAATGTTTATTAAAATATCGATGATGAAAAGTAAAATAAACAGGATTCACGCGTGGCACGCCGTGACGCCATGAGCAAACGGAACGAGAAGATTGCTCTGAAAAAGAAAAGAACGACGGCGACAACGCCATAGCTAAAAACAAAAAAAACAAACGCGCAGCAACTCCTATTGCTGACCACACTGCATGGCAAAGCCGAATACACCGGGTGTAACATTTCTAACACTCCCACTTATTCGGTTTTGCCAACCACATTCATACCTTGACGCAAATGACAGAATTGTTGTTTCGCTAGCGGCTTCGTAAAAATATCCGCCAATTGCTCGCCAGTTCGGACATATTGAATATCTATTTCACCTCGCTCACTCACTTCTCTTACACAGTGATATCGCACATCTATGTGCTTTGACCTTTTATGATATTCTGGATTGGCAAGTCTGATAGCCGATTGATTATCAACATACACTCTTACAGCTTCACATCTTTGTCCTAATTCTAATACTATTCTACGCAGCCAAATCGCTTCTTTGGTACCATGCGCTAAAGCTATGTATTCAGCTTCAATGGTTGAAAGTGAGACCACGGGCTGTCTTTGACTAGACCAAGTTACAGGGCCACCGTTTAGAAGAAACACAAAACCGCTAGTGGACCTCCTTGTATCCAGACAACCCGCGTAGTCCGCATCTGTAAACCCAGTTAATTCACCTTCAGACCCTTTCCTTCCGTAAAGTATTCCATAGTCTATTGTACCTTTTAAGTAACGCAAAATTTTCTTTACCGCTTGCCAATGTTCGTGCCTATAATTTGTTGCGAACTGACTTACATGAATTACCGCATATTCTATATCTGGACGGCTTATTCTTGCGGCCAAGAGAAGCGAACCAACTGTTTCTCGATACGGTACATTACGCATATTCAAATCACACTTTTCGCTTTTTGGAGACTGAATTCTACTTAAATGCAGTCCCGGTTCCGCAGGAATACTTGAAGGGTACGCTTCTTCCATATTGAATTTCTTCAATATTCTATTTATATAATCCGATTGACTAATCTTTATAGTGCGACTTGTACGATCACGTGAAATTTCAAGACCGACGAATTGATTCGCTTGTTCGATCGTAATTTCAAACACTCCCTGCAAATATTCCAATACCTCAACTATCGCAGCTTGCGATTTCGAGAGCAACAGTCCATCGTCAACATACAGTGCTAAAAACACTACTACTTTATTTACCGTTCCACTAAAAATGCACTTATCGCTCTCGTAGTGCTGAAAGTTAAATCTTTCTAAGAATCTAACAAACTTTGAATTCCAGCAACGTGGAAACTGTTTTAGTCCATACAAACTTCGCTGCAATTTGCAAACCAATTGAGACTGCTCTGCGTTTTCAAAATCTTGGGGTTGATCCATGTACAACTCCTCTTCGAGGTCCCCCTGGAGAAACGCTGTATTGACGTCAAACTTAGAGATTTCTAAATCGTCCGTCGCTGCCATGGCCAAAAGTATTTGGATCGATTCATATCGGACCACCGGTGCAAATGTGTCCGAATAATCAATGCCCTCACGCTAAGCATACCCCTTTGCCACCAAGGGTGCCTTGTACCTCTCTCTTTTACCTTTTTCATTTGTCTTAATAGCATAGACCCACTTGCATCCAATCGCTTGTCTTCCGGGCGGCAGTGTTTCCAGCTTCCACGTTCTATTTTCTCGCAGAGCAGCTATCTCCTCTTCCATTGCTAGTTTCCATTTATTTGCTTTTTCTTGAAATAGCATCTTCATAAGACAAAGGTATAGTCTCAGCCACAAATGCCGTATGATCATACCGGTTAGGCCCTCGCAGTTTACTTCTGTCTCGTAGCTGACGTGGTTCCTCCCGATTGCTGCCTCCATCAGGATTCTCTACCTCCGCGTGCCGATCCTCAGCCTGTAGTTCACAACGTTCTTCCTGTTCTCCTTCAAGTGGTTCATTATGTTCTCCAAAGCTTAGATCAAAATAAAATAGATTATTAGTCTCTTCTATCACATCATCGTCACACGCGGTTTCCGTACAGTCAACTTCACTGCTTATATGTATCTTACGAGCAGTTTTGTCCCATAATCGGTAATTCTTAGACTCACCATCGTAACCGACAAACACTACCTTTTTGCTTCTGGCATCGAATTTCGAACGCTTTTCTTTAGGGACATGTAAGTACGCACTACTTCCAAACACGCGCAAATGGTTAATTTCAGGCTTTCGTCCAAACCATCTCTCAAACGCTGTCTTACCATCGCTTTGCTTTGAAACAGTTCTATTCAAAACATAACACGCGGTGCTTACCGCCTCGGCCCACAACATTTTCGGAACATTTTTGGCAATCAGCATTGACCGCGCGCTCGCAACAATTGTCCGCATCTCACGCTCAGCCCGACCATTTTGTTCATGCACATAAGGTGACGAGAGTTCGTGTACAATTCCTCTCGTACCCAAAAACTCACGAAATTGTGTCGCAACATATTCAGTCCCATTATCGGAACGTAGTATCTTAATTTGATTGCCGGTTTGTTTTGACACTAACGCTTCAAATTTCTTAAATTTATCAAAAACTTCCGATTTTTGTCGCATAAAGCACACCGTACGGAAACCGGAACATTCATCCTTGAACAATAAGAAATATTTTGTACCGCTCGGAGACTCAACATTTACCGGACCACACACGTCAGTGTGGATCATTTCGCCTGGTTTAAAAGATTTTTCACGCTTACTCGACGGATGCGACTTACGAGTCTGTTTCGCTAGCACACACGTCTCAAAAGAATTCGGACCGATCATTTATCTTTAACCCGTTTACAGCATCGAGTCTTTCCGTATCTTTAATAGAATTTACATTTATATGACTGAGCCTTTCATGCCACAACTTCAAGGAACTTGCCTGCGCTACATTGCATTCAGTGGGTTTTCTCGTTTCAAATAACATTCGGAAAAGGTTACCATAACGGACTCCCTCTGCCGAAATCTCACCATTACTTTCGCGAAGTTCACAGCGATCCCTAAAATAGTGGAACGAAAAACCTCTGGCATTCACCGCTCCCACTGAAAACAAATTCCGCTTCAGATCAGGCACATACAATACATTCGATAACTGTCGATCAAACAGTTTTCCATTAACCGATGCCACAACATCTACAATCCCGATACCGGCTGTCGGCAGCGCCTTATTGTCCGCTATCTTCACACTATGAACCTCTTTCGACGGTTCGAGCAGACGGAAAAAGTCGCGTCGTGACGTCATGTGCATGGTCGCGCCCGAATCCGCGATCCACACATCCGCTTCGTCCACTGGTTCGACAGCCAATGCAGATGCCTCACACACAAATGTGGGCGCTGTAGCCGTAGACTCTCCTCCTTCGGTCTTTTCTTCTTTCTTTGTGTGATCCTTCTGGTTTGCCTTCCTTTTCTTACATTCAAGGGCCCAATGTCCTTTTTCGCTGCAATAATTGCACTTGGTCTTCTTCTTCAGCTCCTCCAGCTTCTTCTTCTTATTTTGATGCGTCCTTTTATGGTATCTTTGTTTGTCGGTTATTCGTAAAGCATTTGCTTGGAGGGCGAGGGATGAGGTGGCCTCCTCTGTTTCCGTGAGACGCTTGTCTTCGCGTAGGATTCTTGCAGTCAGATTTTCCTTCTTTCGATCTGCCTGCGCAGTGCACTCCCACGCCATTGTGAAAGCCGAAAATCTAGCAGGCAGACTGCTCAGTAGTTTGGTTATTACAGAAGGTTCAGACAACTTCTCACCTGCGTCTTCCAACCTTCTGCAGATGCTTTCAAATTTTTCCAGCTCCGTCGCCATACTTGCATCGCTTTTTATTTGAAAATCATAGTACTGCTTCCAGGCACTTTGTTTCTCATCCTCACTCGTATCGCCGTACAGAGAAATCAGTTTTTCCCAAATTGCTTTCGGCGATGTGCAATTAATCAAATTTCCATGTAGTGACTTCTCAACGGAAGACAGCAAAATCATGGCTCGCGATTTATTTTTCTTCCACAGCTTCCCTTCTCTGTCGGGCTCCATGTCCGTACCTTCCACATATTCGGTCAGTTCTTGCGCTTCTAACAGGAACGACACACTGAATTTCCACATCGGAAAATTTTTGCCGTCCAGCTTCGTTAGATTAAGAACATCCTTTTCCTGCATTCTAGCACGACACTTTTACTAACGACAAAACAAAATTAACCGCACTGACGCGCAATCACACGAGAACACCTCGGCAAACAGATCAGAAAGAAAAAGGTTAATGGCGTCACATTTTTACACCTCCTGCGCAGTGGAAGCGTGCTGGGCCCATAACCTGTTGGGGTTATTGAATAAAACAACCTGCCACGCTCAATTGTTGGGAATATAAAAATGAATGTTTATTAAAATATCGATGATGAAAAGTAAAATAAACAGGATTCACGCGTGGCACGCCGTGACGCCATGAGCAAACGGAACGAGAAGACTGCTCTGAAAAAGAAAAGAACGACGGCGACAACGCCTTAGCTAAAAACAAAAAAACAAACGCGCAGCAACTCCTATTGCTGACCACACTGCATGGCAAAGCCGGATACACCGGGTGTAACATTTCTAACAATATAATCATCGCATGATCGAAATATGACGAAAACATGCGTGTCAATATGATTCATACAACGTCCGTTGGAGAACGTAAATTTTGTGTAAATATTAGCAGCACGTCATGACTCAAATATGATTCAAATATGACCTGAACAGAATATCCTCATCGAGTGTATAAAGATCCCCCCAAAAACTTCAAAAAAGTAAAAAAATTACGCCAGTTCCAACTGCGCTTTAGATGACAACTACATATGCACAGCTAAAATTCCATTACTCATAATGGCTATATATACAAGGAAAAAATGTATTAAACAATATTAAGCAGATATATTTTTACGCAAATAAATATTTTAATACGAATAAATATTTTATTCAAAATACTTGGCGCTGCGCCCCGAATTGGTGTTGCTAAACTGAATAAACATGTATAAATTGCATCAATCTTTTTCTTTCTTGTGGGTGCGTTCGTAACTGTGTGTGTGCGTGTCCATATGCTACGTATTACATTAGAATTAAATATATGTAGAATAACTCTGACTGCGTTTCTAATATGTGTATGTATATGTTTATGTATTTTAAATTGTAAGGGAGTAATTGTAAATTATTAATACTAATTGTAAGACAATTAACATTTTTTCGGTTGCGCAGCGCCAAGTATTTTGAATAAAATATTTATTCGTATTAAAATATTTATTTGCGTAAAAATATATCTGCTTAATATTATTTAATACATTTTTTCTTTGTATATATAGCCATTATGAGTAATGGAATTTTAGCTGTGCATATGTAGTTGTCATCTAAAGCGCAGTTGGAAAGCATCTTTATGTACTGGCAGCTCATTCTGATTTCACATCTTTTTTTATTTTGTAATTATTACCTTCTATTTTTTGTGATTTATTTGATTTTTCATGTACTTGGCGTAATTCTTTTACTTTTTTGAAGTTTTTTGGGGGGATCTCACTTCTTTTTTCAAAGATAAATTGTACTATTATTTGCAAATTCATATTCATACACACGTGTTAATTGTTTATTTATCCTGAATGCATGGAAAATCTTCCAGACGATTAGATCGAAACATTTGGATCAAATATTTTCAATTAAGGATCATTTTATGATAAATGTGGTTATTGGGGGAAAATAAGAATATGAGATTATTATTAAAAAAAATGTGATTTTTATTTTTTTCTTATAATGAATTCATATTTTAATTTGTTGTTTATATTATTTATTATACTTATTAAGTTGATTCCCACACAGCACACAACAAGGGTGTAAGGGTGTAAAGGGTGCAAGGGTAAAGGGTGCAAGGTAAAGGGTGCAAGAGTAAAGGGTGTAAGGGTAAAGGGTAAAGAGTGTCAGGGTAAAGGGTATAAGGGTAAAGGGTGTAAGGGTAAAGGGTAAATGGTAAAAGGTGTAACGGTATATAAGGGTATATAAAGGTATAAGGTGTAAGGGTATATAAGAGTATAAGGGTATACGGGTATATAAGGATGTAAGGGCAAAAGGATGTAAGGATATAAGGGTATATAAGAGTATTAGTGTATATAAGAGTATAAAGATATAACGGTATATAAGGGTGTGAAGGTATAAGGGTATATAAGAGTATAAGAGTATATAAGGGTGTAAGATTATATAAGAGTAGGGTGTAAGGGTATAAGGGTATATAAGAGTATAAGGGTGTAAAGTTAAAAGGTATAGAAGGGTGTATATATAAGAGTATAAGGGTGTAAGGGAATATATATGAGTATAAGGGTATAACGGTATATAGGGGTGTAAGGGTATAAGGATATATAAGAGTATAAGGGTGTAAGGGAATATATATGAGTATAAGGGTACAAGGGTATAACGGTATATAAGGGTGTAAGGGAATATATATGAGTATAAGGGTACAAGGGTATAACGGTATATAAGAGTGTAAGGGTATAAGGGTAGGTATATAAGAGTATAAGGGTATATAAGGGTATATACTCTGCGGAATGATCCCGAGAGCGACGAACGAAACATGTGTGCGAAACTGATAGGTGTGTGTGTATACGTATTATGTCGACGACGACAAATTTTCGACTGGAGAAGAAAAATTTTCTCTTACCATTTCTGACAATTCCATGAGACGATATTACGATATCTCTAGCATGCGTGGACCGATTTTTTCGGAATTGGTCTTATTCGAAAGCTTATATGCGGTTTACATTAGGAAAATGCCTTTAAATTTAAAAAATATTGCAGAGGTGATGAGATATAATAAAATAAGTTTCAGAATATTTTCGGGACGAGTAAAGGATAGCGGTAGCGACAGTCGATACGAATGCAGGGCTCGGAATTTCGGATTTCGGAAAATGGAGATACATGACAGGGACAGTCAACATTCATATACAGGGTGTCTTTTACGTATACAGGGTGTTACGTATACAGGGTGTCTTATATGTACATAGTACAGGGTGTCTTTTCTTTCATGTACTTGGCATCGAGACGCTACCGCGTCTCTGGATTGCTACAATATTTTCTGTTCTAATTGAATCATTACATGTCCTAAATTTAACGCCAAGGTCAGCACTCACAAAGCGCACAACATTGTTGCATTACGTGATTTGATATTCGATAAACTTTACACAAATTTGCTGTAAATTGTCTGGCTGGGGCTATTAAATTGTGAAATCGCCGATCCCAAAAGATTGTGGGTCAAATATAAAGATGATCTATCTGAAGACTATCCAAAGAAATTATTGAAACTGTATCCCAAACGCCCAGATGTTCCTTGCGATGAGATATATAACGAAGCGTTGAAACAGATACGAAATAAAATTAAATCTTTATCGAATAAGTCACTGTCAGATTTTGATTTGCCTCTCATTAGTTCTGTCGTTGATATTGAAAATAAAGAATTATTCCGTGAAATATTTCTGACCTTAATGACTATGTGAACACTCACGAGCCACTTTTAACTGATAAGCAAAGTTTCATTTACAACACGGTACTTCCAACTGTAGACCAAAAGTGTTCGTCTATTTTTTTTAAATGCCCCTAGAGGTAGCGGTAAAACATTTTTAATTAACCTTCTTCTCTCAAAAATTCGATCCCCAAAAAAAATTGCGTTAGCAACCGCGTAATCTGGAATAGCAGCTACCTTATTGCAAGGAGGAAAGACAGCCCACTCAATGTTTAAATTACCTATAAAATGATCTAAATCTATTGACACTATGTGTAACATAACAAAAAATTCTCATTTGGGAGAGGTCATTTCAAAATGCTCATTGATAGTGTGGGACGAGTGTACAATGGCCAATAAAAAATCCTTAGAAGCTCTTGACCGTACTGTGCGAGATATATGTAACCACAATCAGATAATGGGAGGAATAACAACAATATTATGAGGAGATTTTCGTCAAATCTTGCCAATCATTCCAAGAGGTACAAGAGCTGACGAGATTGAAGCTTGCCTAAAATCTTCTTATATTTGGCCTTATGTTAAAGTATTTTCCCTGAAAACGAATATGCGGATAGTAAAATCTAATGCAAATCAAAATAAATTTTCTGAGTTTCTGCTCTCAGTTGGAGACGGTATACATGAAAACGTTAATTTATTAACTTATTTCAGTGAACACAATATAGTTAAAAATGAAATTCCCTCATACAGAATATATATCCAGACATTCAAAATCTAAAAACTAAGACAGCTAAATGGTTTTGTGAAAGAACAATACTAACTTCAAAAAATGATATAACAACCTACATTAATGATCTGGTTTTGGAATTAATTAGTTGCGAGGCAGAAGTCATCTAGAAATCAATTGATACAAATTTAAATGAAATAGATTCTGTTGATTTCCCGATTGAATTTTTAAATTCTCTAGAACCGGCTGGGTTACCTACTCACTCATTAAAATTAAAAGTTGGCTGTCTAATAATATTATTAAGAAACCTAGATCCTCCGCGCCTCTGTAATGGTACTACACTACAAGTTACAGCCTTGAAAAAGTTCACTATTGAGGCCAAGATTATTACAGGCGTTAGTGAAGGCAACACAGTATTTATTCCAAGAATTCCTCTAATGCCTTCTGACTTTCTAATTCAATATAAACGACTTCAATTTCCGATAAAAACAGCTTTTGCTATGACTATTAATAAATCTCAGGGACAAACCCTTAAAGTTGTCGGCGTAGATTTGGAAAATGATGTATTTTCTCATGGACAACTGTATGTAACACTATCAAGAACAGGGGATTCCTCTAATCTTTACATACATTGCCCTCAACGTGAAACCATGAATGTGGTTTATAAAGAAGTTTTGTAAAATAACGTTTAAGCCGGGAATTGAAGGTGTATATATATATAAAAGAAGTCTACCGTAGCGAAGCACGGGTATTTATTTAGCTAGTATATATATATATATATATATATATATATATATAAATTTAATTAATTGATTTTATTTATTGTCATAAATTTATTTCATTTATACTATGTATTTCGCTGTGGATTGCAAAAGATGCAAGGTCAGGTTACTAACGTGATAAAAAATAATTCAAATAATCTATTAAATAATTTTAGTCACGACTTGCGATTCGCAACCGAAATAGTAACAAATTGTTTCACAAATTTTAATCGAGCGTATTTCTATTTTCTTCCTATTTCTCACGAGGTGATGAATTCTGGTTGCCCGTATTTCTATCTCTCCCGACTTAGCGTCGACCGTATTGCAATCGGTCGAGACTCTCGGTCGACCGTATTGCGAACCTCTCCATACATTAACTCGACTGTATTGCTGACCGGTCTAGACTTTTGGTCGACCGTAGGTCTGAGAAAAACTCTCTCTCGAGTTTCGGTCGAGAGAAAACTCCGGACCGCTCGTCGGTCACCAGTTTTGGTCGACCGGGCGGTAAATGTCATATCGGTCGTCTCACTGACCGCAACCGCGACCGTAATCGAAATTATATCGGTCTCGACTCCCTGAACAAAACTGGCTATGGCCGCTTTAATTTTTCGAATTTCGTTCTGCGGCGTTGGGAGCATATTTTCATGATGTTCAACTATTGATTTATGCAAAAAAAAACGATTTTTTCGACCCGCTACACCAGGTTCCCTCCTTAAGGATGTATCGGGCGTACAATTTTAGACAAAAGTATATGAAATTTGAAATACTTGAATATCTACGTCTTACGCATAGTAAATCTAGATGTAAGAAACTCGAACGACAGTTGGAGTCTTATTTTTACTCCTAGGAAGGTATCTTTCACTTTGCAAATGCTTTCTGAAACATTATTTGCTAAACTTTTGGCAATGAAAATGCCCTGAATTCACCATTTTCTCAAGTTACAATTTATTTCTTTAAAACAGTGTAGTGAAAACAATTGAAATTCGGCAGATATTTTCATCTACCCATATACTACATGTAAAAAAAATTGAAAACATTGGTACCGTTTCTTCAATATTTTTTCAACTGTTTTATCCGTCAAGATCGTCTCTTTCCATAAGAGTACGTGTAAAATCAGTGAAAATTAAAATTGTTATAACTCAGCAACGATTTAGTGAATTCGTTTAAAATTTTTGGAGCGCATCAGGAAAATTAGAAAGGACAATCTTACAAATTTTCATTAACTTGGTACCATTTTGAAGATAGGTCCAATACATCCTTAAGTACTTTCCGAATGGAGCAAACATGTCCAAAAAGTAGTGATAAGATTTATTAAAAAAACAAGTCCTTTCAAGAAAATTAATCTCGTGGTATACAGGGTATTTCTAACAGCATAATATTTGATTATCTACCATCTACATTTCTATGTATAGAAATTGAAATACGGTCAATAATTGAACAAATATACATATATTTATTTTGTTTGCAGAACGCAAATGTGAGGAGTGTACCCACTATCTTGTGTCGTACGTATGAGGATCTTCCAAATATGTAATATCGTTTTTGAGGTATAAAAAAAGACATGTGTTAACGCGATTGACGTTATCGTATATCATTCTTTTCGATACGGAATGTAAAAAAATGTGAAAATTCAATTTCAATCCGTTAAAATTTTCACGTTTAATACATACAATTCAAAATAATTAGAGGATCATGTACTCTGATGGAATAACTACATGTTTTGAAAGCTATTCAAGCTATACAAACTACACATTTAGCAGGAATCTTATTTACAGTTCTTTTTCTATTCTTGCAATCTGGTTCATCATCTAAAATCTGATATATGGTTGATGCTTTTATTATTTTGGGCAGTATATTCTTCTCTAATGACTGTGTACCCGAACACAAGAACATGTTACAGTGTTGAATGAATGATCAGAATAACAATGACCTCAATCGCGATGCCGCTCCACTAGAATTACCAAACGACGTTTGTTTATTAAATCGTGCTTTAACGAGATACAGATGTAGGTATCACCCTTGTCTTTATTTTTCTTCGACATTATTGCCCGTTCTGCTCAGGCGCAGTCGGCTGAAAACAACAATACTGTAGAAGAGTAAGGACTACTGCTAACTTCTGCGAGCAGTCCACGCAGGAATAAAGTGCGACCTAAAATTCGATTTGTCAATACTTACATCACAAAATCCATCCCTCAATTATTGCACGTTCTCTACTTGTATAAACAAGAAATATCAACTAAAAAATAAAGGAAAAAGAAACATAACACATCGCAAAGGCAATCAATTCCACCAGAAAATCAATCTAATCTCATCTTATAATTACTATTTTTCTTTCTATTTCAATATCAATTTACGAATATTCAAACACTGTACCGTATCGTGGTGAGTGATTGCACGCAATCGTCCAAAGTAAAAAATCACAAAGACCAGAGAACAATTATGTACACAAAGTATGGAACGATTGTCGTGAAATGAAAGATTTAGTATCGTTTCACAGGTAGCACTTAATTCCCGATACCTCGAGCCGCCGATAGATAGTATACAAATTAGAATGACATAGAGCCACCGCGTTACCGGTTCCTCGAGCAAAGCGACCCCCGCGAGCGAGCGAATCGTGCATCCGCTGTCACCAAGTAGAAAGACATTATTAGCGTAAAAAGAAACAGGATATACTGAAGAATCGTTGCGTCAATGTAAGATACAGATGTATAGATATACACACAGAGCCAGCTAAGCATTCTACGAACGATTGAACTGTCGAACGAGAGAGCCATATGAATAATCTTCGGTCCTCTACATATTCGAAGGTTGGATTTTCCAACGGGATTCGACAATGATAGATCAAAGATCACCTACGCCAAAGGTGCACAAAGAGCTGAATTGGGAGCCGGAAAACTCTGCGGTTCTGGGCGTCGGGTCAGAGTCGAGTGTCGTGGAAACGATGAGCTCGGGCTTGCGTGGCTCGACTTGGATTTCCCGACTGTTGTCGGTAAATACAGGGTGTCCTGAAAATGTTGTAAGTCCTTGAAAGGGGTGAATTGTGGAGTGATTTGAAACAATTTTTTCCTTAGCGAAAATGTTTGGTAAGGCTTTGTTAACTAGATATTAACCAAAACCCTGATCAATCAGAGCGCGAGTTTGCCGGCGGAGCTCCCGCGGTAGCGTGGCCATGCGCTACACTTATACAGGGTGTCCCAAAAATGTCGGAGTTCCTTGAAAGGGGTGACTCAGGGGGTGATTTGAAACAACTTTTTCCTTAGCGAAAATATTGTCCGAAGCTTCGTTAACGAGATATTAACAAAAAACCCGGACCAATCAGAGCGCGCGCCTTCCGCCCGAGCTCCCGCGGTAGCGTTGGCTACGCGGTAGGCGGCTGCGCTTGTACTACGCACGTACGAACAAGCAAGTCGGCATGCATCGAAGGAAACCGCGTTACACAGTTTTTTTTCTAAAGCAGAATCTTAAATAATAATTATTTGAAGTGAAAGGACAAGAAATACGTAAATTTCGTTTTCAAATACCGCATAAACGAAAAGGTAATGTAACAGAAAATGTACGACAAGTTATCGTAATTCGTTATTGAGGTAAAAACCCGTAGTTTAATAGCGGCCAACACAACTAAATTTAAAAAATAATATTAGGTGTATGAATAAATTCTTTCCGACTTCGGCAGCTTTGTACTGATTACATAATCTTATTATCAGATTATCATAATCTAGCAATTTCTATCGCGGTGATATTCGTAAGCTGCCAGAAAAATGGCAAAAGGTAATTAACAATAGTGGAAATTATTTTGTGATTGATTTGTTTTCATATTTTTTAAATCAAACTGTTATTGTACCCTAAAATCGGGAAGAATTTATTTCTACACCTAATAATCAGCAATAAATTAAATAAAACTCACCCATTCGGACATTCCTTTCCTTCCTTTTCGTAAACCTGTGTCACTGGGTCACTGTACCGATCCTGGTCATCGGTGGACGAAAAGATTTATGGTAGGGTAGCGCCCAGTGCTCAGCTGATCGCAGGTATTCGCAGGACACCACCCGAAGGTAAGGGTCGCAACGTCAAGTGCGTCCGGGTTAATGTACCGAATATTCACTTCACTGCACTGCTACTAACACTGATCACTTAATTTATTTTTCATGGAACGTGTTGTTCCTACGTTATAAAAATTGGTGGAAATCAAATTTTACTTGGCGTTCGGAGCCGTGGGTATTCTCGCGTAAATTCTCACACTGCAGCACTTGCGTCCCCCTTGTTCGTGGAGTACACCCAGAACATCGCGTAATACTCTTGAGCAGAGAACATTTCTGCGACGTGATTACTAGCTGACTGACAGGATTTTTCCCAAGCAACTTCCTCTACCCCCAAGTAGTTTCTCTCGTTCCATTATGAGTTAACTCCCACCAGGACAAGAGGCTTTAGGTAAAAAGAAGCCAGCACATTTTCGAAACGCACGTGCTTTGCACAAGTGCAACGAACGAACCATCCTACACTTTCACAAAAGCCCGCGCTCCGTCCTTTTACTGCCAATGTATACATTGCTTAGAGATAGACAGCAGACGACACGTGTTTCGGTTCGAAAGGGTCCGAGAAACAGAAAGTCTTCGAGTTGCCATAAAGAAGAAAAGGCATACCATTCCTGTTTCCGTTTTCCGATACCCTGAGTTCACGTCTGCTACGAGGCGGAACCACCTAAGCCATAAATTACCCAAAACTGTAGGAAATCGTACTCTACCGCCGACGCGCGGGGCAATACGGTCATAAACCGCGACCCTGGCGAAATGCTCTGGCCCATCAGCCTGATTAATTTTAAATACGCCGCGCGGAGAGACACAGGAAGAAAGGGGGTAACTCGATGACTGCGCGTATTCCCCCCTGGTTCGTCCTTTCTTCAAAATAAAGACGGATCCCTTATCTGTCGTATAAACGCGCGCGCGACTTTGAAAATATTTTGAAAACACGCGAGAGGAGGCGGGCTTGAAGTCCGACTGGTCGTAACCTAACCAAATTCGAGCGCGAATTTGGCCAGAGCATTTCGCCAGGGTCGCGGTTTATGACCGTATTGCCCCGCGCGTCGACGGTAGAGTACGATTTCCTACAGTTTTGGGTAATTTATGGCTTAGGTGGTTCCGCCTCGTAGCAGACGTGAACTCAGGGTATCGGAAAACGGAAACAGGAATGGTATGCCTTTTCTTCTTTATGGCAACTCGAAGACTTTCTGTTTCTCGGACCTTTTCGAACCGAAACACGTGGTGTCTGCTGTCTATCTCTAAGCAATGGATACATTGGCAGTAAAAGGACGGAGCGCGGGCTTTTGTGAAAGTGTAGGATGGTTCGTTCGTTGCACTTCTGCAAAGCACGTGCGTTTCGAAAATGTGCTGGCTTCTTTTTACCTAAAGCCTCTTGTCCTGGTGGGAGTTAACTCATAATGGAACGAGAGAAACTACTTGGGGGTAGAGGAAGTTGCTTGGGAAAAATCCTGTCAGTCAGCTAGTAATCACGTCGCAGAAATGTTCTCTGCTCAAGAGTATTACGCGATGTTCTGGGTGTACTCCACGAACAAGGGGGACGCAAGTGCTGCAGTGTGAGAATTTACGCGAGAATACCCACGGCTCCGAACGCCAAGTAAAATTTCATTTCCACCAATTTTTATAACGTAGGAACAACACGTTCCATGAAAAATAAATTAAGTGATCAGTGTTAGTAGCAGTGCAGTGAAGTGAATATTCGGTACAGTGACCCAGTGACACAGGTTTACGAAAAGGAAGGAAAGGAATGTCCGAATGGGTGAGTTTTATTTAATTTATTCCTGTTTATTAGGTGTAGAAATAAATTCTTCCCGATTTTAGGGTACAATAACAGTTTCATTTAAAAAATATGAAAACAAATCAATCATAAAATAATTTCCACTATTGTTAATTACCTTTTGCCATTTTTCTGGCAGCTTACGAATATCACCGCGATAGAAATTGCTAGATTATGATAATCTGATAATAAGATTATGTAATCAGTACAAAGCTGCCGAAGTCGGAAAGAATTTATTCATACACCTAATATTATTTTTTAAATTTAGTTGTGTTGGCCGCTATTAAACTACGGGTTTTTACCTCAATAACGAATTACGATCACTTGTCGTACATTTTCTGTTACATTACCTTTTCGTTTATGCGGTATTTGAAAACGAAATTTACGTATTTCTTGTCCTTTCACTTCAAATAATTATTATTTAAGATTCTGCTTTAGAAAAAAAAACTGTGTAACGCGGTTTCCTTTGATGCATGCCGACTTGCTTGTTCGTACGTGCGTAGTACAAGCGCAGCCGCCTACCGCGTAGCCAACGCTACCGCGGGAGCTCGGGCGGAAGGCGCGCGCTCTGATTGGTCCGGGTTTTTTGTTAATATCTCGTTAACGAAGCTTCGGACAATATTTTCGCTAAGGAAAAAGTTGTTTCAAATCACCCCCTGAGTCACCCCTTTCAAGGAACTCCGACATTTTTGGGACACCCTGTACTACGAACAAGCAAGTCAGCATGCATCGAAGATTGTATAAAATTGTGTGTCACTAGGTCACTGTACCAATCCTGGTCATCGACGGACGCGCCTAGTGCACAGCTGGTCCCAGGTATATGACACCACCCAAAAATAAGTGTCACAACGTCAAATGCGTCCGGGTTAATGTACTAAATATTCACTTCACTGCAGCGCAGTGCGTAGCCACGTTACCACGGGAGTTCGGCCAGCAGACTCGCGCTCTAATTGATCGGAGTTTTTTGTAATACCTCGTTAACAAAGACACGGAGAACATTTTCGCTAAAGAAAATGTTGTTTCAAATCACCCCACGAATCACCCCTTTCAAGGATCTACAATATTTTTGGAACACCCTGTATGCCACGTGTCAAAGAAAAGGTAATCCGGCTCGACCGAGCCGCGCCGTGGAAATCAGCGATGCCAGAAAATAGTCTACCGGAGGGTCTCCAGACTGGAGGGGGAACCAACCTTGGCGTCGATTGGTTTGGAACCACCATCCATCTTGGCGTCGATTGGTTTAACGTCACGACGACATCACGCGCATGCATGGCGTGTTCCCCCTTCACTACGGTAGACTAGTCCCTGGCATCTCTCTTGGGAACACCTATGGCTCGCCTACTCGCCCTCGCAAACAGACTTGACGAGCCAGCAGACTCGCCGCGCCACACGCCGCAGGATCGCACCTTAAGGGCCTATGCACACGGCGACTTTTTGCCGCGATACAGTTGCCCTTCTGCAGCGATGCAGTCGCACGTTCGCGAAACGCGCGACTGTATCGCTGCGAAAAGTCGCCGTGTGCATAGGCCCTAAGGCCCCCATACACCAGCGAGCATACGACCTTTACAGCGCCGCGCTCGGCTCTGACCCGCCGTCCAGAATTGCAAGAGTTCTCCGATTTCAGTTTGTGCACCTCTAACCTGCGCTAACGTTCGTAAGTATTTGTCCGCCCATGTGTTATCTCAATTTTTCAAAAATATGTGTTTATATTAGCTTAATGGATAACAGGTAACTACAGCGCGAGTTTCATTACTTAGGGTGTCCTAAACAGACAAAATATTATGGGCAACTTTCTTTGAGTCTTTTACTTATACTAGAGCACTAAAGAGGTGAGTATGCGCATCCGCCATAATTGGGTCCTCTGGAGAGAGAAAATTATTGAGTACCCGTCTTTTTTAGTATTGTCAGATTCACTTTATAAACAATATGTATTTTATTACATTTAAATTTATATTCGGTTTATAAAGCGAATTTGACAATATTCAAAAAGGCGGGTACTCAATAATCTTCTCTCTCCAGAGGACCCAATATGGCGGATGCGCATACTCACCTCTTTAGTGCTCTACTTATACTTACAAAACGTATCCAGCTATTAGCTCAAAGTCTCCCGATGATTTGTGGATTCCTCTTCGAGAAGGGCGATAAAATATAACCGGAAAAATAAAAAAATTATTTTGAAAGAATTAAACTTCTGTGTCATTAAAAACTAAGATACCAATATAAATAAAAATAAATATTTAATAAATAAGTATTTGATTATTTAACGCTGTTTTTAAAAAATGTAAACGTTTTTGGCTGTAGTTTTGATTACCTGGCGTATTCCGTGTTAATTTGTCGTGTTTATAAATAATGCTCGCACTAATAGGCAAATCCTTATGAGCGCTAGTGCATTTCAACCAAACTTTTTCTGGTGAATCTAGAGCGAAAATATATAGCCTTGTATAAAGTGCTTATTTGGCAGCCGTCCTGGGTTCATATTTAAAAAAATGAGGGTAATATGTTACAAAGCTATCTCAGTATTCCTAAATATGTGTTGTATTTGTAATAAAAGTTCTTTTCTACGCAAAGAAACATAGATCACAAATATGTGATTACTTACAACATGTATTGAATCCAACACATCTTATTTTCGAGGTAGCTTATTTCCATTTTGGGAATACAGTAATGGTTTGTTGTCTGTGCGCGGCTCGGAACCGACAGTACGCAGTTATTGAGTTAGTGACGCGTTCCTCTTTGAGAAATTGCCTGCGTTCGGCTCGCGCTGCCGCCGGCCGAAATGAATACGAACGAGAGAGAAAGAGTAAAGGTTTGGGCACACATATCAGTTCCATACCAGTTACGTGCTGTCAGTGTCGTCGTAAAAGATATCGTTTGCCTGTTTGGAATGAAGCAGTTCGCATTTGTCAGTTCCAAATCCGTACAGTGAAATTCGACTCTCTCTGCGTACCGTATCCGTACTGTGAAATTTGACTGTCTATCCGTACTGTGCCGAGCGGTCCCGTTACCAAGGGTAGATTCGGGGAGGAGAACTGCAGTAGCGTACGTGAGTGCTCGTAGGCTCGTAACATAAGTATGTATGGCTGGGACAGCTCAACGCTCGGCTGGTTGCCCGCAGCTAGAAGGTGAAAACGGCTCCTTGTGCACCTCTGCCCTAGAGTCATAAAGACAAAGACAATAGGCCATTCTGTAATGAAAATGCCAATTTCTATATTTCGTATTAGATCTTCATCGAGAGTATCACCAATGGGTTGCTGGTGTCTTTCTGATGAAAATGGCAGCAAACGTGATATAACTGATTTTTTTAATGATTGTAATGAGCCAGACCAGACCTGCTGTAGAACGCGGATACCTATGAATAGTCGTCAGTGACATCAGAGGATACAGTACGGAAACGCAACTGATATTCAGACGGCGCTGCAAACTTGCTTTAACAAAATTTGGAAATGAGTTTAGGAAAAATATCTGATCAAAAACCTTCCTTTTAAAAATTTTGTTAACAGAAGATTTTAGCGCTTATTGCACCATTAAACTTTTGTTTGCAACATTTTTTTCTGTCTCTGGTACTTTAGGAGTTATACGCGAAAAAGTGGGAGTGCCTATTTGGCTTTGAGGTTAGTTTTTACACCCTTAAAGGGCGATAGCGCACAAATGAAACACATCATCGCTCTTGTCTTGAGTCACTCTATAAATCCACAAAGTTGCGTTCCAATCGGTGAGTGCGGTTTCGCACTGTTCCCCTTGTAAGTGCCCCTCTTACCCAGGGACGAATTTGGAGATTTGGCGTGCGTAGGCTAACAAACGTCTGTCACCTTTTTTGTGAAATATCATTAAATATTTTAATTTAAAAAAGATTAGAGAATTTTAAAATTAATTCTATATGACCATTAACATTTGAACTATTGCTAATTTGCTACACGAAACAAAAAGTGAATTGCTTTTAAATTTGTCTTAAGCTTCTGCGTTTAAGGGGGGACCCCGCTCAGAAGCCACTAAAAAGTTTGGGATTTTTTGTTCGTATAAATAAAAATATTGGTGTTGGATTTTTGACATAGTTTTAAAGCAATCTTTATTTTGCTAGAAAAAATTTTTTTTATGGAAAATTGTACAAAATGGCGGCAAACAAAGTGGCTTTCCGGAGCACTGCAAAAAAAACTGACCCACAATCCCGGGAATGACTGGATCATCTGAAAAGGAAATACAACAAAGATATATAAACAGGAATATATTCTCTCCAACCTAGCGTAAGATTTTCTCAAAATTCGAATTATTTTGGAAATTGTAACATTTTGAAGAATTGACTTTAATTTTTTACATAAAAATTTGTACTGAAATGCTTGTAAAAAGTCGAATAATTGAAATATCAATAAAATCCTACGCTAGGTTGGAGAGAATATATTCCTGTTTATATATCTTTGTTGTATATTCTTCTCAGATAATCCAGTCATTCCTGGGAGTGTGGGCCAGTTTTTTTTTGCAGTGCTCCGGGAAGCCACTTTGTACAATTTTCCAGAAAAAAAATTTTCTAGCACATGTTACGAGCCGGGGCTGTGGCAAAGCGAGAGGCCGGCGAGAAGGGTATTTCCCAAGGAATACGATCTATGAGTTTGTTAGTTAGAGTGCGGACGAACCTGATGCGAAATCAGGGAGCCGCTAGGATTATCGGAAACGAAAACGAACCTGATGCGAAATCAGGGAGCCTCTAGGATGGATTCACACGCGGACGAACCTGATGCGAAATCAGGGAGCCGCAGGAGGGTGAAACGACGTGAACGAACCCGATGCGAAATCAGGGAGTCACTAGGATGAAGTTCACAGACGAACCTGGTGCGAAACCAGGGAGCTGTTAGGAGGTTGGATTATTCACAGACGAACCTGGTGCGAAACCAGGGAGCTGTTCGGAGGTTGGTAGACTTACAGACGAACCTGATGCGAAATCAGGGAGCTGTAGGATACGGACGAACCTGATGTGAAATCAGGGAGCCGTAGGAGGGGTGAGGTTTCGTGGACGAACCCGATGCGAAATCGGGGAGCCACTGGGTTGAAGAAGATTCCTTGTTTTGGTGAAAGGTTTGCGAACGAACCTGATGTGAAATCAGGGAGTCGCGGCAAATGTTAGTGATGCCTCGTAACTCTTAATTAAAGTTTGATACAACTCGAGCGGTAAAGTTGTATCAGTGGGTGAGTGCTACTAATATTATAAGGATCGCTGGGTAAGAGATGGGTTTAACGAATCTACTCGATTTACAACGTGAACACCATTCGTATATTCAATAGTCAATATGATACAAATGTAAGTGTCGCGATTAAATAATTAAATAGTGTGTAATTACCAATAGTTGCACGGTGTTAACGCACTGGCGATGCGGGGCGTAAGAGTGGCTATTTCAAAGTGCCAAATAGAATATAAACCGAACTTGCGGATTCTATGAGGTTAACTGTTGATTCGTAAGGAGACTTGAGCCCGATCTTACTGGATTTTAACCAACTCTGTACGAGCGTGACACGACGTTACTCTATACGTGACTGTACTGCTTTGAACCGACGAGGGTTGAAACCAAAGGGTTTATATAGTCCCAAAAATGAGTGGGGATTCGTTAGGAATCTCCATATAAGGAAATCCTTCGGGGTCGTCGTCGTGTCACTCCCGTTCTCACGGTCGAAATCCAGCTGGTCGGGATCTTGACTTCCATTAGTGGTGTGTGATAAGCGAAAGGATTTTGGGGCGTTTTCCCTTCGCAGACGCGAGCTCGAAAAATGGTTGAGAGCGGCGTATGGGAAAATTCCACATACGTAACACACAATAAAGATTGCTTTAAAACTGTGTAAAAAATCAAAGCCCAATATTTTTATTTATACGAACAAAAAAATCCCAAACTTTTTAGTGGCTTCTGGGTGGGGTCCCCCCTTAAGGGGAAATCCCGATCGACGAGGGATTCACATGAAAAATTGTGCTTTTTCGGAAACTGAGCAGAGGATCCATTTCAAAGTGTAAGGTTATTTTTTTATACTTATGAAAAAAAGGAAAAACCATTGTGGGTGTCCGAAACCATTGTGGGTCGACTCCTAGGCGGGTCGGTGTGAGGAACAACTGTTTGAGATGAAAGAGATATGCGCGGCGAGTGAATGTTTAGATTTGAGTGTCGATTGCGAGCGGGAATGATTCCGAGAATGCACGTGGAAATTGTGAACGAATGTGTGTGATGTGCATGGTGGCGCGTGGCATGGGTGTGTGATGTGTGTGTGTGTGTGTGTGTGTGTGTGTGTGTGTGTGTGTGTGTGTGTTCTGGAGGAGCATGGGGTGATCGACAATCGAAGAGCGGTCACCAGAGTCGGATTCGAGACGCGAGCGAAGTAAGATCATCGAGACGTACATAATATTCATACCTAATTATAATAAACTTGGTTAGTGGTACGCGAGTTGCCTTATTTTACCCTGCTTCTGATCCGGTCACTTCTAAATCCCACACCATTAGTTAGCAAAAAAAATTAATTCAAAGTGTTATTTATACAATTGTCAGGTTCCATTTCTGTGCGGCATGCAGCATAGCGGCTGATCTATTTATCTGACACCAAAAAACCAATCAGATTTTTTTAGGAAATTCCACAGGTAATGAACTTCGATTCGCAGAAAAAACTGCAAAATTGACAAAATTGAGGCAGTCTGACAAATCGATACTTTTCTTCAAATTGCCGCCATTTTGTCAATATTGCAGTGTGTCCTGCGAATTGAGGTTCATTGCCTACGCAATTTCCTAAAAAAAATCTGTTTTTTTGTTTCAGATGAATAGAAACAGCTGCACGGCTGCACGCTGCACAGAAATGTAGCGCTTGTATAAGTAATTCGTTGAGTTAATTTTTTTTACCAAATAATGATATTTTCTTTTGTTCAGAAGTACCTACCAATAAAAAAATACCCTCACAATTCGAAATGGATCCACTGCTCAGTTTCCGAAAAAAACACAAATTTTCATATGAACCTGAGCTCGTCGGTTGGGGTTCCCTTTGCAGATCACCCGGTCAAAACAGGAAAAATAAAAACATTTTGTTACCTTTTTCAATTTCTTTCGCCCAAAATTTCCGCCCTAGGCTGCAACCTACTTAGCCTATATACAAATCCGCCCCTGTTCTTACAGAGTGCTCTTACACATTCGCACTCTGTCTCATTCATTTAATTGTAGGGAATAGTGATCACCATAGTTCGAGACAGAAACCCCGTACTTCTGTCACGACACTAGAGGTAAAGAGTAGACTGGTTGGCCACCTAACAGTGATTGGCCATATTTTGAGAAATAAATGAATATAAAGAAATACCAATGTTATGCCTTTTTTTAATGAACATATGCATATTCCTTGTACTCTCTTGCTTCGGATGTAATCAGTATTTCTCCACTCATTATATACTGTGATTATATATAAAAGCAAATAGGATGACTCGGCTTTGAAGTTTGGAAATTACAGCGATTTAATCAAAAAACCATGAGTATAGTTAAAAGTTTGCGAATAGTTTAATGTATTTATGATATGTATATTTCTTATATTCGGTATATATCGATAAATAAAAGTTGAAACTTTATAAAAGAATTATTTATTTGTTAAAATTATACATATATTATGAAAAATACAGGGGGCCAACAATTGTCATATGAATAATGTTGAATGATAGTAATTGGCCGGGCAGCGAGTGACTGTTTTTTAACCATGTTAATGATGAAACAGTAATTAGCCCCCTGTTAAAAACAGAAACAAACCCAACAAATACATACATAATAAAATATATCCATTTTTATTGAATAATTTTAATCTTGTTTCTATCACCAAATCAAGCAACATTTTCTTTTAGGTTATATTATGTGTCAAATAGCGGTCAATCACTGTCGAACCGATTGGACAAGTACTGTCTTGACCATGCCAATAATGAGAGTAATTGACCGGGCGGCCAGTGACTGTTTTTTAACCATGTTAATGGTGAAACAGTAATTAGCCCCCTGTTAAAAACAGAAACAAATACATACATAATAAAATATATCCATTCTTATTGAATAATTTTAATCTTATTTCTATCACCAAATCAGGTAACATTTTCTTTTAGGTTATATTATGTGTCAAATAGCGGCCAATCACTGTCGAACCGATTGGACAATTACTGTCTTGACCATGCCAATAACTATATTTCTTCGTAGGAAACACACTTTTTGTATATTTTTATACATTCTTGATTTTTTTTATTATAAACTCTATTCATTTTTAGATTATTAGGGGTTTTTCGTACTTATTTATATTGATTTCCATTTCAAATTTACTAAATTCACATTTATAATTCATTATTTATGTGACACTCTTACTTAAGTGGCCAACCATTGTACTCTTTACCCTACTGTAAGTACAGAGCCTAGACCGGATCTTAGACCTAGTACTTCTATCGCGCTTACTCTCGATTTATCTGTTCATTTTCCGTAGGAATCTGTTATAAGGCCAATTCGTGGAGGCACAACGCTACTCTGCTCGCAGGAATTTGAATGCACGGACCCCGTTGATTTAATTTAACCAAGCACTACTATAATCCCATGAATAGGTAAGGATCATTCGCGCACAGTTGTGAAATCATTTCGGTACGCAATGAACGAATCACTATTGTATATCGGTTTTATTGGTAATTTAGACTAAGATCTTTAATTTTTATTTAATTTTATTCAAACTTTCACGTAATGTTATTTAAAAAAAATTATTTTTAAGTATTGTATCCCAAAAAGAAAGAGATTATTAAAATGTTGACACATTCGGATATTGTACGACCATGTTTTTCAAATCTTCGATAACGGGTCTGCCTCGCATGACCTGTAAATACGAGTCAGTCTCGAACCATCGTTCGCAGATAGCATTTCTCTTAGGGCGTATGCACAAGGCGACTTTTTGCAGCGATACAGTCGCGATACACTCGCAAAGAGGCCGCGATGCTAGAGCGATGCAATCGCTGCCCGTCTATCTTTGCACCGTCGCTGGCAATTATTTCAGTTGCCCTTCTGCAGCGATGCAATCGCGCGTTCACGAAACGCGCGACTGTATCGCTGCAACAAGTCGCCGTGTGCATACGCCCTTAGATCGCTGTATATAATAAACGCTAATAGAAGTTCACTAAATCATCAGTTTTACAACACATAGTATGTATTTCCTACTTTTCAAAATTTTAGTAAGTATGTAAAATATTTCTTCAAATTCAAGTTACGCGGCCTCGATGGCGGGGGGGGGGGGGAGGTATAAGTTGCATCAAAGGAACTTCTTTATATGGAAGCGGTTCGGTGATTTAAAGCTTATTTTTAGTTTCTTAAATAGAAACATATTTTGTTTATAACAGAATTACAGTGCATATATGCATCTTTGTTTTTAATGTAGCATAATGCATTTTTTGTATCTAACACTAATATATAGGGTGTCCCACGTATGTATCGCCACGAAATTTCATTCCTTGAACTTTACACAAAATTGTTTTAGACAACCGTTGAAATATATTCAAGTGTGCATAACTTCCGTAAACCAGGGTTTCTTTTTTGCATTTTTTCTTAGAAATGGATGTTACCCGGATATTTTTTTAAAAAAAACTATCATTTTTTTAATTTGCATTCTTCTGAAAGCACAATATATTTAAATTTAAGAAAATAAAGATGAACTTTAAATCACCGAAACGTTTCCACCTACAAAGATTTCATTCGATCCAACTTGTGTCCCTCCGTGAAACTTCGCAACTTTCATTGCACCTACTATACTCAATATAATGAAAATTTTGAAGATTTTAGTAGAATATTTCTATAGCATTTTCACCACTGATACCGAAATAATTTTTCTTAACTACAATCCACGATATTAGCCGCATTTCATTGAAAGACTACAAAATTCTCTTAGTTTTATAATAGTATCGTAAAGTTTCAAGTTCAAGAAATGTTATTCACCATCGATTATTTGTTCGAATTTTCGTTACTAACAATAAGATGATATGTTTCTGATTTGCTTCAATATTGACGTACTAAAGATTTCATTGCTACTATTGTAAATTACAATTGCTTAATAGAACAAATGAACACAGGATTCCTATAAAACAATAACATACAAACACTACATTTGCCACAGGAAATATTTGTATTTTTTATATCATCACGATATCTCTTTAATTGCCCCGTTTCTTCTTGAAGTAGCTGCAAAACATTGTTTTTATAACGATTCCTAAGAACATAAATTATACTTCTGTTATATTTTGTTTCACGTCTCATCATACATTTGTTTTTTAATAAAATAACACCTTTGTAATAAATAATGGGTAGTAACATCTAGACAACCACTACGGTAATGATAAATAACATTAATTGTTAAAAAAAATGGTGTCTAGAATAAAGGAAATTATAAAAAGAACTGATAAGATCCAGCAGACATTCGACGATATAAACATTGGGTTGATAAGCCAGTACACTACCTCTTTTATTAATTTGGATTGCGGTCTAAACCTTTTTACCTTAATGTTAATTTTAATATTAAATACTTTTGTAAATAATGCGCATTCGCGCAGATGCCTGAGTCTATGTTTGCTCATTTTTGCTCTAGATTCACCAGGAGTTTAGTGGAAATCGGAGACATGCTGTGACCTCTCTTTGCGAGACGTTCAAACAACCAACAACTATACAGCAGAACTGGGCAAATCTCATTTGAAATTACAGTAGAAACAAGCAGTTTGAAATAATATCTCGGTCTTTTATATGTAATAGTGTTATTTAGAATTAAATAAAGTATCGATTCATTTAAAGTTACAATAGTTTTAAGTTCGAAATTATTTCATTACTTTCGATTTCAAACACAAATGAAGACACAATGGGCTAGATAATTCATTTTAATGTTCTAAACTCACTTTAGTTTAGTAACAAATGAAATTACAATTATTTTGTTAAATAACGGGTCTTAATTTTTCAGTACATATTCAATGGAGATAAATATAAATAAATAGATCACAAATATAAGTGTGTGATGACTAAAACAGGTATTTGAAGTTATGGTAAACTTGCCGATGAACTGGGCCCTCGCCGATTTCGATGACCTTCACATATGTTGTGAAGGTCGTCATTCTGAACATTTCCCTTTAAACTTTTTGGCGGTCGGCCTTAGATTCGGAGATATTAATAAAAAAGCTTTCGGCATAATATATTGAAATTTGAAAGCTACCTCCTCACCGATTTCAATGATCTTGATATATGTTGTCAAAAACATATGAAAAACTTTCCGCATAATACACCTATTGAAATCTCTTTCACAGCCAACGGTATTAGTATTGGTTGGGGCTAGATTAGGGCGGGTTGGCGCGCGGGCGCGTAAAGGCGGTCGACTTTGGTTTACGAGATATTCGCATTAACTTTACTTAACTTTAGAATTATCGAGTTTAACACATACTCGCATCGGTTCGCTACCATGCTTTACGCGCCCCCCACCCTAATCTAGCCCCAACCAATGCTAATACCGTCGGCTGTGAAACAGATTTCGATATGTTATGCCGAAAGTTTTTTATTAATATCTCCGAATCTAAGGCCGACCGCCAAAAAATTTAAAGGAAAATATTGTTCAGAATGACGTCCTTGACAACATATGTGAAGGTCATCGAAATCGGCGAGGGCCCAGTTCATTGGCAAGTTTACCTGAAATAAAAACAGTAGACGTAAAAGATATTAGGGGAGACGGGGGAAATACGAGCCAGTTAACGAAAAATCAAGATATTTAATCAACTGAAATATTTATTAGAACCTTTGTCAATTCTTTAAACAAGTTATAAACAATAATATAAGAGTGACCTTTTTTACGTGCCACCAACTTAAAATAATCTATAACATTTTCTTGAAAAAGTAGTTTTGGCCCACATTGCCCGCAGGTTGAGGTAATGAGGGCCAAGCAAGTCTTCACACAGAACACAGAAAATTATATAGCCCAAAACTAAATTAAAATCTTTTCTTCTAATACTAAAAGGATAGTAATTATTAGAGATCCACAATATCCATACCACAATCAAATTTAATGATTTGATTAATGTTTAACGAATTCTAATTAAGTGGATACATTTAGTTACAAAAATCATATGTGTAAGTATTTATTTGGTGTGTCAGAACCTGTGCCAACCGTGTCCAAGTTCTTGACATCTGTAGCAAAAAAAGCTGTCAGTATTCAAAGTTTTTGTGGGGTGAGGAGCCACTTGACAGAAGTAAACATAACAGAATAACATTTGAAATAAACACAAAATTGATGTTATCATAACAAAGCTGAACTATGGATCTTTCAAATAAGGCCTAAACAAAATATAATAGACAAAGGTTTTATACTTACTATTTCGATGCAAATTTTCGAGAAATAACAGGAAATACATGCTGAATAAACAACGTTCTCTGTCACCGGTACGAACGCGACTAGCGAGACAAACAAATGCCCAACATCATTGTTGGGGGGGGGGATACCTTCGAGCGGAAATTGTCGTCGTTCGATTTACAATATTGCTAAAACTATACTGGCTCCTATAATCCACTGGCTCTCATTTCCCCCGTCTCCCCTAACCTGTTAACCGGAGAAGACGAGTATATAACTCGTCATTGGAAAATCCCTCCGTGTTGAGTAAGACAAGTTGATTCACTGCGTCAGTTACAAAATTTTACTCACAGAAAAACGGATGAAAGTATATTAGGCCATGTGCCGCATTTACTGTGAACACGTGAATTAGTTTTACTTGGTCGAAAATAACCCTGTTAACAGGTTAATTAGGTGAACTGATTCACTAATGCATTTTTCTTTCTTTGAATCATAATGTGTATCCTCAAGTGATGCAAAGGAGTCTGTAACTTCTTTTATTCAAAAGGATTTAAGTGCGTAAAATTTGTGCATTGTCCGTATAACATAACTCCGTATAATCATAGTAGACACTAATTTGAATTTATAGATTGTAATTAAAACTGATTTCTTCCGCAAAACATCGCTATGCGATAACATCATATTATAAATAAATAATGTATTTATCAATGAACATTTCTATGCAATTTCTAGAAAAATAAGAGTTAAGTATGAACATTCTAACCACTGAATTACAACTTGGCAATGGTACCACTAATTGGAATATTTCAGTGTCTCAAATATAGAATTATTTTTAAATTTATCTCCCTTTGTATTTCAAAAAATGGGGTAGAAATGAAAAAAAAAGCAACCTGTTACTTGAAATAATACTTCAAATACCGTTATGTGAAAAGTGCCCAGATCTGCTGCACAGATTCGAACCATAAATATTCAACCGCTAACAATTAACGATAGTGCACAGGTTTATAACGAATAGTGAAATAAATTACACGCGATATTGCTGGAACACAATGTCACGCTTAACGCTAAAAAGTGATTATTTTGTTGAAAGCGTAAATCAAAGGGCAATTCTTTCGTTCCAACGTTCCGAAAGATCGAGTCGGTTAATAAATATGATTTACCCGCAACTCATTACTCATTACGATTAATATTGTTTCTCGGTCCAGCCACGCATCCATGCAGTCAAGGACCACAGAACTTCCCGATTCTCTTCGCTTTTCTGTTACCACATGTTTCCTATAAACCGAACATTACCTCCGCTGAAGTCCCCACTATGCCAGTGGAACGTTTGGTAATCGTGATTCAACAAATTCGATTAAAAGCTTGCACGACAAATAAAACACAAAAGCACTTTGAATTTCCATAAAATTCACCGAAAAAGCAATACGACATTACGATTAAATTGGACGAAAATTCGGGAAGTCAACATGTACCTCGACTCTAGGACGGTAGGTCCAAACAATCGCCTGCCTTCAGGCAAGGGACCTGTGAGGTCCAACAGCGGTCAGAGCTGTGATTGGTTGAAACAATATGTGGCTGTCGCCCGCCATTCTGGGAGAAAATTCATTAATATACTCTTGAAAACGAGAGAAAAGAAAAACACGGAAAAGAACAAAGTACCATTACTAAACTCTAACGTACATTACTAAAATTACACTTGTACTACAGCAAACTTACGATATACTTTTTTGCAGAGACGTATATCCTCATAATGAAAGATTTCCCAGAACGACAGACTATGCCCAATCTCTCGAGCTTTCCACAGAACGTCTTTATTCGGAACAAGTTGATAATGTGACACTCAATAAATAACAGAACTTCTACATGTCCAATTCTGCCATCAGATTGTCCTGCCGAATCCCAGAACGAAAAAAAGCGCAAAAATTCGAGAAACGATGTATGACCATGCTTCAGCAAGTCCTGAAAGGCAAGCACCGACTCCAAGAACTGCGTTTTCGCGCTTAGTTCTATCAATTTTAAAGTAGACGCCTACACGGATTGCTTCTGATCACCGGCTAAACGCCGCGGTCATAACGGAAAGACACAATTCGGAAAGACAACCCTGGAAATGAACTATATATTCATAACGATGCGTAGTTTTGTTTAGGTACGTACACGTACGGCGCGGTATGCTGTTTCGTATTTTTTTTTCTCGAAGTACTGGTAGAAGTCGGACGAAAGAATAGACAAATAGGGTGCCTACTGAGGTGAACCTTTACAAAGAGAAAGAAGAGGTAATAACTGTATGAATTACGATCAATGTATGTACAACGAACACTAAACATCTCGTGACTTTAATTTGCAGCCTCTCCCAGTCAGCCAACTCTGTTCAAACAGATTTTGCCCAATGCATGCTACAAATTTCTGTCAACAGAAAGGCTACAGATTGATAGCAGGATCTGTTATACAAGGTTATCCATTTAAGCCTGGCGGCGCTCGCGCGAGTACAAATGAGGAGACAGCAGCAACAGCGTCACACTCGTACTTACTACTGCAATCATATGTCGATACATTCTTCATCTATGGGCTGGTGCTAGAAGTATAGGTTCGTGTAGGTCAGCGCTGTCCAAGGTCGCTCCCGCGGGAGGTTGGGGTTCTCCCACTCTCGTCCGCATTGTCAGGGATACCGCGCAGCACTAACCGCGAAGACGCTAGCCCGGCTAGCCCGTCATGGCAGCCTTCGTAGCGTCGCGCGGTCTCCTTGAGAACGGAAGGCACGTTGTGCGAGAGAAAGCTTGGAAGGGGAAGCAGGCGCGTGAGGGGCCCCTACGCTGGACAGCGCTGTACAGTGTAGGTCATCTATCGACATATGATTGTAGTAGTATATATGCGATAGTACTCAAGTGAGCGCCGCCAGTCTTAAATAGATAACCCTGTATTCGGTAATGTTGGCAGATTGGCAACAGAAATATAACAGAATCTGCTGACATAACGTGACGGCAGATGGATCGCAGTAATCGAACAGAGTCTAGCAATCGTTTCATTTTATCTTGTTATTTTAAAGTGGTTTTCGAACTGCAATTCGAATATTATTATTATTATTCGATTATTATTGACACCTGCAGTCTTCCTCTTTCTGAAATAGAACTGTTGAGCTCGGTGGTTTAAAGGGTTTCTTGGCAACAAAACACGTGCCAATATTATAATCAATTGAGGGCTCGGATGCAATAAGGGGACTAGCGCTCGAAAATGCGAAAAAGTATTGTCCAAACGCTAAGAAATATTGGAAAATTAAATGTTGTTAAACTGTATTTTAAAAAATATAGTGTTGTAAAACTCGTCACGCCACACATTTTTTCTATTTACAGTTTGTTTATCGAATCATTGCTATTCGAGCTAAAAATTATAAACAAAAAAATTTTCATCGTCCAAAATCATTATTTCTTCAAACATAAATTGCGATAACGTGAGTAAATATTAAGGGATCGTTATGAGGCTTAAAACATAACTTCAGAAAACTCTAGCGAAGCCGTAAAATGTATGCACAAAACCCTTATGTTAAAAAATGTAATATTTAATTAAAAAGAAATACTGGACATAACCCATGTTTTTCAACGTTCGCCGTTAAAAAGTATCGAGGCAATTTTGAGTTACATATAACTTGCAGCGACAAAGTTTTTCCTTAATATACAAGGAAGTTTTTCACCAATTTTCACACTGATTAATAAATAATTGTAGAAGATATGACGATATATATAAATGTCGCGCGCCACCAACAGTCAGCAGCCGCGTATAATGCGCTATTTAGCAGTTGTAGCACTCGCGTTGATATTTGGCGCCGCGCGAGAATTATATATATCGTCATATCTTCTACAATTATTTATTAATCAGTGTGAAAATTGGTGAAAAACTTCCTTGTATATTAAGGAAAAACTTTGTTGCTGCTATATGTAACTCAAAATTGCCTCGATACTTTTTAACGGCGAACGTTGAAAAACATGGGTTATGTCCAGTATTTCTTTTTAATTAAATATTATTACATTTTTTAACATAAGGATTTTGTACATACATTTTACGACTTCGCTAGAGTTTTCTGAAGTTATGTTTTAAGTATCATAATGACCCCTTAACATTTACTCAAGTTATCGCTATTTATGTTTAAAGAAATAATGATTTTGGACGATGAAAAATTTTTTGTTTATAATTTTTAGCTCGAATAGTAATGATTCGATAAACAAACTGTAAATAGAAAAAATGTGTGGCGTGACGAGCTTTACAACACTATATATTTTAAAATACAGTTTAATAACATTTAATTTTCCAATATTGCTTAGCGTTTGGACAATACTTTTTCGCATTTTCGAGTGCTAGTCCCCTTATTGCATCCGAGCCCTCAATTATAAAATGTGACATTACTAACATTTAAATGTCATTTAACAAGTTTGAAGCGAAAAATTGAATATAACTTATAAAGATTTGAACAGTTGAATCACATAAGGAACAGTAATGCCCTTATCTCTGGATTATTTTAAAACAGGAGTAACAATTTGATAAAGACAAGCAATAATGTTATGTTACATAAACTATTTTACGTTTCATCCTATTTTTTTGTTTATCAAACGTACATGTAGCAAGTGATCAAATACTCTTGAGCGGTAGTGTATACAATAATATATTTATTGTTTCTCTAATAATATATACATTTACAATAAAATTTCAATTTTTAATTTGATTTGTGCTTACAGTTTTTACAAAATAATATAAATAGCACATATAAATTAGAAAAAGAACTTTTAATATTTAAATTTTCATAAATATGCATATATATATATGGGTGTTCACAAAGCAGACAAAAAAGTTATTAAAGGAAATTGGTCTATGTTAAATGAGCAATATGGAGCAATAACGAACACATTGTAAATAATTTTTTGTCAAGGCAGAATCAATATGAACTTGGGATTTTTAAATAGAACCATAGATTTCTTTTTCGTATAAAATGTAATACATTTATTCACATAATATACTAAATATGTTTTATTTCAGTATATGCTCAAATTGCCACCTTCCGCGATACAACATTTTGCTCTTTTATAGAAGTATGGATGTATTGCAGTCTTTATTCTGACTGGATTCACAGATCATACATTCTGTGATTATTCTATTCTTATGGTCTTCAATACTTGTAACGGGTGATTCGTACACAATCAATTGTAAATATCCCCATGAGATGAAATCTAAATCAATATATTTAAAGTCATCTGACTCAAACGCAATTTAAGTGCCACTAGATAAATTTACTGCTTGGAATTTAATATTATGCAACAAAAGGGTATTACATTTCACAGTTGTTGAATTCGTCTTAATATTTCCAACAACATTATGGAAAAAAGCCCATATGATTCCATTTAAAGAAACTCAGTCACCTTCATTTTGCATTGCAAACAGATTACTTTCAAATGTCTGTTACTGCTCCATTGAACATAGATAAACTTTTTATTCATGACTTGTTTTGCTACAGTATCATAAACAACTAAAAGGTCATGCGGACTGTTAGTCCACTATAAGATGTCCCTTTCGAAACAGAGTAAGTTGTATTTAAAACATTTTTTCGAATAAAGAATAGTTTAGCAGATTTGAGCCCCATCGCCCGGGGTTCTCTTTTTCCGACTGCTACACGTGGAAAAATTAAAATAAGATACCTCTGTATGCGAAATCGGGGCCTCGGTAGAATATAAAAGAATCCCCCCCGTGGCACTGTTTTTTCGCACTTTCACAAAATGGTGTCAGAAGTAGGATGGGGGGGGGGGGATGTATCACCGACCACGTGAGAGACAGAGAGGGAAAAACGCCCTTGTATGTGACAGAGAAAAGGAAAAGAGCAAGAGAGGGGGTTGGTGGTACACAACCCAATAACGAAACGGAGAAGTGCGTTTGTTAGTTACATGGCTGTGTCTCCAAGTTTGAGAGTTTGCAATTCCAGTACCCCAAGAGAAAAAAATCTCGTTGTATTAAAAGTTCTTTCTCTAATTTATATGTACTATATATATTATTTTGTAAAAATTGTAAACACAAGTCACATTGAAAATTGAAATTATATTGTAAATGTGTATATTATTAAAAAAAAAATATTTTTGGAAATAGTAGAAAAATTATTTAATAGCCTGTAAATGCCTGTATGCATCCATCGATTTAAATAAATGAAAGGGGACAATCTCCTCGATTTCTGCTGCGTATCTGCACTCAAGTCAACCGATGTGCCACCAGGTTATGTCAGCAGGATCTGCTCGGTTTCTGCAGCGAATCTGCCCTCAACTAAACCATGTCAACAGGCTCAGCCCGCAGAACCATCGCTTAATGCGGATACAGATAGTACCGAATCTGCTGCCAATCTGCTGGCATACTGCGGACAGTTTGCTTACTGGGTCTTCTTGCGCCATCTTCGCACCACACTTTTGGGAAATACGTTTACGTGCCAACTTACGTTCGCCTGAAACCATGAAACGTATGAAAAGTTCGAATCTCGACGATTCGAAGTCGCCGGAAATGAAGGCTCGATCACCGTCAATCGTACAAAACAGTGGTCTACAGATATTTTTCCTCTTTTCTCTCATCTCATGACTCATCGCAGATTATAATTACTAAGATTGCAATACAATGAACTACCATTATTTTATCATTGTTTTGTTGTCAATAGACACCCTGAAGAAATAATAGAGCGACAGAAGAAAATGATGAAAGAATAGTGGGAGAGAAACGAGGGGCGGGAAGAGTAGTTATCCAAAGGGTCAATATCGTCCGACCGTAGAATCTGATAGTGTGAAGTAACCTAACCTATCTATGACCTAACCCCCCCCCCTCCCCCCTCTCTCTCTCTCAGAGAGAGGTGATATATATACAGTGAATCTGGCGATAAATAAAATCATTAAAACAACGATGTATATACACTCCACGATCGGAACGATAGTGTCTGGTACAGGATAAAGTAAAGAAAATGGCGTGAGTCGAGTATAGAGAGAGCTGGTGTCGGTTTTTATGAGCACCCTCCGTACTTACCACTCACTCATGTGTCGCCAACATGTTCCTTGCAAAGGAAGAGGGCTTTCTCCAATCGAATCGGTTACTTCTGCTTTACAGAACCACGAATTACGAGCATTTAAATTGTTTATCACTTTTGACATTATAATGATTCAATATACTAGATAATCTTAATAATTCGAATCAACTATATCCCTTTTTTCAGTATCGACAAAATGACAAAGATGAGTATCGTATAGTGTAATAAAGCCCTGTTTTTTTTTCCTGTTGAAAAATTCTATTGCAGTTTCTTCTAATCTTGTTTACTGAGCCATGGCTAACCCTTAATGTTTTCCATTGAGTAACCTGCATTAATTTGACAATTATTTTTCGTCGAACATGATTATGTTCTTACTTAATGCTGGTACCTTCAGTGTCAAAATATTTCTATTATTTGAAGGCTGACCTTTTCTGCTTTTTCATGAAATAAAAATGAATAAAATCCTATATCTTTACTTTATAAAGATAAACTAAAAATATTTTCTGTGACACAAGAGGTACAACGCTAATAAATATTACGTCATCACATACGTTAGGGCCGAATTTTCTACCGAAATTTAGATCAACATTTCAAACATACCTTTGATTTTATGAAGAAAAAACGTAGATAATATGAGTCTATCAGCGCCATAGTGGCCTAACCCACCATTTTGGATGGATTTAATTTCTGCCTAAACCACCTCTTATATAGCAAAATTTTAATTCTATAGTGGCCTAAGCAATCTTCGAAAAACATGCACAAAATGGCAGCACAAAAACGTGTTTTTGTACCGAGTATTTTGTTGATTCACATCGCGCAATACTGCCCTATGCAGCATTGGTCATTATTTTATATACTAATGATATACACATTACTAATTATATTTTTTAAAACTTCATACCTATGTACCTAAAAATAGAAATTAATGCAACAATATTAGAACGTCAATAATTTCATTAGCCGTCACCTCAAAACAAAAGATTTAGGTTTGCACCACTATTGCGCTGCTAGTCGATTATGTCATATTATTATTATTATTTTAATTATTATTATTATTATTATTATTATTATTATTATTATTATTATTATTATTATACAGATGCATCGGCCTCTTATCGCTCTGTGTTTAGGAAATATATCGTGAAGTGTATAAACACACCGCGGTACGATCTTATAGGATATAGGGTGAGGCATTTAACACGTTTGTATTCAATGAAAATTCCAAAAATGCGAAACAACATACTTTTGCCAATATCTCGAAATGTTGAAGTCGTACAAAAAAATGTTCCAGACAAAAGATACTCCATTTTTTATGTAGAATTGCAGTGATGCGATAAAAAAGCAGGCTCCCGTTTAAAAAAAAAATGAAGTTCACCTTAAAACGACCTTGAAAACTACCTTGGATTAAAAAACGGATATGACCACCATACTTCAACCTCAAAGAGAACAACTCTTGTCTAAAATATTTTTCTCTAAAATGCTTCGTTTAAGAGATATTTAGGTGTCTCGAGTTAAATTCCTCACCCTCTATACACGAAAAAAATTAATATAGGATTTCGAGTAATTACACATACCGGTGCTCAACATAGTTGTTTCCCCAATACAGTTATGCAGTTATTTCTTTTTTTATGTATTCTCTGGTAAGATCAACAGAAAGTGCTTACTTTTTAAGATATTTTCGTTGTTACATGTGGAAGTAGAAACAAACAAAAATATAATTTATTACCCATAATTAAAAAATGTGTACGAATTTTTACTGTTATGCAAATATCTCGTGAAATTCAAGAAAAAACCAAATCAGTACAAACATAAAAATATAGTTCTGTTTAAGTAAAAAGTATAAATATATAAACATAAGTACATGCAACTATAAAGTTGCAGGAAATATTAGAGTTTGCTGTAATTTATAACATTTTTCTCTACCACTTTCTACCACCTTTACTGAAAAAAGAGATATAATCCGTTCCACTTATTAAAATTATCTCGTATGCTTATGTACATACAACATGTATGTACATTTTATTGTCTACTACTGACTTTGTTTGCGATTTCTTTGCTCTACAACACAACATCTTCTAAAGTTTCATTGAGTAAACGTTATGATGTAAATTGCCAACAAGCAGAAGTAAATCGACTCGACCTGAAGCACTAACAAAATAAAAGTTGTGATAAACTAACCTGAGGCGACAGAATGTTCACACTGCGGCTTACACATTTCAATACTTCCTCGATCAAGGGAACCAAATGTAAACAAACCTTTACACAGTTTATCTATACATACCCGTAATAAAAAGATTTAAATAGTTTCTGTAAAATGAGAAAGTAGACTGAAGAACTAAGTGAAAGTGAATTCCGTTTCCAGCTACAGTGTGAAACGCCACCTTTCCGCAATCGCGTCTCTCCAAGAGAACACAGAGGCTGAGAAACAGCGCGTGGAAACGGTCTACCGTGAAATAAAACTGATAATACAAGGTTGCATAGAAGTTCATTCTACATACAAGTAATGAACCCCAAGAGTGAAACGCTAACAATTTTATGAGTTTTTGCAGGGTGCTACTGCTTGAAATTCTGAAGCTACTGATGTATGGTTTTGGGCGTAGACGGTTAATAATTTACGAGATATTTAACGTCAAAGTTTCGAGAGGCCCTTACGGGCTGTATCGCGAGCTCGGTTTCCAGTTGCCTCTGTTGTGTAGCTGTCGTAGGTCGCTCCCGCGGGAGGTTGGGGTTCTCCCACTCTCGTCCGCGTTGTCAGGGATACCGCGCAGCACTAACCGCGAAGACGCTAGCCCGGCTAGCCCGTCATGGCAGCCTTCGTAGCGTCGCGCAGTCTCCTTGACAACGGAAGGCACGCTGTGCGAGAGAAAGATTGGAAGGGGAAGCAGGTGCGTGAGGGGTCCCTACGATGGACAGCGCTTCGGCTAGGGTTTCGCCTACAAAACCGCGGTCATTTTTTAAGCCCGAGTTCAAATCTCCCTGTGACTTGACTACGATAATTTTTTCCATTTCTTTTTCTTAATTGTTTTTCAAATTCTCACAAGGCAGGTCTCACTTTATGAATGTGAGTCAAGTAGCATTTTTCGAAAAAAATAAAGAAAGAATTATGTTCATGTAAATGAATATTTCATTCATTCGATGTTCTTTGTGTATACAGAATTGTATTGTAAATAATTGTAAATAAAATATAATATTCTAAAAATATAAATGTATGTAGTTCAGTACGCATTACGCAAAATAATTAAGAAAAAAATTATTGCAGTCAAGTCACAGAGAGACTCGAATTCGCACACAAAAAATGATTGCGGTTTTGCAGGCAAACACCTTAACCGTAACCGCTACACCACAGAGGCAACTGAAAGGAGAGATCGCGATACAGCAGGTAGAGCCTCCAGAAAGTTTAACGTTAAATTTCTCGTAAGCTATTAATCGTCCACAGGCAAAAAGCGTATATCAGTAGCTTTAAAATATCAAGCACTATCGTCCTGCAAATGCTCATTAAAATGTTAGCGTTTCATATGAAGACCTCTCCTTGTTAAACTCTATCAGCCGAAAGATTTAAACTTTCTGAAGCTAACTTCGTTATATTCATATTACCACGACCAACGTAGAATCGTTTACAATATGACTTTGTAACAATACAAACTCTGTTTCAGCTGCTCACGAGTGTCTTACAGGAAAGCTTACGTGCTTATACGGCCATTAACAATACCATACCATATTATGTTCGTTAAAACTACAAATTTCAATACCAGGTACTCAGATGTAGATAAACGTAACAACGAAGATCCATAAAAAGGGTAGTTCGAAAAATGAAAACCCTCCTGCGCCATTCGGGGCAATCAAAAAATTCATTTCACACCGAAAAACCGATTTTGTTGCTCACCTGGTCGTCCAGGCTACTTCTAGAAGAAATACACGTCGTTGCTCTAATTCAAGCGCAATCGTGGGACGCGCGTAAGAAGTTTATATGATTGCTTATTATTCTGCTTTCTTTCTTTTTTACTGGCAGCGAAATCGAAGAAAAATAGCCGACCGTTTCCACTGCACCTGGTAAACCCTCTCAGGCACTGACGTGGCATCTTTTCGTAATGATATATTATAATTTAAAAAAAAACAAAGATTTTGCTAACTTCGTGTGAACTTCGTGGGAGAGGATGCGTCAAGTGCAGCCGCGGCCGATCAACGAAGTGTTTTCCACGCGAGCTAACGTGTTTTTACGCGTGCTTCTTTTCCTCTTCTCAGTCAGGTCCGGACCCTAATGGAATTTAGGGGCGAGCCCAAAGCACGAAGTGCAGTGGCGGGGTGGGCCCGTCCATAGGAGGTGATCATCTGAAGCGTGGGTGCATCATCGGAGCCAACATCGGCGCACCAGGAAAACCCATCGGAGCAGCGAATGCCGGATGCATCGCGCCTGGCGGCAACGCTCCTATCATCCCTGCAAAGGACGATAAAACATAAATCAACATACTCGAGCGGACCTTATCTCTCCCATTCGTTCCTTCGATTTTGTAATTTCACTTTTTTTTAAAAAATCTGTAAATAACGTTTTCATACGTACTTACGTCGCGAGAGTACTCATTTAACATAAACAAAACTCTGTGTGTGTGTATATGTGTGTATTTTAAATGCATACATTCCTCTCCTTTCTGTACTCTTTCTGTCTTCTTTTCCTCCTATGCAACAACAGTTTTTGGTAACTTTCTCTTTTTGGAGATTGTGCAACGGTCAGTAAAAAAGTATATATCCCAAGATTCTTACGGAATTTTGAAAGAAATGTTCAAGTATATATACCATTACTAGCAGGATTAATTTATTAATAACAAGTTTTAACTATCGCATAAAAGTGAATACAGTAGGACGTATGATACTGGCATTTCTTCCAATACATTCCGAACCAATCCAAAGAATTCTTTACTCTTCTGAACGGGAAGTTGCCTGACAGCCGACCGATGGCATTTCCTCAAGTAAAATTCATAAAAACATCATTTTTCCTTCCGTAAAGAATCAAGGAGTTAAACTACTGTCTATCCTGATCGTTTATAGATCACATTACTTTAAGTAGTACAGGTAATAGTACTCAACTTTAAGAATGTTGTTCGATGGTTTTACTCACGAATGAAGAAAAATAAACAGGAGGAAAGAAAAAGAAAAAGAATTTCAAAGTGACATTGATCAATCAATCAAGCACATCTCGTATCCGCTCCAACAATATGCTGCTTTGGAAAGTGATAAAATGATAAGGATTCGAGTTTCCTAGGACTACGTTATACACCCGTAAGTGTTGTCATCGGCAGCCCACCTACGTCTATCTAGCAACTTTGTCAATGCGAATTGCATATCTATACGAAGAATTGAGCTCAGCATGCAATATGCCGCATACGCAATACAAGTCACAACAAACTGACAAAATGTGATACCACACAAAACCTCACACCATACAAAAGTGATCGATACGTGTTCTGTTATGATCTGATTGAACAAATCGCTCGGCTGTCAGCCGATCTTCCAAGACACTGCTCGAAAAGCACTTTCACAAACAAAAGCAAATCAAGTAATAACATAAGCTTTAAGTATTAATATTACTTTCTTTGTTTATCCTAATTCTGCGTGCAAGTTTGCTGATCTCAAAAGTTTCCAACTATAGTGGAAACACAAATTTCACCAGTATTACTGAATGCTTTGATACCCTTTAAAAAATCTAAATCTTGATCTGAAAAGTCATCTTTTCGTATGTATAGCTGAAAACGTGAACTAATAACAATATAGCACGGAATAAAATTCCGATTACAATGGCGATCCCCGTTCTCATCAATGGGAAATTAGCCGCCACTATCATCAAGTATATAACAAACAACTGCAATTAGATGTATTTACGAGTTATAAATATATATTGGATAACGTAAAATCGTCTACTTACTGTGAATTGACTCGACTTATCTAAAATCGTTTGTGTAACACAAAAGCTAGGCTATGGTGTGAGGGAGATACATTACGTTCGTTCTTGTTGCTAAGTAGTTTCTTTTTTATCATAATACACACCGCAATAAGAACGATGGCGACGAAAGATAATCCCTTCCCTCTTTTTTTCTTCCAATGAATACTTTGAACCCATCCTAAAACAAACTTTCGATGAAAAGATACCAAAAAGATGCATTCATGACAAATTCAACAGTGTTCTAAACATATACGACTAACTACCCCACATTCTGTACATGTTATCAACAGAAAGATACAATGGAAACAAAAATCTGAAACTTCTTTGCAGATATAAAGAAGGAAGGGATACGTTAATCATTGCCGAAACTATGCATCAATTTGTTTTTAGAATGACAACTTCGAACGACTGTCAGTACCGTGCCCAAAAAGCGGTTTCTTCACTACTGTATCACAACACCAGGATTTCAAGCTATATAAGTAATATGAACAGACAGGATGGTAACGCGGTTGGCGAGGTAATCGCAAGTGAGCCGTAAGAAGAATATGGTTATGTCGAGAGAGTGAATAAAGAAGCTACTGGAACGGAAAAGAAATAAAATTACACACATATATATATATATATATATATATGTGTGTGTGTGTGATATATATATATATATATATATATGTGTGTGTGTGTGTGTGTGCGTGTAATATATACACATATATATATATATACACATACGATGAACCAGCCGAGCGGCCGAAACTCGATTAATTCAACAGTAGAACTCTTACCCACTGAGAGAAAAACATATACATACATATGTATACCACGAAATTTCTGTGTTATAATCACTCGGTATCGAGTACTCTAGTTTCAAGAAGAGGTATTTCACGTCCAAAGGGTCGTGATGTATCCAAAATCAAAGTGTAGCTGTCCGGCGCTGAAGGAATCAGAACAGATGAAATATCGTTGGCCGCTCGACCCACCTGCCCAGTGATAATAATATAAATATACAGAATAGGAATAATAATAAATATAATGATGTATATATATACACACACATAAATATGTGTATATGTAGATAGGCCATGTCACCGCATGCTAATTGCTAGGGACCAACCTTGTTGCGCTTGTACAAAACACGGATTTAGTAACCAGACTGGGTTCGTTCGACACTCACCAAGGAGTGACTGGGCGCCCTGCAAACGCACCGTTAAAGCATAAACGTACAAGACACGCTGTCGTCGATTCTGGCATATGGGTGAATCCTGAGCGTACTAGTATTTGAACAGTCATACTTCATACTACCCCTCTTTCTTTTATGCACTTGAAATATTTCAATGTTTTTTGTATGCCCTATGCGAAACTGATCCCCCTGAATTCTAGTCTCTATATTCCGTCACCCTCATTCATTCACAACATATTCTTAGCCATCAGCCAAGTCTAATTTGTTGTTCAGGGTCGGGGGGCAAGGGCTACATAGTCATGGATGAAGTGCAAAGGTATGTTATACTGCGTATGTCAGATGAAAAACATTTCCGTCTCAACAATTAATCTATATTTCTATTAAATGGATTATAGAAACCTCAAACTCTTGGGTAAACTCATTATTGTCCGAAGCTATCTCTCTAACCAGGAAACATACAAGTCTTTATATTAGGGCCAACACAAGTTGTTTCAATCCATAATGGTCATGTATCCTTGTAATCAACCAAAAAACCATACTGTATGTATATGTGTACATCATGAAATATACGATGTATCACCTAATCTTGGCATTTTGTTCCTAAAAGTATATGTATACATACGCATGTATGTGTTAATGTGTCCAAAGCAAGGAACATTAAACGTGATCTTTTTATTGCCTCCGAAGTAGGAAATAAATATAAAACCATTAAAGAGATTCGTCACAAGAAAATACTACCAAAATTTATCGAATTACAGAAAACAGGATCCCATACTTTTAATTTTAATTCCAAAATAAAATACTGGCAAGGGCACATATAAAAAAAAACGTCTCAAGTGATTCAAATATTTCCGTTGAATAATGGGTACTGATGGAGTGCTCTCATTGGAAAGGGAGTGAACGTTTTAAAATCATAGAGACTTACCTGGTGGCAGGCCCATAGGGGGCGGTCGCATCATGTTACCTCCATGAATCAAAGCAGGTGCAGCTAGGGTCATAGTAGGCCGCATAAGCGGTGCCATCAGGGCAACAGAACTAACAGGCATTGCCGCAGACGCAGGAACCATAACAGTCTGCGGTGGTCTCTGAAATCTTTGCTGCTGTTGTTGAAGCGCATTTAACGCAGCTTGTTGTCTCTGTTGCTGATCCTGAAACGCAGCAGCTGCATTAGCAGCGGCAGCTTGTTGTTGCTGTTGTTGCTGATGCTGTTGCTGCTGCTGTTGCTGCTGTTGCTGCTGTAAAGCGGCAGCTTGCTGAGTCGCATCAACCTGTACAGTTCGAGTTTCCTCTGTCTGTCGCCGTTGATACTTCGGAAGTCTTGCTCTAATTTCCTCCTGTACCATACAATTTTTGTTTCCTCATTTTCATAGTTCGTTAGATTAGAAACATATAAATAATTATTTTCCAACTCACTAGGCTAAGATCCTCTGGAGGATGAATGATTTTAATGGCAGCGCTGGTGGTTGCTATAAGGTTTACTTTTTGATCACTTCCAATATTATTGCTAGTGGTGGTATTACTGTCCGCGTTACTGTAAGCAGGGAATGTTGGTTTAACTGGTCCTATGGATCCACCAGCTACTGACGTAATTGGTTTAAAGTCTGTGCCCAGAGGAGAAGTCACAGCTGTGGATGCAGCTGTTGAAACAGCTGCAGCACTTGGGAATAATGGTCTTGCTGGTGGAATAGATGCACCTGATACTGGTGGTTGTATACCTGGAGGCATACCTGGCATTCCAGGCATCATACTACAAAGAAAAAGAGAACTCATTACTTTATCCTGTCATCCTCGCCTCTTTTTTATAATATCTATAAGTTTGAAAACTTTGAAAGATTGTATTTACCTAACTTGTATTAAATTAATATCACAAAAGTTACTCTTCTTTCACGTTGTCTGCTTTTGAAAGAAAAAATGATACATACCCAGGTCCCATGAAAGGTGGACCTACAGGACCCATAGGTCCCATCATATGGTGCATGGGAGGTGGGAACTGTCCCATTGGTGGCATACCAGGATGAGTTGCCATACCTGGCATTACACCTGGCATCATATTTGAACCTGTGGGCATCGCTCCTGGCGCAGAACCCAACAAACCCTCTGGTTTTGTCTTTTTCCTAACAGGTTCATCTTCACCAGAACTTGGTGAACCAGGTCTGCCTCCATTCCGTTGCCTTTCATGCTCTTTTGCATCATTTGGTGGTATACCTTCCATGCCATAAATTTCTATTTCAATATTGCTACGATTCGGCAAAGAATTGGGTACCTTATCTATTGCTTCTTTATGTACCTAAAAAAAATTAGAACGATAAATATGTTTTAGCTTAGATTTATTTTTAGATTCGCATATTACCCTAGAAAAATCTATAAGCATGGGAGGTGGTTACCTGCATACAGTGTATACTCAATCCTGGTCCTGTGTAAAGTTTTTTGTGACAAATGTGACATTTGAAGTGTTTTGCTTTTTGATGCTGAATAAGAATTTTCTCATCTTCAAATTCTCGATTGCAATACCTTAATAAATTTATTAAGGAAACTTATACATCTTGCAAAAGGGTACTATAATATTATGTTATATTATTCACGTAGTTAGATCATACATAATTGTATAATCCAACTTTAACTAAATTTTGTTACTGTGTTGATGATTCTTTTATTTAGCTAAAGAGTAACAAAAAAGATAATAAAAGATGAAGAAAAATTCTATTATTAATCCTGTCACTATAAAGGACATGTAAATATGCCTATAAATTGATTGCATTGCAATTACATTTACTCGACTACATTTATTTTTTAATTTAACCAAGAAGATAACTTTGTATACGATACATATGACGTAATATTGGCTGAAAAATTCAAATATCTCAAAACATTTGCTAACATTTCATAGATTATATTACCTACATTGCTGACTTATAAGAAATACTGCGAACCTCATTCGCTTAGCACAGGGTATAAACACGATTAGTTAGTTATCAGACTTAAGTCATCAATTATACTCAAATTTTGCATACTGCTAATATCCGGTGAATATAAATTATGTACTACACATATAAGACACTACTTAAAATTTAAGAAGAAAATTATATTCAAAATTTTATATTTTCCATATACAACACGCATATTTACAATAGTAAAATTTTAAATGAAAAGTAGCTGATATCTTCAACTACTGTTCAGAATGACCACAGTTTGTATCTTTCCTATAGAATATTTTTCTTACATAAATATACAAGAATTTTATATTATTAGTGCCCAGTACCTTACGATACATGGAAATCAGAAAAAAAGCTTTGCTATTATTTATGAATAATAGGATGCAAAAGTTAATTAATTTTTAACTTTAATTCTTTTAAATAGGATGCAATAGTTTCCTTTTTCTACAGAAAAAAAAGCATGACCAAATCCAGATTTAACTCTGGATATTTCGGACAACAGTTGAACACACTGCCACTATACCACTCTTTACTTACGATTATACTACTCCATATAGACATATCTACTATGTAGAAAATGTAAACATTTAAATACAATTTTCTTATGAAATTTTAAATATTATACCATATAAATTTAACTCTTAGCTAGCTATGGCTGCCTCATGCGAGATCCTTGATTCAGATGTTTACTTTATAGCAATATGAAAACCAACAAACAAATGTAAACAGAAAACACATGCCTGAATATGCAAAAGTTATGTACAATTTATATAGTTTTATCTATACAAAAAATTTACTATATTCAAACAATCAATGAGCTTCTCATGAACTTGCAACAAATGAAAATAATCATGATTAATGATATTTCATTACATACAATTAAAGAAATTAACTTTATCAGAAAGAAAAAGGAGTTAATATAGTTGATTGAATTGTTAAAAAATATACATAGCCTGAAATGCAAGAACATGTGAGATATTAATATGAGTCATAAGTGACATAGCAACTGCCTTTTATGATCGGCCATTTAAAGATTTAAACACTATTGTATATGGTACACATTGGCTATACTCAAAATTAGAAGAAAATAAACATTCCCCTCTTTGTATAGTCCTTTCGTGAAGGGGATTATGTACAAATAACTGATAGCATAACTTGTAAACTTTATGTTAATTTACTATCATTACCTTCCTAAAAATTACAAATTTTTTTTTTTCTTTTGTTATACATTAGAAATGAAACTTTCAAAGCAATATTAGATAAATTTGTTATATTATATTACAAAAAATATGCCAGTTTTTAAGTCCGAGTTATTTTTACTTACATTATCACGAAAAGAAATAATTTAAAACATTGAACCAAGGCATACTCTTAACCTTTCTTTATTATTTTACTATACTTAAACGATTAAATAAACATGAATATATTAATTCATGTAGTATTGGCAGTCCATTCTATTTCAGTAAATAATATACTAACTAATCAGATTGGGGCTTTAAAAATTTACTTGCAATAAAATACATTATATAAACATACACAGTTGGATTATATTAACTTCATAAACAAGTTCTTTTACAACAACGAAAGAAATATGTAAGTCAGAAATAGTTGCTAACGAAATATCGATTTCCGAAAGAATCAGCAGCTTTAACCCGTCACACACAATTAGTGGGTTTCAAAAAATTCTACGATACAGTACAAACGCGGATCAGAGTACAGTAATATGATGCGATACGAAAGTCAATATGATATCGAGATATTTTTAACCTTACCACTGTAAAAGTAATAGAAACGATGACCGTGATTTATGTTCTAAAAATACAGTTACGTAAAGTATCCCTTGTCTAAGGGTGTTTTGGAAAAGGATACCAACACCAGGGCCTCGACTGCTTCTTCTTCTTGCGTCCCATTTTTCTCTGTTGGTTCTCAACAATCTGAGACTTGGAGAAATATGCCAATTAACACCCTGCGACTACGTTGTAAGAATTGGAGTCGCAAACTAGCTACACTGTACACACGTAAAAACCGATAATGCAAAATGGCGACTGCATCTTTTCCGTGTTTGACGGAAAGAGCTGTAGCCAATATTATTACACAAAAATCACCAGATTCTTTTACTTGATTTTTAAACTGAATTTGCCCCATCAATGTCATTGAAAGAATAACGTTATTGATTATATGTATTCTGTTAATATAAAAGTACAAATTATTTACAAAGTTGAAACCGTTGAAACAAAAATTTTCTGTTACGTGAAAATTTAAATTTTTTCTTCGTTTCATGAGAGCATACAAATTTTCTTTTAAAAGAATATTGTATTGCGGAAGACAGAAATTATTTTCTAACTGGGAATATTATTTATGTTAATACCAACGATGTAAAGAAAAAATGTAGTTATTAAGTGTTTCTACATTAGTTCTGACAGTATGCAGATGTATGAATTGTTGCGATCTCTGCTGGTGTTGCGATGTTCGCTGGTGTATTGCTTGATAACGTGAACGTAGCTACGGGAATGTATATAATCGATATGTGAATTACGAGCGAAATTTAAAAGCAGCCGTTTGCGTTAGATGAAGGGGAGTATTGTTAAGGATACGCGATGCGGGTGGCATGCGTGGGAAGGATATTAGACAGAGTCTCAATTAGTAGACCCCGAAACAAATCGCGAGTTTCTTCTAAAGTCACGTAATCTTTTGAGAAGGCCTTGTCTTTTGTTAGTCTTTAGGAGTGTCGATTGACTCCTGAAGTGTTGGCGACGCTAAGGAAGTCATAAATTTCCTTCAAGCGTTGTTTTCTCGATCCTCGGAGTAGAGCCTACTTTCTCTTCCCACGTGGGCACCCCGCTGTGTAACGGAAAAGCGCGCCTCCACTGAGTTTTCCACCACCACCCGAAGACGGAGGAAAAGATGGATGCCGATCCGCGGGGGCGTACGGACATCCGAAGGACGGCCTACCGCTTGGATCTGTTGCATCCTGCATCCTGATTGGACTACGAAGATCTATGGGAGGCCTAGGAGGATTTAGCCAACGACTTCGACGAGGACCTCGGAGGAGATTTTGAAACGCTAGTCAGTCTGTCGATAACCAGCTTGCCGAACAGTTTAATAAATTCCAGTATTTAACTTACAAATAGTTTCCTTGTGTCTAATTTTATTTTGAACTTCCCACACTCCGACGAGCAGAGCGGTTCAGCGCTCCACGGGCGCCAACCCGCGTTCTTATTGTAAAATCACCGCTAAAAGACGCAACAAAATTGGTGACAGCGGTGGGATATTTAAAAGTAATTGAAAGACTATTTAGCCAATTAACTTTGCCGGCTCGCGAGTGCATCATTGGTGATAATAAAGACTAATAGTGCGATTGGACGCTTAATTTAAATTAATTATATTGTGCGCGGAAAAGACGCTGAATTTGAAATAGACGTACTATATGAATAGATATTAATTCTAAAATGGTGTGTGAACTAAAAATTGTGTGAATAAGTAAATCCTCTCTCAAAGGTTTTTCACGGTTTCCCTGCGAGCAAAGGGCGAATGCCAGAGGTGGGTGGTTTTCAGTGGCCGTGTGAAAATTCCCTGGAACCACATGTAGAAATCAATCGGAATTATCCGTTGAATTTCGCACACATCATATCACAATAGCGAAACGGAGACGAGTTTTTTGGAGCATCCCAAGGACAACGAGGAGCTGCGTGGACAAACTACGAGCTGTGCCAAGAAAGAGCTACAACGTCTTCATTCAACACCAAAAAGGGCAAGCAAATTGGGTGAATTTATCTGGAAACAACGTGTGAGACGAAAAAGACAATCGACAACTTACGTAAGGCGTATATATATATATATATATATATTGGTTTGTGCGTTTGCGATTAGATTTAAGGTAGGGTCGATAGTTTATTCTAATCGTAAGTCAGTATATTATCAAAATGGTGCGTAGCCGGAGCGCTATGAGGAGACGCTGGAGGCAAAAAGCACATTTGGAGAGTATTCCAGACTTTGAAATTGAGGATTTATCGATAGAAATCCCTCGGGCACAGTCTCCTCTTTATACGTCTCATTTGGATAGCCTGAGCCTTTTACGCTCGAGTACTCCAGTACCCGTTTTGCCCAGGCAAATTGAAGAATTGCCTTGTTCCAGTGCGGCCAATGTTGTTAGCTTGCCAAGTATCAGTCAGGTGTCGGATTATATGCCACTGAAGATCGCGGCGGATTTGATTCCCCGTTTTGATGGGACATCTTGTTCTCTTACGGCATTCATTAAGCAATGTCGGGATGTCGATTCCAGAGTTAAGCCTGCAGACCGTGTAAACCTTCTCACGGTAGCTAGATATAAAATCGAGGGTCATGCGAAATTATTAGTAGAAAATCATAAAACCCCGAATACGCTAGATGAGCTCATAAGTTTGCTCAAAACAGTCTTCGAGCAAACCTTCGATGTTGATCGCATTCAGGATGAATTGAAGGGGTTGCGTCAGGGACATAGTGAAACCGTTAGGACTTATGGAGCGCGTGTTTCTGAAATACTTTCTCGTGGTTTAGAGGCCGTTAGGGAGGAATTTAGTACCGAACAGCTTGCTGGCAATGTAACATCATTTGAACGGGCGGTTATTAGGAGCTTTATACGAGGTCTTCGTAGCGAAGTTTTACGACTTTTTGTTTACAAAGAACGAACCGATAATTTAGAAACTGCCGTTAATCTTGCTAGTAGATTGGAGCGGGAAACCAATGAACATTCTGCATCACATTCATCGTCTCAACCTTTTATTTCTAGTGCCAAGGTTTTCTCAAATTTTGTCGTCGATATCAAATGCTTCGAATGTAGTCAAATGGGCCATGTTCGTAAAAATTGTCCTAGTATGAAAGGGAAATTTGCAAACCTTTCAGCTCGCAGTTCTATTAGGTGTAGCTATTGCAGAAAAACAGGTCATCTCGAGTCTCGTTGTTACAAAAAACAAAATGATAGTGCTCCTCAAAACCGTAATGGGCACCCCTCAGAAACGAAGACCGATAATTTAAACTCAAAGGGGGCTTCTCAGAGTGTGGCGCGAAGCGAACCCCTGATTGCACGCGCCCAGTCCAGCAAGCCTGTTTTAGGATCAATTTAAAAGAAGTTAGTCGGTTGCCCGTGTTTTCTTTGGTGCACAGTAATTTCCGTGACGGAGCAGCTGATTTCCTTATTTATACGGGTTCCCAGCTTAATCTGATAAAACAAAGGCTCGTGATTTCGGATACGAAGATAGATACAAGTGTTATTTATAATCTTACCGGTATAGACTCAGGAAATATTCCCACCAATGGGGAAACTTTTATATCAATTCGCGGTGTTGATGTAGGGTTCCAGATTGTCGATGACAACTTCCCTATCACAGAGATGGGAATTTTAGGAATGCCGTTTCTGGAAAAATTAGAAGCAAAATTAATATTCCGGAATACTATACCGAATAGTCTTCAGCTTGGCAATATGGAGTTTCCACTCCGAACGTCGTTTTCGTATAATTTACCTCCACGTGCAAAAACTTTTATTAGTATTCCAGTTAAAACGACGGAAAATAAGACCGGTTATATTAGGAAGTTGGATACAGAACCGGGTGTGTATGTGGGCGAGGTGTTGGTCACACAGGAGAGTGGATTCGTCAGGGTTCTAGCGATTAATACCACTCCTAACCCTGTTACTATTAACGTAGCTTCGGTCGAGTTAGAAGAGTTCATAGAAGCTTTACCTGCATCCCGTTCAGCTCGAACAGGGGATCCCGATGTGGGTCAAGCAAGGGCCGATGCTCGTAGATTAGTTGAATTGTTTAAGATTCTTGATTTAGGTGACCTTAATGATGCCGAGCAAAGTAGTATTTTAGAGATTATAAATGCATTTCCATATCAATTTTATCTTCCCTCGGACGAATTAGGTTCAACTGATACAATTCGGCATAGCATAATTACTGCGGATGAGATACCCATTAATACAAAGCAATATCGTTTTCCTCAAGTTCATAAGGAGGAAATTAAAAAGCAGGTAAATTCATTATTGAAAAATAGAATAATTCAACCATCTTCATCGCCGTATAATTCACCTGTTTGGATTGTTCCGAAAAAACCGGATCCTGATGGTGTACCTCGTTGGCGTGTGGTAATAGACTACCGTAAACTGAACGAAAAAACTGTTAATGATGGTTATCCCCTTCCTAATATAATTGACATAATAGATCAACTCGGTTCGGCTAAATATTTCAGTACCCTCGATCTAGCTTCGGGATTCCACCAGATACCTGCAGATTGTAAATCAAAATCAAAGACTGCTTTTTCAACTCCTCATGGGCATTATGAGTTCAATAGGATGCCTTTTGGTCTCAAGAATGCCCCAGCAACGTTTCAGAGATGTATGGATTTAGTTTTGTCCGGTTTACAGGGAATTGAACTCTTTGTATATATGGATGATATAGTCATATATGCCGATTCCCTGGAAGAACATGCCCGGAAATTGAAAATTCTTTTAGCTAGATTACTTAACTTTGCAACCTGACAAGTGTCGCTTCCTTAGACAAGAACTTACTTACCTGGGTCATATTATTTCTGTAAATAGTGTGAAACCTGATCCCGAAAAGATCAGAGTAGTTAAACAATTCCCCATTCCAAAAACTAAAAGAAACATCAAGCAATTTTTAGGTTTGGTACTGTACTACAAACGATTTATTCCCAATATGGCCAAACTTGCTAAGCCCTTGACTCAACTTTTAAAGACAGATGTTCCCTTTGTTTGGACTAAACGATATCAACTTGCTTTTGAAAATTTGAGAGATATTATATGCTCAGAACCCTTACTTCAGTATCCAGATTTCAAACAACCCTTTATTGTAACCACCGACGCTTCTGATTATGCTGTTGGAGCAGTGCTAAGTCAAGGCTCTATCAGAAAAGATCTTCCCATTGAGTAGTATAGCAAGGGGGATTCTAACTCGGGTCCTCTGAGGGGAGCGCGGGGGCGGGTGGAAGTGAGGGCGCGCGGGGAGTGCGGTGGGGGGAACTTTAGGCGCGGGGACAGCGGGGAGTGGAAGACTGGTTGCGCGCGCACGAGCCGCGGAGTGGGGGAAGCCCTAATCGTGGAGGGGATCAGTCCAGGCCGAGCGGCCGCGGAGACCTCTCCAGACCTGCCCCGCCGTCAGAAATTTTTTCAGAGGGGGAATGACCTGCAGCCGAAATTTTCTCATACCTAACCGAGGGAGGGAACGACCTTGGCCCACCCCGAAAATTTTTTCACCCTTGGCCCACACCGATCTAGCGAACCGCCAAGCGCAGAGAAATAATAATAATTTATCAGAAATTGTTTCGAGCGACGTTTTACAAATCGCATATTCGGGGAGGGAAAGAGACGGCACTACATAGTGGTACAAGCTAAATTAGGTGGAGGGAAAGAGACAGCACAATCGCATGCATTCTAAAGCTAAAATTTTTCAAAATGTTTTTTCAATCTTAGCGTCGCAGCGTATCACGCGATCTCGCGAAGTTTGACTCCCCTGGAGCAGCTGCGCGAGATAATGTCATTTGGCGGCGCGAAAAACGCTCGAATGAAAATTTTTCAGAGGGGGACTGACCCCCGAAAATCTTTTTCACACCTAACCGAGCGAGGGAATGACCTTGGCCCACACCGATCTAGCGAACCAATATGCAGCAGAGAAATAATAATTTATCAGAAATTGTTTCGAGCGACGTTTTACAAATCACATATTCGGGGAGGGAAAGAGATAGCACTACATAGTGGTACAAGCTAAATCCTGAGAGAGGGAAAGAGACAGCACAATCGCATGCATTCTAAAGTTAAAATTTTTCAAAATGTTTTTCAATCTTAGCGTCGCAGCGTATCGCGCGATCTCGCGTAATTTGACTCCCCTGGAGCAGCTGCGCGAGATGATGTCATTTGGCGGCGCGAAAAACGCTCGAATGAAAATTTTTCAGAGGGGGACTGACCCCCGAAAATCTTTTTCACACCTAACCGAGCGAGGGAATGGCCTTGGCCCACCCCCGAAAATTTTTTCACACTTGGCCCACACCGATCTAGCGAACCAATATGCAGCAGAAATTGTTTAATAATTTATCAGAAATTGTTTCGAGCGATGTCGGGAAAGATCGACGTTTTACAAACCATATATTCGGGGACGGGAAAGAGAGAGAGAGAGAGACGGCACAAGCACAGTTATTTTAAAGCTAAATTCGGGGAGGGAAAGAGACAGTGGTACAATCGCATGCATTCTAAAGCTAACAGTATTTCAAATGTTTTTCAATCTTAATATCGCAGCGTATCGCGCGATCGTGTGTAATTTGACTCCTCTGGGGCAGCCGTGCAGGATAACGTCATTTTCACGGCGCGAAGAAGGCGCGAATCATAGAATTATGCGATGTCAGCTGAAATTTTTTTCCAAACCAACAGACACTTTTTCCCCAACGCAGAGAAATAATAATTTCATGAATAAACGATCTAGCGAACCATTCTGTAGCAAACAGACATATTTTTTCCAACGCAGAGAAATAATTTTCAAACAAATATGTAACAAGCATTCTAAAGCTAGCATGTTTTTAAAGCGTTCAGATTTAGCGTCGCAGCGTATCGCGCGATGACACGACGCGAAGAACGCGTGAACGAAATATAATACTATTTAAAACGTTGAATCTTAGAATTAGGTGGTGAGGAAAGAATGAGGGTAAATAAAATAGAGACATAATATGTTTTAAATGATAATATATTGTTACAGGCAAAGAATATGAAAATAGAATAATAATAATTTAACATTTTTTCTTCCTACGAGCATCAGCTAGAATATCATTGATGGCACATGCTAACAGTTCGCAATCTACAAGATAATCCTCGTCGTAATATTCGCTATCACGTATGATTTTAGCAGCACGACGCGTATCTAATGTTTCGCAGGCAACATCGCTCTGTTGTAGCACGTTAACAAAATTTAAAAATTTCAGCCGCACATCTTGTGCAGTTTCATACAACCGCAGATACACATAGGCTATACACAGATCAAGATTAAATAAAAATGTTACAGTATTCAGTTTCAAATACAGCGGCTTAGTATCTAGTGTTATCTTTACAATCAGAGAATCATAGAAAGAATTATGTGGAGTCGATAGAAATTCGTGAGGAGAGGTCTTATGCTACTGCATAAAAATTTAATTCTAGCTAAATAAAAAATCATAAACATTAATGAAATTAAAAATCTTATAAAAATAATTCTTAAATACCCAGCTATAACAATTAATGAAAATCTACCTCTAAAATACTCAGTATTAAATCCAGACATCAATTCTGATTCCGCCTCCACTAAATCTGGCTCAATTAATAATCTAATTAAAAACATTAAATAAATTGGAATTAAAATTAAATATAAATAGAATATAAAAATATAAAATAAAAAGAGAAATAGAAAAATATAAAAACAAAAAAATATAATAATAATTTAATTTATTGCTCATTTTCGTGTTACAATTCAACGATCATATACTCTTTTCATTTCATTCCCGCGATTGTGTCAGTGTCCAACCCTTCTAATGTATCCTGCTGTGTCTTAACAATTTTTCTATTTTACAAGTGTTTCCTAATCTATTCTATGCTGTATAAACTTCTTTTATCACTTTCCAGGTCTTTCCATCTTTTCCTTCTCCCTATTATCTCCTGTAAAATAGCCAAGTTTTTCCTTCTCTTCTTTCCAATTCCCACCACTCTCTCCACGTACTTCACATGCTTCAATCACGTGTTCCACTCTTTCTTCCTCTTTCTTATAAAGCCTAAATACCCTTTCTTCTCTCTTTAGCCAATATTTGCAGGCCCTGTTTCACTACTTTTTGATCTTTCCCCCAATAGTATTTCGGCTTATCTCCAGGTTTCCTTGCCACCTCTCTTAATTCTCTTAGGAACTTTGACTCTTTTACTTTCGTCTCTCTCTCTTGTTCTTGGATGTCTTTACTTATCTGCTCTATTTTGATCGACACTTCTTTCCCATTTAATCTTCTTCTTTCCAATTCTTCATTTGACCATCCTCTCCCTTCCAAGAATTTGATTCTCATTCTTTCCCTTTTCGTAACTTCATTTCCTCTCATTAGACTTCTCCCACTTTCATATCTTATCGATCCTTCTTCCGAGTTTATTAGCCTCTCTTCAAACTTCATTGCTCATTCTCCCATTTCAATTGCTATGCCATCTCTTCCTGTTTCTTTTAACAGCCAGTATGTTGGTGTTGATCTCTCCAATTTCATTATCCACCGCATGTATTTCACCTGCAATTATTATAATTAATATAAATTGTATTAATCTTGAAATTAAAAGAGCTAATTATAAATTATTTTTTTATGTGGAATAATAATTATAAATTTATAATTATTGGTGATATGTTATTCGATTTTATTGATATCTAGTTTTTAAATGAATTTATTCATATATTTAATTAATTATGAAAAGTATTTTTATTTTTGTTAAATATAACAAATTTATGGGATTATCTACACATTTATATTATTATTATTGATTTGATGTATTTAAGAATTGTAATTTTAAAATTTAATTTCATTTAAGATAATTTAATAACTTATTTCATTGATAAAAAATTTAAGAATTTTGGTGCAATTTTTTAAATAAATTATATAAATGAATTATGCGTAGGCTATAATGATAAAATTAATAACTAATTTAGTGAATATATTTTTTAGATAAAAATGAACTAAAGGAATTCTGCAAATTAAAAATATTCACCTGTTTATCAAAAAACATGTCTTTATGTTTAATAATTTAAAGTCTGCTCTGCCCAATGAATTATTTTTAAGTGGCTGCAGTATATTGACTACATGGTAGCATACAAAGGTAGTAATATAATTATTCTTTTTATTGAAGGCTCGAATGAATGAGTTGATGAAATATTTCCTGTCTCTAGATTAAACTGTTAATTTAAATTTTAAGTAAAAATGCTGAGATTTTTTCTATAGGACGAGAAGATCCTATAGAATTTTATAATTTGTTTTAGGAATAAGTTTTAATAAAATTAAGTAATTTATTGGGAGGATATTTAAAATTATTTAACTTTAAAAAATTTATCCAAGTATTCTTGTTTCAAAAGATAGTTTATTAAAAATTGCTAGATTTAATTACCTTGGGGATAACAGCGTAATATCTTTGGAGAGATTATATTTATGAAGATGATTGCGACCTCGATGTTGAATTAGGATATAATTTAAATGCAGCAGTTTAAATATTAAGTCTGTTCGACTTTTAATATCTTACATGATTTCAGTTCAGATCGACGTGAGCCAAACTAATTTAGTGAACATATTTTTTAGATAAAAATGAACTAAAGGAATTCTGAAAATTAAAAATATTCACCTGTTTATCAAAAAACATGTCTTTATGTTTAATAATTTAAAGTCTGCTCTGCCCAATGAATTATCTTTAAGTGGCTGCAGTATATTGACTACATTGTAGCATACAAAGGTAGTAAGTATAATAATTAGTCTTTTTATTGAAGGCTTGAATGAATGAGTTGATGAAATATTTCCTGTCTCTAGATTAAACTGTTAATTTAAATTTTAAGTAAAAATGCTTAGATTTTTTCTATGGGGTGAGAAGACCCTACAGAATTTTATAATTTATTTTAGGAATAAGTTTTAATAAAATTAAGTAATTTATTGGGAGGATATTTAAAATTATTTAACTTTAAAAAATTTATCCAAGTGTTCTTGTTTCAAAAGATAGTTTATTAAAAAATTGTTAGATTTAATTACTTTGGGGATAACAGCGTAATATCTTTGGAGAGATCATATTTATGAAGATGATTGCGACCTCAATGTTGAATTAGGATATAATTTAAATGCAGCAGTTTAAATATTAAGTCTGTTCGACTTTTAATATCTTACATGATTTCAGTTCAGATCGACGTGAGCCAGATCGGTTTCTATCTATATTTATCTAATAAGTTTTTGTACGAAAGGATTTAATTTATAAATTATTTTTACTATTTTCAATAAAAATTGGAATTTTATATTTATTAAGAATAGGTGTTTACCCTGTGATAATTGATGGTTGGTTGGGCTTCAAATTCTAATTATTCAATATTAGGAGCGATTGGATCAATTTCACAGTCAGTTTCTTATGAAGTCCGTTTATTTTTAACAATATTTTCCGTAATTTTATTAATTGAAAGTTATTCATTATTGGATTTATATAAATTTCAATATTACATTAAATTTATTTTAATTTTAATCCCAATACTACGACAAGAAAACCGCGGATAGGTCTTTTAAAATCGGAGACCAAGTGCTACTGCACGACGAGACGTTAAGACGCGGACGGTCACAAAACTAACACCTGCATGGATAGGTCCCTACACGATTAAAAACATGCACGATAACAATAATTACAGTATAAAGGGCGACGAACAATCCGCGTTCACGCGAACCGACTCAAACACTTTATAGAATAGGGCAGGAATAGGAAAATGGTCGCAGTTATGAGGGGAAGTAACAGCGCACCAACAACTATGTAGATTTGAAAAAAGAGGCGAAATATATTTATTTAAAAAAAATGTGGGAGAGAAAAATTTTTAAATAAGTATTTTAAAATAAGTAATTTAACTAATCAGGATATTCGCCGTTTTTGAGGGTTTAATTTAGATTTAAATTTATTTAAAACACAGTTCAATTGGTCTTTCTGATGTCTCGCATCTAAAGCTATTTGCGGGCTTAAAAATTCTAACGAATTTAAAAATTTCTCATTAAAAGGCAATCTCCTAACAGTATGTTTGAAGGCAGATTGGTAATATTTTTATATTTTCATAAGAGTCTATAATTCCTTGGCTATTTTCTGAATTACTACTTCTAATTTTATTAATGGTTGCCATCGATTCCTCGCCAATAAAAATTGATTGCAGTGGCAGTAAATTATCTTCATTATATACGTCTACTTCATGTGAATTGGGTGCTACAATATACTCACGCTTTATAAAATTTCCTCCCAATGATCTTAATAATCTAAAACATTCAGGGAGCAGGCAATGAACTAGAATTTTCGAATTCTGAAACACTGTGTTGAATCTTGTAAATATGTTTAACGCGTAATTTAAAAATTGCAAATAAGCCTTAGTATAAGGGCAACTTAATGTTCGAAATATTTGGTTTGTTCTTTCGGAATAATTGTGTTCTGCTGCTGCCTCCGCAAAGACAGCAAATAAAACTGTCCACTGACTTAACGTTCTTTCTACAATTTCCGGTAGTACAACCCATCTGATCGGAGATGGCTGCAGAATTTTTCCCTTACATCGTCCATAAAATCTTGCAGGTCTTCTAAAACTTTCTGTTGTTTTTGATTTACTGTAAGACATGTATAAATGAAAGTGAATAATTGCTGTATTTGCAATAGCAAGTAATCGCTCGCACGGCACGCGACCAAATACATTGAAAAGCAAAAGCATGGGAAGACAGGCATTTCTTCATGCACGTGTATCACATCGTGATTGTATTATATCGAATAAATCCTCTGAACACATATACGCACATTTACGGCTCGAATAATCGTCGTAGCCCCCAAAAGTCCGGATCATCATTGTCGTCGATGAACGCCCAACGGTCTAAATCGTCTCGAACCTCGCGCCAAAACTGCCTGCAGCCATGCATTAATTTTCTACATTTAATGCTGTTGTATCCTTTCGTATATGGATACTCTGTTCGCTGAAACATATGAGAAACTATAGAAAACATGTGCTTTTTATGAAAAGACCTTGTAGTCGCTACGTACAAATATCACTTACCAAATACTCCTTCATCTCGTTGCTGTCGTCGCACCACATCCTGATTGAAACGCGTAATGATCCCTCGCAGTGGCAGATTGACGAGCAACTGGTCTCGCTGCATCTCCAAGCTCCCGCATGTAGATCCATGCCCAAAGTTGCATAGCCTTGCAAAAGTAAGATACCGTTGTTCTCCACCTGCATATTCGCTGACCATCCTCTCCTTCAATGCATCTTCTTCGAATTATTCACTGACCACCATCTCCTTTTTCTTCTTCGCACTCGTCTTCTGCCTCTTCTTCTTTGGACACATCTCTTCTTCGAATTATTCACTGATCACCCTCTCCTTTTTCTTCTTCGCACTCGTCTTCTTCCCGTTCTTCTTTGGACACATCATTCGAACCACTTTCAACGTCTAACGTACCACTTTGACCGCATATCGAACGTGTATCGAACGTCTAACGTACCACTCTGGACGTGTATCGAACATGTATTGAACCACTTTGATCACGTATCGAACGTGTATCGAACGTGTATCGAACGTGTGTGGTACCACTTTCAACATCAATCGAACGGGTATGGTACAACTTTCAACGTCTATCGTACCACTCTGGACGTGTATCGAACGTCTATCGTACCACTCTGGACGTGTATCGAACGTCTATCGTACCACTCTGAACGTTATCGAACGTCAATCGAACCACTCTGAACGTGTATCGAACGTCTATCGTATCACTCTGAACGAGTATCGAACGTCTATCGTACCACTCTGAACGTGTATCAAACATCTGTGGTTACTTTTCTGAAGGTCACCCCCTCCATTGGTTAGGCCGGACATGTATTGAAACCCTTCCCTCGGTTAGTTCTGAAATATTTCTGCAGTGGGTTACGTCTGAAATTTTCCGACGCTGGAAATTTTCAGACGTAACCCACTGCAGAAATATTTCAGAACTAACCGAGGGAAGGGTTTCAATACATGTCCGGCCTAACCAATCGAGGGTGACCTTCAGAAAAGTAACCACAGATGTTTGATACACGTTCAGAGTGGTACGATAGACGTTCGATACTCGTTCAGAGTGATACGATAGACGTTCGATACACGTTCAGAGTGGTTCGATTGACGTTCGATAACGTTCAGAGTGGTACGATAGACGTTCGATACACGTCCAGAGTGGTACGATAGACGTTCGATACACGTCCAGAGTGGTACGATAGACGTTGAAAGTTGTACCATACCCGTTCGATTGATGTTGAAAGTGGTACCACACACGTTCGATACACGTTCGATACACGTTCGATACGTGATCAAAGTGGTTCAATACATGTTCGATACACGTCCAGAGTGGTACGTTAGACGTTCGATACACGTTCGATATGCGGTCAAAGTGGTACGTTAGACGTTGAAAGTGGTTCGAATGATGTGTCCAAAGAAGAACGGGAAGAAGACGAGTGCGAAGAAGAAAAAGGAGAGGGTGATCAGTGAATAATTCGAAGAAGAGATGTGTCCAAAGAAGAAGAGGCAGAAGACGAGTGCGAAGAAGAAAAAGGAGATGGTGGTCAGTGAATAATTCGAAGAAGATGCATTGAAGGAGAGGATGGTCAGCGAATATGCAGGTGGAGAACAACGGTATCTTACTTTTGCAAGGCTATGCAACTTTGGGCATGGATCTACATGCGGGAGCTTGGAGATGCAGCGAGACCAGTTGCTCGTCAATCTGCCACTGCGAGGGATCATTACGCGTTTCAATCAGGATGTGGTGCGACGACAGCAACGAGATGAAGGAGTATTTGGTAAGTGATATTTGTACGTAGCGACTACAAGGTCTTTTCATAAAAAGCACATGTTTTCTATAGTTTCTCATATGTTTCAGCGAACAGAGTATCCATATACGAAAGGATACAACAGCATTAAATGTAGAAAATTAATGCATGGCTGCAGGCAGTTTTGGCGCGAGGTTCGAGACGATTTAGACCGTTGGGCGTTCATCGACGACAATGATGATCCGGACTTTTGGGGGCTACGACGATTATTCGAGCCGTAAATGTGCGTATATGTGTTCAGAGGATTTATTCGATATAATACAATCACGATGTGATACACGTGCATGAAGAAATGCCTGTCTTCCCATGCTTTTGCTTTTCAATGTATTTGGTCGCGTGCCGTGCGAGCGATTACTTGCTATTGCAAATACAGCAATTATTCACTTTCATTTATACATGTCTTACAGTAAATCAAAAACAACAGAAAGTTTTAGAAGACCTGCAAGATTTTATGGACGATGTAAGGGAAAAATTCTGCAGCCATCTCCGATCAGATGGGTTGTACTACCGGAAATTGTAGAAAGAACGTTAAGTCAGTGGACAGTTTTATTTGCTGTCTTTGCGGAGGCAGCAGCAGAACACAATTATTCCGAAAGAACAAACCAAATATTTCGAACATTAAGTTGCCCTTATACTAAGGCTTATTTGCAATTTTTAAATTACGCGTTAAACATATTTACAAGATTCAACACAGTGTTTCAGAATTCGAAAATTCTAGTTCATTGCCTGCTCCCTGAATGTTTTAGATTATTAAGATCATTGGGAGGAAATTTTATAAAGCGTGAGTATATTGTAGCACCCAATTCACATGAAGTAGACGTATATAATGAAGATAATTTACTGCCACTGCAATCAATTTTTATTGGCGAGGAATCGATGGCAACCATTAATAAAATTAGAAGTAGTAATTCAGAAAATAGCCAAGGAATTATAGACTCTTATGAAAATATAAAAATATTACCAATCTGCCTTCAAACATACTGTTAGGAGATTGCCTTTTAATGAGAAATTTTTAAATTCGTTAGAATTTTTAAGCCCGCAAATAGCTTTAGATGCGAGACATCAGAAAGACCAATTGAACTGTGTTTTAAATAAATTTAAATCTAAATTAAACCCTCAAAAACGGCGAATATCCTGATTAGTTAAATTACTTATTTTAAAATACTTATTTAAAAATTTTTCTCTCCCACATTTTTTTTAAATAAATATATTTCGCCTCTTTTTTCAAATCTACATAGTTGTTGGTGCGCTGTTACTTCCCCTCATAACTGCGACCATTTTCCTATTCCTGCCCTATTCTATAAAGTGTTTGAGTCGGTTCGCGTGAACGCGGATTGTTCGTCGCCCTTTATACTGTAATTATTGTTATCGTGCATGTTTTTAATCGTGTAGGGACCTATCCATGCAGGTGTTAGTTTTGTGACCGTCCGCGTCTTAACGTCTCGTCGTGCAGTAGCACTTGGTCTCCGATTTTAAAAGACCTATCCGCGGTTTTCTTGTCGTAGTATTGGGATTAAAATTAAAATAAATTTAATGTAATATTGAAATTTATATAAATCCAATAATGAATAACTTTCAATTAATAAAATTACGGAAAATATTGTTAAAAATAAACGGACTTCATAAGAAACTGACTGTGAAATTGATCCAATCGCTCCTAATATTGAATAATTAGAATTTGAAGCCCAACCAACCATCAATTATCACAGGGTAAACACCTATTCTTAATAAATATAAAATTCCAATTTTTATTGAAAATAGTAAAAATAATTTATAAATTAAATCCTTTCGTACAAAAACTTATTAGATAAATATAGATAGAAACCGATCTGGCTCACGTCGATCTGAACTGAAATCATGTAAGATATTAAAAGTCGAACAGACTTAATATTTAAACTGCTGCATTTAAATTATATCCTAATTCAACATTGAGGTCGCAATCATCTTCATAAATATGATCTCTCCAAAGATATTACGCTGTTATCCCCAAAGTAATTAAATCTAACAATTTTTTAATAAACTATCTTTTGAAACAAGAACACTTGGATAAATTTTTTAAAGTTAAATAATTTTAAATATCCTCCCAATAAATTACTTAATTTTATTAAAACTTATTCCTAAAATAAATTATAAAATTCTGTAGGGTCTTCTCACCCCATAGAAAAAATCTAAGCATTTTTACTTAAAATTTAAATTAACAGTTTAATCTAGAGACAGGAAATATTTCATCAACTCATTCATTCAAGCCTTCAATAAAAAGACTAATTATTATACTTACTACCTTTGTATGCTACAATGTAGTCAATATACTGCAGCCACTTAAAGATAATTCATTGGGCAGAGCAGACTTTAAATTATTAAACATAAAGACATGTTTTTTGATAAACAGGTGAATATTTTTAATTTTCAGAATTCCTTTAGTTCATTTTTATCTAAAAAATATGTTCACTAAATTAGTTTGGCTCACGTCGATCTGAACTGAAATCATGTAAGATATTAAAAGTCGAACAGACTTAATATTTAAACTGCTGCATTTAAATTATATCCTAATTCAACATCGAGGTCGCAATCATCTTCATAAATATAATCTCTCCAAAGATATTACGCTGTTATCCCCAAGGTAATTAAATCTAGCAATTTTTAATAAACTATCTTTTGAAACAAGAATACTTGGATAAATTTTTTAAAGTTAAATAATTTTAAATATCCTCCCAATAAATTACTTAATTTTATTAAAACTTATTCCTAAAACAAATTATAAAATTCTATAGGATCTTCTCGTCCTATAGAAAAAATCTCAGCATTTTTACTTAAAATTTAAATTAACAGTTTAATCTAGAGACAGGAAATATTTCATCAACTCATTCATTCGAGCCTTCAATAAAAAGAATAATTATATTACTACCTTTGTATGCTACCATGTAGTCAATATACTGCAGCCACTTAAAAATAATTCATTGGGCAGAGCAGACTTTAAATTATTAAACATAAAGACATGTTTTTTGATAAACAGGTGAATATTTTTAATTTGCAGAATTCCTTTAGTTCATTTTTATCTAAAAAATATATTCACTAAATTAGTTATTAATTTTATCATTATAGCCTACGCATAATTCATTTATATAATTTATTTAAAAAATTGCACCAAAATTCTTAAATTTTTTATCAATGAAATAAGTTATTAAATTATCTTAAATGAAATTAAATTTTAAAATTACAATTCTTAAATACATCAAATCAATAATAATAATATAAATGTGTAGATAATCCCATAAATTTGTTATATTTAACAAAAATAAAAATACTTTTCATAATTAATTAAATATATGAATAAATTCATTTAAAAACTAGATATCAATAAAATCGAATAACATATCACCAATAATTATAAATTTATAATTATTATTCCACATAAAAAAATAATTTATAATTAGCTCTTTTAATTTCAAGATTAATACAATTTATATTAATTATAATAATTGCAGGTGAAATACATGCGGTGGATAATGAAATTGGAGAGATCAACACCAACATACTGGCTGTTAAAAGAAACAGGAAGAGATGGCATAGCAATTGAAATGGGAGAATGAGCAATGAAGTTTGAAGAGAGGCTAATAAACTCGGAAGAAGGATCGATAAGATATGAAAGTGGGAGAAGTCTAATGAGAGGAAATGAAGTTACGAAAAGGGAAAGAATGAGAATCAAATTCTTGGAAGGGAGAGGATGGTCAAATGAAGAATTGGAAAGAAGAAGATTAAATGGGAAAGAAGTGTCGATCAAAATAGAGCAGATAAGTAAAGACATCCAAGAACAAGAGAGAGAGACGAAAGTAAAAGAGTCAAAGTTCCTAAGAGAATTAAGAGAGGTGGCAAGGAAACCTGGAGATAAGCCGAAATACTATTGGGGGGAAAGATCAAAAAGTAGTGAAACAGGGCCTGCAAATATTGGCTAAAGAGAGAAGAAAGGGTATTTAGGCTTTATAAGAAAGAGGAAGAAAGAGTGGAACACGTGATTGAAGCATGTGAAGTACGTGGAGAGAGTGGTGGGAATTGGAAAGAAGAGAAGGAAAAACTTGGCTATTTTACAGGAGATAATAGGGAGAAGGAAAAGATGGAAAGACCTGGAAAGTGATAAAAGAAGTTTATACAGCATAGAATAGATTAGGAAACACTTGTAAAATAGAAAAATTGTTAAGACACAGCAGGATACATTAGAAGGGTTGGACACTGACACAATCGCGGGAATGAAATGAAAAGAGTATATGATCGTTGAATTGTAACACGAAAATGAGCAATAAATTAAATTATTATTATATTTTTTTGTTTTTATATTTTTCTATTTCTCTTTTTATTTTATATTTTTATATTCTATTTATATTTAATTTTAATTCCAATTTATTTAATGTTTTTAATTAGATTATTAATTGAGCCAGATTTAGTGGAGGCGGAATCAGAATTGATGTCTGGATTTAATACTGAGTATTTTAGAGGTAGATTTTCATTAATTGTTATAGCTGGGTATTTAAGAATTATTTTTATAAGATTTTTAATTTCATTAATGTTTATGATTTTTTATTTAGCTAGAATTAAATTTTTATGCAGTAGCATAAGACCTCTCCTCACGAATTTCTATCGACTCCACATAATTCTTTCTATGATTCTCTGATTGTAAAGATAACACTAGATACTAAGCCGCTGTATTTGAAACTGAATACTGTAACATTTTTATTTAATCTTGATCTGTGTATAGCCTATGTGTATCTGCGGTTGTATGAAACTGCACAAGATGTGCGGCTGAAATTTTTAAATTTTGTTAACGTGCTACAACAGAGCGATGTTGCCTGCGAAACATTAGATACGCGTCGTGCTGCTAAAATCATACGTGATAGCGAATATTACGACGAGGATTATCTTGTAGATTGCGAACTGTTAGCATGTGCCATCAATGATATTCTAGCTGATGCTCGTAGGAAGAAAAAATGTTAAATTATTATTATTCTATTTTCATATTCTTTGCCTGTAACAATATATTATCATTTAAAACATATTATGTCTCTATTTTATTTACCCTCATTCTTTCCTCACCACCTAATTCTAAGATTCAACGTTTTAAATAGTATTATATTTCGTTCACGCGTTCTTCGCGTCGTGTCATCGCGCGATACGCTGCGACGCTAAATCTGAACGCTTTAAAAACATGCTAGCTTTAGAATGCTTGTTACATATTTGTTTGAAAATTATTTCTCTGCGTTGGAAAAAATATGTCTGTTTGCTACAGAATGGTTCGCTAGATCGTTTATTCATGAAATTATTATTTCTCTGCGTTGGGGAAAAAGTGTCTGTTGGTTTGGAAAAAAATTTCAGCTGACATCGCATAATTCTATGATTCGCGCCTTCTTCGCGCCGTGAAAATGACGTTATCCTGCACGGCTGCCCCAGAGGAGTCAAATTACACACGATCGCGCGATACGCTGCGATATTAAGATTGAAAAACATTTGAAATACTGTTAGCTTTAGAATGCATGCGATTGTACCACTGTCTCTTTCCCTCCCCGAATTTAGCTTTAAAATAACTGTGCTTGTGCCGTCTCTCTCTCTCTCTCTTTCCCGTCCCCGAATATATGGTTTGTAAAACGTCGATCTTTCCCGACATCGCTCGAAACAATTTCTGATAAATTATTAAACAATTTCTGCTGCATATTGGTTCGCTAGATCGGTGTGGGCCAAGTGTGAAAAAATTTTCGGGGGTGGGCCAAGGCCATTCCCTCGCTCGGTTAGGTGTGAAAAAGATTTTCGGGGGTCAGTCCCCCTCTGAAAAATTTTCATTCGAGCGTTTTTCGCGCCGCCAAATGACATCATCTCGCGCAGCTGCTCCAGGGGAGTCAAATTACGCGAGATCGCGCGATACGCTGCGACGCTAAGATTGAAAAACATTTTGAAAAATTTTAACTTTAGAATGCATGCGATTGTGCTGTCTCTTTCCCTCTCTCAGGATTTAGCTTGTACCACTATGTAGTGCTATCTCTTTCCCTCCCCGAATATGTGATTTGTAAAACGTCGCTCGAAACAATTTCTGATAAATTATTATTTCTCTGCTGCATATTGGTTCGCTAGATCGGTGTGGGCCAAGGTCATTCCCTCGCTCGGTTAGGTGTGAAAAAGATTTTCGGGGGTCAGTCCCCCTCTGAAAAATTTTCATTCGAGCGTTTTTCGCGCCGCCAAATGACATTATCTCGCGCAGCTGCTCCAGGGGAGTCAAACTTCGCGAGATCGCGTGATACGCTGCGACGCTAAGATTGAAAAAACATTTTGAAAAATTTTAGCTTTAGAATGCATGCGATTGTGCTGTCTCTTTCCCTCCACCTAATTTAGCTTGTACCACTATGTAGTGCCGTCTCTTTCCCTCCCCGAATATGCGATTTGTAAAACGTCGCTCGAAACAATTTCTGATAAATTATTATTATTTCTCTGCGCTTGGCGGTTCGCTAGATCGGTGTGGGCCAAGGGTGAAAAAATTTTCGGGGTGGGCCAAGGTCGTTCCCTCCCTCGGTTAGGTATGAGAAAATTTCGGCTGCAGGTCATTCCCCCTCTGAAAAAATTTCTGACGGCGGGGCAGGTCTGGAGAGGTCTCCGCGGCCGCTCGGCCTGGACTGATCCCCTCCACGATTAGGGCTTCCCCCACTCCGCGGCTCGTGCGCGCGCAACCAGTCTTCCACTCCCCGCTGTCCCCGCGCCTAAAGTTCCCCCCACCGCACTCCCCCGCGCGCCCTCACTTCCACCCGCCCCCGCGCTCCCCTCAGAGGACCCGAGTTAGAATCCCCCTTGCTATACTACTCCATTGCTTATGCATCTAGGACCGTGAATGATGCTGAGACCAGATATTCTACAATAGAAAAGGAGTTATTAGCTGTTATCTTTGCTGTCGAGCATTTCCGACCTTATTTATATGGTCAACAATTTACCCTTGTCACTGATCATCGTCCGTTGGTTTGGTTGCACAACGTAAAGGATCCAACCTCGAGACTCATGAGATGGAGGATTAAATTGAACGAATATGATTACGAAATAGTTTTATTTAGACAAAGAATTTTTTCCACATTTCCAAGCTTCCGGGACGAATGACATTGACAACTCTCCTTCGAGGCGTTTGCAAAGGGTTGTCGTAGGCGCCAACGACTTACCAATTGCATATTCTGAGAAGGATGAGAACACTGATTTAGACGAATCTGTAAGTAATGACATTGAAAGTTTGATAACCGGCGTTTTTTTGACGTACGGAAAGAATTTCGAACATCAACCTGAGGTCATCCTTGATAAAGTTTGTATTGACGTTAATCTAACTGACAGTGACGGTGACGAATATTACACAGCTGATGAGGATGAAACTCCCCATTCTTGTAAGAGAATATTCTCTGGGAATGTGGGAACTTCTTCTCAGTCTGGTAGTAATTTTTTCAGTGACTATGTAATGGCTGGAGGATCGAATTTGAGGGGTACGGAGGATTCGCGTCGACTCGGTAGTCTGTTGGTTATCGGAAAGGCCGATATTAAAGGCACCCCGCTTCAGGCACCGTTCGGGGAAGGTTCCGTACCTCGTGGGAATCAGGCTCTGGCTGGTCTGTTGGCTAACGGGAAGGTCTATATGAAAGACTCCGCTCAGATTGTTAACCTGGGGTCCACTGTCCGTGTTGGGACGTTGGCTGAGGAGCCTGTTTTTGAAAGTGTTGGTGTGGTACAGGCTGACGAGCATAGTGTTTTTGAGATTAAGCATGGTGATGCTTTGACACGATCCTCCGTAGGAACGACCTCAGAGAACGATGATTCACGTGAAAATGATAGAGTCAAAATATTAGCGACGAATACTTTGTCACCACTTCCAATATCCCATCTCTCATTCCTACCTTCCCTCATTTATATTAAAGATCATCTTCATATGCAGAGGGATAATCTTAACCATTTCTTCAATCTCAATTGCCAAATAGTATCGCAAATCAGTAGGGATTTGTTCAGCCAAGGTAGATTTTCAGTGGAACAAGTTAAACGACAACACATTAACATTGGCGAGGCTATGGTTTTCCCTGGTGGAAAATATCTAATCTTTCATTTATTTTCTAAGACAGTCCCTGCAGAACAACAAACTATTGCACATTTAAAGTCTTCTATGTTATCCCTTAAATACCTTATGGATTCTTTGAATGTGAAGACAATCAGTATTTCGAAGTTCCACAACAATCTTGCACCCATTGAATGGATTTCCATAGAGCAGTTACTAAAAGAAATTTTCACAAGCTCTCAGTACGTTATTACAGTCTGTACTAGTGAAATTGTGAGTAGTGGGGCTATGCCGATTCTGGACCAAACTGGGCGAGGGGTGAAGCGGGGCGGGGGTTATCGCGGGCGGGGGGTGCGGTGAGGAGGGGGGTGCGGCGAGGAGGGGGTACCGCGTTCTCGGTCGCGATTGGCGCGGGGCGAGGCGGGGGGGGGGTGTACCGAGTTCGTTGGTGAGGGGGATGACGTCACGGAGGCTGGGAATTTTGAAGATAGCGCCTCGCGAAAGAATGCAACTTCGCGCTCGTATAAACATCCGCCAACGAAACCGTAGAGCGATAATTATTCGACCATCGCACAGTGGTCTGGGGATATCTACATTTAGCGGCCAAAATTCTGATCATTCTGAAACTTGGTGATTAAGGGTTTTTGCGGTCGCTGATAACGAATTTGGCACCAAAAATTTAAAATCAAAATGGCGGATTCAATATGGTGCGCATTGTGATCTGGAAAGCGGTATTTTATAGCCAAAATTAAAAATCATAGCCGTACTAGAGAAAGAAAGAGAAAAAGAATCAGACCTAACATTATCTTTGACTTAAAAAAAAATATTAAAAATTATTATACATATAAAATATATACAATACCTCGAGCGTCATTTCTAAAAGTCTGCATAAAATTGAAGATTGCAGGAGATTGCACTTGAAATGTACATGCTCTTGTTAACAATTGTGTAAGCTTTCATGTAAAAAAAAGTCCGATGTTAATCTGGCTTAATCCTTTTTATAAGCCTTCTCAAACTTTAAATTCATATAAACATTGCACTATTTGTTCATGGACTAAAAAATGCCTATGACACATATAAATAACTGAAATATACTTCCTTACTTATATACCTGTATGATATAAACACGTATTTTGATGTTCTATAATGAGTAATTAAAACAATTAGATTCACATAAAATTTGATGATTTTGTCTTTGTAATATTATATCTAATGAAAGAGTCATCTGAAAAGAGAAAGCTATGCGGATTTAGAAGCTCTGGAGGGTTGTCAATTCATAAAAAAAAAAAAATGACATTGTAAAGTTGAAGTTGAGAAATTGAATTTTGGCCACCATCCAGACCACTGTGCATCGTCTCGAATATTTTTTTAAAGTTTGGAGCCGTCGTCTTATCAACAACGCTGTAATTCGACACGCGTGGTAACGCATGTCAGGACCGCCCATACTGCCTATCCTAAATCACAATTGTTCGCGTTCGTATAAACATCCGCCAACGAAAACATGCGCCAACGAAACCGTAGAGCGACAATTATTCGGATATCGTCTCGAATATTTTTTTTTTTAAAGTTTGGGGCCGCTGTCTTATCACCAACGCTGTAATTCGATACACGTGGTAACGCATCGGACGCAGGCGACGTTAGACTCGTGTATAGAAGGAAGGACAAGGTACAGCGTAAGAGAGAGAGAGAGAGAGCGCGCGAGAGAGAGAGAGAGCGAGAGAGAGAGAGCGAGAGCGAGAGAGAGAGAGAGAGAGAGAGAGAGAGAGAGAGAGAGAGAGAGAGAGAGAGAGAGAGAGAGAGAGAGAGAGAGAGAGAGATTCAATGGGGGCACTTGCGAACCGCGCGAGAATAACATTCGGGGCGAAAAGTCTTGAATTTTCCCAGACGTCGAGTGACCGTCAACTCGTACTTAAACCGATAGCGAACTCTAAGGAAACCCTATACCCAAGGTGTCTGAGTTACAGCAGACCGGTGTCAGGACCGCCCATACTGCCTATCCTAAAACACAATCATCATTCGCCAAGTCTATACCTCTAAGGATGACATAGCGAGGAAAAAAAAACCAGACATCCGGCTAGCAAACCTATCCAGACTGCTCGGTCGGATCGTCTCACCAGGGTTACGGTTTATGACCGCATTGTTCCACGAGTCAGCGGCATGTGTCGATTCGAGGGTACCACTTACCACCCGCTGACAGAGCAATTCCGCGGTTTGTCCCATAGTCGAAATTCCCAAAGAAAACGGTACGATGTCGATTGCCTCTTGGTCATCTGGCATACGAGTAATTGCCCGCCGTATTAGTACGAAAGGGTATTATAAATGAATCGTTACAGGTGTATTAGTAGGAAAGGATATTATAAATGAGTCGTTACAGGTATTAGTACGAAAGGGTATTATAAATGAATCGTTACAGGTATTAATGTAAAAATCATTCATTTATTAAAACGTATATATATGCGTACTATAGTGGTACGTGATTTACATCGCGCAACATGGACTGCATTCCTAACGCTAACAATTCACAATCGATCAAAGAATGCCGTTCGAAGTATTCGCTTTCGGAAATTAATTTTACATGATCCGTTGGTTCGGTAGCGCTACGTAGAATGTCTACGAAGGCGGTATATTTATTGCTCATGGAATATATATTTTCGGTCAACCAGGTGAACATATGATCGATGCAATGTTCATACGCGAATAGTTTACGCATCGTGACTTCCGTCATGTACAAGGTAACGCGATTATCGGTGATTTTGACGAGTTGATCATTATGCATGCGTGTGAATTCGATTCGCAAATGATCAATTACGACGTGGGTTTGGGACGACGTTGCGTTGTCGCGTAATCTTTGAAGTATGTTAGCCCCCATTTTGCGGCAGGTGCTTCCACGTTGACATTGAAAAGCACAACTCGCCGCTTTTATTGTCCACTATGGTTGCGATCTCGCGCGTCACGGACGCTATCACCCAACATAAAAGCGTGGTCGTGAATACGAACTTGAACGCGGAGTTTATGTTGGGCGAGAATACGGACATGAAAAGTTTCGGTACGCGAAATCGCGTACTTTTCAGGACATGGAACGTGCACGAGTGGTATTCGAAGCACGTGGTCGCTCCCACGTTAGTGGCGATCGAGGAGTTCCAAGATCGCGACAGTGGATGGGCTCTGAGGGCTGTGCTAAACCTCCTAATAAACATTAATAAGCATAATCCACTTCGAGCCGGTTGCGACGTACCGTTCCCGCGCGCCGTCGTACTGAAAAAGCGGTGGTGAACGTAAAGAGCAGAGACAATGCGTGCTTCTTGTGGTCCGTTGTCGCCAGTTTGTACCCTGCTGCTGTTACTACGAACGTGTGTAGGGACTCACCGTACCCTCATTACTCGACGGTACTTCGCACGGACGATATGACTCTCCCCGTGACGTTGGATCAGCTGGCGAAGTTCGAGAGGTTGAACGACGCGTCGGTGAACGTGTACGCGTGGTCCGACGGAAGCTGCGCGCCTCTGCGTTTAACCGAGGACAAGCGAGAGAGACACGCGAACCTGCTACTGGTGCAGGACTCCAAGGAGCCAAAACGATATCATTTCGCGTGCATTCGAAGCATGTCGAGGCTGATTTCGAAGCAGCTCGGTAACCATAATGGACAAGTATTCGTTTGCGAAAGGTGAGTCGAATACGGAATATTTCGATCGATGTATTATTTATTCTTATGTTTATTATTGACGTTGTTATCGTTGTAGATGTCTGAGTTACTTCTACTGGTCCGAGTAATTGACGAAACACACCGTGGACTGTCAACGCATGAACGAGTGCGCCATCGAATTGCCGTCCGCGAAGGCGCGAAGAAGGCGCGGATCGTAGAATTATGTGGCGTCAGCAGAAATTTTATTCCATACCAATAGACATATTTTTTTTCCGAACCAACGCAGAGAAATAATAATTTCTTGAATCAACGATCTACCGAATCATTATATAGAAAACAAACATTCTAAAGCTAACAATTTTTCAAAGCGTTCTGATTTAACATCGCAGCGCAGCGCGTGATTACGCGTGTAAAATAAGTCCCCTGGGACAACCGCGCGTGATGATGTCATTTTCGCGACGCGAAGAACGCACGAACGAAATATAATACTTTATATGGAGCGTCGAATCTTAAAAGTATGTGGTGAGGAGAGAAGGAGGGTAAATAAAATAGAGACATAATATATGTTTAAGAAATATATGTATATATTGTTACAATAAATTAATTTAAAAAAATAAAATTAAATGAAAAAATAAAAATATAATAAAACATACACTCTAAAAATATAATAAAACATACACAATAAAAATAAAATTAAATTGAAAAAGAATATTTATGAAGGCGATGGCAATGTGGGCGACGGCGGCGATGGGGGTGATGGCGGTGATGGGGGCCGCGGTCGTCGCAGGGACCCCCCTGGATAAGGCGCCCATGGGCGCCGTCGTCGTGCGGCCATCACGGGGCCGATCACTGGCACCGACCGCAGCATCCACACGTCCAGGGGTGCAGGCTGCGGTGAGTCCTAGAACACACACACGAATATCGATATAACACGAATACATTAAACGCAATAAACATCAAATGCAAACCAACACCAAAGTATTGCATACCTGCGGCGGCGGCGGCGGCGACCAAACAGGCCCACCCCAATCAGGTGACCATTGGGGTGATTCTGGCGGAGAGTTCTACAACATAGAAACCTCGATATAATATTTACGACCGAGGGATCGAACTCGATTTTACCGGTTAAACGCGATAAATGTAAAAAATATTGTTGTGTACATACCTCGGGGCTGCACTCCGGGGCTATTCGCGTTAGTCCCATTAACACGCAGAATTAAAAAAAAAAAAATGTACAAAATAATTTTACTGTCACGTTGGACTGTTCACTGCCACGTTTGACTGGCAACTGGCATCGCAGCACCTCCAGGCTCTTGGATGGAAACCCTTATCTTGAAACCGAGAAGTGTGTAGCTTTGCAAACCAGCGTAAACAAAAAAAAGGTTCCAGGACTCATGAAAGATGAGAACAACGGCGTCTTGATGACCGAGTTCGTCGGATTGAGGTCCAAGATGTACGCGACTAGCACGTTTAACGCCGCAGCGGGGTCTACGAGCGAGACTAAAAAAGTGAAGTGTGTGCGGAGACACGTGATCGCGAACGATATACAATTCGACGATTACATTCGTTGCCTGCACGATCTCACCGAGAAAGCGGTTCGGCAGAACAACATTCGATCGAACCGGCACGATCTGTTTTCTGTGAGTGGGGAAAAGAACGCTCTCAGCCCGTTCGACGATAAGCGGTGTATTTTAGCCGATCGGGTCAGCACCCTTCCGTGGGGGCATTATCGAATCCCCCAGCTCAAGGCCCACGAACGCCTCGAGCTTGATCCCGACGAGTCCCTCGAGCTTGAGCCCGACGAGTCCCTCGAGAATCCCGTTGTCTGATCGTACGTTTGTATGATCGTACGTTTGCATGTACATATGTATATACGTTTCGTTGTAAGCGTTTCTTTCTTTCGTTCATACCATTTATCTATTTACGAATATCTAATATATGTATATAGCGTAGAATGGATAAAATTTATATTTTATACCTGTTAGTGTGTGTATATATATATATATTTTCCTTATTTTATTAAGATTAATTGTACGTATATATTTTCCTTATTTTATTAAGATTAATTGTACGTATATATATACGAGAAGAAGGAGTATAATTGAATAAACGGACAATGTATATATTTGTATGTATTTATATGTATTTATTTTATTTATTTCAGTAACATAGCGCGCGTTTATAATCGCGAATCATAGAATATCCTTGTCGCGTATCCACGAGTTCCGCGACGAATCGAATCCGAACCACTTAACGTACACCTGGTTTCCTTTGCGACGAATAATCTTCTCGACCAGATAGACGTCCGGATTCGCGACCGAATGCAGTTCGTACTCGTAGAATCCACCCGAGATCGGCTCTCCCGCGGAATCGCGTAGAATGTACGTCACCGGGTACGTTCGTTGCACGGTTACGATTTCGAACACCTCCGTCGACCAGCTCGGAGTGTACCCCTTCTCGAAGAGGGTCTTGAACTTGCTCACGCGTACCTTGTCACCGACGTTGAATTTCGCGCGCCATCGAACCCCTTTCGATGCGGAATGGGGAGAGGGCTCATTCGCGGCGAACGACAAACGCGTCGCGGGGTCACGTCAACGGGTCGGGCGTTGATCGTTCGATGCTTGCGATGATTGTAGGTGCGTACGAGTGCAGGTAACAGGTCGAACCAGCGATAGGACGCGTTCAAGGAGAATTGTTTCAACATGAGGTTTTTCAGCATACGATTGAAACGTTCTACGATCGACGCTTTCATCACGATGTACGTGGAGTAGTGGTTGATCCCGCGTGTCTTCGCGCATCGTTGGAACTCCGCGGTGTAAAACTCCTTTTCCCATGTCGGTTTGTAAATTTCGCTGGCATCTGTCGCTCCGCCGCAACACGGTCGCGAACCCCGCGGCCACATCGCACTCGCTTTTCGTTTGCGGATACGGCCCACGCGTACTTGCTGAACATACCGATAATCGTGAGTTGACGTTGATGTTGTTGTTCAGTTGATGTTGTCAGCGTCGGCATCGGCGTCGGCGGTGATGTTGTCGGCGTGGTCGATGTTGTTGACGTTGTCGATGTTATTGTTGTTAGTGTTGTTGTTGGGGGTGTCGTCGATGTTGTTGTTCATGTTGATGTTGTCGGCGTTGATGTTGTTGGCGTTGTCGATGTTGTAGTTGTTAGTGTTGTTGTTCATGTTGATGTTGTCGGCGTTGATGTTGGCGTTGTCGATGTTGTAGTTGTTAGTGTTATTGTTGTTAGTGTTGTTGGTGGTGTTATGAGGAATCCAGGTAAACATTTGCGGGTTAGTTCTGAAAAAAAAATTGGGCGCAATAATCACACGCTGTTTTGAATAATATATATATATATATATATATATATTTTTTAAAAAAATGGTTGAATCTTTATATGTTTAAAAAATTATTTTAAAAAAAGAAAAAATCGACGTGATGTTACGTCCTACATGCTCGCACAGGTACGCGAACGCCAACAACAAACATCTGCCTGCAGGGATGTACGACAAGTCGAAGGCGTCGACGTATCTGATGTACTCCGACGTCAACAACTTGTACGGATGGGCGATATCGCAGGCTATGCCGCAAGGAGGGTTTCGATGACTGGACGATGCGACAGTGGCCGCGCTATACGTGTCATCCCTGCCGGACGACGAAGACTCCGAGGGATACCTGTTGGAGGTGGACATCGAATATCCAGTAGAGGTTCACGACGCGCACGCCGACCTACCGTTCTGCCCGGTGCGCGAGCACGCGCCGCACGGTAAACAGACCAAGCTGCTTGCCACGCTCGACGATAAGGAGCGATACGTCGTCCACTATCGCTACCTGAAACAGTGCGTGCGACACGGTTTACGCGTGGCGCGAATTCATCGGGTGTTGCGATTCGATCAGTCGCCTTGGTTGCGCGACTACATTCGATTGAACACCGATTTGAGGACGCGAGCCACGAGTGAATTTCAGAAGACTCTATATAAATTAATGAACAACGCGGTGTACGGGAAAACAATGGAGAATGTGCTGAATCGCGTAGACGTGCGATTGATGACGCGGTGGGACGGTCGTTACGGCGCGGAAGCGCTGATCGCGAAGCCGAACTTTCACAGTCGTACGATTTTCTCCGAGGAGTTGGTTGCGATTGAAATGCGAAAACTCAAAGTGAAGTTCGACATGCCGATATACGTGGGGATGAGTGTACCGGACGTATCAAAAGAATGCCTGTACGAGTTCCATTATGCGCATATGCGTGCGAAGTTCGGTGATCGGTGTAAGGTCCTTATTTTTCGACAGGAATAACTAAGGTCCACCCTAGTGCTCACCGAACTTTGCACGCATATGCGCATAATGGAACTCGTACAGGCATTCTTTTGATACGTCCAGTACACTCATCCCCACGTATATCGGCATGTCGAACTTCACTTTGAGTTTTCGCATTTCAATCGCAACCAACTCCTCGGAGAAAATCGTACGACTGTGAAAGTTCGGCTTCGCGATCAGCGCTTCCGCGCCGTAACGACCGTCCCACCGCGTCATCAATCGCACGTCTACGCGATTCAGCACATTCTCCATTGTTTTCCCGTACACCGCGTTGTTCATTAATTTATATAGAGTCTTCTGAAATTCACTCGTGGCTCGCGTCCTCAAATCGGTGTTCAATCGAATGTAGTCGCGCAACCAAGGCGACTGATCGAATCGCAACACCCGATGAATTCGCGCCACGCGTAAACCGTGTCGCACGCACTGTTTCAGGTAGCGATAGTGGACGACGTATCGCTCCTTATCGTCGAGCGTGGCAAGCAGCTTGGTCTGTTTACCGTGCGGCGCGTGCTCGCGCACCGGGCAGAACGGTAGGTCGGCGTGCGCGTCGTGAACCTCTACTGGATATTCGATGTCCACCTCCAACAGGTATCCCTCGGAGTCTTCGTCGTCCGGCAGGGATGACACGTATAGCGCGGCCACTGTCGCATCGTCCAGTCATCGAAACCCTCCTTGCGGCATAGCCTGCGATATCGCCCATCCGTACAAGTTGTTGACGTCGGAGTACATCAGATACGTCGACGCCTTCGACTTGTCGTACATCCCTGCAGGCAGATGTTTGTTGTTGGCGTTCGCGTACCTGTGCGAGCATGTAGGACGTAACATCACGTCGATTTTTTCTTTTTTTAAAATAATTTTTTAAACATATAAAGATTCAACCATTTTTTTAAAAAATATATATATATATATATATATATATTATTCAAAACAGCGTGTGATTATTGCGCCCAATTTTTTTTTCAGAACTAACCCGCAAATGTTTACCTGGATTCCTCATAACACCACCAACAACACTAACAACAATAACACTAACAACTACAACATCGACAACGCCAACATCAACGCCGACAACATCAACATGAACAACAACACTAACAACTACAACATCGACAACGCCAACAACATCAACGCCGACAACATCAACATGAACAACAACATCGACGACACCCCCAACAACAACACTAACAACAATAACATCGACAACGTCAACAACATCGACCACGCCGACAACATCACCGCCGACGCCGATGCCGACGCTGACAACATCAACTGAACAACAACATCAACGTCAACTCACGATTATCGGTATGTTCAGCAAGTACGCGTGGGCCGTATCCGCAAACGAAAAGCGAGTGCGATGTGGCCGCGGGGTTCGCGACCGTGTTGCGGCGGAGCGACAGATGCCAGCGAAATTTACAAACCGACATGGGAAAAGGAGTTTTACACCGCGGAGTTCCAACGATGCGCGAAGACACGCGGGATCAACCACTACTCCACGTACATCGTGATGAAAGCGTCGATCGTAGAACGTTTCAATCGTATGCTGAAAAAACCTCATGTTGAAACAATTCTCCTTGAACGCGTCCTATCGCTGGTTCGACCTGTTACCTGCACTCGTACGCACCTACAATCATCGCAAGCATCGAACGATCAACGCCCGACCCGTTGACGTGACCCCGCGACGCGTTTGTCGTTCGCCGCGAATGAGCCCCTCCCCCCATTCCGCATCGAAAGGGGTTCGATGGCGCGCGAAATTCAACGTCGGTGACAAGGTACGCGTGAGCAAGTTCAAGACCCTCTTCGAGAAGGGGTACACTCCGAGCTGGTCGACGGAGGTGTTCGAAATCGTAACCGTGCAACGAACGTACCCGGTGACGTACATTCTACGCGATTCCGCGGGAGAGCCGATCTCGGGTGGATTCTACGAGTACGAACTGCATTCGGTCGCGAATCCGGACGTCTATCTGGTCGAGAAGATTATTCGTCGCAAAGGAAACCAGGTGTACGTTAAGTGGTTCGGATTCGATTCGTCGCGGAACTCGTGGATACGCGACAAGGATATTCTATGATTCGCGATTATAAACGCGCGCTATGTTACTGAAATAAATAAAATAAATACATATAAATACATACAAATATATACATTGTCCGTTTATTCAATTATACTCCTTCTTCTCGTATATATATACGTACAATTAATCTTAATAAAATAAGGAAAATATATACGTACAATTAATCTTAATAAAATAAGGAAAATATATATATATATATATATATATATATATATATACACACACTAACAGGTATAAAATATAAATTTTATCCATTCTACGCTATATACATATATTAGATATTCGTAAATAGATAAATGGTATGAACGAAAGAAAGAAACGCTTACAACGAAACGTATATACATATGTACATGCAAACGTACGATCATACAAACGTACGATCAGACAACGGGATTCTCGAGGGACTCGTCGGGCTCAAGCTCGAGGGACTCGTCGGGATCAAGCTCGAGGCGTTCGTGGGCCTTGAGCTGGGGGATTCGATAATGCCCCCACGGAAGGGTGCTGACCCGATCGGCTAAAATACACCGCTTATCGTCGAACGGGCTGAGAGCGTTCTTTTCCCCACTCACAGAAAACAGATCGTGCCGGTTCGATCGAATGTTGTTCTGCCGAACCGCTTTCTCGGTGAGATCGTGCAGGCAACGAATGTAATCGTCGAATTGTATATCGTTCGCGATCACGTGTCTCCGCACACACTTCACTTTTTTAGTCTCGCTCGTAGACCCCGCTGCGGCGTTAAACGTGCTAGTCGCGTACATCTTGGACCTCAATCCGACGAACTCGGTCATCAAGACGCCGTTGTTCTCATCTTTCATGAGTCCTGGAACCTTTTTTTTGTTTACGCTGGTTTGCAAAGCTACACACTTCTCGGTTTCAAGATAAGGGTTTCCATCCAAGAGCCTGGAGGTGCTGCGATGCCAGTTGCCAGTCAAACGTGGCAGTGAACAGTCCAACGTGACAGTAAAATTATTTTGTACATTTTTTTTTTTTAATTCTGCGTGTTAATGGGACTAACGCGAATAGCCCCGGAGTGCAGCCCCGAGGTATGTACACAACAATATTTTTTACATTTATCGCGTTTAACCGGTAAAATCGAGTTCGATCCCTCGGTCGTAAATATTATATCGAGGTTTCTATGTTGTAGAACTCTCCGCCAGAATCACCCCAATGGTCACCTGATTGGGGTGGGCCTGTTTGGTCGCCGCCGCCGCCGCCGCAGGTATGCAATACTTTGGTGTTGGTTTGCATTTGATGTTTATTGCGTTTAATGTATTCGTGTTATATCGATATTCGTGTGTGTGTTCTAGGACTCACCGCAGCCTGCACCCCTGGACGTGTGGATGCTGCGGTCGGTGCCAGTGATCGGCCCCGTGATGGCCGCACGACGACGGCGCCCATGGGCGCCTTATCCAGGGGGGTCCCTGCGACGACCGCGGCCCCCATCACCGCCATCACCCCCATCGCCGCCGTCGCCCACATTGCCATCGCCTTCATAAATATTCTTTTTCAATTTAATTTTATTTTTATTGTGTATGTTTTATTATATTTTTAGAGTGTATGTTTTATTATATTTTTATTTTTTCATTTAATTTTATTTTTTTAAATTAATTTATTGTAACAATATATACATATATTTCTTAAACATATATTATGTCTCTATTTTATTTACCCTCCTTCTCTCCTCACCACATACTTTTAAGATTCGACGCTCCATATAAAGTATTATATTTCGTTCGTGCGTTCTTCGCGTCGCGAAAATGACATCATCACGCGCGGTTGTCCCAGGGGACTTATTTTACACGCGTAATCACGCGCTGCGCTGCGATGTTAAATCAGAACGCTTTGAAAAATTGTTAGCTTTAGAATGTTTGTTTTCTATATAATGATTCGGTAGATCGTTGATTCAAGAAATTATTATTTCTCTGCGTTGGTTCGGAAAAAATATGTCTATTGGTATGGAATAAAATTTCTGCTGACGCCACATAATTCTACGATCCGCGCCTTCTTCGCGCCTTCGCGGACGGCAATTCGATGGCGCACTCGTTCATGCGTTGACAGTCCACGGTGTGTTTCGTCAATTACTCGGACCAGTAGAAGTAACTCAGACATCTACAACGATAACAACGTCAATAATAAACATAAGAATAAATAATACATCGATCGAAATATTCCGTATTCGACTCACCTTTCGCAAACGAATACTTGTCCATTATGGTTACCGAGCTGCTTCGAAATCAGCCTCGACATGCTTCGAATGCACGCGAAATGATATCGTTTTGGCTCCTTGGAGTCCTGCACCAGTAGCAGGTTCGCGTGTCTCTCTCGCTTGTCCTCGGTTAAACGCAGAGGCGCGCAGCTTCCGTCGGACCACGCGTACACGTTCACCGACGCGTCGTTCAACCTCTCGAACTTCGCCAGCTGATCCAACGTCACGGGGAGAGTCATATCGTCCGTGCGAAGTACCGTCGAGTAATGAGGGTACGGTGAGTCCCTACACACGTTCGTAGTAACAGCAGCAGGGTACAAACTGGCGACAACGGACCACAAGAAGCACGCATTGTCTCTGCTCTTTACGTTCACCACCGCTTTTTCAGTACGACGGCGCGCGGGAACGGTACGTCGCAACCGGCTCGAAGTGGATTATGCTTATTAATGTTTATTAGGAGGTTTAGCACAGCCCTCAGAGCCCATCCACTGTCGCGATCTTGGAACTCCTCGATCGCCACTAACGTGGGAGCGACCACGTGCTTCGAATACCACTCGTGCACGTTCCATGTCCTGAAAAGTACGCGATTTCGCGTACCGAAACTTTTCATGTCCGTATTCTCGCCCAACATAAACTCCGCGTTCAAGTTCGTATTCACGACCACGCTTTTATGTTGGGTGATAGCGTCCGTGACGCGCGAGATCGCAACCATAGTGGACAATAAAAGCGGCGAGTTGTGCTTTTCAATGTCAACGTGGAAGCACCTGCCGCAAAATGGGGGCTAACATACTTCAAAGATTACGCGACAACGCAACGTCGTCCCAAACCCACGTCGTAATTGATCATTTGCGAATCGAATTCACACGCATGCATAATGATCAACTCGTCAAAATCACCGATAATCGCGTTACCTTGTACATGACGGAAGTCACGATGCGTAAACTATTCGCGTATGAACATTGCATCGATCATATGTTCACCTGGTTGACCGAAAATATATATTCCATGAGCAATAAATATACCGCCTTCGTAGACATTCTACGTAGCGCTACCGAACCAACGGATCATGTAAAATTAATTTCCGAAAGCGAATACTTCGAACGGCATTCTTTGATCGATTGTGAATTGTTAGCGTTAGGAATGCAGTCCATGTTGCGCGATGTAAATCACGTACCACTATAGTACGCATATATATACGTTTTAATAAATGAATGATTTTTACATTAATACCTGTAACGATTCATTTATAATACCCTTTCGTACTAATACCTGTAACGACTCATTTATAATATCCTTTCCTACTAATACACCTGTAACGATTCATTTATAATACCCTTTCGTACTAATACGGCGGGCAATTACTCGTATGCCAGATGACCAAGAGGCAATCGACATCGTACCGTTTTCTTTGGGAATTTCGACTATGGGACAAACCGCGGAATTGCTCTGTCAGCGGGTGGTAAGTGGTACCCTCGAATCGACACATGCCGCTGACTCGTGGAACAATGCGGTCATAAACCGTAACCCTGGTGAGACGATCCGACCGAGCAGTCTGGATAGGTTTGCTAGCCGGATGTCTGGTTTTTTCCTCGCTATGTCATCCTTAGAGGTATAGACTTGGCGAATGATGATTGTGTTTTAGGATAGGCAGTATGGGCGGTCCTGACACCGGTCTGCTGTAACTCAGACACCTTGGGTATAGGGTTTCCTTAGAGTTCGCTATCGGTTTAAGTACGAGTTGACGGTCACTCGACGTCTGGGAAAATTCAAGACTTTTCGCCCCGAATGTTATTCTCGCGCGGTTCGCAAGTGCCCCCATTGAATCTCTCTCTCTCTCTCTCTCTCTCTCTCTCTCTCTCTCTCTCTCTCTCTCTCTCTCTCTCGCTCTCGCTCTCTCTCTCGCTCTCTCTCTCTCGCGCGCTCTCTCTCTCTCTCTCTTACGCTGTACCTTGTCCTTCCTTCTATACACGAGTCTAACGTCGCCTGCGTCCGATGCGTTACCACGTGTATCGAATTACAGCGTTGGTGATAAGACAGCGGCCCCAAACTTTAAAAAAAAAAAATATTCGAGACGATATCCGAATAATTGTCGCTCTACGGTTTCGTTGGCGCATGTTTTCGTTGGCGGATGTTTATACGAACGCGAACAATTGTGATTTAGGATAGGCAGTATGGGCGGTCCTGACATGCGTTACCACGTGTGTCGAATTACAGCGTTGTTGATAAGACGACGGCTCCAAACTTTAAAAAAATATTCGAGACGATGCACTGTGGTCTGGGTGGTGGCCAAAATTCAATTTCTCAACTTCAACTTTACAATGTCATTTTTTTTTTTTTATGAATTGACAACCCTCCAGAGCTTCTAAATCCGCATAGCTTTCTCTTTTCAGATGACTCTTTCATTAGATATAATATTACAAAGACAAAATCATCAAATTTTATGTGAATCTAATTGTTTTAATTACTCATTATAGAACATCAAAATACGTGTTTATATCATACAGGTATATAAGTAAGGAAGTATATTTCAGTTATTTATATGTGTCATAGGCATTTTTTAGTCCATGAACAAATAGTGCAATGTTTATATGAATTTAAAGTTTGAGAAGGCTTATAAAAAAAGGATTAAGCCAGATTAACATCGGACTTTTTTTTACATGAAAGCTTACACAATTGTTAACAAGAGCATGTACATTTCAAGTGCAATCTCCTGCAATCTTCAATTTTATGCAGACTTTTAGAAATGACGCTCGAGGTATTGTATATATTTTATATGTATAATAATTTTTAATATTTTTTTTTTAAGTCAAAGATAATGTTAGGTCTGATTCTTTTTTCTCTTTCTTTCTCTAGTACGGCTATGATTTTTAATTTTGGCTATAAAATACCGCTTTCCAGATCACAATGCGCACCATATTGAATCCGCCATTTTGATTTTAAATTTTTGGTGCCAAATTCGTTATCAGCGACCGCAAAAACCCTTAATCACCAAGTTTCAGAATGATCAGAATTTTGGCCGCTAAATGTAGATATCCCCAGACCACTGTGCGATGGTCGAATAATTATCGCTCTACGGTTTCGTTGGCGGATGTTTATACGAGCGCGAAGTTGCATTCTTTCGCGAGGCGCTATCTTCAAAATTCCCAGCCTCCGTGACGTCATCCCCCTCACCAACGAACTCGGTACACCCCCCCCCCGCCTCGCCCCGCGCCAATCGCGACCGAGAACGCGGTACCCCCTCCGCTTCACCCCTCGCCACAATTTGGTCCAGAATCGGCATAGCCCCACTACTATTGTGATTCCACCACCTTTAAGAAAACCTACTATTATTCAGGAGTACCATGAATCTGTGGTGGGTGGTCATCAAGGAGCTTTTAAGCTTTATAAACGTCTTAGGGAGGACGTTTATTGGTCGGTTATGAGAAAGGAAATTTTCAATTTCATTCGTGCTTGTTCAAGTTGTCAACGAAACAAAATGCTCTCAGCTAAGACGAAACAACCGATGCGTATTACTGATACTCCCGAAAGGGCTTTCGAAAAGGTTGGTCCATTGCCTATAACAGGAAAAGGAAATAGGTACACTCCAGGATAATCTGACAAAATATTCTGATGCTATTCCGTTACCTACTATTGATTCCATATCTGTCGCAGTCGCTTTAGCCGAGCAATTTATCAGTCGGTTTGGTTGGTCTCGAGTTATCCATACAGATCAGGGGAGTAATTTTGTCAGTGCTATAATGAAGAATTTCTGTAAAATCTTCAAAATACAGAGGATTACTTCTACCGCATTCCACCCACAGTCTTTGGGGTCTTTAGAACGAGCTCATCGTGTCTTTATTGATTATTTGAAGCACTATTGTATTAAGACGGACTGGGACAGTTGGATTAGATTCGGAATATTCTGTTATAATACTTCTGTCTATGAAGCTACTGGTTTTACACCACATGAGCTAGTCTTTGGTAGGAATTCGCTAAGCAGGAATTACATCGGACGTTCGTTCAATATTTAGATCAACTTCTCAAAACAATCACTACTACTCAAGCTACGGCGGTAGCCAATCTGGAACGGGCCAAGGAAAAGAGTAAATTATATTATGATAAGAATGTTAATCCCTATAAATTTAATGTAAACGACGATGTGTATTTGCTTAGGGAACCTAAGACCTCTAAGTTCGATTTTAATGGGCTGGTCCTTATAGGATTATTCGAATGCATGATGATCTAACTATAGAAATAGCAATAACGGCGCAGAGATCTAAGATAGTACATGCAAATAAGTTAAAGTTAGCGTATATAAGGTTAGATCCTTCTTAAGTAACTTTAATCATGTGCATTGTAAGCGTTATGTTAATTTATATGGGTTATGATCACTTGGAATTGGAAGGGGTATGATAGTTCATATGGAATATTTGAATAAGTTTAATTGTAACACTTAATTATTAATTACCGCGCTGTGTTACCGAGTAATCGGTTTTGGTATTGATTAATGATGGAGTAATGATATTTTACCACATATTGTGGTAATGTTTTGCATAGCTGATATCTTTCATTTCGTGTTTCTTGCGGGAATATGGGTGGACCGAGTAGCTCATTTACCGCAGGCTGACGCGGAAGGAATAGATGTATATAGATAAAATATGTAATCGCCTATAATTATGTATTTATAAGTAAAGTGAACTTAGATCAGTATGAATGGGTATATTGTTTGTAAATGCTGTTTCTATTGGAAACACCTTTTTTTATATGAAGGGAGGTGTTGCGATGCTCGCTGGTGTGTTGCTTGATAACGTGAATGTAGCTACGGGAATGTATATAATCGATATGTGAATTACGAGCGAAATTTAAAAGCAGACGTTTGCGTTCGATGAAGGGGAGTATTGTTAAGGATACGCGATGCGGGTGGCATGCGTGGGAAGGATCTTAGGCAGAGTCTCAATTAGTAGACCCCGAAACGAATCGCGAGTTTCTTCTAAAGTCACGTAATCTTTTGAGAAGGCCTTGCCCTTTGTTAGTCTTTAGGAGTGTTGATTGACTCTAGAAGTATTGGCGTCGCTAAGGAAGTCATAAATTTCCTTCAAGCGTTGTTTTCTCGATCCTCGGAGTAGAGCCTACTTTCTCTTCCCACATGGGCACCCCGCTGTGTAACGGAAAAGCGCGCTTGCACTGAGTTTTCCACCACCACCCGAAGACGGAGGAAAAGATGGACGCCAATTCGCGGGGGCGTACGGACATCCGAAGGACGGCCTACCGCTTGGATCTGCTGCATCCTTCATCCTGATTGGACTAGAAGGATCTATGGGAGGACTAGGAGGATTCAGCCAGCGACTTCGACGAGGACCTCGGAGGAGACTTTGAATCGCTACATTCATTCTGTCTGATACTTTTGACTGACTAGTTTCTTACAGAGATAAAATATATCTTAATGTTTAACTTGAAATAGTTAGGTGTACCTTGTTTTATTTATAACACCCGCGCACTCCGACGAGCAGAGCGGTTCAGCGCTCCACGGGCACCAACCCGCGTTCTCATTCCAATTTCCCCGCTAAAATACGTAACACAGTGATCCGTGATTTTCGTGATCGCTTCTGATTGGTGCAGGCAGAACAGTGATCCGTGATCGCCTCTGATTGGTGCAGGCAGAACAGTGATCCGTAATCGCCTCTGATTGGTACAGGCAGAACAGAGATCGCTTCTGATTGGTGGAGAGTATAACTGCTCTTTGCACGCACAACATAACCTGCATATTCTATATTAACGACGTCAAAACAGAAATGCGAGTTATATCGCACATATTAAAGGAATAATGAGGAACAATGAATTATAATGAATAAATTAATAATGATAAATTGCAAGGGTAAGTTTAATTTTTAATTTCTGTAGCTTCATTCTATAAAATATAAAAACTTAATATGAATAATCTCGACATAGTATAAATATAAAAAAAATTAATAAGTAATAAATATATGCGTAATATAATTGTATAAAATTGTATATAATATAAATACACTAACAAATATTTAACCTACCCTGATAACCAGATCTGAGGCCCAGAGCCTGACGTCAGATCCGTAGTCATCTGTGTCCGCATTAGGATGCGTTCTGAGGTACAGAGCCTGACATCAGGACCTGACGTCAGATGGGCAGCAGATTTGCAGCAGATCCTGCCGTTCGCCTGACACGTCTAACAGCGCCATCTGAGGGTCAGAATTGGCAAACAATTCCATACCCGTGACGTCACACGGCCGTCCCTACGCACCAACACAAATGTAGCGTTATTGCTGTAGGTGTATCCCTACCCCTATATAACCTGCCAGCAGATTCTGCAGTTCATTAAATAATTAATTCTACTTATTTCCAAAAATATTTATTTATTCTTTAAAATCGTTACAGAATAATATAAGTAGCGCATATAAATTCAACGAAGAACATTCAATATTTACATTTATAAATCCATATACAATACGTCCCGTAACCAGTGGTACATATTAGGTGCGATATCAGAAAATTTCCTATATTTTCGACTTCGTTTTTCTGCAGAATCACCATATTCCGTATTGTGTTAGCGCTGAAAACAAATAGAACATTAGTATAAAATTAAACGTAACGTATGAATAAACAGGATACATGCGTTACTTACTTCAGCTCTATCTCCGCACAGCACACAGCCCATTCTCCCATTGTGTTTTTTTTCTCTAATACATATTAGTATTTCTGCTTTCTTTAAGTACTATATTGCTGTAGGTGTGTAAAGAGAAATATATACCCCCTTTCAAAGGCCGAAAGGCATATGAAATAAACGCATACTACTATATTATTATTAAAAACAAAATACATACCTTTAAAAACAAACATAACAATTATGTAATAAACTGCAGAATCTGCTCGCAGGTTATGTGAGTAGAATCCACTGCTCCGTTTCTACTGCCTATCAATTCTCCTTCTCTACGCGTAGTAGAAAGGGTAGGGACATACCTCAGCAATAACGGCACATTTGTGTTGGTGCGTAGACCATGTGACTTCACGCGTAAGGAATTGTTAAGCAGTTGTGGCTTTCAGATGGCGCTGTTGGATGTGGCAGACGGGCAGCAGAATCTGCCGTCGATCTGCCGGCAGGCCCTGACAAGCAGGCTCTGCCGGCAGAACCGTAGCTGAATACGGACGCAGACTGCACCGCAGCTGCCGGCAGATCCTGCCCCCCCCCCCCCCCCGCGATTTGGTTATCAGGGATTATAACAAAATTTCTACATGACTTATCAAACATTTAATCTAGCATTAAACATTAAGTGTCTTCTGGTGATTGATTTATAGGAATTATGATATATTTGCAATGATTTTAGATGTAGGTTGTGGCTTCAAGCATGCGGCAGAGAGGATCTTTCAGCATCGGAGTATTTATATTATTATAAAACGCGTCGAGTTTGTAGCAAACATTTTGAGGACCGAATGTACATGGGTCCTTCAAAGACCAGATTGTTATTGACAGCTGTGCCAAAGCAAATTGAATCAGGTATGTTTTCTGCTCACATACTGATATAGAACTGAATGTAATATCGGATAAAAAATTAAGCACATCTATTACATATTTTTTAATATATATGTATGCATACTTATACATTATACATTGTATATGTACATGTACAGGGTGTTGCGCTAAGGTGGAAGAAAATTTAAAGGGTGGAAGAGTAATGAAATAGCGATTTGAGCCATCAATTTTAATTATATGCGTTTAAAGATTTGGTAAAATTTGCCTGAAACCCAATGCAAACTGCCTAGCACCATTACATGCGAAAGATGTCAGGCCATAGATAGACCAATCATGGTCAAAGTCACTATCGTGCAAGCTGAAACATCTCATAGAAGCATCAAATCATGTTGTTTTCACTACAGATTGATTTTGTGTTTTCATTTTAGATACAAATATCGATGCAGCAATTGAGCATAGTGAAGGTTCAAATTATGAGCCTCCAACAAAAAGAATCCGCATTGAAGAAGATATAACAGGTAAGAACTGATTGGTCTAAGCAAATGAAGATTTATTATATTTCCATTGGCTTACGTATATATTTAATTCATTTACATAAATTAGAATAGAGTTGTTTTCATATACCTGTGTTCCAGGAACCCCAGGACCATCTTTTCAAAATGAGATTACTGTTACCACACCAATATCATTGGATTCCACACAGCACACAGGCGCCTGGTCCCAGGCGCTCGAGGCGCCTTAAAGGCGCCGCGAGTGTCCCACGAGCGTCCAATATGCGCCTTTGGAGCGCCTGTTGTTACCAAACGGGACGCCTTAAAGGCGCCTTTAAAACGCCTGAATTAGGACTGACAGGCGTCTTAAAGGCGCCTGAAATGGGCGCTTAAAAGGCGCCTGGAACAGGCGCCTTAAAGACGCCTGGAATAGGCGCCTTAAAGACGCCTTAAACGGGCCTGGATTAGGACAGATGTCTTAATTATCGATAAATTAGGTCAAATGCACCTGTTTAAAAATCGCCATTAATGGCGTATTTACGATGGTTATCAATACAGATTAATTATAATATAAATTTAATAAAACAAAGGATTATCAAAATGAAATCAGACTCGTTAAAAATTAATTTCCATTATTTATTTATTTAAAATTTCTTTACAGATACTTGAAAAAACAAGGAGACTCTCAGTTGGACACTGGGATTGATTATTACAATTAACATTAAGTTTATAAAAATTGTTTATTTTTAAGTCACAATAAATGAATAATTATAGGTGGATTCACCTGAATCGATGTACACCACCTGCAGCGGCGCACAGCACAGGACTATGTTCAATGATTAATAACTTCGACAATTTTTCTTTTTGTAAATACTCGCAAATGTGCCCACAATAGATTGTCAAAAGCACGACTATAACGATTGTTCGGTATCAAAATAATTTAGCGTCAAAGAACTAACGATTTTACGTATCCAATAATTCACTACCCCCTCTTAAGTTTAACCCTTGGACAGAGCCGTCTTTAGCACCGGGCAAACGGAGCCCTGGCTCCGGGCCCCGCGTTTAGGGACTTCATTTTGTAAATATTAAATGAAATAAGTATAATTGTCAAGTTTTCAATTTTTCTAGAATAGATTTTCGGCAAGTTTAAGTGACGCATGAAGTAAAGACATAATCTGTTATCTGTTTTCAATTAGATGCTTTCAATAATATCGACTTTTGCCCCGGGCCCCGCAAACTGTAAGGGCGGCTCTGCCCGTAGGTTAAATTTATTTTTATTATTATTATTATTTCGCAATTTTTCTATCGCAGGCTCGCTTCAGCCATTTTTGTATTGCTAACTCCGCTTCCTTCCTGTTTGTCGTAATTTTGCCTTTCTTCGCAGCACCTTAAACGAGAATTTCAATAAGACATTACATATATATATATATACATTATACATACACGCGCACATATATATATATACACACATGAATTCTAATAATATGAATTCTACATTAATCAGTATTAGCTATGGTGAAATTTGGGTGATAATTACATACCTATAACTACTTGAGCCAATTTTAATTTAAAGAACGGTTCCTTCGCCTGCCTCCCCAGCCAGCTGAACAACAGCGCTACATCGTTATTGAGAATGGAGGACAAAACTCTTTTCGTAAAATCATATATATTTGCTCCCCCATACTTTGCCAATTCATTTACCTATAATTAAAAAATTAACAAATATTAACGAATTCAGTACAAGTTTGTATCGAAGAAATAACTAAAATAAATTTTATAAACAGTACGAAACTTTACATATTTCATGCATACAGAACATAATTAGAATGAAATGTGCTTGGCAAAATTAAAATTGGTTATCGTGACCATTATTTTTTATGCGATCGTCGACATCCTAAAGCTAAAGTTTGGACTACTTACCCTGATAACCAGATCTGAGGCGCAGAGCCTGACGTCAGATCCGTAGTCATCTGTGTCCGCATTAGGATGCGTTCTGAGGTACAGAGCCTGACATCAGGACCCGACGTCAGATGGGCAGCAGATTTGCAGCAGATCCTGCCGTTCGCCTGACACGTCTAACAGCGCCATCTGAGGGTCAGAATTGGCAAACAATTCCATACCCGTGACGTCACACGGCCGTCCCTACGCACCAACACAAATGTAGCGTTATTGCTGTAGGTGTATCCCTACCCCTATATAACCTGCCAGCAGATTCTGCAGTTCATTAAATAATTAATTCTACTTATTTCCAAAAATATTTATTTATTCTTTAAAATCGTTACAGAATAATATAAGTAGCGCATATAAATTCAACGAAGAACATTCGATATTTACATTTATAAATCCATATACAATACGTCCCGTAACCAGTGGTACATATTAGGTGCGATATCAGAAAATTTCCTATATTTTCGACTTCGTTTTTCTGCAGAATCACCATATTCCGTATTGTGTTAGCGCTGAAAACAAATAGAACATTAGTATAAAATTAAACGTAACGTATGAATAAACAGGATACATGCGATACTTACTTCAGCTCCATCTCCGCACAGCACACAGCCCAGGCGATCATGCATGCTCCTGCGAACATTAACATTTATAAGAAAACATGTGTTAAATTATTATTTACGAAACAAGACGCTAAACATTCGCACTTCGCGCATAACCCTATTTTTCTGTCTTGCAGATAATGTGACTCTCGATTTTCGCGACGTAGATAATTGGAAATTATTCAATACCATAATTACGTTTGCTTTCTGGATACTTCGAGATGATTTGTTTAGATATTGATGCTGAGAATCGCGTGGAATATTTTTCGGTTTTGTCGGCACTGACTGCCACTAACTGCCACTGCCAGTGACTTCCACCGGCCCACCGCCACCTCAGATCTCGCAAACGAACGCAAACTGGACGAAGAGTCTTGACCAATCACGAGTTTCGGCACTATAGCGCAGCCAATCCGAGCGTAGCCCATTGTACCGCCACATTGGTACACGTGTTACATCTACATACTGTTTGTTCAAAGAGGTATCCGTTGTGTTTGAAGAGAAACACTCGAAAAATATTCCACGCGATTCTCAGCATCAATATCCAGACAAATCATCTCGAAGTATCCAGAAAGCAAACGTAATTATGGTATTGAATAATTTCCAATTATCTACGTCGCGAAAATCGAGAGTCACATTATCTGCAAGACAGAAAAATAGGGTTATGCGCGAAGTGCGAATGTTTAGCGTCTTGTTTCGTAAATAATAATTTAACACATGTTTTCTTATAAATGTTAATGTTCGCAGGAGCATGCATGATCGCCTGGGCTGTGTGCTGTGCGGAGATGGAGCTGAAGTAAGTATCGCATGTATCCTGTTTATTCATACGTTACGTTTAATTTTATACTAATGTTCTATTTGTTTTCAGCGCTAACACAATACGGAATATGGTGATTCTGCAGAAAAACGAAGTCGAAAATATAGGAAATTTTCTGATATCGCACCTAACATGTACCACTGGTTACGGGACGTATAGTATATGGATTTATAAATGTAAATATTGAATGTTCTTCGTTGAATTTATATGCGCTACTTATATTATTCTGTAACGATTTTAAAGAATAAATAAATATTTTTGGAAATAAGTAGAATTAATTATTTAATGAACTGCAGAATCTGCTGGCAGGTTATATAGGGGTAGGGATACACCTACAGCAATAACGCTACATTTGTGTTGGTGCGTAGGGACGGCCGTGTGACGTCACGGGTATGGAATTGTTTGCCAATTCTGACCCTCAGATGGCGCTGTTAGACGTGTCAGGCGAACGGCAGGATCTGCTGCAAATCTGCTGCCCATCTGACGTCAGGTCCTGATGTCAGGCTCTGTACCTCAGAACGCATCCTAATGCGGACACAGATGGCTACGGATCTGACGTCAGGCTCTGCGCTCTCACGGCAGACCCTGCTGCCAATCTGACGTCAGATTGCAGACATCTGGTTATCAGGGTAGTCAAATAGAGAGAGAGATGGGGGGAGAGAGAGAGAGAGAGAGAGAGAGAGAGAGAGAGAGAGATACGTCTCAAGAAATACTGTCTGTTGAATAAATCTATTTGGATGGTTAATGTTATTAGTTTACGCTCATTATTCGCGGGCTTCGCATGCCTCTTTAGAGAAGCTTCGAAAAAAGCTTGCTGCACTTTTCGGCTTCATTTGCCTACAACTTTTGTCTCTTCCGCCCTTCAGCTCCACTTTCATTAAAAGGATTATCTAAATTCTAAATAAAATGTTTTGTGTGATGAACACTTTTAACAAAGAACATATGGAATTGGAATGATATGCCTATATTCTACGCTTGCCCTAGGCACTGCTTACACTAAATGCGCCACTGGAGAGACGTGTTTTACAGCGTATCGTTCAATCATATCTTTATGAAAGCAGTACCAATAAATTGATAAGACACGGCATATATGTAGGACCATACATCGAACTACTAGATTGGAGAATAACGTAAACTCATTTTAATTTAACCGAGCAGTGCTTTGTTATAATATTAACAAAGATGATATTTTACTTACTGCATCTTGGAAATTATTTTGGTTTTGCAAAATTTCTTCTAGTTCCTTCACCTTTTCAACGGAGTCGATTGGGAATTGCAAATATTGAAATTTGAGAAAAAATGATTGTTTTTCCTGAACCACTGCTGGCTTATTCTCCAGGGTTTTCACCCGCTCCATTGTTTCCATTAACAATGTCTTCAGCAAATTGTTTTGCTGCATTATTTTACTATTCGGTTCAATGATAGTTCTCAACAACCCATCAGTCGTGTCGCTGCTACTGCCACTGGGGCCTGCGTCTATGTTTTCTGAAAATTATTTATTACATCTTATATTTTTTCACTGTAACTTTCCATGATAAAAAACTATTTCCGCATAGAATAGAATTATCTTTATACACATGACTTACCAATTTGAATGTTGTTTAATGAAAAACTCCCCTGGCTTTCATAGCTGGTGCTGGGGGATGCTGTTTCGTCTAAAAACCAAAATTATTTTTGTTAAAGAATTCTGCTGCAAACATTAAACGTATATATATTTTATATCTCGCGCCCTCGTCAGTGCAAAGAGGAGATACAATACGAGGCGCCACTCGACAAGGACAGAAATAAACTAGGGAAATCACTAGACAACCAATTTAAATGCCCATTCGGCAATGATCGGTAAACATCGGCAATAATCAGCAAACTGCGGCAAGGTACATTTAGTCGATTTGAATATCCCGCTCGAATAGACAACCAATTTAAATGCCAAGGTCAAGTAAGGACTTGACAGGTTCCGCCCGAAGTGGCGCCTCTTATTATATCTCCTCTTTAGTCAGTGTTTTAATTAGGGGTACCTCAGGTGGAAAAAAGCAGGGGCGAGTTATGACTTATGACGTAGCGCGTATCTGTTTGCGTGAGTGCGTCCCTATGTATCTCTGGCAAGCCCGGTTTTAACGAAAGCGCCTTGCATGTATTTAACTCTTCGAGTATATTTGGCAAGGAAGACTTGTCGTACATTTTCTAGTTCTAGCACGTGCAAAAATTACATCGGATTTGTGTGGAACCTTTCTACTGCATTAAATTCGGGACTGCTTACGATATAGAACCCCTCTAAGGACAAGGTAATTGGCCGTGAAAATTACGGCAGTTCGAAATCTTTAGACCTTGCTATGCAGGCGTATTCATAAAGCGAGAACCTGTGGGGTTGCGTCGAAGGAACGGCCTAGTACGAAAGCGAACATAATAATTCTCGAGGTAAGGAAGCAGAATTGTGGACAGATCCAAAACGCATCTACTGCAAATAAAGCGTACGAAAAATGTGAAAAATGTATTGTTACTAATCCACAAGGGCAGATGCTGGCAACCACATCGCTGCAAGATGGAATTTGTACATAAAGTATTATGGAAGAAGAGGCATTTTTAACAAGGGAATCTGTGAAACAACACGATTTTTGACACAAAATGCCTGGGACAGAAGATAACGTCAACAGAAATAATATGATGAAACTAAGCGTAAAGTAGCGTAAAGGGAATTACAAGATTGTATTAGGTAATCGTAATTTTTATGTAGCATATTTACACACCTGATCGTATAAGTAATTTCCTCATTTTCGGAGGTGGGGGTAACAGCAACGTTGAGTCTTCAATGACTTTCTTCATTCCTGGAAGTTGGGACATCCGCGGCGTGTAGTCAGGCCCAGACTCCTCACTGCTTGAACACCTTTTGCGTATAATCTTTCGCTTCGTTGCCTCCACGTCCGACTGAACATCGCTGATTTCTTCAGCTTTTCTCGCCTTTGCCCTCGCCCTGGCATAATCATCTGAATGAACACATTAGTAATTAATGAGTATAATAATTATTCACTAATTAGTACTATAATTAATAAGTAAATATAATAATAATTTCAACGTACAATAAATTCCACCGGGAAAGACAGATACGGGGAGCTTCTCCCAGGATTCATCGGGCAGCTCGCAATTCTTGATTGCCACTGTTGTGAGGCTGGGTTTATACGGTGGCCAATAACAAATTTTTCCTCCTATCACCCAATCCGTGGGGATTTCGGACACCGATTGGTCACCAATGAATTCGACGACGACCCAACCCGTATGCACCTCCATTTCTAATCCTGTATACACAAGTATTCGTGAAACAAAACATGTTTAGAAATTTGGTAGCGTGTATTCTTAGCTTGAAAGGTATAACGTAATTGAGACCAGAAAAAATAAAAATTAATATTATCATCATAAAGACATTCTAAAGACAGTACAAACATTGAATGAGCCAGAAAAGCACTGAGGAACTGGAGAAGAGGCAAAGGAGACAAAGAAGACTACCAGAAGAAAAGAAAGGAGTACAAAAAAGTGTGCGAAGAAAGGAGAAGGGAATTACAAGAAAATACAGAAAATGAGATAATGCAATTAAAGGGAGAAAATCAAATATGGGAATATATAAATAAACAAAGAAAGAAAAGAATAGGAATCTCCAATAAAATAGATTTAAAAGAATGGAAGGATCATTTTAAAACATTACTAGAAGGCGTCGACTGTAAAAAAGAAGTAGGAGAGTTGTAAGAAATAGACAACACGGAAGGAGAGAAGAAAGAGGAAGAGGAATCCGAAATAACAGAAGCAGAAGTAAAAGAACAAATCAGGAAATTAAAAAAGAAGAAAGCAGCAGGGGAAGGCAAAATAGAAAATGAAGCCTGGATTTACGGTAACGTGAAAATAGTCAAAAGGATCACAGAAATTTTCAATAAAGTGTGGAAGGAAGAAGGATTCCCGGAGAGGTGGAAAGAAGGGGTAATTTCACCAATATTCAAAAAAGGAGATAGAGAAAAGGTAAGCAACTACCGGGGGATAACGATCCTAAACACAGCGTACAAAATATATGCTATGGTCCTAGAAAAAAGATTAAAAGAGGAATTGGAAAAGAACCACTTAATACCAGAAACGCAGGCAGGATTCAGGAGCGGTATAGAGATATAGAACTTACCTGAAGAATATATGAATGTGGTCCAAAACCAAACGCCAAAGGTACACACTAAAGACAACTAACTTAAACACGTAATACTAAAAACAAGCACAATACAAATACTACGAAAACACGATAAAAAACACTAAAAATACGATAAAAACACTAAAAATACGATAAAAACACTATAAAAATACGATAAAAACACTATAAAAATACGATAAAAACGCGATAAATGAAACTATAAAAATACGATAAAACACACTATAAAAATAATATAAAATTACTAAAACTATGTAAACTAATAAGAAAAAAATAGGAATAAACTACAGACTAACAATAAAATGAAAAAAAAATTGAAAAACGTATGTAAAATAGCGGAAATTAGCGTGCGTCCCCTGCGATGGTTCTGCGATAACTGCTGCAGGGTCCAAGGAAACCTTGCCACCCCCCACTATGCGGCACAACCCTCGTCCTGCCGTCGGATATACCTCTGAAGACTTGCCAGAGAAGCTCTTTACAGCAGAAAAAATTGAACCAAAGGTTTTTTAATCCTTATGAGTGTCACTACTGCCACTACAAAAATCAGGTCATTATTTTCTAAACATCTATTTTTTTGGGCACCTAAAAGTTACAAAAACTGCAGGAGAAAACGTATTTTATCTTTAATCGTCTGCCATTCTGTAGATTTTTTTTCACATTTCTGGTCGTAGTAAGGGCGATAGCGACACTCGTAGGGATTAAAAAAACGTTTGGTTCTCTTTTTTCTGCCCAGTGGAAAAACCGCTAGCCTTGGGATAAGTGGACAAGGATGTATTCGGATGACGACACTTATAATTCTGAAAGTTGTAAAGACTTTAAATCATCCTTCATGATTTTAAACAGCCAAAAGATGAATAAAAGTGTAGGTATACGAGGCACCAATGTCGTATCTTTTTTCGTCGCCTAGAAAAAAAATTCACGAAATCGGCCGTTTGAGGGACGTAGGATTTTTGTGATTGGGTGCCATGTTCGAAAGTTATAAATTTTTTAAACTCAAAATTTCGATGCAAATTCAAGTTTTTTTTCAAACACCTGTCATTCCTACAAAAAATTCCCTACGTCACATTTTAGCTACTACCCTTTTAAATAAGAAAAAAATTATTTTTTAAGTTTTAGACGATGCCTAACAGAGAAATCAAGTACTTATCAGCTTACCTCTCCGCCATTTTTTATTTTTTTTTAATCGTTAATATTGTAAATTGTTCATAAAACTACTCTGTGTGTGTGCGTGCGCGCGCGCGTGTGTGCGTGTGTGTGTGTGTGTGTGTGTGTGTGTGTGTGTGTGTGTGTGTGTAAAATAAAGATCATTTTATATACTTAATGGCAGCGTAAAAAAAAGTTGATTTTTATACCTAAATAGGTATTCCGAGCGCCAAGGTGGTCCTTAAACCCGAAAAAACCCGAAAAAAACGCTAATAAAAAGAAGCAACGATCTCGAGTACAGTAGTGGTCAGAGAAGAGAGTGCCGTTACTGAAAAGAGCAGAATTACTAGTACATCTTTATTCGTATTCTGATCTAATTCCTTTAATTTATTTATTAAAATATTATAAACAGTTTTTTTTTATCTTTGTCCAAATAATCTTTACATTTAATTTTCCCAATGCATTGATTTTCTTTGTACGATACGATAAATCTTCTCAGCAAATTCCACGTGTCAATAATTTTAAATCTGTCTGCCGATGGCCCACACTTCCCGTTAATTGTGATTTGCGGCAAATCGAAACCCAAACATGGGCGTCCGCAGGGGGTGGGGGTAAAAGTGGCAGTTGCCCGCCCCCCTGGCTTTTCAGAAAAAATCGCTTAATTTTCAAAAATGATCTTTATTAAGTTTATACGAAAAAGGGGATATTTCTAAATTCCGTTTTAAATTTTAAATTAAATTGGCACTATAAAATGGGTTAAAACAGCAAGAGGGGTATATTTTTCTTTATCATCATCCTAAAGTTGCCGCCCCCCTACCCCCCCCCCCCCCGCGGAAAAAAGTCTCCGGACGCCCCTAAATCCAGATAAATCAACCTCGCGGTGATTGCGTTCATGGCAGACAATTGACACGCGCGCTCCGTGTTGCATTACAACTTTAGACTGTATGGAAATCTGTAAATCGAACGGGCAAGAAGGAGCGTGTATGGGGGCCTTTAGAGTACCTAATGCCACGCCAAATTGATCACTTTTTTACCTCGATGTCTGCGATTCTGTTCAAAATCGAATATGACGTCGTTCACGTGAAATTAAGGAGAATTTATGTTTCAGGTGGTTGAGTCTTAAAACTTTCACCTCGCAGTGACCGACCGTCTTTTCCGCAAATCTGCGTTGCACGTGTTGGTAACGACCTGAGTCACAAGGGGGTGACAATAAGCAGAGACAGGAAATCGTGAGGGTCTTCGGCGGCGCGAGCCCGCTAACCTTGGAAAAATCACAGGTCAGGTCTAGGCGTCTTTGCGTGCGGCGCAAAGTGGGCTGAAAACCCGTTTTTTTTTTGGTGGGCAAAAGTTTAAACTGTCTAGGGAATATCACACCTCAATTAGCGTCCAAATACACTGTGGACTGTATCGCGGAAGTAATTGTTAATCGAAGGGTTAGATGCAATAAGGGGACTAGCGCTGGAAAATGGGAAGAATTATTGTCCAAACGCTAAGAAAGATTAGAAAATTAAATGTTATTAAACTGAATTTTAAAAAATATATTGTTGTAAAGCTCGTCACGACACACCTTTTTTTATACTTACAGTTTGTTTATCCAATCATTACTATTCGAGGTAAAAATTTTAAACAATGAATTTTTCATCGTCCAAAATCATTATTTCTTTAAACATAAATTGCTATAACTTGAGTAAATATTAAGGGATCGTTATGAGACTTAAAACATAACTTCAGGTAACTCTAGCGAAGCCGTTAAATGTATGCACAAAACTCTTAGGTTAAAAAAAGTACTAATATTTAATTAAAAAGTAATACTGGAAATAACCCATGTTTTTCAACGTTCGCCGTTAAAAAGTACCGAGGCAATTTTGAGGTACATATAACTTGCAGTGACAAAGTTTTTCCTTAATATACAAGGAAGATTTCCACCAATTTTCACACTGATTAATAAATAATTGTAGAAAATATATCGATATATATATAAATCTGACGCGCCACCAACAGCCGCGTCTAATGCGCTACATAGCAGATTTAGCACTCGCGTTGACTGTTGGTGGCGCGCGAAATTTATATATATCGACATATCTTCTACAATTATTTATTAATCAGTGTGAAAATTGGTGAAAATCTTCCTTGTATATTAAGGAAAAACTTTGTCACTGCAAGTTATATGTACCTCAAAATTGCCTCGGTACTTTTTAACGGCGAACGTTAAAAAACATGGGTTATTTCCAGTATTACTTTTTAATTAAATATTATTACTTTTATCATTATATTAGTTTGAAGTTCGATTGCATCATTGTTCCAATCAACGTGATTTTTAATAGGTATAAGTATAGTCAAGGGCGGATGGGCCCATGCTGTTCTACTTTCGAGAGTTTTACGGTGGGGACTTATGTATCTGGCTTCGAAAGGGGGTGCGTAAAGGCAGCCACACACGGTCCAGTCGGCCTGTCAAGTCTGCCTGCGCAGGCAGGCCTGTGCAAGTCGGCTGGACCGTGTGGATGCACTACGCGCAACCCGGCCGACCTGCGCAGGCCGGCCTGACGCTGCACAGTGGTCGGGATAGGGATAGTTAGTGACATTCATTGTTGTATATTTTTTAAACTATAAAAGATATCGGAATAGCGCCAAAAAACATAAAATGAAAAAATTATTCCTTTCTAATGATTTATAATTGAATATATTGTACGTCCAGTCAATGTTTTTTTTTCAATTTTTTCAACTTAATTGTTATAAAAAAATTTGAAAACTGTATATTTAGGAGTTTATTTAATGGTCTTTAAGCGATTTAAATCGCTTGTTGGGAAAAGTTTTAGTTTCCAATTATAAGGAAAAACCAAATAGTACTATTAGAAATTATGACGAAATCTACAGTTTAGTTCAACATTAGTATTCATTTATTATTCATTTATTCAACGGATTTATTCATTTCAGCGTATTAAGATATTCTTTATTCTTTATTGTATCGATATGGAAGTGATACTGATGGATTCCTTATCTTTTTCCGATGAAAATCATGCAACATTTCATGTAAATCGGACTATTTTTAACAAATTTAACTTGAAATTATATAATTCGATTTTTCATGGAATTTCCTTCATTATGGTCCGAATTATGTCGTTATTGGTGTTAGTTTCATCGGCGAAACATAAGGAATCGGTAGGCGTCGTTTTCGCAAAGATCTGATGAGAAATGCGGAAATCCTGGACATTTCTGACTTTTTAATGGTATTCCAACACTTTCGAAGATCGAGAGGCATCAAATTCGGTGAAGCAATGGAGGATCCTGTCCTCGCCGCGGGGTACTAGGCGGCATCTCTTTGACAGGCGTCGCTGGAGAATCACCCTGTAGTATACATTCAGTAGATTTCGGTAGGAGAAAGTTTATTTTTCCTGCGCAATAAGGACTGTGCAGGCCGGCCGGAGCAAATTCGAAAAACGATTCGGTCGGCCTGAAACCGCGGCCAGATCTGAACCGAACGCCACTTGAGGCTCCCTATTCTCCATTTCAGCGTAGTAAGAAATTCATCATTCTTTATCGTATCGATATGAAAGTGGCACCAATGGATTCCTGGCGTTCTCCCGATTAAAATCATAACAAATTTCATGCAAATCGAACTACTTTTACACAAGCAATTTGTATTCCTTATGTAAAAGTAGTCCGATTTACATAAAATTTGGTATGATTTTCATCAGTAAAACATAAGGAATCCATTGGTGCCACTTTCATATCGATACGATAAAGAATGAAGAATTTCTTACTACGCTGAAATGAATATTTCATATGTCGACCTCCATTCGCTACGTTCACCCGAGGATTCATACCTGTTTCAGGAAAAAATAATTATTTATTCTTTATCGTATCGATATGGAAGTGATGCCGATGGATTCCTTATGTTTTTTCGCGAGCCTGGACGATCCTGGGCGAGCCGTCTCGGTTCGCCGATCCACGTGCCGCCTGATTTCACCTTAAAACCGAATTAATATGATGGTACGCGTGCTGCCCGATATTTTATCACCCGCCATAATTAATATTAAGCAAGAGAATGATCGCTAGCCACAAGCTAGTCCAGGAGGTAAACTCGAAATAGGCGGGATCTCCATAATTTTGGGAGCTGACAATTCTAATTGGTTGCACTTTTGAGGAAGAGAAGGGTCTCCCGTCTGTGAATTCGTCGATGGAACAGGTACCCTCACCGTCCTGACGACGTGGAGAAAAAGCACAGTCAGCTGGTCCCAAAAAATAGCCGCGATGATCGGACAGAGCGTCACGCCAGGGTGGCGGTTTATGACGGTATTGTCCTATGAGTCAGTGGTGGACAACGGTACATGCGGGTACGGATGGTTACTAAATGTCGACAGATCAATATACGGCTTAACCCGAAGCGAGGAAAGTCGAAGTCCCCCCCAAAAAAGGGCACGTTGTCGATTGCCCTCTATTTCCACATCAGGTAGGCCAATGTTTCCCGAACAATGATTCGGAAATAAGTATACTTTCGGGCTTTTCCCCGAGGTCCTGGGTGAGTTGGGACATAGCCGAGCTATGTATGTGGCAGTCAAACTCGCTGAGGTTTGGTTTTTCTGCACGCGGAAGTTACCATTTTTAAGTATGTATAGGTACGCTCTCTTTTCGCGCCTACTATTTCCGCACCTTTTCGACGGTGCTTCAAAAAAGCACCGACGGATAGTCCCGAAAAAAAAAACGGGTGGATTGGATAGAACCAAGCGGATTTAATTTTTCCGAGCGGTCCGAAAAAATCGAGCGGGCAGAATGTGTCGAGTAGGTTGAAGCTTGGACGTTTCGGGCAATGAAAATGTTTCCAATATTTTAAGAAACGCGTATCTACTGGAGTGTGAATAATGGTTGTTAATAATGTGAATAATTATAAAGTAAACTGAAAATGGAAATACACTGGTGGACTAAATTAAAGGAACACTATAATTTGCCGAAAAATTTGGTCATTTTGAAATGGCTGTATCTCCGCGAAAAGTAGTCGGAAAAAAATATTTTAAAAAAGCATTTTAACGCTTCTAGTTTCTAGTTTTTGATTTAGGGACACAATTTTTTTCCAGCCATTATGATACTGTTTTATCAAGATGAAGCGCAGGAAACAAAATTTTAAAAATTTAAAATACCGTCAGGCTGGCCGGAGCGTGTGGATGCACCATCCGGCTCGCCTGTCAGGCCGGACGGAGCGTGTGGAGGCAGTACGGGCGTCAGGTCGACTTGCACAGGCCTGCCTGCGCAGGCAGACTTGACAGGCCGACTGGACCGTGTGTGGCTGCCTTAAGCTAAACAGTCCTGGTGATGCAGGCGATTTACAGCTGGAAATTCGGTATTTTTGAAGCGAAATTTCTTCGTTTCTTTGCGACTAGGCAATCGCTTGTTCTCGAAGCGTTTGTTGGGAAACATTTGTCTACCAGATATGTCGATAAGGGGCAGTCGACACCGTGCCGTTTTTTCAGGGATTTCGACTTTCGTCGCTATCGTGCGCCGACGACCAGACTCTCTCGCACGCACGGTTTACATGACATTTGATATAATTTTAATCGGGAGAACGCCAGGACTCCATTGGTGTCCATATTTCTCCGCCATTCGATTTTTGCTCTTGAGGCTGCGAGGCACGTTTCAGCACGTCGAAATCCCTGCATAGGGCGCACACGAAAGCTTTCGACGCGCGCCTCGTCGTAAAAATAAACTCTTTCAAGTGCTCCAAACTGCTCGAAAATCCGAGAAACTCGTAAATCAGACCCGTGCGCGGCGCGCCGTTGCACTAGTGGGACCCTGCGTTTATTATATGTAGCACTGACAATGAGAGGAATTGCCGGATTAAACAAATAACCCCAAATCGTTTTTTTGGTTAGGACTGTGGGCTTTTGCATCATGATGTTTCTCATTGTAAGACGAAAGATTTGTTGCATATTTTAAAACGATTTAAAGGCCATTGCGGTAGGTGCGGGGGAGAGGGATGAGGTGTAGCATGAACGATCGAAATGCTCATTTCTATCGCGATGTAAGAAATATAGACTTGTAGTTAGAGCTGTTCGAGTACTTGAATATTCGGGTAGCTTGAAATCCGAAACAATCCGGGGCTCGGTTTCCAAGCCGAGCCAGGTACCCGAAAGAACCGAGCGGCTCGGATAGAACCATGTACTTGTTTTTTTTTTCAAGCGACCCGAAAGAACCGGGCGGCTTGGAAAGAAGCGAGCGGGCCGAATGAACTTTGAGCAGATCGAAAACTATTTGTCCAATTAATTTGAAACTTGGTACACATATTCTCAATGGTATTATCTAAAATGTAGCATATCATTTTATTTTATGCGATAACCCATTCGTATATAATAAATGTTTTAAGTTTGTCCTGTTAGGTAAAAAATTAATAGTGGTATTCATCTTTCTCTCATTTGTACAATAATTTTTTTTCTTCTCAAATCGGTATGCTACATTGTAGATAGTTTATTAATGAACACTAGAATCATGGTCTTTCTCATGTTAGATAAACCTGGGACCGTAAAATTGTTAGCCCGTTAAAAGAAACGCGTTTCGGGTATTGGGAGAAAGGAAGTGGCAAAAATATTACGAAACAAAGTTGTAATTAATATTAAACGTAAACAGCTCACGCCGAGGGTGAACGAACGATCTGCGTGAAAAAGGAGCAAGTACGGCAAAATTCATTTCATTGAATTTGTCTCATTTCATGTGGTGGCAATTACGACGAAAATACGCGTCTCGTTGTTTGAAATTCTTTTTCCAACGGAAGGTCGTGTTTAATAACTTCGGCGAAAAAAATACAAGACACGTACAATTCAGCGGAGGTCCTTAAGAAATAAACGTGGCATGTCATTATACTTTGCTACGGTCGGTACGAAACGTTTTATTATTTTATTGGTAGTAGCATAAATCCGCATAGGTCCTACGCCGTAAGGGTGAAAGGCCGTTTTACCTGTACCTGCAGCTTAATCCACGCGGACAATGTGACGCGGAAAGGAACAAGATAATTAGCATACGGATTTCAGAAGAAAAAATTTATTGTACAAATGAGAGCAAGGTGAATATCACTATTAATTGTTTACCTAACAAGGCAAACTTAAAACATTTATTATATACGAATGGGTTATCGCATAAAATAAAATGATATGCTACATTTTAGATAATACCATTGAGAATATGTGTACCAAGTTTTATAATTTTTAAACCTGTCATAAAAATCGCCTTCAAAACTATTTTAAAAGCAATAATTTTATTACTTTTACATTTTTTATTTGCTGTAGAAATGTAGTTTAATCAATAGAAAAAAGTTTTATTCCATTACTATAATTCCTGTTTTCGCAATAAATTCCTGAGAATCGCTGAATTTATCGGCGCGCTAACCAGAATGACCCCTTAACATGACAGAATTTCAAAATCCCTGACCTCGGCATGTACCAGCGATTTCGACCTTATTCTGCGATCCTTAAGCGTTTGTAGCTCAGAGCAATGCTAACCGATTTAGATGAAATTTTCAGTATGCGTATATCTTACTTGAATCTAGAAAGGGCATTTTTTAAATTCTTATTATAAGCTCACATAAAAAACTTTGAAAAACCGTTTTTTCTTGTTATTTCGATAATTCCGATTTTTTCAAAAAGGCGAATACACGATATATCTATTATAGTAAATCGATCTTTCTAACTTCTAAAAAAAAAACGAACTCGTTTAGTTCAATTTTTGTAAAAAGTTATGCGATTTTAAAGAGTGTATATGTATACGTTTGTCTGCCACTGTGTGGTCTATCTACTACTCTATCGCTATTGTACATTTTATAAAATCCGATATGTGTATTAAGTAGTACTCTAACATATGTTATATTTATATATTTTGCGTATGCGATCTGTGTATTCTGTGTACACTTTGTAGACTCTGCTTTGTATATTCCAACCAACTACAGGTGTATTCACAACTTATTGTAAGTGTATAGAAATATAATAATTTCATTTATAATTTATAACAAATAGAATAATAATATTGTAGTATTGTAGTTTTTCAATTTTTGTAAACACACAGTGTAATGCAGTGAATGATATAATTTGTAGTGTACTGTAATGAAATAAATGGAAATACATTTTTATCAAATTCGATTTTATTTTAATCGTATCGATAACCGTCTTCAACACCGTCCCAATGCATGTAGCCTAATTTAGACCCGATAAAATACAAATTCTCAAGACGTGCCATATTCGGGTCCATATGACTCCTCACTCCCCGCATAGATTTTCGGAACGAAATTCGTATACCTCTACACCTGCCGCCTGTTTCAAACTCTCGCATCAAACATTTGAATCCATTTTAGAGTAGTTCTTGAATTGGACGCTGTCCATAAGCAGAGGGCGCTACGTCCAGTCTTCGAATTAGGAGTCGGTATACACTTTCGCTGAAATACCCTTTGAGACTGAAATGCATCTCATAGTATAGACGATGTTGTATAGATGGCGTTAGTGCAGGTACACGTGTGGGGATCGAGCTTTAAGGTTCGAGCCATCCCCTCCTAGCGGACTGTGCAGGAGTGGGGAATGGTCGAGCTCGTGCGAGCGTTGCCGTACTGACTCGCCCCAGTCCGTTAAGTAGAGTCTCGGCAAGACGCTGTGTAGGCTAGTCGTCCTAGCTGTTAGGCACCACGTGTTCCACAGCGTATTCTGTATCTTGATCGGTGGCGTGTAGCCTGTTGGCTAACGTCCACTATATACTCGGCTATTGTTATAGTCGATTGCAATGCGACTATTGTGATTGCGGTGCAATACTGACACCCTCACGTGCCAAGCACTCGTCGCACGTGTGGGCAATAAAGTTTCTAGTCTTGCCAATTAAACCTGCACGTCATTGCCTCTCCACCCTTGGACACGATTGCAGTAGTAGGACTGCTGTGGAGGAAGGTCACTACCTTTCCCACCATTTAAAACCCTACAATTGGTGACCCCGACTTCGGGTGAGAGGTTGTACACCATCAGTCATCTGGTCCTCTGGACATTTGCTGGTGACTACTTTCTGGATCATCTCGGCCACGGCGGCTGTTTTTGGGCTGTCCCTCGTTGAGGGAAACCGTCAGCCTATCTGCTCGCCTGGGCCATTCTGCAAGGAGCTGTGCTGTGGAATCTGCATTGCTGAGCCACGCACGTATCCTGAGGTCTTCCCTTGGTGTTCTGTTGATCGACGCATCATTCGCCAATAACGGAAGCAACGTGAATTTGCGGTAAGCGAACTGGCAGATTTACCTTAGTTATGCATTTGGATGGTTCTGTACTAGTGGTCGGTATTGCGTTCGAGCCGCAACTTTGTTGCATATCACGTGGGCGTTGAGCGTTCGGGAGCGGCGACGTTGCCAGGTCGCGTCCGAATTCCAAGAAGTTCGCGGTTACCTTGAGGCACGTGTAGGTCGCAAAAGGGCAAGTTTGTTGTTCTCCCCTCGTGTTTGGACGCGTTCGCGTGCGTTCCGGGAAGCGGTGACTCATCGCCGCGGTGTTTCGGCGGTCGAGCGCTGTGAACATGTGTATTGCGTTTTAATACAATCCGGTACATAGTATTTTGTCGTTTGTTTTTAACATATTTTAATAGTTCAGGCTCACAATATTTTAATACTTAGGTTAATCTGTTGCAAAATGTCGGTGTCCGAGGGCGAGGCAGACGCGTCTCAATACGGCTCGGCTGCGAGTCAGGCGCGTGTCGATCATTATCGGATACCTAAGATACCGATTTTCTTTAAGGCCGATCCGGCGTTATGGTTCGTGCAAGTAGAAGCGTCTCTACGCAGTGCGCAGATTACGGTGGAGTCCACAAAGGCCGATGTGGTCATTGCCGCGTTGGACTACGAGGTTGTGAGCGCGATTAGAGACTTAATCACGATAGTTCCGCGTCCGGCGAATATATTTGTCCAAATAAAAAATCGGATTATTTCGACGTTTGCTGTTTCCCCGGAATCGAATCTGCGAAAACTATTAAAAGGTCAAGTTATGACGGAAGGGAAACCTTCGTTAATTCTAAACAGATTACGAAATTTAGATGATGGCAAATGCGACGAAGCCATCATGAAATCGATATTTATAGATCAATTACCCGTAAATATTAGGGCAATGTTGGCTGCATCGGGTATTGAAGATGTAAACAAATTAGCCGAGATGGCCGATAAGATGGCCGAGTATACCATCGCGGCGGAAACGCGTATTGCGTCGACGGCGAGTGCGCCGTCCTCGACGAGTTCGTCATTGTCGGACTTGCGGGACGACATTAAGCGTCTTACGGATAGCGTCGAGTCTCTGTCGGTGAGATTGAAGCGTGTCGAACGTGCCTCTAATCAATATAAATCGCGTTCCAAAGTGCGTTCTGGATCGCGTTCCGGGGCGGGTTCGAGTCGGGACGGCGCCCCGTCGGCCGGCGGGAAGGCGGAAAAATTATGTTTCGCCCACAGAAGGTATCCTACAAACCCTCTGTCTTGCGACAAGCGGTGTCCGAAGTTTGAGTCCTGGTCGTCGGGAAAATAAAACGGCCCTCCGTTGCGGAGACTTGCGTTGAGGGTCACAATAAAAGTAAGCGTCTCCACGTTAGAGATCGTATCGCAGGGCAAACGTTCTTGGTTGACACCGGGGCGGATATATCGCTTATTCCGGCAATTGAGAAAATTCGCGGTCAGCCGAGCGCGTTCAAGCTATTCGCCGCGAATGATACGCGTATCGATACGTTTGGAGAATCATTTCGGACAATCGATATTGGACTAAGACGCGACATTAAATGGAATTTTACCATCGCCGCGGTTCCGTATCCAATATTAGGTGCCGATCTACTAACGCACTATGGGCTACTGGTCGACCTGCGCAATCAGCGCTTGATTGATTCGTCGACCGAGCTGTTCGTGTTCACTACGGTGAAAGCCGTTGACTTTGTCGCGGTGAGTACTGTTGATCCTTCATCAACGTACGCAAAGATCTTACTGGAGTTTCCAGAGATAACCGGCGCGACGCGTTTGGATCCTCCGTTCGGGAGTGATGTTTATCATCATATTATTACCTCAGGCCCTCCCGTATCGGAACGTCCTAGGCGATTAAGCCCGGACAAACTTAAAGCCGCTAAGGCAGAGTTTAGGGCGCTTGTTCAGGCGGGTATTTGTCGACCGTCTTCCAGCCCCTGGTCTAGTCCTATACATATGGTGCTGAAAAAGGATGGTACGTGGCGAATAGCGGGAGATTACCGTCGGGTTAATGCGTTAACCGTTCCGGATAGATACCCCACCCCACGCTTGCACGATTGTTCAACTAACTTGTCCGGCAAAATAATTTTTTCGTCTCTGGATCTTCACAGAGCGTATAACCAAATTCCCATGGCACCGGATGATATTGAAAAGACGGCGGTTATCACGCCATTCGGTCTTTTTGAATACGTGTTTATGACGTACGGATTAAGAAATGCCAGTCAATCCTTTCAACGGTACGTTGACCGCGCATTGGGTGACTTGGATTTTGTGTTCGTATATATTGACGACATTCTAGTAGCATCCTCATCGGAGGCTGAGCATGCCGGGCATCTACGCACGGTTTTTGAAAGATTAAAGCGTTTTCATTTACGCCTGAACGTCAGCAAGTGTGTGCTGGGATCCTCCGAGATTGAATTTCTTGGATATACTGTCAGTGGCGGGGGCATTCGCCCGACTGCTTCTAAAGCAGAAGCGATCCTTGGCTTTCCTAAACCGAAAACTGTAATTGAATTAAGGCGATTTCTTGGAATGATAAATTTCTATCGACTTAGCATACCGCATGCTGCAGAAATGCAGGCCCCTTTAAATGTGTATCTTAAGGACTCCAAGAAAAATGACAAAAGGCCTATTATATGGTCAAAAGAAGCGGAGGACGCTTTTGTTAAAATTAAAACAAAGTTGGCGGAAGCCATTTTGTTGTCTCATCCTCGTCATGGCGCGGAGACGCGTATTGTGACGGACGCGTCGGATTTCGCGTTAGGCGCGGTTCTAGAGCAGCGATCTGTTTCGGGTTCTTGGGAGCCTTTGGCATTTTTTTCGCGGAAGCTGTCAACGGCGCAATTAAATTACAGTGCGTATGACCGCGAATTGACCGCGGTGTTCGAGGCGGTAAAACATTTTCGTTATTTTGTTGAGGGTCGGGTATTCAGTATCGTGACTGATCATAAACCATTGGTTTACGCCTTTTTGCAACGCTCTGACAAGGCGTCGCCACGTCAGGTGCGTCAACTGTCGTTTATTGCTCAATTCACGACGTCGATCGAGTACTTGGCGGGTTCGAGTAATGTGGTTGCTGATCCGTTGTCGAGGATTGAGGATCTTAGACTCCCGGTCGAGATTAGTCTAAATGAGCTGGCCGAGAAACAGTCTGTCGATTCTGAGTTGTTGGAGTTGAATAAGTCTACGAACCCTTGTTTGAAGCTTATTAAATTGCAATGGGGTCCGACCCATACCTCTGTTTTTTGCGAGATGTCTGGCGAGGCTCTGCGTCCTTATGTGCCCGAGGTTTTACGCGAAGGAGTGTTTGATTTATTTCATAAACCAGCGCACCCGGGTGCTAAAATAACGGATCGCACGATACGCCAGCGTTATGTGTGGCCTAACATGCACCGCGATATTACGCGATGGTGTAAGAATTGTGTTGACTGTCAGATGTCAAAGGTATCGCGACATGTCAAGCGGATGCCCGAACATTTTGTCGCGCCCGATGGTCGATTCGACCACGTGCACATCGACGTTGTGGGACCATTGCCAGTGAGCAATGGATTTTCGTACTGTCTTACTATGGTCGACAGATTTTCGCGCTGGGTGGAGGCGGTTCCGCTAGTGGAAACCTCGGCTCAGACGATATCGAGAGCTTTCTACGATACGTGGATCTCACGTTTCGGCTCTCCCAAGGTTATTACGACTGACCAGGGTGCTCAATTTGAGTCCCGATTATTTGCCGCGCTCCTCGAGTTGATCGGGTGTGAGCGTATCCGAACGACACCATATCACCCCGCTGCGAACGGAATGATCGAGCGGTGGCATCGTGTCTTAAAGGCGGCAATCATGTGCCACAATGACCAAGACTGGTCACGGGTTTTATCGACCGTACTGTTAGGCTTACGCTCGCATGTGCGAGCGGATACAGGTGCGTCTCCCGCCGAGTTCTTGTTTGGCACGGTGATTCGCCTGCCCGGGGAGTTCTTCTTGCCGGAGGATCTAACGCCGAACCCCAAGATATTTATTGAGGAGTTTAGAGAGTTTATGCGCCTGGTTCGGCCGGTGCCCGTAGTGCATAACTATAAGAAGCGCGCGTTCTTTTATAAAGACTTAAAGACGTGCACCCATGTGTTTCTTAGAAATATGGCTAAGAAAGCTTTGGAACGGCCGTATTCAGGCCCTCACAAGGTTGAGGAACGTGTATCGGATGCAGTCTACCGTATTGTCATAAACGGTACTGCACGTAGCGTATCGACGGAGTTGTTAAAACCGGCGTTCTTTATGTTGGACGATCGCGACGATTCGTCGTCAAATAGTGCGGGTCCGGCTGCCGACGTACCGGCGACTGCGTTGCAGCGCCCGGTTTTGAAAACATACGCGCGAAAAAAAGTGGCGTTCGCACCCGATACAGAACCATCCACTTAAGTGCATTCCCTGCCACGTTCGCTATACTCCGTAGTATCATGTACATACTGTATATATTTGTAAATATGTTATATATTTTTTTTATATTATAATCGTAACATTAAGTCGTGCAGTTAACTGCGTCTGCACTCGGGGGGGGAGTGTGTGGGGATCGAGCTTTAAGGTTCGAGCCATCCCCTCCTAGCGGACTGTGCAGGAGTGGGGAATGGTCGAGCTCGTGCGAGCGTTGCCGTACTGACTCGCCCCAGTCCGTTAAGTAGAGTCTCGGCAAGACGCTGTGTAGGCTAGTCGTCCTAGCTGTTAGGCACCACGTGTTCCACAGCGTATTCTGTATCTTGATCGGTGGCGTGTAGCCTGTTGGCTAACGTCCACTATATACTCGGCTATTGTTATAGTCGATTGCAATGCGACTATTGTGATTGCGGTGCAATACTGACACCCTCACGTGCCAAGCACTCGTCGCACGTGTGGGCAATAAAGTTTCTAGTCTTGCCAATTAAACCTGCACGTCATTGCCTCTCCACCCTTGGACACGATTGCAGTAGTAGGACTGCTGTGGAGGAAGGTCACTACCTTTCCCACCATTTAAAACCCTACACACGACTGACGACGCCCAAATGGCGCCTTAAAGGCGCCTATAAGGCCCTCGACAGTCCCTCAAAAGGCACCTTTTCGGCGCCTTATAGACGCCTATAAGGCGCCTGTGAAACTTTGTATAGATGGCATCAGTGTAGTTACACGGCGTCTTTAAGACGCCTTTAAGACGCCCAAAAGGCGCCTTGTTACTGTTGCGATGCTCGCTGGTGTGTTGCTTGATAACGTGAATGTAGCTACGGGAATGTATATAATCGATATGTGAATTACGAGCGAAATTTAAAAGCAGACGTTTGCGTTCGATGAAGGGGAGTATTGTTAAGGATGCGCGATGCGGGTAGCATGCGTGGGAAAGATCTTAGGCAGAGTCTCAATTAGTAGACCCCGAAACGAATCGCGAGTTTCTTCTAAAGTCACGTAATCTTTTGAGAAGGCCTTGTCTTTTGTTAGTCTTTAGGAGTGTCGATTGACTCCTGAAGTGTTGGCGACGCTAAGGAAGTCATAAATTTCCTTCAAGCGTTGTTTTCTCGATCCTCGGAGTAGAGCCTACTTTCTCTTCCCACGTGGGCACCCCGCTGTGTAACGGAAAAGCGCGCCTCCACTGAGTTTTCCACCACCACCCGAAGACGGAGGAAAAGATGGATGCCGATCCGCGGGGGCGTACGGACATCCGAAGGACGGCCTACCGCTTGGATCTGTTGCATCCTGCATCCCGATTGGACTACGAAGATCTATGGGAGGCCTAGGAGGATTTAGCCAACGACTTCGACGAGGACCTCGGAGGAGATTTTGAAACGCTAGTCAGTCTGTCGATAACCAGCTTGCCGAACAGTTTAATAAATTCCAGTATTTAACTTACAAATAGTTTCCTTGTGTCTAATTTTATTTTGAACTTCCCACACTCCGACGAGCAGAGCGGTTCAGCGCTCCACGGGCGCCAACCCGCGTTCTTATTGTAAAATCACCGCTAAAAGACGCAACAAAATTGGTGACAGCGGTGGGATATTTAAAAGTAATTGAAAGACTATTTAGCCAATTAACTTTGCCGGCTCGCGAGTGCATCATTGGTGATAATAAAGACTAATAGTGCGATTGGACGCTTAATTTAAATTAATTATATTGTGCGCGGAAAAGACGCTGAATTTGAAATAGACGTACTATATGAATAGATATTAATTCTAAAATGGTGTGTGAACTAAAAATTGTGTGAATAAGTAAATCCTCTCTCTCAAAGGTTTTTCACGGTTTCCCTGCGAGCAAAGGGCGAATGCCAGAGGTGGGTGGTTTTCAGTGGCCGTGTGAAAATTCCCTGGAACCACATGTAGAAATCAATCGGAATTATCCGTTGAATTTCGCACACATCATATCACAATAGCGAAACGGAGACGAGTTTTTTGGAGCATCCCAAGGACAACGAGGAGCTGCGTGGACAAACTACGAGCTGTGCCAAGAAAGAGCTACAACGTCTTCATTCAACACCAAAAAGGGCAAGCAAATTGGGTGAATTTATCTGGAAACAACGTGTGAGACGAAAAAGACAATCGACAACTTACGTAAGGCGTATATATATATATATATATATATTGGTTTGTGCGTTTGCGATTAGATTTAAGGTAGGGTCGATAGTTTATTCTAATCGTAAGTCAGTATATTATCAAAATGGTGCGTAGCCGGAGCGCTATGAGGAGACGCTGGAGGCAAAAAGCACATTTGGAGAGTATTCCAGACTTTGAAATTGAGGATTTATCGATAGAAATCCCTCGGGCACAGTCTCCTCTTTATACGTCTCATTTGGATAGCCTGAGCCTTTTACGCTCGAGTACTCCAGTACCCGTTTTGCCCAGGCAAATTGAAGAATTGCCTTGTTCCAGTGCGGCCAATGTTGTTAGCTTGCCAAGTATCAGTCAGGTGTCGGATTATATGCCACTGAAGATCGCGGCGGATTTGATTCCCCGTTTTGATGGGACATCTTGTTCTCTTACGGCATTCATTAAGCAATGTCGGGATGTCGATTCCAGAGTTAAGCCTGCAGACCGTGTAAACCTTCTCACGGTAGCTAGATATAAAATCGAGGGTCATGCGAAATTATTAGTAGAAAATCATAAAACCCCGAATACGCTAGATGAGCTCATAAGTTTGCTCAAAACAGTCTTCGAGCAAACCTTCGATGTTGATCGCATTCAGGATGAATTGAAGGGGTTGCGTCAGGGACATAGTGAAACCGTTAGGACTTATGGAGCGCGTGTTTCTGAAATACTTTCTCGTGGTTTAGAGGCCGTTAGGGAGGAATTTAGTACCGAACAGCTTGCTGGCAATGTAACATCATTTGAACGGGCGGTTATTAGGAGCTTTATACGAGGTCTTCGTAGCGAAGTTTTACGACTTTTTGTTTACAAAGAACGAACCGATAATTTAGAAACTGCCGTTAATCTTGCTAGTAGATTGGAGCGGGAAACCAATGAACATTCTGCATCACATTCATCGTCTCAACCTTTTATTTCTAGTGCCAAGGTTTTCTCAAATTTTGTCGTCGATATCAAATGCTTCGAATGTAGTCAAATGGGCCATGTTCGTAAAAATTGTCCTAGTATGAAAGGGAAATTTGCAAACCTTTCAGCTCGCAGTTCTATTAGGTGTAGCTATTGCAGAAAAACAGGTCATCTCGAGTCTCGTTGTTACAAAAAACAAAATGATAGTGCTCCTCAAAACCGTAATGGGCACCCCTCAGAAACGAAGACCGATAATTTAAACTCAAAGGGGGCTTCTCAGAGTGTGGCGCGAAGCGAACCCCTGATTGCACGCGCCCAGTCCAGCAAGCCTGTTTTAGGATCAATTTAAAAGAAGTTAGTCGGTTGCCCGTGTTTTCTTTGGTGCACAGTAATTTCCGTGACGGAGCAGCTGATTTCCTTATTTATACGGGTTCCCAGCTTAATCTGATAAAACAAAGGCTCGTGATTTCGGATACGAAGATAGATACAAGTGTTATTTATAATCTTACCGGTATAGACTCAGGAAATATTCCCACCAATGGGGAAACTTTTATATCAATTCGCGGTGTTGATGTAGGGTTCCAGATTGTCGATGACAACTTCCCTATCACAGAGATGGGAATTTTAGGAATGCCGTTTCTGGAAAAATTAGAAGCAAAATTAATATTCCGGAATACTATACCGAATAGTCTTCAGCTTGGCAATATGGAGTTTCCACTCCGAACGTCGTTTTCGTATAATTTACCTCCACGTGCAAAAACTTTTATTAGTATTCCAGTTAAAACGACGGAAAATAAGACCGGTTATATTAGGAAGTTGGATACAGAACCGGGTGTGTATGTGGGCGAGGTGTTGGTCACACAGGAGAGTGGATTCGTCAGGGTTCTAGCGATTAATACCACTCCTAACCCTGTTACTATTAACGTAGCTTCGGTCGAGTTAGAAGAGTTCATAGAAGCTTTACCTGCATCCCGTTCAGCTCGAACAGGGGATCCCGATGTGGGTCAAGCAAGGGCCGATGCTCGTAGATTAGTTGAATTGTTTAAGATTCTTGATTTAGGTGACCTTAATGATGCCGAGCAAAGTAGTATTTTAGAGATTATAAATGCATTTCCATATCAATTTTATCTTCCCTCGGACGAATTAGGTTCAACTGATACAATTCGGCATAGCATAATTACTGCGGATGAGATACCCATTAATACAAAGCAATATCGTTTTCCTCAAGTTCATAAGGAGGAAATTAAAAAGCAGGTAAATTCATTATTGAAAAATAGAATAATTCAACCATCTTCATCGCCGTATAATTCACCTGTTTGGATTGTTCCGAAAAAACCGGATCCTGATGGTGTACCTCGTTGGCGTGTGGTAATAGACTACCGTAAACTGAACGAAAAAACTGTTAATGATGGTTATCCCCTTCCTAATATAATTGACATAATAGATCAACTCGGTTCGGCTAAATATTTTAGTACCCTCGATCTAGCTTCGGGAATCCACCAGATACCTGCAGATTGTAAATCAAAATCAAAGACTGCTTTTTCAACTACTCATGGGCATTATGAGTTCAATAGGATGCCTTTTGGTCTCAAGAATGCCCCAGCAACGTTTCAGAGATGTATGGATATAGTTTTGTCCGGTTTACAGGGAGTTGAACTCTTTGTATATATGGATGATATAGTCATATATGCCGATTCCCTGGAAGAACATGCCCGGAAATTGAAAATTCTTTTAGCTAGATTACTTAACTTTGCAACCTGACAAGTGTCGCTTCCTTAGACAAGAACTTACTTACCTGGGTCATATTATTTCTGTAAATAGTGTGAAACCTGATCCCGAAAAGATCAGAGTAGTTAAACAATTCCCCATTCCAAAAACTAAAAAAAACATCAAGCAATTTTTAGGTTTGGTACGGTACTACAAACGATTTATTCCCAATATGGCCAAACTTGCTAAGCCCTTGACTCAACTTTTAAAGACAGATGTTCCCTTTGTTTGGACTAAACGATCTCAACTTGCTTTTGAAAATTTGAGAGATATTATATGCTCAGAACCCTTACTTCAGTATCCAGATTTCAAACAACCCTTTATTGTAACCACCGACGCTTCTGATTATGCTGTTAGAGCAGTGCTAAGTCAAGGCTCTATCAGAAAAGATCTTCCCATTGCTTATGCATCTAGGACCGTGAATGATGCTGAGACCAGATATTCTACAATAGAAAAGGAGTTATTAGCTGTTATCTTTGCTGTCGAGCATTTCCGACCTTATTTATATGGTCAACAATTTACCCTTGTCACTGATCATCGTCCGTTGGTTTGGTTGCACAACGTAAAGGATCCAACCTCGAGACTCATGAGATGGAGGATTAAATTGAACGAATATGATTACGAAATAGTTTATAAACCTGGGAAAATCAATTCTAATGCTGATGCATTATCCCGTAATCCTCCGATTTCCGACAAAGAATTTTTTCCACAATTCCAAGCTTCCGGGACGAATGACATTGACAACTCTCCTTCGAGGCGTTTGCAAAGGGTTGTCGTAGGCGCCAGCGACTTACCAATTGCATATTCTGAGAAGGATGAGAACACTGATTTAGACGAATCTGTAAGTAATGACATTGAAAGTTTGATAACCGGCGTTTTTTTGACGTACGGAAAGAATTTCGAACATCAACCTGAGGTCATCCTTGATAAAGTTTGTATTGACGTTAATCTAACTGACAGTGACGGTGACGAATATTACACAGCTGATGAGGATGAAACTCCCCATTCTTGTAAGAGAATATTCTCTGGGAATGTGGGAACTTCTTCTCAGTCTGGTAGTAATTTTTTCAGTGACTATGTAATGGCTGGAGGATCGAATTTGAGGGGTACGGAGGATTCGCGTCGACTCGGTAGTCTGTTGGTTATCGGAAAGGCCGATATTAAAGGCACCCCGCTTCAGGCACCGTTCGGGGAAGGTTCCGTACCTCGTGGGAATCAGGCTCTGGCTGGTCTGTTGGCTAACGGGAAGGTCTATATGAAAGACTCCGCTCAGATTGTTAACCTGGGGTCCACTGTCCGTGTTGGGACGTTGGCTGAGGAGCCTGTTTTTGAAAGTGTTGGTGTGGTACAGGCTGACGAGCCTAGTGTTTTTGAGATTAAGCATGGTGATGCTTTGACACGATCCTCCGTAGGAACGACCTCAGAGAACGATGATTCACGTGAAAATGATAGAGTCAAAATATTAGCGACGAATACTTTGTCACCACTTCCAATATCCCATCTCTCATTCCTACCTTCCCTCATTTATATTAAAGATCATCTTCATATGCAGAGGGATAATCTTATCCATTTCTTCACTCTCAATTGCCAAATAGTATCGCAAATCAGTAGGGATTTGTTCAGCCAAGGTAGATTTTCAGTGGAACAAGTTAAACGACAACACATTAACATTGGCGAGGCTATGGTTTTCCCTGGTGGCAAATATCTAATCTTTCATTTATTTTCTAAGACAGTCCCTGCAGAACAACAAACTATTGCACATTTAAAGTCTTCTATGTTATCCCTTAAATATCTTATGGATTCTTTGAATGTGAAGACTATTAGTATTTCGAAGTTCCACAACAATCTTGCACCCATTGAATGGATCTCCATAGAGCAGTTACTAAAAGAAATTTTCACAAGCTCTCAGTACGTTATTACAGTCTGTACTAGTGAAATTGTGATTCCACCACCTTTAAGAAGACCTACTATTATTCAGGAGTACCATGAATCTGTGGTGGGTGGTCATCAAGGAGCTTTTAAGCTTTATAAACGTCTTAGGGAGGACTTTTATTGGTCGGGTATGAGAAAGGAAATTTCCAATTTCATTCGTGCTTGTTCAAGTTGTCAACGAAACAAAATGCTCTCAGCTAAGACGAAACAACCGATGCGTATTACTGATACTCCGGAAAGGGCTTTCGAAAAGGTACAGATGGATATTGTTGGTCCATTGCCTATAACAGGAAAAGGAAATAGGTACTTGTTAACACTCCAGGATAATCTGACAAAATATTCTGATGCTATTCCGTTACCTACTATTGATTCCATATCTGTCGCAGTCGCTTTAGCCGAGCAATTTATCAGTCGGTTTGGTTGTCCTCGAGTTATCCATACAGATCAGGGGAGTAATTTTGTTAGCGCTATAATGAAGAATTTCTGTAAAATCTTCAAAATACAGAGGATTACTTCTACCGCATTCCACCCACAGTCGTTGGGGTCTTTAGAACGAGCTCATCGTGTCTTCATTGATTATTTGAAGCACTATTGTATTAAGACGGACTGGGACAGTTGGATTAGATTCGGAATATTCTCATATAATACTTCTGTCCATGAAGCTACTGGTTTTACACCACATGAGCTAGTCTTTGGTAGGAAGGCCACCATTCCTTCAGAATTCGCTAAGCAGGAAGTACCTTGGACGTTCGTTCAATATTTAGATCAACTTCTCAAAACAATAACTACTACTCAAGCTACGGCGGTAGCCAATCTGGAACGGGCCAAGGAAAAGAGTAAATTATATTATGATAAGAATGTTAATCCCTATAAATTTAATGTAAACGACGATGTGTATTTGCTTAGGGAACCTAAGACCTCTAAGTTCGATTCTAATTGGACTGGTCCTTATAGGATTATTCGAATGCATGATGATCTAACTATAGAAATAGCAATAACGGCGCAGAGATCTAAGATAGTACATGCAAATAAGTTAAAGTTAGCGTATATAAGGTTAGATCCTTCTTAAGTAACTTTAATCATGTGCATTGTAAGCGTTATGTTAATTTATATGGGTTATGATCACTTGGAATTGGAAGGGGTATGATAGTTCATATGGAATATTTGAATAAGTTTAATTGTAACACTTAATTATTAATTACCGCGCTGTGTTACCGAGTAATCGGTTTTGGTATTGATTAATGATGGAGTAATGATATTTTACCACATATTGTAGTAATGTTTTGCATAGCTGATATCTTTCATTTCGTGTTTCTTGCGGGAATATGGGTGGACCGAGTAGCTCATTTACCGCAGGCTGACGCGGAAGGAATAGATGTATATAGATAAAATATGTAATCGCCTATAATTATGTATTTATAAGTAAAGTAAACTTAGATCAGTATGAATGGGTATATTGTTTGTAAAAGCTGTTTCTATTGGAAACACCTTTTTTTATATGAAGGGAGGTGTTGCGATGCTCGCTGGTGTGTTGCTTGATAACGTGAATGTAGTTACGGGAATGTATATAATCGATATGTGAATTACGAGCGAAATTTAAAAGCAGACGTTTGCGTTCGATGAAGGGGAGTATTGTTAAGGATACGCGATGCGGGTAGCATGCGTGGGAAAGATCTTAGGCAGAGTCTCAATTAGTAGACCCCGAAACGAATCGCGAGTTTCTTCTAAAGTCACGTAATCTTTTGAGAAGGCCTTGTCTTTTGTTAGTCTTTAGGAGTGTCGATTGACTCCTGAAGTGTTGGCGACGCTAAGGAAGTCATAAATTTCCTTCAAGCGTTGTTTTCTCGATCCTCGGAGTAGAGCCTACTTTCTCTTCCCACGTGGGCACCCCGCTGTGTAACGGAAAAGCGCGCCTCCACTGAGTTTTCCACCACCACCCGAAGACGGAGGAAAAGATGGACGCCAATTCGCGGGGGCGTACGGACATCCGAAGGACGGCCTACCGCTTGGATCTGTTGCATCCTGCATCCTGATTGGACTACGAAGATCTATGGGAGGCCTAGGAGGATTTAGCCAACGACTTCGACGAGGACCTCGGACGAGATTTTGAAACGCTAGTCAGTCTGTCGATAACCAGCTTGCCGAACAGTTTAATAAATTCCAGTATTTAACTTACAAATAGTTTCCTTGTGTCTAATTTTATTTTGAACTTCCCACACTCCGACGAGCAGAGCGGTTCAGCGCTCCACGGGCGCCAACCCGCGTTCTTATTGTAAAATCACCGCTAAAGGACGCAACAGCTCAGACCTAAAACAGGCCGAAACCAGGCGCCTTTAAGGCGCCGTGTGCTGTGTTGCGTCTTTTAGCGGTGATTTTACAATAAGAACGCGGGTTGGCGCCCGTGGAGCGCTGAACCGCTCTGCTCGTCGGAGTGTGGGAAGTTCAAAATAAAATTAGACACGAGGAAACTATTTGTAAGTTAAATACTGGAATTTATTAAACTGCTCGGCAAGCTGGTTATCGATAGATTGACAAGCGTTTCAAAATCTCCTCCGAGGTCCTCGTCGAAGTCGTTGGCTAAATCCTCCTAGTCCTCCCATAGATCCTCGTAGTCCAATCAGGATGCAGGATGCAACAGATCCAAGCGGTAGGCCGTCCTTCGGATGTCCGTACGCCCCCGCGGATCGGCGTCCATCCTTTCCTCCGTCTTCGGGTGGTGGTGGAAAACTCTGTGGAAGCGCGCTTTTCCGTTACACAGCGGGGTGCCCACGTGGGAAGAGAAAGTAGGCTCTACTCCGAGGATCGAGAAAACAACGCTTGAAGGAAATTTATGACTTCCTTAGCGTCGCCAACACTTCAGGAGTCAATCGACACTCCTAAAGACTAACAAAAGACAAGGCCTTCTCAAAAGATTACGTGACTTTAGAAGAAACTCGCGATTCGTTTCGGGGTCTACTAATTGAGACTCTGCCTAAGATCTTTCCCACGCATGCTACCCTCATCGCGTATCCTTAACAATACTCCCCTTCATCGAACGCAAACGTCTGCTTTTAAATTTCGCTCGTAATTCACATATCGATTATATACATTCTCGTAACTACATTCACGTTATCAAGCAACACACCAGCGAGCATCGCAACAGCTGTGTGGGATATTGGTACACAAACTCGTCCATCACGATCTACAAGTAGTCCTAGGAAAATGAAGAAACTCCGTACAGAAATTTCAAATTTGCAAGAGGAAAATATAAAATTAAGGAGTATGCTCCTACAACTCGGGGAGGAGCAGTCTACGCGCACGAATTTTGAAAAACTTTGTAATAAATGCTTGCCAACAACTGTAGCGAATTTTGTTAAGGTACAATCAATACAATTTAATAAGAATCTTCATGGACGACGTTATACCGAGGAATTTAAAAAATTTGCATTATCATTATACTTTGTTGGCCCAAAATGTTACCGTTAATTAGAAACAACTTTTGCCCTTCCATCAAAGAGAGTTTTAGAAAAATATTTAGAGACATTACAGTTTTCTGCGGGATTAAATAATAATTTATTTAGTATTTTAAAAATCAAAGTTAATAATATGAGTGAGTTAGATAAGTTTTGTATAATATGTGTTGACGAAATATCCATTAAGTGTAATTTGTATTATGATTATGGAAAGGATGAAGTAATTGGTTTTGAGGATAGTGGAATTGTAAAAACATGTAACCCTGCCAATTACGCGACTGTTATAATGGCAAGAGGCATTAAGCAAAGTTGGAAGCAGCCCCTAGGATACATGTTCAGTACGACTGGTATGACAGCGCCAAATTTAAAAGTAATGATACATAATTTTATTAAAAAATTAGTGGAAATTGGACTCACAGTCGTAGGCCTTGTTACGGATATGGGGTCCAATTTCCAACAATTAGCGAACATTTTTGACGTTCATAACAATAATTCCAAAATAGTTTTGGGTGATTTAGAATTATTTTATATATTTTATCCCCCCCATTTATTTAAATCTATACGTAATAATATGTTAGGATACCAGTTTCATTGGGAAAATAAAAAAACTTCGTGGTCATATATTGAACAATTTTATAATAAGCATAAAGAGTTAAATAATAGACTAGCACCCAAATTGACTAAAAGCCACATTTATCCAACAAATTTTGAAAGGATGCGGGTTAAATATGCAACTCAAGTTTTAAGTGCTACAGTTTCGGCAAGTATGGAAACTCATTTAGTTTTAGAGAGTTTACCCGAGGATGCAGCTGGAACAATTGACTTCATTTCTCTCTTTGATAAACTCTTTGATATATGCAATTCTTCTAACTTATCAAGTTCTAAAATGTTTAACAAGGCATTTAGTGGCCAACAAAATTATATAGATTTTCTTAATACAGCTTTAGGAGTTTTAAATCAATTAAAAGTAATTAGTAATGAAGGAAAAAATACCACATCATATGTAAAATGTATTAAGGGGTGGAAAATAACTATAAATTCTTTAATAAATATTTGGACATTTTTAAAAGAAAAAAACTTCGTTTATTCTCACTAGACGTTTTAATCAAGATTGATTAGAAAACTTTTTCGGTAGTATTAGACGGCAAAGTGGAAATGCTACAAATCCAACGTCAATTCAGTTCGCAAGAGCATTTAAAAAATTATTTTTGGTAGATTATTTTCATTCGGAATTTATGAACTGCAGCAATGATTTCGATAAGATATTAACAAATTCACCTAATTTATCCAAACAAGCAGCTTCTATAATAATTGTTCCAGCTGTTAGGGAATCTTTTCTTGTAGAAAATTGCAACTATCACGAGAAGTCTTTGCCAGAACAAAATGCTTTCAAATATGTTGCTGGATATTTGTTAAATAAGTGTTTACAAATTCATTGTTGTGATATATGTAAGAAATTTGCTACCGACAATACTGAATTAGATGGAAGTAATTTATTTATTCATTATAAAGCGTATAATAAAGAATATAATATGTATGGAGTTTTAAAGACTCCACATGAAACTTTTTACAATTTCGTATTTTCTATGGAAACAGTGTTTTTTTTCAAATATTAAATCCCTTTTACCCCATCAGAGCGTAGGCAAGAATTTATTGTTATTCTTTAAGAACATTGTAGGTTTTTCACATCCTTGTACCAAATTCCCGTTAGAATATTTATTAAAATTATTTATCCGGTTAAGAATTTATTATGTATTAAAAAATAGTAATAGAAGTTTCAAAACATGTATAAAGCGAGATAGGAAAGTGTGTATACTTATGAACATGTAAATATTTTGTAAACGTATTTATATGTATGGATTGTATGTATGTAAGGAAATGTATAATATTGTATAAGAGTGTATAAATGGATGTGGGCATAGCATAAGTAGCGAGCGCGGGTGTTGTACGCAGTGCTGAGGCGAGGTGGGCAGGAGAGTGTTCTGTGTAGAGTTACCTGCCGCCCCTCTCACTAAAGTGCGAATGTAGCCGTGGGGTTTTAGTGAGTAAAAGTCTCACACTACCCCGACGTCTCCAAGGGAAGGCGAATCCAAGCCCTCCCTTGGAGACGTCGGGGTGTCCTATGAGGATTTCCCCACGTTAAAAAAAAAAGAGAGAGAAAGTTATAAGCATATGTAATATGTGTGGGGTTTGTGCGGAGATCTGTACACAACTGCGTTTTATGCAAATATTGTAAAAGCGAGTTCATTTCTTGGCAATTACATTGAAATAAAGATTAAGTATATACTTCTTTAACATGTACACAATATGTATTATTATAATTTATTTTTAATAAATATTCTTTAATTCATTCATAATGTATACTTTTGTTGTACATTTGTAATACATTTTTATATATTTGTGGTGCAGTGTTTAAAAATTTAGTATTTTTTTATACGTATATCTCACTTCAACCTTAAACTTTTCAAATCTAGAAAATATTAATCAAAATATATTCATGAAAAACAGTACTGATAATATACAGATAGTTTATAACATAAAATTGTAATAAATAGAAGTGAAGGAAATAACGTGTTACATTTAGTCGATTTGAATATCCCGCTCGAATAGACAACCAATTTAAATACCAAGGTCAAGTAAGGACTTCAAAGGTTCCGACCGGAGTGACGCCTCTTATTATACCTCCTCTTTGGCCTAGTGTACAAAGTTATCTTTTAAAACAAATGTTGTATTGTTTTGTTTTGTAATATTATGATAATCAACTCACAATACCTCCAGTTTTTAATTTTTAATATTTGTATTTATTTATTTTATTGGATATGGTATATATGTAATAGAATGGATTATGTTATGCACAAACATTTATGAAGATACAAATCCGCTTTCCATACAATAGTATGAAAATAAGATTGAACAATGTATTTACAATGACTAAATTAATGCTACACATACAAAAAACATTTTGATAGGGTAAATTAAATAAATGAGAATATTTGTATGTATGTATTAATGTAAAAATACTAATATAGAGATTATCATCTACAATCGCGTTTTATGTACATACAAAGCTCGAAACCAAAATGATAAAAATTTCAAAATAAAAAATATTGTAACACAGTTATGACATTTGGAAATTCTCAAACGTATGCAATGTTTTATAAACAATCAAAGGCCTCCGTTAGCTACAAATCCTTTGTTTTAATGGAAGATCACTTTCAGAGTCGCTTGATTCAATAATAATAATTGGATCGTCGTCAGAAGAAGAGTAATATTCTTTTTGTTTCATTACCACTTTCTGCACTTTCTTAGCCTGAAAAGTAATAGTTTTTGGATTACTTTAATACGTTTCTGAAATAAAAGAAAAATAGCAGTTGGTAAATTAAATTAATATACCTTTGAGCAATTTTTAGCAAGCCTTTTAGATGTATTGGTTTTTGGAACATACTTATCAGCTACTCCTTCAACGCGTCTAATATCAAAATCTTGGTCTACTTTAGTTATAGTTTGCAATCTTTGTTCCTCCGATGTTACATATAAATCATCTGGTTGATGATAGCTGTTATGCACTTCGTATGCCTTTTTGCTACAAAATAGTGCAGCGCATACAGTACATTTTATCAAATCCTCTGGAAGAGCTTCTCTTTCTTCCTGTTAATTATACAAATACAACAAAATATAAATGTATAGTATAATCATTATAATGACATTTTCATCTATAGTATGCATTTATATTCCTTTACTTGAGTATGAGCTCGTTCCAAGTGTTGTTGTAAATTGAATTTTATAATATATTCAGCCCCACACAAGTGACAATAATAAACACTGAGAGCATCATTCATAGAATTCACTTTGATTTTATTGCTAGGCGGCGGTGTTGCTATTGGTTGGAACAGATGTACCATCCTATAAATTAAGATATATATAATTTCAGAATATTCTGTAAAAATTTAGTGCTAAAAAAGCTGTTATTATACCTCTTGTGTATAGAACGATAATGATAATCTAAAGCTTTCTCATTATAAAATAACACATCACACTCTTCACACTTTTTATGTTGTTCCTTCCTCTCACTTTCAGATGAGTCATGTGATGCTTGGTGATTATCCCTGTGCGTCTAATAATACAATAAACAGTTTAGAAAATTAAGAAGAATATACAACTATAATCTGTAACGGGAAAAACGTACTTTTAGAGGAAATTGCATCCCACAATAATGACAATAAAATTTTGTTGGTGAATTAGGATGAACTTTAAACCTATGCCTTATCGTTGCGGTAATCGAATCAAATGCCTGTCCACACATATCGCACTGCGTCTCAGCATTTTTGTTGGTTTTCACAGGTCTGCCACGGGTATCTATTTCTTTGTTGGCATGCTTTCTACAGAAAATGTTAGACTTTTTATATACGATTAAATTGTGTATATTTAAAATATTTCTTTATTGTCAAAATTTATAAGTTGAGATAAAACGTTAGCACGGGAACGCTTATTTTTATCTCCAAAATTGCATCTCAAGATGTAAGACATCCTAAAAATTTATATTTTTTAATATTTTTCTCCTTTTTTTTAATACAATTTAACATATTTAATTTTTATCCGTGGATAAACATTTTATTTTTGTTAATTTAATACAATGGTAATAAGTATTAGCAATATTAATAAATAAAATAGTACATAAAAAAATTTCCATTCTCTATTATGTAAACCTTAGTAGATAACTAATGTTAAAACAATTAAGCAATAAATCACAATCTTCCTTGCTGTGCAAATTTTCTTTACTTTTACTAAATTTATTGATAATTATTTTTCAATAAACTTAATAAAATAAGACAAAACGACACTGACAATCTATTTTTCGTATAAAGAACCAATTTCTGAGAAAATATGATTTCTATATAAATGTAACATTACAACTTAGTTGTTAATTTGCAAAATATATATTTTGTGATCTTTTATATGTTGAAATTTTACAATATTGACAATAGTAGTAAAGGCTTATTAATTTTTTCTTTGATATACATATGTACCTCATTCTCATTTTTTAAACTTTTCTGCAAAAATAAACCTAGTATTTCTGTTTCTTGTAGTCACATGTTTTATAATCTTCTCTGCTAGACTTTAATGTCTAAATTATTTAGGAAAAATATAATACATCTTAAATCGATAACATTCTACCTCATCTTGTCGAAACTAATTTATGAAAGCTTTAAATTAATTATAAATAAGATTTACTTATAAAATAATCTTTATTGCTATTAACAAAATTTAGTGATAAATTCTTACAAAACATGCTCTGTGGCTTATGTTAAGGATGTATCGGACGTACAATATTAGACAAAAGTATATGAATATCTACGTCTTAGGTATAGTAAATCTAGATGTAAGGAACTTGAACGACAGTTGGAGTCTTATTTTTAATCCTAGGAAGGTATTTTTCACTTTACAAATGCTTTCTCAAGCATTATTTATTAAACTTTTGGCGGTGAAAATGCCCAGAATTCACAATTTTCTCAAGTTATAATTCATTTCTTTAAAACAGTGTAGTGTAAACAATTGAAACTTAGCAGCTATTTTCATCTACCCGTATACTACATGTAAAAAAAAATTGAAAACATTGGTACCATTTCTTAAATATTTTTTCAGCTGTTTTATCTGTTAAGATCGTCTCTTTCCATAAGAGTACGTGTAAAATCAGTGAAAATTAAAATCGTTATAACTCAGCAATCGTTTGAAATTTTTTAAGCACATCAGGAAGATTAGAAAGAACAATCTCACAAATTTTCATCAACGTGGTACCATTTTGAAAATAGGTCCAATACATCCTTAAATCATGAAAAGTGATCTAAACTTACATAAGTAATGATTACAACAATAAAAATTAATACATCTCTTAACTAAATGGAAAAATTTTAAAAAAATAAATATGAATAATTACAGTTTATGCAGTTCAATATTTTTAGTAAATATCTAAACAAAAAAATTGTTATATATCATATTATACCACACTTTCTAGTTCACAGTAATGACAAATTGTCTTACTTATCTCACAAATCTGATTATGTAATAAGATACATACAGAGTAATAAATTTTTTAGTTGAAAATGTATTTACAAATTTAGCGCTTCATTGACTTCTATCATATCTGTACGTCTTAGACTTTAATAGGTACCAGCCACACTCATCTTGACTTGATCTTACAAATCTAGACATCTTCATTATAGCATTCCCTTCAGATCACTTATATAGAAATTTCCATAAAAAATACGGTTCTCCTTCAGATACTATGGATTCTAGGTTTTTTAAATCACATATGAATATTACTCGAACGTACTATACATGTGTAAATGCACTTTTTTCATTAAATAATTGTAGGCAAATCAAGTTTTCATTATTGTACACTAGATATAGTTATTACAATATGATATAAAACAATTTCTTAATTCCTCACATATGTACTAAAGATATAGAACATATAATTGAAGATTAATAGTGTCCTAATAATTTCTGAGAACATTTTTATATGTATTTTGTAATGCTATTAATACATTCATTAAAAAAAATTTAAACTTAAAAGTAATTTGTCCCAATAACTAAAACAGAATTCATTATAATGTTGTATATAAATAATTAATGTTTCTGGACAATGTCATAATTAAACATTGATTATACTCATAACTCAATTAATGAACAGAATTGGAAATTGAAGGTCAGACAAATTTGAAATTGTACTATTAAAGCTGAATAAATTACTACATTAAGTAATATATTCTACAATATCATTCTAAAAAGATTAACATTTAAGAATACAATTGCAGTACTAATTGTAATTTGTAATTGTAATATGTAATTTAAATAATGATGGGAATTATGAACATTGTAAATATAAATTATTGTATTATTTTATCATTACCTACGATTATTTTAACTATAATCAATAATTTTAACCAATTAAAACGAAATTTGAAAACTAAATCAAATATTGTTTGATGATACTTTAAATAGTTAATTGTATGTACATAATAGTACTTTAAAAAAAAAACTTAAATTTAGAATAAACAAACGAAAGATTTGTTTAGATTCATATTAGGGTATCATTTCAGTAACAATTTTAGAGTAAAGTTATTTACAGAAAACCAAAACAATCGGGAAAACGAACGCAACAATCAAAACTCTATCGGTAATGCAGCTGAATATTATGATTACGATATGATCTACTTCAAAACATTTTTGTTCGTTTAGACTTTTGCGCTTCAGATTGTATGTTAGTATAAGAATGAAAATAGGGATTTTTAGACAAGAAAATTATATTTTATAAAATCGTTTTCTTGGTTATAAGATCAAAAGGAATAGTTTTTACCTAAAATGTGCCTGTAAGGCTTCCTTGGTTTCTAATTTCGAGTCACACAGAACACACTTGTGCTGCCTTTTAGCACTCATTTAGGCGCGAATTCTTATTTCAGAAAAGACATCACAAATTTACTAGACGTCTATACGCCAGGTAGTACAAGGCACAAATCCCTCACACTATATGTTTCAATTGTGATAAACTTCTTTAATCAATCACAATCCGCAACGATATAATAATAAATAGTTCTTTCAGAACTTTGCTGTTTTTCGACGTCTGTCATTCGTTCACCGGTGAACTTTCAAAATATCATAGAACTCACGTCCGCGTAGAAAAATTAGTTTTCGGCCATTTTATTGTGTTGCACGTCGCGTCACCTATCATCTGTTACTACAAAAAGAATGAAACATCTTTACCGAGTATTCGTATCGCCGTTAATTTAGCTTTTAAAATTAAAATGTATACAATCATTAATAAATATTAATATGAGTATAAATTACACGATGGAATCATTGAAAACAGAGATTTCAACCAGAATTTGCAACTTCGTTGTATAAAATATATATTTTTTCTATTCATCTTTTAGAATGCATTTATAATTTACATAAATAACAAAATACAATTCATATAATGTTCATCTCTTGTATACGTACAAATTTATTCTTTGTAACATACGATATCAAGAGACATGGTAGTGTCTCGCGCCAAGTTTAAGCGCAGCGCGAGACACACTGTGCCTCTATAACGCCAGGCACCGTTATCAAGAATCCTTCGATTATCGAATCTCAAGAATGGTTGATCCGATTAATTTTTTAATGGTCTCAATGGATAGCTTGGGTTTGATTTGCATTACAAAAGTGTCTTCGTTTTGTTCCTATGTGCCTTATGAGCGGAGATATTTCGATGCAAAATTGCAATTTGCCGAATTCGATTAAGATACACCATTTTCGGCATTATCAAGTTTGTCAAGAAGGGAATGTGGTAAGGGTGAAGAAATATGCCACAGGACGTCGTTCATTGGATGAAGGTTTCGACCAATCGCGTAACGAATTGTTGTCACGTGTCAGCCAGACAGAAAGTTATACCATAGACATATATAGACGGAGCATGTCTGAGGGGGTTGCAAGATTCGCGGTAAGGGGAGCAATATAGAGCATTAAAGAGGTGAGTATGCGCATCCGCCATTTTGGGTCCTCTGCAGAGAGAAAACATTATGAAGAGTCCGCTAAGACCAGTTAAAACTGTTACGCTATCGCTTGAACGTGGCTAGAAACTGTACGTAATCGATAAGTAAATCAGGAGCGAAATTTGAAAGCAGATGTTTGCGTGCGATTGAAGAAATATTGTTAAGGATACGCGATGCGGGTGGCATACGTGGGAAAGATCTTGGGCAGAGCTCGAAAACAGGAAGAGGACACCAATTAACAGGCCCCGAAACGAATCGTGTTTTTTTTCCTAAGTCACGTAATCTTTTGAGAAGGCCTTGTCCTTTGTTAGTCTTTAGGAGTGTTGATCGACTCCAGAAGTATTGGCGTCGCTAAGGAAGTCATAAATTTCCTTCAAACGTTGTTTTCTCGATCCTCGGAGTAGAGCCTACTTTCTCTTCCCACGTGGGCACCCCGCTGTGTAACGGAAAAGCGCGCTTCCACCGAGTTTTCCACCACCACCCGAAGACGGAGGAAAAGATGGACGCCAATTCGCGGGGGCGTACGGACATCCAAAGGACGGCCTACCGCTTGGATCTGCTGCATCCTTCATCCTGATTGGATTAGAAGAATCTATGGTAGGACTAGGAGGATTCGGCCAACAACTTCGACGAGGACCTCGGAGGAGACTTTGAAACGCTACATGCATTCTGACTGATACTTTTGACTGACCAGTTTCCTTGAGATTAAAATATACTTTGAAGTTTTATTGAAATAATTCTGTGTACTTGTTTTTATTTCATAACACCCGCGCACTCCGACGAGCAGAGCGGTTTAGCGCTCCACGGGCACCAACCCGCGTTCTCATTCTAATCTGCCCGCTAAAATACGTAACAAAACATATTGAAATACGGTAGTTACGATAGATCCGGTAGTAAAATCCGCATAAAAAAGTGTTGAAAGTGTTCTTCTTTGATTTATCAGTTCCGCACAAACTTAAATCTAAAAAAATACTCCAATAGTGTGTACCAAGTATCAATATCAACAACGCATATTCTGTTTATAAAGTGAATTTGACAATATTTTAACAAACAGCCCTGATAACCAGATCTGAGGCGCAGAGCCTGACGTCAGATCCGTAGTCATCTGTGTCCGCATTAGGATGCGTTCTGAGGTACAGAGCCTGACATCAGGACCTGACGTCAGATGGGCAGCAGATTTGCAGCAGATCCTGCCGTTCGCCTGACACGTCTAACAGCGCCATCTGAGGGTCAGAATTGGCAAACAATTCCCTACCCGTGACGTCACACGGCCGTCCCTACGCACCAACACATGTGTACCGTGATTGCTATAGGTGTGTCCCCCACCCTTTCTACTGCGCGCAGGGAATTTGTAAGCAGTTTTGAAGCAGATTATGTTCACATAACCTGCGAGGTTTATTAAATAAGATTTCAATTTATTCGTAAAGGTATGTATTTATTAATTTTAATAAAATAGCAGTAAGTGGCACTGGCACACACACACACACACACACACACACACACACACACACACACACACACACACACACACACACTCATATATATAATTAACTCTGAAAACAAATACATTATTATAAAATTGAAATGATACTGGGAATGTACCAATCCACGAGTATTTTATTAAATGGGCGCTGAAAAGTGGCGATTGATGTTCATTGTGAACATCGAGAGGTTGTTCCCGTTTTAATTAATTAAAATGGGCACTGAAAAGTACCGTTTGGTTTCTTCGCCACTGTAAAAGGAGACACACCTCTACTTTTAATGGGCACATTTCTGAAAAATAAAATATTTTCCATATTTAATTATCGCTTTCCCGCGACAGTAAATCGTGACTTTTACGGTCATGACACTAAATGTCATGACTTTTACTGATACGGACCTTTAAAGGTCAACTTCTTCTTCGGGCTGCTGGTCGTCCGTCCACAAATCGCGGCGCATTCGCGATGCATTAGAGACTGCCGCCGCGCGTGGACCATTCTTCTTACTTCGAACCCTCTCCTTGGCGGCTCGAAGTACCTGCTGCATCAACCGTTGAAAATCCGATCGGAGCGGCTTGGTGAAGTGCGGGTTCCCAGACACCGCTTCTGAAAAAGTAATGCACGCAAAGTACGTTAGCATAATTATGCATAAAAACATGGAAATGCTTATTGATTCGTACCGTAGATCGCCATCATGATACGGGTGTTGTACAACGGCCTTTGACCTGTTCGGCCGAACCACGTGAAGGACCGTGTCACGTCGTCGACCAGCGCTTCCTTCAGGCAAATACCGACCGCTTCCTTCAGGCTGAACCCACCCACGTATTTTAAATATTGAACCTAAACAAAGTAAATAAAGATTGATGTATGTATTATATAAAATTAAATAAGAGCATAATTTTGTTTTCGCTTACAACATTGGAATAATTGTCGTCATCGATATTCTCGAAACAGTCCACCTCCTCCGGCGACGATAGCGGAATGACGGCTGGTGTTTGTGGTGGACCGTTATGGGTGGGCTGCACATGTCGAAGAATACTCCCCAACAGAGTATTCATTCTTCTGCAAATAAAACGGATGGAGACGTAACGTATTAATAAACACGATGCATGCGATACTTACTTTAGCTCCGTCTCGACGCGCGCCGTGCGATCTTCCAGGCTCCTGCGAACATGAACATTTATAATAGAAAACTTTACACTATCAATATTTTTATAACAAAAAAAAAAAGAAACATGTAAATTTACCCATTAGGAGAAGGTTGGATATGCACTGTATGGTGCTGCAACGGCTCACTCCGGATCACAGTGGCGCGTGCAGACGATGTCCCTGGATCGTGATGATCCGTTAATGCTGCGAGGGCAGGAAGACTGGCAGCAGCAGAAGTGTTCTGAAACACACGAACGTTACTTGGATTAGTCGTAGAAAAATCCTTTGACGTTGTTGGAATGTATTCTTCCTGCAGGATCATCCTCAAATCCTGGACGTCCTGATCGATTGAATGCTTCGTCACGGTTGACGTCCTTCTCTTTTTCGGGGCTTCCTCCTCCGAAGATGTCGTCTGGTACCTCGTTGGTTTGGCGACCACACGCTTCTCTCGTTGCGACATGTTAACCTGTGAGTAAAAGTACATGTTACAATACTTAGCAAAGGCGTGTTGGCTGTTTTTCCTATTTTACATGCATACATGCAATATTAACCTAACCCAAACCTCAAGATGAACCCAGGTAATGTATTACTCAATAATTCGAGTGTAACTCGACAAAGGATATAACAGTAGAAAACGTGAAAAAACGACCCATGAAGAAATATTCGAACCAAACGATAAAATAACTCATGACCAGAAATTAACAAGGATACGTGTAAATATAATATTAATTATGAAGAGCAATACAAAAGGAAAGTACAGTACAAAAGAAGAAAATGTAAATATTATAGAGCATGCCACTCACCAGAAAATAGTCGTAACTTACCAAAAACAAGAGACGAGGCTGGAAAGGGAAGAGATAATTTTTTTTTTTTTTTTTTTTTTTTTTTACATGGTGGAAATCCCTAACGGATACCTCCCCCCCCCCCATGACAGGGGTGAGATTATGTGGGGCTTGCACCCACTAAAACCACCATGGTGACCGCCTGACGCGAGAAGCTACACAAGGGAGAGGGACTGGCAGCGAGATACATCTAGCGAAAATAAAGGTGGAAGAATTTAAATACTATGGATCTTACGGCTTCTCGCTGTGCGTAATAACAGCAGCGATATACCTACGGGGTTCTGAGGGATTTGTGTCAGTGGACATACTACAGTGAAAAGGCATTCTGTAACATTTGCCACGAACCTGATCAGGGGAGATATATAAAATTTCAGGGCTCAATGTGGCGCATTTATATATGCCAAGAGCCGAAGACTCTATGCCGATATCATAAAAATTATTGACTTCTAAAAATTTTTTGACACCCAAACGATACGAGTCTTTGTCCATGCCAATATTGAAAATTATGCAGATCGAGCCATCGTCTGAGATGCAACAATTGTCGCGTACATTTGTGCCTAGAGATATGTTATTGAATTCTATCTTACGGTACTGAGAACAATTGGTGTCGTTAGTAAGGGGTCTAGATACGCGAATAGAAAAATCGACATTACGATGAATGTTTATGCCATGAGATTGTATCTCCCTCATCCTGTTGGAAAATTGTTGGAGAGGAAGAGATGGCTTATTAAGAAATTTTTTAAAAATGGACATGTTGTTTTCATAGGGAAAAGCAGAACATGAATCTAAATTACCAAAACGTCTGACATCGTTGGTTAAGTGAAGAAGACCATGGACGTTATAACTATTAAAAGTCGGACCATATAGTTCTTCATTACGATGAACAAATTTCTCTAAAGCTGATTCTGCGAATCTCAAGTGTGGGCTCGATGGAGATTCTGAAACTAAAACCCGTATGGCCGCATGTAAGAATAAGAAATGCTTGCATATTGTATTGTTGAGTACACCATATAGTACAACTGGCCCTGTATATAGAAGGAACTGACGAAACTCGGTCGCCTTATATTTACAATATTCTTCAATAGCTCTGGGACGTCTGACAAAGTCCAAGGGACAATATCTTGCGAGACTGTTGAGTCTCGTAGATATCACAGAAATGTTCAGTGCGGGTAATTTTGAGAAAAATTTAAAGCTTCCAGATGCCCACGCGGACAAAAGTTTCTTCATTACGCCCAAGCATACAAGATGCATATACTCGAACGGAACTTGAGAAACCATTCCTATCGGTAGTGATGCCAATGGGCTTGGACCTTGTTTGTGGTGGTTCTCGTGTAACCGTTTAGGGTATTCCTCATCGGTACGAGGAGAATGATCTATACCATCGAAGGCATAATGTTTACCGTTCAGGGTACCAAAAACCATACATTTGGAACAGGGATATTGAGACATATGCCCAAAATGATTCAACACGAATGCTCGAGCTGGTGCGTCAGCTATGAAACATCTCAGACGTATGGGCAACTTATTGGTATGAAAATTTATACCTCCGTTAGACATGATGGCTTTGACGTCTGCAATAAATTTCTCAAAGAAAATATTGGGGTCACGTGGTTTAGTAGAAGGACTGGCGCCTTCTACATTTATATCGCGCCTAACACTGAATCTTTCGGGGATTAAATTAACAGGAACGGACGAACTACAACCTGCAGATGTGCTAGCAGCATCTAGCACGGTAGAAGTATTATCCACTACTCTACTGACCGTATTCAATCCGGAACGGTATCGCACGCGTAAGTTATTTCGCCTCTCGCGCATAACCCTCCTTTTTTGTCTCGCCGATAATGCGTGTATCGATTTCCGCGACGTAGACAATTTGAAATTATTAAATTCCATAATTACTTACGCCTTCTGGATGTCTCGGGATGATTCGCTTGGATATAAGATGCTCTCGAAATTCTTTGGTACTGCTGTCGACGACTGCCACCTCAGAATGAACGAGAATTCGAAACAAACGCGAACTAGGAAGTAGAGTCCCGACCAATCACGAATGTCGGCAATACGGCGCAGCCAATCCGTAGCGTAGTCCACTGTATCGCCAAAATGTACGGCCAATCCGAGCGTTCGCCGAGTACCTCATACCCCGTGGTACCCGTTGTTCGACGACGTGGTACCCTTTGTGCTTGAAAGGGATCGCTCGGATTGGCCGTACATTTTGGCGATACAGTGGACTACGCTACGGATTGGCTGCGCCGTATTGCCGACATTCGTGATTGGTCGGGACTCTACTTCCTAGTTCGCGTTTGTTTCGAATTCTCGTTCATTCTGAGGTGGCAGTCGTCGACAGCAGTACCAAAGAATTTCGAGAGCATCTTATATCCAAGCGAATCATCCCGAGACATCCAGAAGGCGTAAGTAATTATGGAATTTAATAATTTCAAATTGTCTACGTCGCGGAAATCGATACACGCATTATCGGCGAGACAAAAAAGGAGGGTTATGCGCGAGAGGCGAAATAACTTACGCGTGCGATACCGTTCCGGATTGAATACGGTCAGTAGAGTAGTGGATAATACTTCTACCGTGCTAGATGCTGCTAGCACATCTGCAGGTTGTAGTTCGTCCGTTCCTGTTAATTTAATCCCCGAAAGATTCAGTGTTAGGCGCGATATAAATGTAGAAGGCGCCAGTCCTTCTACTTCCACGTTACGCGTTTCTAATATCCGCGATACCGTTTCATTGCCCTCTGCTACTTCCTCCGAGCCATTTTTTCGCCAACGTTTAGCGTCTTGTTTCGTAGACAGCAATTTAACACACGTTCAAGGAAATAATATATTATCTCTCCTTCGAACGCATTCCTGTTTTTCCCAGTTGCCTCAGGATGTTATAACACTTCTCGATACGCCACGTAATCCTGCTGTTACATTCGTCGTGGAACCAGGAGAATACATTCATTTCGATCTGGAAACAGAAATTGTTAAAAGTCTCCCGAATACTTTGTCCGTATCTTTTGTTAGAGAGTTAGAATTAGATTTTCATACCGACGGATGTCGTGTGGACAAAGGTTCCATTCAGATCTGGCCCATCCAATGTAGGATTTCAAATATTCCCTGTCTAAAGCCGATAGTGGTAGGAATTTATAAAGGTTGCCATAAACCACGTGACCCCAATATTTTCTTTGAGAAATTTATTGCAGACGTCAAAGCCATCATGTCTAACGGAGGTATAAATTTTCATACCAATAAGTTGCCCATACGTCTGAGATGTTTCATAGCTGACGCACCAGCTCGAGCATTCGTGTTGAATCATTTTGGGCATATGTCTCAATATCCCTGTTCCAAATGTATGGTTTTTGGTACCCTGAACGGTAAACATTATGCCTTCGATGGTATAGATCATTCTCCTCGTACCGATGAGGAATACCCTAAACGGTTACACGAGAACCACCACAAACAAGGTCCAAGCCCATTGGCATCACTACCGATAGGAATGGTTTCTCAAGTTCCGTTCGAGTATATGCATCTTGTATGCTTGGGCGTAATGAAGAAACTTTTGTCCGCGTGGGCATCTGGAAGCTTTAAATTTTTCTCAAAATTACCCGCACTGAACATTTCTGTGATATCTACGAGACTCAACAGTCTCGCAAGATATTGTCCCTTGGACTTTGTCAGACGTCCCAGAGCTATTGAAGAATATTGTAAATATAAGGCGACCGAGTTTCGTCAGTTCCTTCTATATACAGGGCCAGTTGTACTATATGGTGTACTCAACAATACAATATGCAAGCATTTCTTATTCTTACATGCGGCCATACGGGTTTTAGTTTCAGAATCTCCATCGAGCCCACACTTGAGATTCGCAGAATCAGCTTTAGAGAAATTTGTTCATCGTAATGAAGAACTATATGGTCCGACTTTTAATAGTTATAACGTCCATGGTCTTCTTCACTTAACCAACGATGTCAGACGTTTTGGTAATTTAGATTCATGTTCTGCTTTTCCCTATGAAAACAACATGTCCATTTTTAAAAAATTTCTTAATAAGCCATCTCTTCCTCTCCAACAATTTTCCAACAGGATGAGGGAGATACAATCTCATGGCACAAACATTCATCGTAATGTCGATTTTTCTATTCGCGTATCTAGACCCCTTACTAACGACACCAATTGTTCTCAGTACCGTAAGATAGAATTCAATAACATATCTCTAGGCACAAATGTACGCGACAATTGTTGCATCTCAGACGATGGCTCGATCTGCATAATTTTCAATATTGGCATGGACAAAGACTCGTATCGTTTGGGTGTCAAAAAATTTTTAGAAGTCAATAATTTTTATGATATCGGCATAGAGTCTTCGGCTCTTGGCATATATAAATGCGCCACATTGAGCCCTGAAATTTTATATATCTCCCCTGATCAGGTTCGTGGCAAATGTTACAGAATGCCTTTTCACTGTAGTATGTCCACTGACACAAATCCCTCAGAACCCCGTAGGTATATCGCTGCTGTTATTACGCACAGCGAGAAGCCGTAAGATCCATAGTATTTAAATTCTTCCACCTTTATTTTCGCTAGATGTATCTCGCTGCCAGTCCCTCTCCCTTGTGTAGCTTCTCGCGTCAGGCGGTCACCATGGTGGTTTTAGTGGGTGCAAGCCCCACATAATCTCACCCCTGTCATGGGGGGGGGGAGGTATCCGTTAGGGATTTCCACCATGTAAAAAAAAAAAAAAAAATTATCTCTTCCCTTTCCAGCCTCGTCTCTTGTTTTTGGTAAGTTACGACTATTTTCTGGTGAGTGGCATGCTCTATAATATTTACATTTTCTTCTTTTGTACTGTACTTTCCTTTTGTATTGCTCTTCATAATTAATATTATATTTACACGTATCCTTGTTAATTTCTGGTCATGAGTTATTTTATCGTTTGGTTCGAATATTTCTTCATGGGTCGTTTTTTCACGTTTTCTACTGTTATATCCTTTGTCGAGTTACACTCGAATTATTGAGTAATACATTACCTGGGTTCATCTTGAGGTTTGGGTTAGGTTAATATTGCATGTATGCATGTAAAATAGGAAAAACAGCCAACACGCCTTTGCTAAGTATTGTAACATGTACTTTTACTCACAGGTTAACATGTCGCAACGAGAGAAGCGTGTGGTCGCCAAACCAACGAGGTACCAGACGACATCTTCGGAGGAGGAAGCCCCGAAAAAGAGAAGGACGTCAACCGTGACGAAGCATTCAATCGATCAGGACGTCCAGGATTTGAGGATGATCCTGCAGGAAGAATACATTCCAACAACGTCAAAGGATTTTTCTACGACTAATCCAAGTAACGTTCGTGTGTTTCAGAACACTTCTGCTGCTGCCAGTCTTCCTGCCCTCGCAGCATTAACGGATCATCACGATCCAGGGACATCGTCTGCACGCGCCACTGTGATCCGGAGTGAGCCGTTGCAGCACCATACAGTGCATATCCAACCTTCTCCTAATGGGTAAATTTACATGTTTCTTTTTTTTTTTGTTATAAAAATATTGATAGTGTAAAGTTTTCTATTATAAATGTTCATGTTCGCAGGAGCCTGGAAGATCGCACGGCGCGCGTCGAGACGGAGCTAAAGTAAGTATCGCATGCATCGTGTTTATTAATACGTTACGTCTCCATCCGTTTTATTTGCAGAAGAATGAATACTCTGTTGGGGAGTATTCTTCGACATGTGCAGCCCACCCATAACGGTCCACCACAAACACCAGCCGTCATTCCGCTATCGTCGCCGGAGGAGGTGGACTGTTTCGAGAATATCGATGACGACAATTATTCCAATGTTGTAAGCGAAAACAAAATTATGCTCTTATTTAATTTTATATAATACATACATCAATCTTTATTTACTTTGTTTAGGTTCAATATTTAAAATACGTGGGTGGGTTCAGCCTGAAGGAAGCGGTCGGTATTTGCCTGAAGGAAGCGCTGGTCGACGACGTGACACGGTCCTTCACGTGGTTCGGCCGAACAGGTCAAAGGCCGTTGTACAACACCCGTATCATGATGGCGATCTACGGTACGAATCAATAAGCATTTCCATGTTTTTATGCATAATTATGCTAACGTACTTTGCGTGCATTACTTTTTCAGAAGCGGTGTCTGGGAACCCGCACTTCACCAAGCCGCTCCGATCGGATTTTCAACGGTTGATGCAGCAGGTACTTCGAGCCGCCAAGGAGAGGGTTCGAAGTAAGAAGAATGGTCCACGCGCGGCGGCAGTCTCTAATGCATCGCGAATGCGCCGCGATTTGTGGACGGACGACCAGCAGCCCGAAGAAGAAGTTGACCTTTAAAGGTCCGTATCAGTAAAAGTCATGACATTTAGTGTCATGACCGTAAAAGTCACGATTTACTGTCGCGGGAAAGCGATAATTAAATATGGAAAATATTTTATTTTTCAGAAATGTGCCCATTAAAAGTAGAGGTGTGTCTCCTTTTACAGTGGCGAAGAAACCAAACGGTACTTTTCAGTGCCCATTTTAATTAATTAAAACGGGAACAACCTCTCGATGTTCACAATGAACATCAATCGCCACTTTTCAGCGCCCATTTAATAAAATACTCGTGGATTGGTACATTCCCAGTATCATTTCAATTTTATAATAATGTATTTGTTTTCAGAGTTAATTATATATATGTGTGTGTGTGTGTGTGTGTGCCAGTGCCACTTACTGCTATTTTATTAAAATTAATAAATACATACCTTTACGAATAAATTGAAATCTTATTTAATAAACCTCGCAGGTTATGTGAACATAATCTGCTTCAAAACTGCTTACAAATTCCCTGCGCGCAGTAGAAAGGGTGGGGGACACACCTATAGCAATCACGGTACACATGTGTTGGTGCGTAGGGACGGCCGTGTGACGTCACGGGTAGGGAATTGTTTGCCAATTCTGACCCTCAGATGGCGCTGTTAGACGTGTCAGGCGAACGGCAGGATCTGCTGCCCATCTGACGTCAGGTCCTGATGTCAGGCTCTGTTCCTCAGAACGCATCCTAATGCGGACACAGATGACTACGGATCTGACGTCAGGCTCTGCGCCTCAGATCTGGTTATCAGGGAGTATTTTATGTTATTATGCACTATGTTTTCTAGCTCCACAGAGGCAATTACGACCCAGGCCCTTTTTCGAGTTTAAGATACTGGCTTACCACCATTACATGGCCAATCCCTTCAATAGGGCCATAAGTGGGACATACCTATGTGTCACTGATATTGATGTGTTCTCCATGCGTCTCAATACTTTCCGAAATCTATTGCATAGTTTGATTGTCATCAGCGTAGTTGCGTTTAGTGTATAAGTTCTTCAGACTATACTATTCATCTTTTGTCATTTTTCATTTTTCTGTACTCTAAAGAGTACGGTGATAATAATAATAATTATAATTATTTTGTAAAAATATATATAGTCATTGGTAAAATTGTATTTCAGGCCTCTAATCCCAGACTGTCGAATAATTTTTATTGGATTGACTTAAATTTAGCATTCTTTCAAGGGTAAGTTACAAGGATTTTAACTGAATTTCTATGAATGTTATTTTTGAATAATCTATTAAGTAAAGTAAGAATATATTAATGGTAAGTGTGTACAAGCTGCATGCTTTTCAAGTCAACCCGATGAGAATTACTTGAGATAATTGTAAGATTAGCGGGTTACGCGGTGTGGTGGTCGCGGTACGGCGATATACGTGGGGAAGGTGACGCAGTAGAAGAACTGGAGAGATGCAAGGAGGCCGTCTGGCGGGGTTGCGCCGGTGGAGGGGGAGCGCGGGGCGCCTCGGGAAGGAGTAGGGCCTGGAACGGCAGCGGTGTCGACGCATTACACGAGCGTTATTGTGGAATTTCCAACATAATTTACAAGCAGTTACCATATATCTATTTATGCATTTATTTATTACAATAATAATTAATTAATGAATATTTTTCACGCGGATTTTACTACCGGATCTGTCATAGCTACCGTATTTCAATACGTTTTAGCGGACTCTTCATTTTGTTTTCCCTCTGCAGAGGACCCAAAATGGCGGATGCGCATACTCACCTTTAGTGCTCTAGAATACTCGATTACGCGCTACAGCTGCGGCTACCGAGCTTACCAAAGATATTTTGTACCTGATTTAGTAATAAATCGTGGGTTAAGGGAGTGTTAAAAGAGTGTTCATTTATTTAACGCAGTGGGTGAAAATCCCACACGGCTACTGTTTACGCATCTCTTTGGCAGCGCTACACTGAGCGCCACATAGAAAATGCATCAAGCCTCAAACATGAAAAAAATTTGTACGCTAACGAGTGTAGGTATTAATAAAAGCCAAAAACATTTTTTTGGGATATGGTATAACCTCTTCTTTTACAAAATTCATAAAAATTATCTCCTTTTTTATAGCGTTTTGATCGGAGGGTCCCCTTAAAAATCATTTTACGCTTTTAAAAATAAAGTTGACTTTAAAATCATCTCAACACTTACACTTAAATAATAGGATACTGTAAATAAAATATATTTCCAAAAAAATCAGTAACTTTGGTATTAATAACTGGTTATTTCGGAGATAATTTAACGATATTTTCATCCATTTTTATCCTTTAAGAGATTGAAGGGACGCCATGTATGTGTAGCATATTAACATCAATATTTGTGCGTTTGTAATACCGCTAAATGAATAAAGATTGCTATTTCAATGAGATTGTTAATACAGCGTATGCTGTGGTTGTCCGTCCGTTACGCCTTGGGCTGCCAATTCAGCTAAAGTTCTCTCGAGGTAACTTGTGTCAGGGTAACCATGGCCAGACATTGATGGTCCCAATTCAGTTTTATGGTGAATTTCGTTCCATGTTACCACATCTTCCCGTCCAGTGGTCACTGATCGTCCAATCGTAAATATCAGTCTTCGCTCAAACGCAATTTGTAGTAGTCTTAAAACTCTTCGACCTAAGTTATTGTCTGGAAGGTAACAAACGCGTGGAAAACCTACAGCGTAATAGGCTTGACCAGGATTGGGATGTTCATTTCCTTGAATCCCTGATGGAATGCTGAAATTATATATTCTTAGTATAATATTTAGAAAATTCCATGAGGGCACCATTAAAAAAAACTCATTAAACATAAACAAAAGATCTAATTTAATATACAATACAATTTAATTTTGTTATGTAAGGAATATTCAGAAGTATATTATTCACATAATAATTTCAACAATTTGATGGCGTTCAACACTTTGTTATTTAACTAAATTTTCAGAATCATCTTTTTACTATTTATCTACATTTGAATTATTCATTGAATAAGTACAACAAACTAAAAATAGACTTGTAACGCACTCACTCATAAGTAATCTGAATTGTATTTGTATTTGGGAAGCCAGGCAAAGCGCGTGGTATCCTTGTCCAATTCATAGTTCCGGGAGGTTGATTTCCTTTTTTCTCTCCATAAATTAAGCGGCAAACAGGACACTGTATGTACATGGGAGGTTGCTGAGAATTGAGCATTGCATTTAAGCACGCTAAATGTAGCCTATGTCGACAGCGAGTTAATTCTACTGTCAATGGCTCGGGCATACCAAGGCATACAGGACACGAATCAGAATCATCGCTTTCTACTACTTTTACATATTGGGAGATGACATCGGATTCAGCATCTGCACCTAAATAAAATAAACTCATTTCATATGCGATACTTCACATATCACAAAATGAAGAAGAAGATCACAGAAGTATTTTAAAGGAAAAATAATAAATTACCTAAAACAGAATCTTTAAATGCATCGTCACTTCCCACACTACTGTCTAATAAATCTACTGGATTTTCATGACTCAAATATGTAAAAACAGTGTCAACACTAGGTCTTCGTCCGCTTTTCGTGCTACTAGAATCTACATCAAGAACATTGTCCCATGTTTTCCTCTTCTGACCAGATTCAATGGTTGCAACTGAAGTACTGTTTTCTATACCGTGTTTATTACTAAATATGTTGAAGTTGCTCAGGATAACACGTGCTATGTTTGATGGACCAGTATCACCATTTTTACCCTGATATTGTACAAGTGAATGTATAAAAGTTTATTCGTATTTATATCAACAAATATATTTACTCACCTTTTTATTATTTTTCTTTGTATTTCCTGCAGAAGATTTCTTATGTGTTACTTTTGTAGTGGAACTTTTCACAGTTACAGACATAGCTTTCCTTCCAGAAATAATCTGTAACTCTTCTAATGCAACTTTAACTAAAGGATAAGGTGCTTGTTGAATACGTCGTATTGGTCTCACATACCCAGTACAACAGCGTACTTGAGTTAGATTGCAGAAATTAATAATGTAAGGGAAACCTAAATATGTCTTAGAAACATCAATTGTTTTGTCACCCTGAAATAAAAAAGTAAAATCGCAATTAGAATTAAAACTGTAGAGTAGGTAAAATTCCAAAAGACAGTTCTATATTTACCCTTGCCCATGCCTCTTCTATTAGACATTGCACTTCCATATCATATGTGTGCCAATCATCTGTATCGCCAGCCCATTCCCATTTAGCCCCCTTCCCAGCTGGTGAACTCGGAAGATAAAATTTTCTCCTGACATTATGAGTATCGTCTCCATCCTCACTGCATTGCATTTTCGTCTTTAAATTTATGTAATACCTATTGTAAACATTGTGAACATAAATAAGCATTTATTTTTTTGTTGTAGTCTTAAATATGAAAAGTACAAAAGTACAGTAAACCATTTGCAACCAAACGTAAATAGCAGGCGATATACACGTATGTTATTAATAAAACAAAACTCAAAGATGAATTTCAATCATATGAAACTAAGGTTGCATTTTAAATGAATTTCAGATATTGTCCTACTAATATAACAAATGTCAAAGTGTGTTTGGATGTACATATGTTACTGAATCACGTCGCAACTACGCAACGGATCTTTCTCAAATTTTGTATATACGTAGTCTAGGACCAGGAATAACATACAGGATACATTTTATCCCGATTTTTTTAACCGATCTAAACCAAATTTTGCATAATTGAGGGCTCGGATGCAATAAGGGGATTAGCGCTCGATAATGGAAAAAAGTATTGTCCAAACCCTAAGAAATATTGGAAAATTAAATGTTGTTAAACTGTATTTTAAAACATAATGTTGTAAAGCTCGTCACGATACACATTTTTTCTATTTACAGTTTGTTTATCGAATCATTGCTATTCGAGCTAAAAATTATAAACAAAAAATTTTTCATCCTCCAAAATCATTATTTCTTTAAAGATAAATTGCGATAACTTGAGTAAATATTAAGGGATCGTTATGAGACTTAAAACTTAACTTCAAAAAACTCTAGCGAAGCCGTAAAATGTATGCACAAAACCCTTATATTAAAAAATGTAATAATATTTAATTAAAAAGAAATACTGGACATAACCCATGTTTTTCAACGTTCGCCGTTAAAAAGTATCGAGGCAATTTTGAGTTACATATAACTTGCAGCGACAAAGTTTTTCCTTAATATACAGGGAAGTTCTTCACCAATTTTTACATTGATTAATAAATAATTCTAGAAGATATGACGATATATATAATTCTCGCTCGGCGCCAACTGTCAACGCGAGTACTAAAACTGCTAATTGTAAGTAGCGCATTATACGCGGCTGCTGACGGTTGGTGGCGCGCGACATTTATATATATCGTCATATCTTTTACAATTATTTATTAATCAGTGTGAAAATTGGTGAAAAACTTCCTTGTATATTAAGGAAAAACTTTGTCGTTGCAAGTTATATGTACCTCAAAATTGCCTCGATACTTTTTAACAGCGAACGTTGAAAAACATGGGTTATGTCCAGTATTTCTTTTTAATTAAATATTATTAAATTTTTTAACATAAGGGTTTTGTACATACATTTTACGGCCTCGCCAGAGTTTTCTGAAGTTATGTTTTAAGTCTTATAATGATCCCTTAACATTTACTTAAGAAATAATGATTTTGGATGATGAAAAATTTTTTGTTTATAATTTTTAGCTCGAATAGTAATGATTCGATAAACAAACTGTAAATAGAAAAATGTGTGTCGTGACGAGCTTTACAACACTATATTTTTTAAAATACAGTTTAACAACATTTAATTTTCCAATATTTCTTAGCGTTTGGACAATAGTTTTTCCCATTTTCGAGCGCTAGTCCCCCTTATTGCATCGGAGCCCTCAATTACTCTGTAGAACCCTGCAGAAAATATAAGCTACCATGAAATCTGGGCATCCTACCCCTTTCCCCTTATTTCACCCTCTTGACACTCCGTGATAATGGGAGTTTTACCAGGGAAACGCCAGGTACTTTAAGCTAGTACGTATTACATATTTTTTTAATAATAAAATTTAATAAGAATAATGTACCCAATTACACATTACACACATCAATAAAATTAGATGTTTCCAATCTAGTTCAAATTACTATTACAAATGCATCCGTCACATATAAAATGAAACTTGTTCAATGACAAAGTGTTATTAAGTGCTTTCATCAGTGAATTTAGCAATATGTTGGGGGAATAGGGAACTGAAATAAAATGTTAGGAGCAAAATGATATTGTATAGGTATAAGCGTACAACCATAAGTAAAAATGAATATTTTATACATATGTATAAGGTAATAACAGACTTTGCATTATTAATACATAAAATTTTCATTCTGGCCAACCCGTGAAATAAATGAAAGAAGAAAAAATTTCACCAGCTTCTATGAACAATCAGTTTTCTAAATTTATAATAAATTTCAAACAATAAATGTGAGCTGAATTTTAATGTCACATAAAAGTGGTTGTTAAGATAAGTTCCACAATGCAATATACAGGGTGATTCATAAATGCATGTCAATACTTTAGGGGGTAAATTTGTATTCTAATTTTAAGTAGAAACATTATATGAATATATGTCCTATATACCTTAAATTTATGTTCGAGTTATGGATGATTAAAGATAATATTCAAAGCGCTTGCCTTGTGCCACAACATATGCTACTGCACGCCATAGCAATGAGTTTCGCGCTCGCTCGAAAATATCAGGTATTCTTCGAATAGATTCAAATTTATGTTGTAACCTTTCTCGCAGATCGTCCACATTATTCACTTGCCTTGAGTGCACAATTGTTTTTAAATGTGCCCCCTCTCCCCCCCCCCCCCATCAAACAGGCACTTTGAACATTTTCTTTCATCGATCGTTTATCCCCTGAAGTATTGACTTGCATTTGTGAACCACCATGTATAACAATGCTCTAAATCATATAAACAATAATTTGAAGAGTTCAATGTAATTAAATGAATTACTCATATATCATATGATGTGTTATTAAAAGTTCCCGTCTTTTTGTCAGATATTTGTTGTCGATAAAACAATCATAAATAAAAACTGGGGTCGTTATTGATTCGAACAGATATGCTTTTTTAAATTGTTTACAAAGAATCATTCTAGGCTCGAGTCAAGGAGATGGATGAAAGGTTAAATAGCAAACACAAAAAAA